>CM023098.1:9873434-11073434 GCA_013103745.1 Gardenia jasminoides | reverse complement strand
AGAAATGAGGAGCCAAGGAGCAGAAGCCACTATCACTGGAACCATCTTGCTGGAACCCACAGCCATTGACATTCTAGGCCGACTATGACTACACATCCGTCTAGTGCAGTGGCTTGGAAGCCACCATTTTAAACCTTTTCGTTTTCTTGTTCATGCTCCTCCACTTCCAGTCTTCTTTTTCTTTTTCTTTTTTCTTAGCAAATTTTTATGTTTCGTGATGTTGATATGTCATTGCTAGCTATTATTTCTGCTACTGAAAAATTTGGGGAATCATTGTGAGGGATTTCAACTCAGAAGTATCTTCTTGGTCTTATGTCCTAAAATTGTTTAAAGAAATGCTCAAATGAACTTTGAATGAAATCTTGATCTTCAACTCAAAAGCAGTTTTTTACTCGATTAAGCTGCTGCACGAACAAGATTGCCCTAATAGGCCAAGTGAATGAATGGTTTAGTTAAGAGTTTAAAGTGCATAAGGATACAATACAATCACTGATTCATCTACTCAGAGTAATTTATTCTACGTTAACTAAGTACCATTTCATTTCTATAGATTATCACACGCTGAGAGCCAACTCTCAGACTGGTACTTACTTTTTTCTATCTTCTAAAGGTCATCATCAGAGTCATCCTCCACATAAGGAACATCAGGATATGTAAATCCCAAGTAAAGAAGAAGGCCCGTCATCAAAATTGGGACAAAGAAAATCACCTTCACACGCGGAGGAACCCATGGCAGTGCTAGCGGCAACAACACTAGAGATACCATTGTGGCTATCCCTAGTATAGTGAGGTATCTAACCATACCGCTCAATTGTCAAGGAGAACTAAGTTGAAGATCACCTCAAGGGCTATTCTAGATCTTTAATCAATTCTATATTGTATAATAATTTCTATCTATTTAGAAAATTCTATTGAATTTCGATCGAGTTGTTGTAGAGTAAAAAGAGTGGGGAATAATCTGAGTGAACAAGGGAAGGGATGGAAGGTAGTAGAAGTAGAAGTAATACTGTAGGCTAAGGCGGTAAGTTCTATGCTTGGGGATTTTGTAACAGATGTTCTTTAAGCAAATACGTCATCTATGTAAATCCTTTAAAAGTGAAATGATAAAGGCCTCCTAAATTATGCATCATTATAATCTACTTTCAAGTTTGATTTTGTTCCACATGGCAATAAGATTGTTTGCTTATTCAATATGATTTTGATGCTAGGAAGGAAGAGGAAGTGAGGATTTATCACTCATATCTATTCTTTGACTATCTTATTTGAATTTATTGAAGTATTGACTTGACTAATAGATGTCTTACACTTGGATCCTTAGATGTCTATCATTTGATTCTTGATCTCCCATACTATAATGGATTATTTTTATAGGTTTTCCATTCTACCTTTTTTCCTGTGTACATTAACGGCTATCATTTTTTTTTTCTATCCTTATGTTTGTTCTAGGTGTCTGTATTTATTATTTTATATTCAAGGAGGACCCAAGAAAAAAAAAAAAGTAGGCTTCGAGGGTTTTGGTTAATTATCAACCTTGCTGGTTTTCTATTGCACTACTATGCCTGCTACCAAGTACGGTTACATTAATAAAGCAATGGGAGCTTTTTAGTGCGACAGTTTTTTATATTTGTCAATACAAAGGCTATAAACCATAGGAAATGACAATTAACTTCTATAATATCGCCTCTCACTTTTATCTAGGTGGTTCTTTTTATAATTGAAAAAAATTATTAATATTATACACAAATACAGAAACATATTTATGGTTCTGCCTTGAACACACTAAGCTTTAGCAAAGGGTGAAGCATCCTCCTTAGTCAATTTAATTCTTTCTATTTTTTTTAGTTCCCTTGTGTAGGTTAAACTTCCTAATAATCCACTTATATTAAGAATAAATTCCTTTTTCCTATTTACTGTCAATTTTCCAGAAAAAGAAAAATATTTCCTTTTCACGAATTATTGTTAATTTTTCTACAAAAATAGCACATTTGTAATTTATGCTTTTTCACTATCGTTCAGCATATTCCACATGAACAAAATAAGGAATTAGTCACGTTCAAAAAAGCTGCTTTTAAAAAGTTCTTTACTACAGTGTTTCTTCTAATAAAAAATGTTGTTATGTTGGTAGAGTTTCCTGAGAGAATCTCTATATATTAAAGAGTTAGATCCTAATTTTCTTTACTATAATTTATATTTGCTACCTTATCTATGTGATTGGAGGCCCCATTAGCTTTAGCTTGCGTGTAGCTGTATTGAGGTTTTCTCCGGATAAAAGTAACTCACCTATCTTCCTTTTGAGGGAAAAAATAACAAGAATGTAGTTCAATTTTGCGACATCAGAACGAATAAAAACAAGAGGTGTAAAATTTTTCATGGTCGTGTGGAAGATGTATGAGTTTTGATTTAAAAAGATAAAGATTGCTGTGGGGTACAAGCTTTAGTTTAGATTCTTTTAGTCAAAAAGTAAGAAGAGAAATTTAATAAATCACCATTGAATCCAGCTGGTACTTGCTTTATTAAATTAGTTTTGCTCAGTATACAACTAGTGGCAGTACAAATATGTTTATTCTTCCTAATTCAGTAGTGAAGAAAATGGAAGGTGTACTACCTGCGTTGTCTAATCTAAAGCAGAAATGACTGGCGCCAGATCTATTAAGGCAGGGGGACAAAATATTCCAAGTTACTTGATTGGAATAAGGCTTTGATATCAAAACATTTGAACATTTTCCGAAAAGGGAATAAAACACGGACTTTATGTGGATGAGGTGGATCATATGTTTTTGCTTTTTGGAAAATCCTTTCTGGGCAAGAAGTCCTAATGACTAGTCATGGAATTGGTGAAAAATATTTCATTTTAGACTTGTTGGTCTGACCCTCAGAATCCAATTAGCGTTTTCTTCGAACATTTTACTCCTTTATTGCTAAGATCTTTTGATTGTCATAATCCCTCTTTTTTGTGTAGCATATTTCTAACATATAATGGGGAGATTAAATTCACACTCCTGTATTGTAAGGATCAGAGGATGAAACTTGTATACACCAACTGTACATACACTAGCAGGTATGATTGCATGATACATGTGCAAGAATGGAAATCTAAATTTAAATTGGAATTTAGTGATATATCTATAACTATTAATGTATACAGTGACAGCGTATAAAAGATTTAATGTAGCACTTTTTACAAGTTAAAATGTCAATTGTACAACTCATTAATGTAGCAAATATGGAAACTTAGTATTGAGGGTGGTGATTTGAATTCACAACTCATCTATGTATAAATATACGAGGGAAAGATCAAATTCACACTAGTTATCGTTTCAAAGTCTTTGAGCATAGCCGAAGACTTTTGATTGATCAATCAATTCTTTGTTCCCAAATTCTTCACAATTATTATTCATCTTGCCAAAAAATTTGGCCCATGAATTGTTCTCCAAAACTCTCTTCTAATATAGTATTTTGAGCTTTTCATATCATCATTTCTTATTCAGAAAAAATTTCAATATTGGTTCTAAATATTTAGAACATAAGCAGTTCTAGGTCCTAAAGTTTGGGTGAAAGAAAATATAGTTCCAAATGTTTCAATATCTAAATGCATTTAGTCTAGTTAATTAATTTCGACCAATTGCTACTAGAATTAGTTCACAAGCTGCCATGTTTTAACAACTAATTTTTTGAAAAAGTTTTTAAAAACCAATAAAATAATATGACATACTTGCTGATCATGAGAGTAATTAATCTTTATCATGGAACTTTTTTTTTTCAACTGACCTTTTGTATTCAGGGATAATGTCCAATTATGTACGTGACACGCATGTAATTACTCCTCCTTTTTAATAGAAAAATATGATTAACTACAATCATTTTCATATTTTTTTAAAAATTCAAAAATGTTAGTTGCCGACACCTGATAGTAGTAATTGGCAAAAAACAACTATCATACTAAATGTACTTAAAAATTGAAATATTTCAGACTATGTTTGCATCCAAACTTTAGGTACTACAATCGCTCTTGTCTCAAACATTTTGGATGGAACCAAATCTGCAACTTTGTCTTCTTATTTATGTATGTATTACAAAATTTGCAACCGAATGCACTGAGACACAATGAAGTAATTTTTTTTTTAATTTGCACTCGCCTACACATATAAGATCATAAGGATTTAAATGTCAACAAATAGTAAAGCATGGACAAAAAAGGATCAATAATTTCAAATAGAAATAATGTTTTTTGGACCATGATTGTAGTTGCATTTGCTTAGATAAAGTCATCTGGACAAGTAAATGGGAAAAAGATGAACAAAGGAGGACATAACCTTACAAATCGAGATGTCTTTACAAGCATTAAGTAGGTGTTTCAAGCATGTCTCTGTTGCTTAAAAAATTAAATAAACAACGACTTACAATGACTTTCTTCATGTCCAAATGATGATTAGTCTTCTTCTATTCTTTTTTTTTTTTTTTGGCAAACCTGTATGCAGGGGAGGGATGCCAGCCCGGAATTTATTAATTGAACATTACAGAGGAGGGGGACATGAACCTAACCTCCAAGAGTACATGGAGAAAATAAGCCAAATGGATTACCGAATTCGAAACGAAGGCCATCCTAACCTGTCTACCCGAAGTTCCCTTCTCGCAAGGCGGGGAATAGATGACTCTTGAAAATAAACTCTTGGAGACTCCTTCGAACACCCAACATTTGATAGAACATTAGCCACTTTATTTGCTTCCCGAACACAATGAGAAACAGTTAAAAAGGAGTTGGACAAAGCCAACTGATCAATTTCTGGGGCAATCGACCATGGATACGTGAAGGTATGCTGCAAAATCTGAATCAAAACCAAAGAATCCGAAAGTCTTCTTCTATTCTTGATTTAACTTTTCTTGAACTAATTGATTGGACTCCAAAAAGAAAACAATTTGACCGAAAAACGTGAAGCTACAATACTTTCCCCTTTGAATAAAAGACACGAAAAGGAAATGTATCGATCACTCATATACCTAACACTGAACAAAATATTAAATTTTGGGTTTCAAAGTTGACCCTTGTCTAGGTTCAGGTCTGCTCACGTTGGGCCAAATTACTTAATATTTAGAGAGTCTTTTACACAATATAGCTGGAAAAAGAGTCCTATCATTTTCATCCCACTTTTGTTTCAATCCACTTAGCAGCTACATGTTAGGAATCACAGAAATAAATGTAACAAAAATTTAAAAGTTTGATTCCTTTTAGTAGATCGTCCTTTGATTAAATCCATATAACATAGAGTTAGTTTAAGAAGATTATTTTAATATATGAAGACTGAATTTGGTGGAGATTTGGTGTAGAGAATGGCAAAGAGGTCCACGTAGCTGTACTTGCGTCCAGTCTTTAACGGTGATCCACATGAATCTTCTTAGTTAGAACCTCTAAGGTTGAATTAGCTTAGACTATATTAGTGCTAACTATTGCCAAGACAACCACACACAAGTCAATTGAGAAGACTCTAGTTTTTCACCATGAAGAACTCATCCCAAAATAAGAAATAAGAAATGTGATTTTTTCCTTATTTTCTTGGACAAATTTTGGGTATTTTTCTCTAAAGATTTTTCTCTGAAATCTCACAAGATAATTTATGTGTTGATTAGTATTGCTAGCAAAAGTTTAGTGAGTATTTATAAACAAATAAATTATCAAATCTTTATGGAAACTTGAAACCAGTTTTCAATAGAATTTAGCTTCCTTATTCTAATATAACTCGTGTATTTGAAAGACTTAAACTTATTTGCACTATAAGTCCTTCAACAGAAATTAAACTATAAGTTATAAAAACTTATCTATCAAGTCCCTACTTGAAATGCATTTAATCTAGTTGATAGGGTGCATTTCAGTTGTTTATTGTGTTAATATTTCCTAATTGTTTAGACTAAAAATTGCACTATTTGGTGGATTCTACTGAATTTGTGTATTTGGTGTTTAATTGCAGAAATTGGTGAAGATGTGCTGAAATGATTATTCTCTTTTCCTATTTAGTAGTTGATTTTTATTAGGAAACTACCTTGATATTTGTTATTAGGAAATTATGAGTTTGGAGTCTTTTTAGAGCTTTCCTGTTTGATTAGTATTGGAAGTTTTTCTTTTTCCATAGCAGACGGGAATTAAGGGAAGTCTCCAGTTGATGTAGGTTAGGTTTTCTTTTAATTGGTAGTTTTGGCCCCCCGCAAGTGATATATACGTTGTGACTAGTAGTTTTGGGAATTCATTCGGATTGCTTGGGCGAGGGACTTCGGACGGAGGAGAAAAGACACGAGACCAATAGCCTTGCTTTTGTCGTCTTTTCCTTTCGCTATTTTTCACTTTGAACAAGAGAAGATGTGGACTTTGCAATTTTTTCTTTCAATCTCTTATGAAATTAACTCCGTGATGCGTGGCTAGTTTCCTCGTCTAGTCAAAGATCAACTCGATGACGCAGTCTAAAATATCTGTGAGATCTAATTGATTTATCCTTTGTTTGTTGAATTCTTTGGTATTTGCGCGTTCTTTGTTTTATGTTCTTATGATTATTTTGTTAGTTGAATGTCAAGGGCTCGATATTCAAATTAACCTAATAATCTACTACCAATTAATTTGCTAAATCCATAATTGTTTAGTAGATTAATATTAGTGGCAATTAACGTTTATACACGTTAGGGGAACGTGCAATCTAATCTAAATGAACTTTGGTAGTGTGTTTGTTGGTTAGGGTTTGAGCTTTTCTAATTCTTAGTGCAATTGAGAAATTAAATCCTATGGGCGTACCTAGAGTTATTTCTTAATTAGAGGTAGTTAACAGGCGTACCTTAATTATCTAAAATCTAAGGAGAAGTTGGTCGTTAGAGAGTTTATCCGGCGGCTATAACCAACCTATTAATGAATTAAATGAATTATCTTTGCGTCGATGGTCGGATATATAGACTGTGTCTGAGAAGTTGGATCTTTGGCTAGAGTTTCCCTTTCATTAATTTAATCCTTCTTATTTTAGTGAATTGTTTTGGTATTTGGTTGATTAGTTAGTTTCTAAATTTTCCACAAATCCCCTCATATTTCTTACTTGAGAAGAAACAAATTTTTCCCAATCCCTGTGGAGATGACCCTACTCACCGTTGTACTCAAAATTCATATTTCTTGGAGTAGGTATTTTTTATTGCACAGGCTCTACACCTATCACTAGCTAAAGTAGTTCTTAATATATGTGACCTATTAGGTTCTCATATATGTTAACAATAAGTATGAGTTATAATTTTTAATAAATAAGAACTAGATAAATTAGACTTCTTTTAATTTACCATTGATTCTATCAATCAATCAACTCATATTTACAGATCAAGATTGGCATCTAACAATACATCATAATCACCTAAATAATGAGAACAGTCAAGCGGATGAATTCACCTTTCAGTGACCGCTTACCGTGTAATTAATATCATTTTACCACACTTATCTCGGATTAATGTTAGAATTAGTTGCGCCGATTCCAATATATGATTAATGCTCTTTTCTTGTACCAAAATATAGCTCTAATGAAGAAATACTTAGAAACATTTTCTGAGACTCTCCCACTTAACACTAAGATTTTCGAGTTATACTTCTACAAGTGGTCAAATATGAGATAACTCTTCTTGCATAAGAGGTGGTAAATCCTTATAGGTTATTCACTATCTTTCCATACTTCAAATATACACCCATTGGCTAATGATGTGGCATTCCCTATTACGGGAGCAATTGTCGCGCCCCATTTTTTCGATGGAAAAATGTTTGTTGTGGAAAAGGGAAAGATTTGATTTTTTGGAAAAGTAAGGGAAAGGGGTCATGGGACTACAAAAATGCGACGGTTTGGACCCAAAACAAAAAGTCTAGAAAAGGGTTTTTAGAAAAGTTTGGAGTCGCCACTTGGTATGGAGTTTAGGTGTACCAAGTCACCCAAAAAGTTTTGATTTAATGAAATAAACAAAGAAAACCCTTTTTTAGACGACTCCAGGTCTTTGAAAACTAGAGAAAAAGGTTCGGGGGTCACAGTTGAAAGAAGGGAAGGCGAAGATTCGATGTTACTCGTCTCTAAGGCACCCTTCTAACCTAGCCAAAGCTAGTTGCAAGATTTAGTTGAAAATTTCCTAATTCTAACTTTAAAAATTTATCACATTTGGATGTTGTCTATATGGATGCAAACCCTAGACCTAATGTTGGATCGAGAGGGGCAAAATATCTCCTTGAGGTTTGATTGGAATTGATCACATTAGTTGTGTCATCCAATTTTGATCCCTCGAGGAGGTCACGAAAAAATGCAAATGATGAGACTCGAATGAACAAAAGATAGGGTTTTCAAAATGCAATTTTTATAAAGTATCAAGAGAAAAGAACTTGGATTTTTGAAAAGGTCAATTTTAAGTGCAAAGAGGAACTTGAGTTTCCAAAAAGATGCAATTTTAAGAAAAGTGGCTTTTTGACTTTGAAGTGCTAAAACACGAAGAAGAAAGTTTGATTTTTTAAAGAATGAATTTGATAGCCTTTAAAATAATGCATGTGTATGTCCTAAAGAGGGACAATGCAACATAACGGGTGTGGGGGACTAAGTTCGTGACTTTAAGTCTTCCTTTTCATAGAAGGAAATAAAAGCGTGCTAAGGCTAGGAAGCCATACTCGCTCTTTTCCCTATTTCAAAGGGTAATGCCTTAAATGCACTAATCTAATAAAAAGAAAACTAAATGAGATGTCTCGCATACGGGAGGGGAGAATAGTGACATGCAAAATGGGAAAGAAACTCTAAAAGTGAAAAGTGTGTGAAATTTGTATCTAATGCATGAACGGCGTTTAAGGGTCTAGCATTGGACTAGCCCTCGTCAAAAGGTTCTCACTAACATTGGATTAGTGAGAAATCGAAGGGGAAGGCCACAACTAGCGTTGGACTAGTGTGGTGACGTCAATATATTTACACAATAAACATGTAGACATGATAATAAAGCAAATAAACACTTAAAACACATAAACACGTAACACATAGGCATAATGTCTAGATGCAAGGCCCTAGGAAAGCAAATAAACACATAATCATGCAAGCATGCAAAATAAGCATATAAAACCTAATTATTACATTGGGGGGGAACCTAAATACATTCTAAGGGAAAAATTCGAAATAATAATCTAACTATTACATTTTCTAGAATAAATACACTTTTTGCCAAAATTAAACCTATCTATTACAACTTGGCATCCAAGGCCTCCAAATGATTTACTCAAAAATCAAATGACATAAATAAAGACTAGACATGAATAAAAGCAAAGGAAAACTCAATTTAAAAACATGCAAGATCATGCAAAAACACATAATAAGCACATAATAGGGGAAAGAAGTTACCATCCCTTGATGTGAGGCCTTAATTGAATCCTTAAATGATGGGAATGGTTATCTAAGACTCAATGTCAACAAAAGGGATCAAGGTACCAATTTAAAGGAAAAATGAATCAAAATTCAAAGAAAGGGTATCTAAACAGATTCTGCAAGCAAACAGATAATACTAGGAAACAGAGTAAGATTCTGGAACAAAAGAGCAGGAAATATCAACATAATACGAATAGAGAGGTTACGGACCAGAACGCGATGAGCAAGAACACACCAAGTTACGGGCAAAATCAAAGACCGAGGGGAAACGCTGGAACGCGGACTCAGCCAGAACCGTCCGCTCTTCCCATCTTCAAAATACCGTGAAGGTTGCTTCCAGGCACAACATCACAAACAAAATCTTTAGAGGCAAGGGATCTATTTAAAACATCAAAAACAAGCATTCAGATCATGTCAAAACAAACTAAAACCGAAGAAGGCCGAATCTTAAACATCGATATCATCAAATAGACAAGAAAAGGGAAGGGAAGAACTGTTAGGTTAGAACGAGGATTACGCTGACCGCGTAACAAACCAGCGTTCTTCACATCTTCAGTATTCAAACAAACGCGGATCGTTACGCGAAGTAGTCCACGCAAGAGGTCCGCGTTTCTTCACAACTTCAAACATTCAAGAGGAAACGCGGACCGTTACGCGAAGTTATCCGCGCAAGTGGTCCGCGTTTCTTCACATCTTCAAAACGTGAAGAACATTTTTCCAGAAATTTCTCAGGAATCACAACAGCATCATCACAGAAGCATCAAATGTCTGATTTTAAACGTAAAAACAAATCTACTAGCCTTACCAAGGCTTTATAAACACAACATGCTCATATAACAGCTGATAATCATCATCAAATATCCCAAACTAAAAGAAAACTATTCAAGACCTTGGTTCCACCAAAGGTCCAATCTCGATAATTTTACGATCAAAAAACAAGAATAAGGTAAAAGGATGTTACACGAATCGAAGCTTTGAATTTAAACAATAGAAGAAGCCAGAAATTCCAAGAATGATCTTCCCAAGTGTCAAACCCTAGCTTTTCTTTTTCTCCTTTCTTTTCTTTTTTTCTCTCCAATTCCCAGCCGTTTTTCTCTGCTTTTTTCTCTCTCAAAGCTCTCCTAATTCCCTCTTTTTCTCTCAGATTTCCAACCTCCTTGTTAAACCCTAATCTAGGCTATTTATAGCCACCAAACCTAGAACTAAGGGTTTTGATGTTCTTGGGATGAGGTGAGCTAATCTTGAACGTTAGATGAGTTGTTAGGGGTTAGGTAAGTTGGGGAATGTTTAAATAGGTTTCTTATCGCTCAAGCATCGGAAAATACATGGAAAAGGATGATCCAAACTTGAAAAATGCGTCATTTTTTTTTTTCGAGTTACGCTGGACTAGTTATGCGGACTAATCCAGAACTGGTCCGCTTTTGACTTTTCTCTTTTTTTTTTTTTTTTTTTTTTAAGAAAAACCTACGAAAATGAGGAAAATGTGTTAGAATATTCAAAAATAAATAACTAAACATTAACAGATAAAAACATAGGAAAATAAATGAAATAGTCAAAATTTGGTGTCTACAGCTTGCCCCTCTTTGTCTGAGTTTCGAAGAAACTCTAGACAAAGACGTAGACACCAAATGCTTACCTGGTTTTGCTGGTTGTATCGAACCAGCAGAAAGTTAAATTGCCAATTTTCAAACTAAACAAGCATAATGTGACCAACTGTAGAATTGCTCACGATCTCGACATGAGAATCAGGTCAAACGTAGTTCCAATGCAAATGAACTATAATAAAATGAATACTGAATCTTGTAAAATTCAAGAACGGGAGATAGAAGGGTGCCCGGCGGAGGCTGAGACTCACCAACAGAAATTTAAATTTGAAGAACGGGAGATAGAACGGAGGTCGAGACTCACCAACGTAAAATTAAATATCAAGAACGGAGATAGGAGGTCGAGACTCACCAACAAATTCAAATTGAAGAAGGGAGATAGAAGGAGGTTGAGACTCACCAACAGAAATTTAAATTTGAAGAATGGGAGATAGAAGGGTGCCCGGCGGAGGCTGAGACTCACCAACAGAAATTTAAATTGAAGAATGGGAGATAGAAGGGTGCCCGGCGGAGGCTGAGACTCACCAACAGAAATTTAAATTGAAGAATGGGAGATAGAAGGGTGCCCAATTTAAATTGAAGAAGTGGGATAGAAGGTGCGGAGGTCGAGACTCACCAATGTAAATTTAAATTGAAGAATGGGAGATAGAAGGTGGAGGTCGAGACTCACCAACGTAAATTTAAATTGAAGAATGGGAGATAGAAGAGGTCGAGACTCACCAACGTAAATTTAAATTGAAGAATGGGAGATAGAAGGGTGCCCGGCGGAGGCTGAGACTCACCAACAGAAATTTAAATTGAAGAATGGGAGATAGAAGGTGCTGAGGTGAGACTCACCAACGTAAATTTAAATTGGGGATAGAAGGGTGGCGAGGGTCGAGACAGCCCAACGTAAATTTAAATTGAAGGGGGGATAGAAGGGTGCCTGGCGAGGGTCGAGACAGCAGCCAACAGAAATTTAAATTGAAGCAGGGGGATAGAAGGGTGGCGAGGTCGAGACAGCAGCCAACAGAAATTTAAATTCTTTCCAAATTTAGACTATTCAGTGGGATTGGACCCAAGCCTGAATGACTAGATGGGAAAATGCAAATATGCCATTCAGTGGGATTGGACCCAAGCCTGAATGATTAGATATACCGCTGGGATTGGACCCAGCCCGAATGACTAAAAAAAACTATTCGGGATTGGACCCGAGCCGAATGACTAAAAAAACTATTGGGATTGGACCCGAGCCCGAATGACTAAACATACTATTCTGGGATTGGACCCAGCCCGAATGACTAGATGAAAATATAAATGCTTTGGATTGCCGACTTTGAAAAATAAAACACAAGTTGTTCAAACATGATAAATGTAAAAATGCAAGTAATGATGCACTCGAAGAAATGGTGCAATTCTGATTTTTGATTTTCTTGATTTGAAAAATAAGTGATTGATAGGAACAATGACTTTTTTTTTTCTTTTTCTTTTTCTTCTTCTTCTTCTTCTCTCTTTTTTTTTCTTTCTTTTCTTCTTTTTTTTCAAGAATTGATGGAGTTTGGAAAGTTGAAGAGTGTAACTGAAACCCTTCCTCTGCAGGGTTTGAACAAATCCACATATGTTGCCATTGTCTTGATCTGCAAATCTTTTCCGGCAAAAATTAATTTTGAATGCATTATCCAAAATTGGAGAGCACTTCTCTCAACAAAATTGCCCCAGTGTCAACTGAATTGTTAACCCTGCAGAAGTCATAAAATATTAACCAATTAGTCCATGGCGATTCAAATTTTTCTTTTTCTTTTTCTTCTTTTTTTATTCTTTTCTTCAAATCATAAAATGTAAAAAACTCTTGTGATCATAGCTGTTGGCCATTAAAAACTAAAACGTATGAAAAACATGCAATAAAACACATTCATCAGATATTCGTGCTTGTGAAACATTGCTTGTTCTCAAGTGATAGGGAATATTCATCAAAACAAGTTATGGGATTGAAATAAACCATGTGATCTTGGAAATCCAAATCTTCATAAACTAGGCAAAACATTATTATGCAATTATTCAATTTGCATCAAGTACTCATAATGTCAAGTAAAAGAAAGACAATTATACCTCAATTCTAACAATTCAAGCTTGATTTCTCACTTTCACCAAATTTTGCAATCAAACGACTCATATAGTCAATTCAAGCTTGCCTTTTCCATATTTTCTCGATTTTACGCTAAAAGGATTTATCAAACACATCCTCTTATTCAAATTGCAATAATGTCTTTTGACTAAAATCAACACTTTTAGGTGAAGACTCTTACTCGACATATGCCTTCTTGCTCAAATAGTAAAGATGTCTTTTGACGAAAATCAACACTTTAGGTGAAAATCCCTACTCAACATTTTACTTTTTCAAACTGCTTTGCATACTCATAATTCAAGCACCGCTTTACTGAAAGTTAACATTTTAGATGCTAAACCTCCGTTACTTAGTACTAGAATCATTGGAGTAGAACTTTGGTTTTCACTTTGCTCCTTTTTCTTTTTTTCTTTCTTTCTTTTTTTTTTTTTTCTTTTTTTTTTTTTTTTTCTTTCACATCAATTGAAAAGGATCATTTGCCAACAATATCAATCATTTTCTTGTCAAATCCAATAAAAGAAGAAATCTCATTTAATAGGAAAAAAAATTGAGGCATAATTTTCCCTATTTTACAAAACATACTTTCTAAAACGCCAATGTCTTAATCACATAACAATTATTTCGAGTAAGATGGAAAAGGATATTTCGCGATCACACGGCTTTTATTTCGAAGGATGAAAGTAATTGCAACCAAAATTGACATTTGCACCCTTTTGAATCAAATTTCAAAAAACAAATCAATTTAAGGCAAATGTGCAATTTAGAATTTTTTTTTTCAAACATAAATAAGCACATAAGAGCCCAATTTAAACAAATATACACATTCTGATGCAAGCAAATGAATCAAAAGTATTTCTAACAGTTAAACCTATGTCTAAAAAAAACAGAACACAAGATAAAACACAAAAAAGAGAAATAAAGCAAGAATGGAATAAACTGCAAATCAGGGGGGAGTGGGTTTATCGACCCCCTCAGCTCCACCATTGCCTCCGGTGGCCTCTTGGACAAGTTGCTCAGACGGAATGTCGAAGCACGCCACATTTGTAAGAAAGGAATTTGAAAAGAACCGTGAGTTATAACACCTAGTAGTGTGCGATGAAAACCCGCTTCCCAAATTTTCCAAAAAGGCACTTGTCCTTCCTCAATTTTGCAATTAATCAATCTTCAAAATGATTTAATCACACAGTCTAGACATGACTCAAAATGAAGTGGTCTCCTTGACTTGACCGATCCACTTGTCCCCGCTTCTCGCAAAAGAAAAGAAATGGTGAAGAAATAATGATGACGCCGCCACCGTTCTCCCCTTTTATCTCAAAATAGCCCGTAAACATGAGTTCTTGGACGTCGGTGAGCGGTGTCAACTGAATTCTTTTTGTTCGACCGGTCTGCTCGTTGCTCCGCTTGCTTCAATCCATATCACCCATACCTTCATGGTAATCTAAGAGGATTGTCCTTTGATGAAAATGAAAATATGTGCAAAAGTTTGTGCAAAGAGACAATTTTATTTTAAAATGGCATCATGACCATAGAATGAATGCTAAACATGAAATTTTAAATCAAAAAAAAGCCAAATGCCGTGAAAACTATTTAAAACAAAAGCGCCGACTTGACCCCTTTGATATCATCTTTTGAATTTACCGACGGCAAGGGAGTGTTTGATATAAGGTAAACCCCGATAAACGTAGTCACCGGCTTCCCTTGTCCCATGAATTTTTCCTTCTGCTTTAATCGTTGTTTTCAAAACTTGCCTTAGTACCCTTTCAGATTTGCACTGAAGTTGACTGATAAGGTAAAATAGACAGACTTAACTCCCAACTTTCGTCAATTTAAACATGATTGTTAAAATGGTGGCATCAGTGAGACAATCCCTTCTGACAAAATTCAGAGGGAATGTATTTGCATCATTTGCCTTTTGATTGAGAAAGTTCTTTCCAGAAATTTTTTGCAAAAAGGTGGGGTCTATAACACTAGGCTTTTGCAAGGGGGTTAAGGTGTAGGGGCAGGTTTAAACTTGAATGCAAAATTTTTTTTTTTTAATACAAAAAATTGCCCCAGTTTGGTCCCTTTTTTCCTTAAAATGTTTTTTTTTTCTTTTTTTTTTTCAAAATACAAAAATTGCCCCAGTGTGGGGTTTGTGATTCTCAAAGGGAGTTTGCTAAATAATTAACTGTTCTTTCATAGGCTCAAATAGGAGAACTGGGGGATTGAAGTTTTTTAAACGAAAAGGAAAAGAAGGTCGGCTTTTCAGACCACCTTTTTGCAAAAAATTTCTGAAGAAACCTTGCTTAATCATATGAAAAATCTTTTACACATATCTGAATTAATTGATTGAGGAAAAGTCTGTCCGTCCATCTCCATGAGAACCACTGCTCCTCCAGGTAGCACCTTTTGAATAATGAACGGCCCTTGCCAATTCGGAGCGAATTTCCCCTTAGCTTCTTCTTGTATCAGAAGGATTCGTTTCAAAACCTTGTCCCCCACTTCGAACCTGCGAGGTCTAACTTTCTTGTTATAAGCCCGAGCCATCCTCCGCTGGTAACATTGCCCATGACAAATGGCATTCAACCTTCTTTCATTGATCAAAGACAGTTGCTTGTGACGTTGCTTGGTCCATTCAGCTTCTTCCCACTGAGCTTCCATTAGAACGCCAAAGATGGGTTTCAACTTCAGGTAATACCGCCTCCATCCCATACATGAGAGAGTAAGGTGTTGCCCCAATAGAAATCCTGATTGCAATTTTCCATACCAAAAGGGTAGTTTCTCATGCCAATCTCGGTGTGTTGCGATCATCTTGCAAATGGTGATATCCAAGTTCATGAGATATCAGAATTTTCGTCCATCAAATTCCAAAAGGATGATGTCCGAGGGTCAAAGGTTTTTATTCATGATCATCCAAGAGCAAATAAAATAAATGTGTGAAAAATAAAATGAGTGGACTATAACTGAAGGACAAAAGGAGAAATTTCATTTCATTTGGCAAAAAGCAAGATAACAGATAATACCATGGAAGCATAATTTTAAACAAGCAAAAAGGTGAAATAACAAGTGCATTGTTTTTGAAGAAATGATTGACATCAAAGCATGATTCATTTTTCAAGGACAATCCCCTCAGATTTACAAAACCTCCTCCGAAAGTGCACAATCGGTAGCCCAATTTTGTGTGGCTCTTGAGGAATCAAGGAAACTCCACCTTGTCTCTATATCATCATCGACCTTTCCTTAAATGATCCACCACCATCCTCATTGAGTATGATCAACAATTTCTTCCTCCACACCGATCATTCCAACGACGTTTTTATGTTCCGGGAAAGGGTTTCTATTGACGCTCGCCCTTGGTCATTCTTTTCTTTTCGAACTATGTCCCGCATCCACCATGTCTTGAATTCTATGCTTCAAGGCCCAACAATTAATCGTCGAATGACCCGGCTTCCGTAATGGTAAGCAGATGGCATGGGATCATACCCAGGGGTCCCTGGGATACAGCTGATTTGGGAGGGACAAGGCCTAATTTTCCCAGCCTTCAACCTGCTCATACTGGTCAATGGGCGCCCATCGGTGAAAGTCCCAAAGGTTTTCGATTTTGCATTTCGTTAGGAAAAGAATTTTGAGCAGGATTGTGTGGAGCAGGTCTAGGAGCATAGTTTTGACTGGCATAGGAGATAGGTTGGGAAGTTGAAAACAAAGGTTGGGGGTCCAAATGAATAGGGCGAGGCGTGGCAAGGTGTGATAAACAGACTGATGGTAGGGATAAGGTAAGTATGAGCTTGGATTGGTGGGTGGTTCGAAGTTCTGGGCCTAAAAGGCGGGTTCTGATCCCACACAAAAGCAGCTTCTCCTTCATTCTTTCTAAACGGGAGTTTCCTCCCACTGCCATTTTGCCCTTGTAATGTTTCCAATTGCTGTTTCAGGGCGGTCACATTGACAATTTTTCCAGCTTTAACAAACTCATCATATTCTTCCAGCTTATTGACAATTGTAGCAAAAGAACTCCCAGTCATTCGAAAAATCTCTTCAAAATAAGGTGGGTCCTGTGCCTTGATGAAAATACAAACAATCTCTTCTTCTGTCATGGGAGGCTCAACTTTAGCAGCCAACTTTCTCCATCGCTTGGCATATGACTTGTGATCTTCTGAGGGTCTCCTTTTGATTCCTTCCAATGTTGTTCGTGTCGGTGCCAGCTCACAATTGAATTCATACTGCTTCACAAAAGCTGTTGACAAATCCAACCAAGTTTTGATCTCTTGAGATTTCAGGTTCGAGTACCAATCCAAAGCATCCCCTTCTAGGCTCTCAGGGAACAGACGCATGGGCAAGTTTTCATCGTCTACTGGTTTACCAAGTTTGTTGGCAAACATTTTAAGGTGCGTCTTATGGTTCCCGGTACCATCATATTGGCTGAACTTGGGGGTTTTGAAACCCATAGGTAGCTGCACATTAGGGAACAGGCAAAGGTCATCATAGTCTAGGCCACCGCGTCGGTTTAGTCCTTGATTCTTCCTTATGAACTCATCGAATTTATCCAACCTTTTCAGTAAATCTTTGTCAACTGGTGCAATAAGGTCATCCACTGCTGGTTTTCCTTGGGAAGTCAGATCCCACACAAATGGTTCAGTGGTATGGTATTGAGGCTCTGGAGGGTGAGGAGGCATGTTTAAAGTGATCTGGGGTTGAGTATGAGGGTTTGCTCTTTTGGTTGGACTTAGTAGGATGTGATTAGGATGAGACTGTGGAAAATTGGTATTGTGATGAGAAAAGGTAACATCATATGGGTTGGAAGTAGGCGGGACAAAAGTGGTTTGAATATTGGTCGAGAAAAGGGGTGGATTACTTGTCAGCGGGGGAATGCTAACAAAGTGTTCATGATCATTCGAGGTACCACCTCCACTACTGTTGGCTACCAACTGATCAATTACACGCCTTTGCGCGGCCATCTCGGCGCTCATCTCGTTGAACCTTCCCAGTACTTCACTTAACTGAGCTCCCAAGGCAGCAAAATCCGGCGAAGTGACCAAAGCATTCCTATCCGAGCCTTCTGGTGCAGAACTCATGCTTACGGGCTGCTTTGAGCTTTTGCTTTTAGAACGGGTAACGATGGGGTTTCTGCGTGAAGCTATTTTTAAAAGTACCTGAATGGGAAAATACACACTTTAGGCGCTTATTTCGAAGGGGATCTGCAGAGATTTATTTGAAAAAAAAGAAAAAGAACGAAGTTAGTGATTGCTTATATAATTCGGATGCATGTCCTAGAGGGGGGCCCTTTTATGCCAAGGGTCGGCCTAGCTTGAAAAATGCAATCCTCTGGGGTATGCACTATACAATACCTGATGGATCCGATCACCTCACTGATATGTGATTAGTAAAACAATCTAGAGGATTGACCAAAAGAATATGTGATACTTGATGCATCATGAGGACAAAGTCCGAATAGATTTATTACTTTAATTGATATGTGAAGAGAGGTTAAAGGTTAATTTGGCATGAAAAGGATTATTCTCGAAGGAATTGTAGTGCCTTGGCTAGTCTTTGAGGGAAATATGGGTCGGAATGGATTGGACGGGATCGATAGTCTACCCAAAAGTCGACTGGGTTTTATTGTTTACTTGTAGCTCCATATCTCCATTTTATTTGCAACACACTAGCTCATAAGTCTTCTAAAATCAAAATTTGGCCTTGATAAAAATCATTATCCCAACAATGAGAAATTATTTGTGCATTTTTTCAAATTAGTGTCCTTATGTATGGGATTTTACCAACTTTGATAAAATGGCCAAAAAATGATCATTAGAGGTTTATATTCTAGCATGCGAAGGTCACTCCATATCTTTGGATGCCATCACAGAAGGGATCGGACCATACCTTACCTTGTGCACTACTCCTTTGGATGTTACTGAAAACATAAACATGCAAATCTCATTGGATTATATATCCGAGACACAAGGGTGGTTTATTCCTAACATGGGATTCCCTATGCGGCATTCCCTCTATGGCTTATGCATGATGCCAGTTTATTAAAGCAAGTAAGGGTGCAAAATGAAACATGGCCTATAGGAGCCCCATTTGAATGCCGGGGTAAGCCTAAAAGTGATATGCAATTACAACTTGAATGTAATGAACATAAATTCAAACGTGCAATAGCCTATCTAGAAGGATGGCTTGTCTTAAAAGAGTGTCAAGACTCTTATTTTCTAGAGTTTGTGAAATGCAAGAAAAGGGAAGACAACGAAAGGTTAGTTTAATCAACAGATATCACATAACACGTTGGAGCAACAAATTGCACAAAAAATAAAGAGGGGTGGAATCCCTCCTCTCGTGTCTAGTGGTCCTTAATAGGGTAAGGTAGACTCTCCCCTAGGCAATTCTAACATGGATGCATGAGGTTGAGCTCACTAATGCATCTAGACTCGATAAAGGTTACAGGCTCCCAAACCTTCAGACCAAAAGGCAAAAGGTCATCAATCCAAATGCCTCAAGTCGGTGGTTCGAGTGATCCCCAGACATTGCTACGCGCGCCGTACACGCCACATGTCCAAGTGGATCAATCCTAATCCTAATAGGGAAGAGTGGCGTGACAAGCCACTAAAAGTAAAAAAAAGTAGGGTCAAAGTAAAATACATATGCACGTATGAAAGTGATTCCCTTTGAGAGGAGGGATTTCAAACATCAACCATTTTCGAGGCTCTAGGGTAGATGCACACCCACCCCAAATGCAAAGCGCGATACAAGTAAATAAATAAACAATAACTCATTCATCATGTACGCGATGTGTAGGGAGTGATTGCACGGAAAAAACCCTAAAAGAGAAAAGAAAAAGGAATGCAACCTAAAACATCCAAATGTGATATATAAGAAAGTTAGAAAAAGAAATAATCAACTAAATCAAGTGCTCGGACCCTCTTAGGAAAGTCCCCAGTGGAGTCGCCAAGCTGTCTTGCCCCATTTTTTCGATGGAAAAATGTTTGTTGTGGAAAAGGGAAAGATTTGATTTTTTGGAAAAGTAAGGGAAAGGGGTCATGGGACTACAAAAATGCGACGGTTTGGACCCAAAACAAAAAGTCTAGAAAAGGGTTTTTAGAAAAGTTTGGAGTCGCCACTTGGTATGGAGTTTAGGTGTACCAAGTCACCCAAAAAGTTTTGATTTAATGAAATAAACAAAGAAAACCCTTTTAGACGACTCGTGTCTTTGAAAACTAGAGAAAAGGTTGGGGTCACAGTTGAAAGAAGGGAAGGCTAAGATTGATGTTACTCGCCTCTAAGGCACCCTTCTAACCTAGCCAAAGCTAGTTGCAAGATTTAGTTGAAAATTTCCTAATTCTAACTTTAAAATTTATCACATTTGGATGTTGTCTATATGGATGCAAACCCTAGACCTAATGTTGGATCGAGAGGGGCAAAATATCTCCTTGAGGTTTGATTGGAATTGATCACATTAGTTGTGTCATCCAATTTTGATCCCTCGAGGAGGTCACGAAAAAATGCAAATGATGAGACTCGAATGAACAAAAGATAGGGTTTTCAAAATGCAATTTTATAAAGTATCAAGAGAAAAGAACTTGATTTTGAAAAGGTCAATTTTAAGTGCAAAGAGGAACTTGAGTTTCCAAAAAGATGCAATTTTAAGAAAAGTGGCTTTTTGACTTTGAAGTGCTAAAACACGAAGAAGAAAGTTTGATTTTTTAAAGAATGAATTTGATAGCCTTTAAAATAATGCAAGTGTATGTCCTAAAGAGGGACAATGCAACATAACGGGTGTGGGGGACTAAGTTCGTGACTTTAAGTCTTCCTTTTCATAGAAGGAAATAAAAGCGTGCTAAGGCTAGGAAGCCATACTCGCTCTTTTCCCTATTTCAAAGGGTAATGCCTTAAATGCACTAATCTAATAAAAAGAAAACTAAATGAGATGTCTCACATACGGGAGGGGAGAATAGTGACATGCAAAATGGGAAAGAAACTCTAAAAGTGAAAAGTGTGTGAAATTTGTATCTAATGCATGAACGGCGTTTAAGGGTCTAGCATTGGACTAGCCCTCGTCAAAAGGTTCTCACTAACATTGGATTAGTGAGAAATCGAAGGGGAAGGCCACAACTAGCGTTGGACTAGTGTGGTGACGTCAATATATTTACACAATAAACATGTAGACATGATAATAAAGCAAATAAACACTTAAAACACATAAACACGTAACACATAGGCATAATGTCTAGATGCAAGGCCCTAGGAAAGCAAATAAACACATAATCATGCAAGCATGCAAAATAAGCATATAAAACCTAATTATTACATTGGGGGGGAACCTAAATACATTCTAAGGGAAAAATTCGAAATAATAATCTAACTATTACATTTTCTAGAATAAATACACTTTTTGCCAAAATTAAACCTATCTATTACAACTTGGCATTCAAGGCCTCCAAATGATTTACTCAAAAATCAAATGACATAAATAAAGACTAGACATGAATAAAAGCAAAGGAAAACTCAATTTAAAAACATGCAAGATCATGCAAAAACACATAATAAGCACATAATAGGGGAAAGAAGTTACCATCCCTTGATGTGAGGCCTTAATTGAATCCTTAAATGATGGGAATGGTTATCTAAGATTCAATGTCAACAAAAGGGATCAAGGTACCAATTTAAAGGAAAAATGAATCAAAATTCAAAGAAAGGGTATCTAAACAGATTCTGCAAGCAAACAGATAATACTAGGAAACAGAGTAAGATTCTGGAACAAAAGAGCAGGAAATATCAACATAATACGTAAAGAGAGGTTACGCGGACGAGCCGCAACACACCCACGCTACGGCAAAATCAAAGACCGAGGGAAACGCGGACCGAACGGACTCAGCAGAACCGTCAAGCGTCTCTTCCCATCTTCAAAATACCAGGAAGGCTGCTTCCAGTTTCTCAGACAACATCACAAACAAAATCTTTAGAGGTAAGGGATCTATTTAAAACATCAAAAACAAGCATTCAGATCATGTCAAAACAAACTAAAACCGAAGAAGGCCGAATCTTAAACATCGA
Source organism: Gardenia jasminoides (assembly GCA_013103745.1). Taxonomy (NCBI): domain Eukaryota; kingdom Viridiplantae; phylum Streptophyta; class Magnoliopsida; order Gentianales; family Rubiaceae; genus Gardenia; species Gardenia jasminoides. The sequence goes on along the minus strand of CM023098.1, from coordinate 11,051,310 downwards.
TATCATCAAATAGACAAGAAAAGGGAAGGGAAGAGCTGTTAGGTTAGAAACGAGGCTGACCGGCTGCGTAACAAACCAGCGTTCTTCACATCTTCAGTATTCAAACGTAAACGCTGGATCGTTACGCGAAGTAGTCCACGCAAGAGGTCCGCGTTTCTTCACAACTTCAAACATTCAAGAGGAAACGCGGACCGTTACGCGAAGTTATCCGCGCAAGTGGTCCGCGTTTCTTCACATCTTCAAAACGTGAAGAACATTTTTCCAGAAATTTCTCAGGAATCACAACAGCATCATCACAGAAACATCAAATGTCTGATTTTAAACGTAAAAACAAATCTACTAGCCTTACCAAGGCTTTATAAACACAACATGCTCATATAACAGCTGATAATCATCATCAAATATCCCAAACTAAAAGAAAACTATTCAAGACCTTGGTTCCACCAAAAGGTCCCAATCTCGATAATTTTACGATCAAAAAAAGTAAATAAGGTAAAAGGATGTTACCGAATCTAAGCTTTGAATTTAAACAATAGAAGAAGCTGAAATTCCAAGAATGATCTTCCCAAGTGTCACACCCTAGCTTTTCTTTTTTCTCCTTTCTTTTCTTTTTTTTCTCTCCAATTCCGTTTTCTCTGCTTTTTTCTCTCTCAAAGCTCTCCCTAATTCCCTCTTTTCTCTCGATTTCCCAACCTCCTTGTTAAACCCTAATCTAGGCTATTTATAGCCACCAAACCTAGAACTATGGTTTTGATGTTCTTGGGATGAGGTGAGCTAATCTTGAAGCGTTAGATGAGTTGTTAGGGGTTAGGGGTGAGTTGGGAAATGTTTAAATAGGTTTCTTATCGTTCAAGCATCGGAAAATACAGATGGAAAAGGATGATCCAAACTTCTGGAAAAATCCGCGCGTCATTTTTTTTTCGTCGAGTTTGACTAGTTACGCTGACTAATCCAGAATCGGTCCGCTTTTGACTTTTCTCCTTTTTTTTTTCTTTCTTTTTTTTTTTTTTTTAAGAAAAACCTACGAAAATGAGGAAAATGTGTTAGAATATTCAAAAATAAATAACTAAACATTAACAGATAAAAACATAGGAAAATAAATGAAATAGTCAAAATTTGGTGTCTACAGCAATTATATAGCAAACAAAGTATAACTATCCATATTCAAGATATCATGATATCCTTAAGCCTAAAAATCACTGACATAAACGTCATTTAGAGATTGATCCTTTGACACTTAAAGGATATCTTTATATGGATTGATCTAGCAAATTTGATCATACCATCATGCACCCATATACTTGGTTAGGTGTCTCACACACCATAGTAGATGTGATAGGGTCATATTTGTATACATTCATGTGCATAATTCGCTAATTGCCTATGTTTTTTGAGCTTTATAATAAAAACTGCTTAATTTTGCTCCTACATTGTCCTAATAGGTGGAGAGATCAATTGGAGAGAAAAGGGACTAAAAATGTGGTGTAAAGAAGCAATGGTGCAAGAAGTGAAGAGAAAGAGTTTCGTAGACACGATATGTTTCTGTATTTTGGCTATTACTTGAGCTACAAAGATTGGATTGAGATGCTTCCTAATGCATTTTACAGCTACGAGTTTTCTCTGCAATTCTTATGAGACATCAAAGTCTGGTTCTCCCATTTTCATGGTCAAAAATCCAAATTACTGAAGTTTATCTCTACTGCGATGCTCGCCCGACCACTTCTCAATATTTTTAGCATATCTCAACAACTAGACATCCAAATGAGGTGATTTTGTGCATTTGGAAAGCTAACTCAAAGGATTTTATGTTTTGTGCAAGAGCTGATTCGGCCTCCTTCATGTCCAAAATTGGCACCGGATGTCGAATAGGTCATCATACCGGACATGTTCTAATTTTGTTAATTTTCAACTTCACCAATGTCCCGGGTCGGACATCAGGCCGGTCATTGTTGAATCTTGATGCCAACGCAATTTTTATCAGCTTTTGAAGCCTATTCCATTTGAGATTCATTTATAACTTTAGGAAACTATAAATACGAGTATTTAGGATGATTTTAGGGGTTGGAAAATAGTTTAGCTTAGAAAAACATCTTTTCATATTTTTCTCTCGTAAAATCAAGATCGTTCGGGGGCAAATCAAGGAGCAATTAATGAGAAAACTGGGGCGAGCAAATTGAGAAGTATTATTACCCTTTTTCTTTTCTTTGTTAACTCTTTGAATTTGTGATTTTAATTCTTTCTATTATGTTAAACTATATTTGTTTCTAGGATTATGGTTTTTATCAATGGATTTTGACCAATTTTTCTTTTTAAATTCTTGACTACTGTTATGATTTATTTATCTTGATTTTAATTACATGTTTGTGATTGGCCACCATGATCATGCTTTTTGGGTGTCTATTGAATTGAAAAAGGAGATACAACCGTACACTAGATAAATAAATATACTTAGTCTAATCACAAGAGTAGATTAGGATTTGTCTGATGCACTTATATCACCTAGGATATTAATGGGTTTAATTAAATACTTATTATTTTGAGAGAGACATAAGATTTAATTAGGCACATTTTAGAAGTATCGAGAGGTGATCTAAAATATAATTGTGTGATGCCCTCATAGTTTGTCAAAAAGATAATTGGAAAAATTAATTCAAAATTATGGATTAAAACTTGACACCCTAGATTTTCTCGTATATTGTTTTTACAACCATTCTTTATTTGATTTGACTATTACTTTATTTTCTTGGTTAAAGATTAAATCTTTTTAATTTGAATATTATTATTTTTATTTGAATAATTGAAATAGACAAATTCACTCGTCTCTGTAGGTTCAACCCCTAGAATACTCCAAGTGAATTATTACTACAATTGAACCTATGCACTTGCCGAAAATTTTCGATCAAGATGAGATCTACTACTATTCTTATAGAAGATGCATAGTATATACTAGTTAGGAGTGACAATTTCTAACACGATTTGAAAACACGACACAAACTTAACACGAAATTAATGGGTTTGGGTAGAGCCTTCACGGGTTTGGGTCAGAATCAGGTCAAACTTGATAAAATTAAAAAGAAAATAGCTTCGGTTCGAGTCAACCCATGGGTGGTGGGTTTACCCACCAATCTGTTTATAAATTAAAAAAAATTTAATAAATATATTAAATACTTTATTTAATTAGGCTTGCATATTCTTTTCTTCCCAAAGGCATTAATCACTTAACTCTAAAAAATATTGTTCTTACTGAATTTATTTGAATTGTGTGAAATTTGAGTTTTTATGTTTGGACTGATGATGTATTATATTATTTTCTACTTTTATGGTGTCTTAATTTACTTCAACTTTGACTTGGGATTGTTTTATCAAGGTTTTTATTATTTGATTATTCTTGTCTTCCCAAAGCCATTGACCACTTAACCTAAAATATATTGTTGTAATTGAATTTGTTTGACTTGTATGAAGTTGGAGTTGTTATGTTTAGACAGGTAATGTATTACACTATTTTCTACTCTCAAGTGTCATCATTTACTTCATATCTGACTTAGAATTGTTTTATCATGATTTTTATTATTTGATAATGTAATTGGTCTTTATGTCTTCTGCGGAATTGATTTTGTTAGGAGCTATAGCTATAAAATAGTAAATTGAAGTCATTATATTTCAGATTATTTTGAGTCATTTGGGTCGACTCGCCAACTTGAAAATTTCATGTTTCAGTCTGGTATCCCGACCTGTTGTGGGTTTTCGAGTTGGGTTGGGGTTGATGGGTTTTGTATTATACCTGGGTCTCAACCTAACCCGCCAACTCATTTCTGACCCGATTGCCACCTGCTAATGTATTTGTATTAACAATGCCCTTTTTTGTTAATACTTTGATTAGAGATGTTTAAGAATTAACCTTATTTATAATTGAATGAATCTCACCATTATAACTGTTGTAATTTAATTGATTAGATTTATTTTAAGGGCTTTATCATACTTATATAAATATATAAGCAATTAACAAATATGTCATTTATTATTACATAAATAGTTAAAGTGTATATTAAACCTTAGAAGTTGATTGATTTTAGGGTACACACACTAACACTACATTGTTCATCTCTCCTTTTTTTTTTTTTTTTTTTGGGTAAGAACTGTTCATCGTTATTCTATGTGAGGTTGAAAATCCTCAGGGAATGAAAAGAGACTGATTCTGTTTGCATGCATTTTCTTATGGATTAATCACACCAGAATCATATAGGCCATGTTCAGTGAAAGCAGGAATCTTAACCAAGGTGCAAATATGGGATTTGGTCCTGCATATTCACACGATGAATGCATCTAAACTTTTGGGAAGTTCACAAACAAGCAAATGAAATTATTTTTTGCCTTTTATGTATAAAACATTTTTAGGAAATTGAAGCTTGCCAACATAGTGCCTACTCAAGTAATTCTATAATTGGCTGACTGTTCAGTTCACTATCCTATAGGCATTGTAGAAGATTTATTGGTAAAAGTTGGTAAATTTTATTTTCCTACTGATTTTCTTATTCTTGATATGAATGAGAATATTTCCGTACCAATTATCCTTGGTAGAGACTTTTAGTTACGAGGGAGCTAATATTGACTTATTAGAAGGGAAATTAATTTTAAGGGTTGGTAAAGAAAAGGAAGAATTTAACATGTTTGAACCCATAAAATATCCTTCTTATGAGTCTTTTTCAGCTCTTGATACTGTTGACGATTTGCCAGGTGAGAAATATATGACACCGTAGGCTTTGGGGTTCATACTCGAGCTCAATAATTGTCAGTTTTCCTCTTCGCTAGTTAGGAAGTGGCTTATTAATGGGCAAAAGGATTATAGATTCCTAGCGCATGTAATGGATGGTGTGAGATCGTTTGAACCTTTTCATTTGTCATAATCATGTCTACTACGTCTGGCTGAAGACGTTAAAATTAGCACTTATTGGGAGGCAATCCAACTTTCACATTAATCCATTCAATTTGGCTAAAAGTGTAACTTGGAGAATTTTTAATAAAAATAACTTAAGACACTCAATATGGATCCACAGGCTAGCATTATAGTTTAAATATTTTTTCAAAATTTTCAGTTTCCTCATCTTTCTCTTCCTTTCTTATTTTTTCCTTTTTCTTTAATTCGTCCGCATTTAAATTTTTTCCTCATTTTTTTCACCGGAGGAGAATACTTAGTTCTCAACCGTTCAAGTCTTTTGACGCCAATTTCAATATCTCTCAGATGAAAGAGTCCGATTACTCAACTTTCACTACTCAAGAACTCTACACTCATAACTATCGTTACTTTTTAATGACAAAGTCTATACTTTTAGGTGAAAACTCCCAGTTACCAAGCAACGAAAGCCAGTGGAGTATATTCACACAATATTAACAATTAAGCACTAATACACCAAATAAAAAGAATACTAAGGCCTATTTCATTTCCCAAGACATGGAGAAGTAAGATTAATAGTTAGACCGCATTCACAAGAAAAAATATTTAAACTATAATGCTAGCCTGTGGATCCATATTGAGTGTCTTAAGTTATTTTTATTAAAAATTCTCCAAGTTACACTTTTAGCCAAATTGAATGGATTAATGTCAAAATTGATGTTGTTTTTGTAGGATTTGGAGCTTTGTTCATGTTTGCAGACTTATAGGAGAAAAGATTTCAATCAAATTTCATCTAAGGAAGTTCGAATTTCAAGGAATTCCTGAAGAGTTGAAGCAGCATGCGAAATAGAAGGAAAAATAGGGGAGGTCGATCCGAGTATAGATCAATCATGCAACCCTACGGATTGAGCCCTCAGATTGGAATCCGAAATCAGATTATCAATCCGAGAGGAATGATCCGACCTTGGATCTAGAAAGAAGAGTCATCGGATTGTGCTCAATTGGCAAAAATAAAATACAGGGGAATTGGATTCGAGGGGCATACATTCTGATCCAACCTCGGATCGATGCCTCGAATCCAGTTTTGATTTTTGCAATTGGCAGAACAAGTGGTGCTCATTTAACACTTACTTTTTTGGCTTTTCTTCAGAGGAAATTTCTACTGGAAAATAGCTATTTGGGTGAAAGTGACATTGACGAGGTTTTACCATACACCAAATTTCAATTATAAAACCTAAACACCCCATTTACTGCAAGTATACAGATCGTTTATCGAGCATAGGGAATGTTAGGTGTCGATCCCACAGGGAAGATTGTCAAGTACCGGTGGTTTTCAAAGTCCTCTATTATTTAGACTATCATAAGTAAGCAAATTAATCTAAACTACAAACATGAAATAAAATGAGTAAAAATAGCAATTACAAACTCCTAGAGTTATGGAATTCCTTACTACTCTTGCAAATAAAGCTACCGGTTGAATTAACGTTATTATTTTGGCTAAGCATGGCGTAATTTCCTAATGCATGTGAAATATACTTTCGTAGTGAATCAACTATACTTATAACTAAACCATACCCACACTTGTGGTTATGGAATTAACTACAAGCTAATTTGCTTAGTGAAATTACATGAAATAAATCACTAAAGTCACAAAGGTGCTACCCTACACTTGTGAGTAACTTCTTAGGTTTAGCACCTCATGAACTAGTGTCAAATTTTTATTTTCATTTAAACTTAACACCTTGAGATGATCACAATTAATGGCCGATTAATCGGGATTATGAAAGCCAAAGTACTAAATGTCTTGCTCAAAATAATAGCATCAAACAACTAAGTAAACATCACAAACAAGATGTAGAAAGTTCATCCATAACTCAAGGCATAAACTTTAGCTAAACATGATAAAGAAAGAAAATATCATACTTGTATTATACTATAACTACACTACTAACTATACTAAGCTAATGGACTAAGAAAAACTAGTGAAGACTACATTTTGGTAGTGATTCTAGCCCTTCTAAAAGTTCTTTTTAAAATGTCTACCAAATGCCCTATTTATAGAAGAATTCATCCATAAACTTCCAAAACTCCATCATGTGAACACAAGACAAATTGAGTTTCAAAAAGGTCAAAGAAAATGGCTTCAATGAATCTTCATTCTTGAAATGTCTTCATGCATTTTCATGCATCTTAATCAAGCATCAAATGAGTTGTAAAGTTGATGCAAATTGTGTTTTGGATTTGCCACAATTTGTTTCTTCAACTTTCCAAGATTCTTCATGCAATTTGCAGCTGAAATTCATTCAAACTTGAGTTGGAAGTTAGCTGGAAATTTTCTAGAATTCAACTGCAACTTGTATCTATCGTTGTTAGGGATCCACAAGTGGATCGCGAGGCAACAGCTCATGGATCGAATTGCGGATCTGGTGCCCTGCTTCTTCTAAGAGGGATTCGTGGGTTGATGAATTTATCCAATTGGCGCTTCGCGTTTCTGGGTCGCGGATTAGCTCAAAAATTGCAAAATCTAAATTTTTCATCCTGAAATTGAAGCGTTAAATCCTCCGACTTTTGATCCTTCAGTTCCTCGATGATTGAATTGCATTTTGCTCATCTCAATTTGGAACTTCATCAATTTTAGATAATTCAATTTTCCAACTTTCATTCCAAGCTTCATTACCTGAAATTAATTCACATCAATAATAATTATGCAAATATCTTCTCATTTCACTTCATTTGATGATTGAACCATTAATCCTGCAAAAATATGAATTTTCACCACTTGAATTCATAAAAATGTATTTTTTCTATTTAAACCATAAATGCAAAACTTCTCTAGAAACCCTAGTTAATTAGCCATTAAAATAACAAAAATATACAAAAACTAAATAGAAAACATACTTTAAACACACAAAAGACATGAACAAACATCTTTGTACCTTTGAAGGCTAATGATTTTTCTAGACTAATAGAGAAGAAAAGTAGGTCTTAGAGAGGTCTGAAAAAAAAAAGAAAAAAAGGAGAGAAAAATAGACAAGAACCCTTTTTTCTCTCTAAACAAGTAGACATAATTTTATTCATTTTTCTTGGAGAAAATCTTGAAGAACACTAGATTTAATCCTTGTTTTGATGGAAATGAAGAGGATAAAGCTTTGAGAATGTTTTTCGTCCTTTGAATGAGCATCTCTTCTTCCCTAATCTCTTTATTATTTGAAAGGATGTGTGGTTATATCTTGAGTTTGAGTTATGTGTTAAAGTTAGCATGACTAGTTAGATCTATTTGTTCTAGAGGTAGATAAAGCTTCATTTCCTTGATTATGGATGATTGATGTTGTTCCTACCATACTTGTATTTGCTAGTTCATCTATCTATGCTTTAATATTCATGAATGCTTGTTCTCCATTTGCAAGTCATATTAGTTTTTTTTAATGTATGGAAATAGTTGATAACAATGGAACAAAGATAGAAGAAGTTTAAGTAATAGGCACACGGAAGTAGTGGTACTCTTAGGTGAATATTATTTGATTTCTTGTGCTTGATTGAATTAATGCTTGTGATTTTATCACAAAAGTAGGTAGATCCAAGTTCATTGGTGAAAGCAAGTTCCAATTAGTTTAGAGAAATCTATCCCTAGTAAAGCAAGTGAACCGATCAAAATTGATGTTGATTTCCATGATTAAGTGTGATCAGTGGATTCTATACCCCTAGAACACTTGTGTGATTTAAGTATTCTCCCAGAAAGTTACTTTTTATTACATCTTTTACTTGTTTATTTGTTGAGTTTAAGTGGCAATTATTGAATAGTTTTAGATACTAGAGTAAGCTGGTATCCTTAGTAATTGAAAAAAGATCCTCATGGAAACAATTTTAATTCTTTATACTATAATTAACAGCCTGTATACTTGCCGTAGAATGAGAAATTAGGTATTAAAATTTAAAGCGAACATTAATCCTTGACCAATAACCTTTTTTGTTTTTTTGTTACAAGCTTATAACCTTTTTAAAGGATGTGTTTTTTCATTAAAATGCCTAATGATAAAGAGCCACCTACTTATGAAGATTTACCTATTCAAAAAGATGCAAACTCATCAAAAGGATGTCTGATAGATTACAAATAAAATATTTTAGAATAATTTATCGTTTATCCAGCAGCAACGTAATGGGGACATAATATTGTTAAGGACACCGCTATGTTGGACTTGTGGAGTTGCAGCACCACCCTTTGACTCGAATCAGGGGACTTAGACCTGATCGTGTGACTAACCGCCCGGCCCGCAGCACCCATGGGGGGGTGCAGACCCTTAGGCTGACCGAGCATTGTACGGTGCTTTGCGCTGCCATTGGGTTATGGAAATAAAGTAGCGCCCTCACTAAAAGCAATTGCTTGTTAGGTGAAATGGCGCAACTATGAAGGACAAGTGGTCCAGGTGAGAAGGAGGTATTAGGTTCGAAACCGAGGGTTGTCGTTCTGAGATCCTAGCGATGTACTCTGGGGACTTGTGGTGCAGTAGGGTGTGACCCTCTCTGGCCAGCAATTGCTTTTGGTGTAGCGGTCAGCGCTTGATCCTGACAATTGGTATCAGAGAAAGGTCGCGGGTTCGAGTCTCCCAGGCTGGTGCTGGGGGAGGGGTGATTGTTGGACTTGTGGAGTTGCAGCACCACCCTTTGACTCGGATCAGGGGACTTAGACCTGATCGTGTGACTAACCGGTCCGGCACCCATGGGGCGCACCTTAGGCTGACTGAGCGTTGTACGATGCTTTGCGCTGCCATTGGGTTATGGAAATAAAGTAGCGCCCTCACTAAAAGCAATTGCTTGTTAGGTGAAATGGCGCAACTATGAAGGACAAGTGGTCCAGGTGAGAAGGAGGTCTTAGGTTCGAAACTGAGGGTTGTCGTTCTGAGATGCTCGCGATGTACTCTGGGGACTTGTGATGCAGTAGGGTGTGACCCTCTCTGACCAGTAATTGCTTTTGGTGTAGCGGTCAGCGTTTGATCCTGTACTAAGTCTAGTATTGCATTTTGTCCTTTAAAAAGTGTTTCTTCAACTTTTTTTTTTTCTTAAACTACTTTTTTTTTCCCTACTAAAACACCTTGAAGGCTTGGTATACAACCCAAAAGATAGCTCCATTTGGATTAGTTGTTTTTGGGGCTGTTTTTCAAAAATACTATTGTAACATTTGAGATGTGAAAGACAATTACTGTAACTGTCTTTGAGGTGTTTTTGAGAGTGTTTATGGGAAAATTCTTGAGGGCATTTTTAAAATTAAAATTTATTTGGGGTAATTTTTAGGGCATTATTAAAACTAAAATTAAAATTTTATTTGGGATATTTTTAAGATTAAAATTTTTTGGTGGGTGGGTGGCTGTAGGGTGGGTTAATTTTAAAAAAAAACCTCCAAATAAATTATTTCAAAAATAGCTCAAATAAACTTTTAATTTTAATAATGCCCTAAAAATTACCCCAAATAAATTTTTAATTTTCAAAATGCCACAATAAATATTCCAAATAAATTTTTAATTTTAAAAATACCCCAAAAAATTACACTAAATAAATTTTTAATTTTAAAAATGCCCCAAAAGATTCCACAAATAAAATTTTAATTTTAAAAACACCCCAAAAATTGCACGAAATAAATTTTTTATTTTAAAAATACATCAAAAATTAGCCCAAATAAATTTTTAATTTTAAAAATGCCCCGAATATACCCCAAATAAATTTCAAATTTTAAAAATACCTTAAAAAATACCCCAAATAAATTTTTAATTTTAAAAATATTCCAAAAATTACCCCAAACAAATTTTTAATTTTAAAAATATGCCAAAAATTACCCTAAATAAATTTTTATTTTTAAAAATGCCCCAAAAAATGCCCCAAATAAAATTTTAATTCTAAAATACCCCAAAAAATTATCCCAAATAAGTTTTTGACTTTATAAATGCCCCAAAAAATACTCCAAATAAATTTTTAATTTTAAAAATACCCCAAAAGCTATCCCAAATAAATTTTTAATTTTAAAAATGCACCAAAAAATACCCCAAATAAATTTTTAATTTTAAAAATGCCCCAAATATACCCCAAATAAATTTTAAATTTTAAAAATACCCTAAGAAATACCCCAAATAAATTTTTAATTTTAAAAATATTCCAAAAATTACCCCAAACAAATTTTTAATTTTAAAAATATGCCAAAAATTACCGTAAATAAATTTTTATTTTTAAAAATGTCCCAAAAATACCCCAAATAAAATTTTAATTCTAAAATACCCCAAAATATTATCCCAAATAAGTTTTTAACTTTATAAATGCCCCAAAAAATACTCCAAATAAATTTTTAATTTTAAAAATACCCCAAAAGCTATCCCAAATAAATTTTTAATTTTAAAAATGCACCAAAAAATTGCCCAAATAAATTTTTAATTTTAAAAATATCTCAGAAAATGCTCCAAATAAATTTTTAATTTTAAAAATACCCCAAATGAATTTTTAATTTGGATGGGAGGCGGAGGGGGAGGGGGAGAAAGAGAGAGAGGGAAGGTGGATGGGGGAGGGAGAGAGGGGGGAGGAGGTGGTGGTGGTGATGGGTGGTGGTGGGGTTGGGGGGAAGAAAAAGAGACAATTTTTTTATTTTTATATGTATAAGTTGTTTTTAAAATATTTGTTTGGATTGGTGTTTTTAGAATTATTTTTTATTAGTGTATTACTGTTAAACTGTAACATTTAGGATGTGAAATACAGTTTTTTAAAAATAGATCCAAAAATAACAAATCCAGATGGACCCGATAAGCACTTAACACCACCAATTCCATTTCGAATTTTAAGGTCTCTTTAGAGTATTCCTACGAGAAAAACCATGGAGCTAAAAGCAAAGATTTGCAAAATCATTACTTATAAAATATTGCTGGAAAAAGTGGATCATCGGTGATATCTTGCCCCATTGTAAGCTATAGAGGTAAAGAAAATGAGAAGTTTTCAATTTGATGTTTGCATTTACAAGTAAACCAAGTTCACCTTTTCTTTTTAAACTTCAAAAGGTACATAATTCTTTTGAGGCCTAGAAGGGTAAAGATGGAATAAAAATTTGCTATTAGCGTTGATGTCAACTTTTTCCGTGCCTTTGTCTTAAAGGGGCTGATTTTGCTAACAAACTTGCCAATCAAAGGGAGGTCAGCATAATGTTTTAAATTAGAGGGGATCTAAGTAAAATTATCAAAAATCTTAGAGAGATTTTTGAAATTATCCCTTAATTAAACTACGTGTACATATTTGATTTTTTGACAAATAAGAAAAATAACTATAACGATAATGAATGCGACTACTATTAAAAGCAATGGCTGATTTGAGCTAATGATTATGAATTTGTGATGTTACATTTCTTTTACTAACATTTTTGGCACTATGTTAAGCTTTGACAATTAATTATTAATGTAAATGCCCTACTTTACTTTCCCTTATCTTAACATGCAGCATTTCAGGGGTGCACCTAGACAGTTGTGAAACTTGTGATAATGGGCAATTCCCTCTGTCTCCCCCATTTCACCCTCCACTTTCTAAAGCTTAAAATTAGGCTCGCAAGTTTGTATGAATTTTCAACTTATCTCACATTTGCAGCTCCTAAATCTTGTAAAAGTTGCTTTTAGTCTTGTTCCCCCTAAATGTGCAAAATATTTTTACTATCTTATTTCAAAATAAAAAATATAATGTGAATGGAGCCTAAAGAATTTTCAAATTAAGCACAACAAGATTAATGTAACATTTCTCTTATTCGTTTTTGTACAATAACAATAAATTAACAGATATTATTGGCCCCTCTCATCATAAGTTTTGACTGCGCAATTGGTAATGTGTACCAATTGCGCAACTTGAATACACAAAGCACGCATCACTATAACTTTTGGCATAGATTACAAAAACACACACACACTACCAAATCAAATGCTCAAAAAAGTTAAGGACAAAGCCAAAATAACAGCCTATCATATAGACAAAACTTTTCTAGGTTCATTCAACATCTATGTACTTGTCCATACCCAGCAAATATGCAACGGTTTATAAACAACCTAGTTGGGATTATTCATAGGACACTTGCTGTAGGCTTGCATCTTAGACCGGTCAAGACAATTATAGCAAGTTGTCCACATATGTAGGACAGCTTTAATTACCTCGAAATCTAAGTACAACGAATCGGGCAAGAAATCCAATCTCTGTTGGATTTTTTTAATGAAATCTTCTTGTTTAATATTCCGATGTTTTACAGACAAAAAGAAGTTTCAAGTGGAATGAAAAGAGCCAGTAGGCGATTGAAATCCTGATAGAATCCCAACTATTTTTATGCCAAAATCATGATGGTAACTTTTTTACTTTTTTACAATTTAGTTTCAAAAAAAAAAAAAAAGATGTAACTGTTCTTAATCCAAATTTCGGAAAAATCTTAGCCTTTTTTTTTTTTTTTAAAGATCGATTCATTGAGATTCCTCCATAACTTTTGGAAACATTTGGAAGAAATGGCCCGGCGTTGAATTTTTAAAACCCAGACCTTATGAGCCAACTGTCCGGTTAAAGGCATCTACTGATTTGCTTCGTGGTCCGAGTGAGTCCTAACTCCCAAAGCTCAGTGAGCGTAAAATTCTTGTAAGATTTGGATTAAAACGGAAATCTGACTAATTAACTGTGAAACTATTGCATTCCATTAAAAAAAAAAAAAGTGAAACTATTGAACCAAAGTGATTTTGAGTGAACCGGTTGGTTCATTTCTCAATTTCCCTCGACCGAAAAAAGTTCAAAGTTAGTCAACTAAACTCATTAAATGATGTTCCAAATTTAAAACTTGCTAATTGCAATGCAAAATTGACAATAACATTTATTGCTTTATTCTACTATTTTCTCTCTCTCAAAATGTATTTTATTTCTTTTGTCATTGCTTTTTTATTTTATGCCTATCTTATAAATTACAACTGATATGATTTTTGAAAACTTTAAACCAGCAAATAATGCTTTGTATAATCCTTTTTTACATGAATGTGAGATTTAAGAAATAGGGAGACAGAGGGAGGAATTGAACCTAAGACCACTAATATTTTGTATAACTCCTTTACCTTTTATTTGCTAAAAGTTCTTTTGAGGTTCAAACAAGCAATATTTAGAAAATTAGAATGAGGATTGAAGTGATTAGTTCTAAGATGAAGTTAAGTTTCTACAACCATTTGCATAGTTTAAATGTTTAATAATCATTAACTATATTCATGACATATTTGTGATGTGGCAAATTAATTAAGGTCAACACAATGATTGAATCAATAACCCTTTCATCCAATCATCTTTCCAAGCAAATTAACATTTACGGAATCCTTGCCTAAGACCTTATAACCAAGATGCTTTAACAATTGAGCTAGTAGTTGGGCCAAGTCAATATACGATTTGTGTTTTTCCTCATTTTTTTTTTTTTTTGGTTGGTGAAGAGGTGGATCCGCATTTATGAAGATGCAACCACTTTGGGCCTTTTTTTTTTCCTGGTTCTCTTTTGTGCATTTGTAAATTGTAAGGATACAATCACCCTGATGAATCTAATCAAAGAATAATTTATTCCGCATTAACTATCTAAGTTTATTTCATTTCCATAAATATATACAAGAGCCAACTTAGACTGGTATTTGCTTCTTTTATTTTCTAAGGGTTATTGTCACAGTTGACCGCCACATAAGGTACACCAGGATTCATAAATGCCAAAGAAAATCACCATCTAGGGCTGAGGAAGCGGTGGCAGCACCAGCAGCAACAATACTAAAGGTACTATGGAAACCATCATTATGACTATCCCTACCATAGTGAGGTATCTAACCATACCAGTCAAGTATAAAGGAGAACAAAGTTGAATCTGATTCCTCAATCAATTCTATAAAGTACAATCATGTCTGTCCATTTAGAAAATTCTATTGAATTTTGATTGAATTGACGAAGGGTGAAAATTAGAGTTAGAAATGTTCTAAATAAGGAAGGGGCTTGACTTGGGTGTTACCTGTTTTATGCTTTTTTAGGGATGGGGAGGCCCGGGTAGTGGGTGGGGCGAGGGGCCAGGGGGTTTGTGATGGACATCGTAATCAAGCAGACACGTTCCTTGGCCGACTAGAAATGTACGGAAAAATTTGAGGGTTAATTAATGGTACCATAATGGTTTTGTGTACATCCTTGATAGCAAGAAGCAATAAACACGTCGTCCTACTCCGTCTTACTACAATCTGCTTTTGAGTTTGTTTTCGTCCCACATGGCAATAGGTTTGCTTACTAATTTTATTTGATTTTGATGTTGAGGAAAGAAGAGGGAGTGAGGATATCCTTCACCTACTCTCCAAGATTCAAGCTATCTTAATTAGTTTGTTGAAACATTGACTTGAAAAATACATGTTTTAGACTTGGGTCTTGAGGTGTCTTTTAGCTGATTTTTGATTCGCCATGCTATTTTTGATTACTCGTATAGATTTTCATTCTAGGTTTATATTATGCATATTGACCGATTATTGTCACGTATTTTTTGTACTATCCTTATCCTGTGTACAGTAAGCTATGTATTTATTGCTTCATGTTCGAGAAGGACAAGAAAACTTTCTATGAAACTACTTTTACAATCAACAAGTATGGTTACTTTAATAAAACATGAGTAGCTTCTGAATTTGATATTTTTTTTATATTTGTCAAAATTATGCTGGTTACAATGGCTATAAACCATAGGAAATGACAATTAACTCCTGTAAGCCTATAATATCTCCTGCAAAATTTTCCCCCGTTTTTGGGAGTTCTTTTGACCGTTGAAATTTTTATTAAATTTGTGTAAACATGCTGAAGCATAGATTTTGATGATCGTGCCTTGAACACACTAAGCTTTACTACTTTAATAAAGGGTGAGGCACCCCTGTTAGTTAACTTAACTCTTTTTCTATTTTTCTCTAGTTTCCTTGGGCAGGTAAAACTACTCAGCCCACTTGTATTCAAGGAAAATTCCTCTTTTCCTCTTCACTACCATTTAATTTTTTAAACAAGCAATCTTTTTTTCTTTTTTTTCACTTTTTCCCCCCAAAAGATCGTACCAATGGTTTTTCCAAAAAGTGCAAATACACTATTTTGAGTTTTGATAGTATTTTAGTTAGATGACTTACAATGGATCAAACAAATTCGTCACTCCTACATGGATTTTCAAATCTTGTTGCGCCAGATCTCGATTTTCTATACTTTGAGGAACCAGCATCACTTGTGCAACTTGAAAACACAAAGCACGCATCACTACAACATTTGGCGTAGTTTACAAACTGATACTACCAAGTCCAATGCTCAGAAGTTAAGAACAGAACAAAATCAGAAAACAGCCAATTATGTAGATAGTGCTTTTTTAGGTTCATTCAATATCTATGTACTTGTCCACGTGCAGGAAATATGAAACGGGTTAGATAGCCTGGTTGAGATTATTCTTAGTACACTAGCTGCAGGCTTGCATCGTAGACAGCCTTTTTTACCTCAAAAAAGAAGTGCAATGAACCAACCAAGAAAACCAATCTAATTTGTTGGATTTTTTAATGAAAGCTTGTTTAATACTACAATGTTTTGCAGACTAAAAGAAGTTTCAAGTGGAATGAAAAGAGCCAGTAAGCGATTGAAATCATGACAGCATTCCAATGTTTTTTATGCCCAGATCACGACAGCTCCTTTTATGTTTTCAAATTAGTTTCTAAAGAAGATAAAATTGTTTTTAACCGGAATCCAGGAAAATTCTTAGATTTCTTTTAAAAGATAGATTCATTTAGATTCATCCAAAATTGCTGGATATTTGGAGAAAGGGCCTGTGCAAGTCTTGAACTTGCAGCCAATGTTTGAAAACCCAGCTTGTATTGAGCGATTGGACAAGTTCAATGGTTGATTGGTTTGCTTTTTCGTGTGATTAGGTCTTAAAACCTAGTAGGGATAAAAATCTGGTTAACTTGGAATTAAATGAGAAAACTTCCTAGTTTAACTGCGAAACCAAAATGATTTTCAGTGAACCAATCGGTTCATAACCCAATTTTGATCAAGGCCAAAAATTTTGAAAATTTGTAAACTAAACTCATTTAATGACATCCCAGATTTAAACCTTGTCAATTAAATTGGATTATTGACAATAACATTTATTGCTTTTGTATAGCTCATCTCTCTCAAAATGTATTTTACTATTTCTTTTTCATTGCCCTTTATTCTTTTATCATACCTATCTCTGAGATTAGAATTCCAATAGTTTTTGAAAATTAAAAACTAGTAGGAAATAATGTAAATCTTTTATCTTTTATTCAATAAAAGTTATTATTAAGGTTCTAACAAGCATTTTTAAGAAGATTAGAATGAGAGTAGAAGTGATTATTTCTAACATGCAGTGAAGTTCTATAACCACTTACAAATTTTATATGTTTAGTAATCATTAACTATGTTTATGACGTATTTGTCTTGCCAACTATTAAATCAATAATTCATTGACCCAATCATTTTTTTAAATCAATAAATGATTTGGTGTTTCAAATCCTTGCTTACGATGCTCCCATTATTAGCATGACACTCTAACCAATTTAGTTGATAAGCCAAGTCAATGAATTATTTGATTAAGGGATAAATATGCATTTATATGGATACAATCACTCCAATGAATGTACTCAAAAAGTAACTTATTCCACATTAAATATTTAAATACCATTTCATTTCCATAGATCATCATATACTGAGAGCCAGATCGGACTGGTACTTACTTCTTTTTTTTTTTTTAATCTTCTAAGGGCAATTGTAAGTGTTGATCTCGAAATAAAGTAAAAATGCCAAGGGAAGAAGAAGACCCATCATCAAAACAGGGACTAACAAAATCACCACTGTGGGTGGAGTAAGCAATGACAGCACAAGCAGCAACAACACTAGATATAAAGTTAAAACCACCATTATGGCTATCCCTAGCTCAGAAATTTAACAAATACGGTTCAATTGTCAAAGAGAACAAAGTTGAAATTCAAGCCAAAGGCTATTCCGAATCTTTAGCCAATTCTATAATATGCAGTAATTTCTATCTGTTTAAAAAATTTTATTGAATTTCGATTAAGTTCATGTGGAGTAAAAAAACCTGGGAATAATCTAAGTGAACAAAGGAAGGGATGCAAGAAACTGCAGACTTTGACATTAAGTTTTAAGATTTGGGGGAAACAAACATGTCATCTATGTAAATAAGTTAAAAGAAAAAAACAATAAATAACTCCTACTTTATGCACCACTAACAAATTGCTTCAAGTTTGTTTTTGTCCTACTTGATGATAGGTTTGTTTGCTTATTTAATATCATTCTGATGTTAGGAAGGAAGAGGGATTGAGGATATATATCTCTTCTCTATTTTTTGACTATCTTAATTGAGTTTATTGAAATATTGACTTGAATAATCGATGCCTTATATTTGGCTCCCTAGAAGTCTGTTATTTGATTCTTGATCTCTCATACTATGCTGGATTACTATCATCGGTTTTCCATTCTACCCTTTGGTTGTATACATTGACGGCTGTACATTTATTTTTGCTCTATCCTTATTTTGTGTATACTAGGTCTATGTATTAATTATTTTATATTAGGAGGAACTAACAAAAGGTAGGCTTCAAGAGATTTAGTTAACTGGACTATTTTGTCTGCTAACTAGTTACATTAATAAAACATAAGTTGTTTCTTCATGTGACAATTTTATATTTGTCAAAATTAAGCTTGTTATAAAGTCTATATCCATAGGAAATGACAAATTAACTCCTATAACATCCCCTCTAACTTTTTTATAGGTAATTCTTTTTATATTTGAAAACTTTAATTAATATTGTACGCACATGCTGAAAAGCACTGGTGGTTGTGCCTTAAACACACTGAACTTTGATAAAGGGTGGGCATCCCTCTTAGTTAGTCTAACTCTTGCTATTTTTCCCTAGTTCTATTGTGCAAGTAAAACTTCTCAATTGTCCAATTTTATTTTTAAAAAAATTCCTCTTTTCCTATTCATTGACAACTTTAAAAAAAAATATTTCATTTTCATGTATTATTATTATTATTATTTCTCCAAAAGCAGGACATCTGTAATTGTGCATTTTCACTGTTGTACAATATATGCCACATGAACAAATAAGGAATAAGTTATGTACAAAAATAAGTTGTTTTTAGAAAGTTTTTCATTATAATGTTTCTTCTTATAAAACTTCTTGTTATATTGATCGAGTTTCCTATGAGGATCCCTATATGTTTAGGAGTTAGATTCCAATTTTCTTTACCCTAATATGAATTTGCTGCTATTTGATTTGGAGGCCTTGTTAGCTTTAGCCTGGGTATAGGTGCATTGAGATTTTCTCCAAATAAAAGTAACTCTCCAATTTCCTTTTCCGGGAAAAAAAGAATGACAAGAAAATAGTTGAATTTTAAAGTACCGGAAGGAAAAAAAATAAAAGATTTAAATTTTTGCATGGTTGTATGGAAGATGTATGAGTTTTGATTGAAAAAGTTCAAGATTAATATGGTGTACATGCTTATAGTTTAGATTCTTTTAGTTGAAAAGTAAGAAAAGAAATTAATTTAATCACTTTTGAATCCAGCTTGTCCTTTGTTAAATTAGTTTTGCTCAGTATACAATATAGGGTAAGCACGGATATGTTTATTCTTCCTAATGCAGTGGTGAAGAAATATGAAGGTGTATTAGCTGCACTGTCTGGTGTAAGGCAAAAATGACCAGCACCAACACTAAAACAGTTTGGAAAGATGTTTTGTAGGCCTATAGTAAGGCAAGGGAACTAACCGCTCCAAAGTAATTTGATTGGAATAAGGCTTTGATGCCAAAACATTTGACCATTTTTCTTAAAAAAAGGACTTAACATGGAATAGGTGGCATATGTTTTTGCTCTTTGGAAAATCCTTTCTAGAGTGTTCAAATTCCTAACGACTTTTCATGGAGTTGGAGAAAAATACTTGATTTAAGACCTATTGGTCTGACCTCCAATCTGCATTCTTTTTGAATATTTTACATAGCTTATTCGAATGTCTAATGCATTTTGCAAATAGAAAAAATATAGGGGCTAAATAGTAAAATTTAAGGTGTTATAGTAGAATTAATGAAACTGAATCATTGAAATGAGTTTGACAGTGACGATAATATTTTGTCACTACCATTCAACTAGTAGCTCTAAAATATGTTTGGGAAAACAAAAAATATGTGCACAATACCTTATTCAAATGTCTGATGCATTTTGCAAATAGAGAAAATATAGGATCTAAATTATAAAATTTAGAGTGCTATAATAGAATTAGTGAAAGTTAACTATGAAAATGAGTTTGATAATGACAATAAAATATTGTCAATAATCATTCAACTCGTAGATGCTCAATGACAACATTTGAATTTGTCAATATAGCATCTCAGTTCGTGATAACTATTTCTAGGTTGTCACAAAATTGTTTTTGCAATACCATATCTGATGTGCGCTAGTCATTCTTTGACGTCATTGCAGTGACAAACATGCACACTGTCACTAACAAATGCAATGAATGTGCTCAGATTTTACCGTGATGGCCTAGAAAGTCATCGTAGAATGGCATCAAGTGTGACAACATTTTTGTAGTCACCGGAAATCTTGCCACTGAAGGCTATTTTTGTTGTAATGTGACGAGATCCTTTGTTTGCCATGATTACTCTTTTTTGTCTAGCATACGTCTACATATATAAGGAAGGATGAGATTCACATTCCTTTATTTTTAATTTATTTTGTACATAAGTTTTAATGCTAATTGATTGACAGATTCCTACAAGTATACAGGTCGATCGTAGTATAAATTTGTCTGGAATAATTCAGGGGTTGAACCCATAGGAACGAGATAATTCTCAGTATTAATTATCTTAACAAAAATACTAAAATGAAAGTTGAAGAAGTAAGAGAGCTAATTGAGAGATAAATTCAATAGAGAAATCGAATTAAACGTAAAAGTTGAGAAATCAATAGATGAAACCTAGGGTGTCTGATTTTAATTCAGAATTTGAATTAATCTCCCAATTATTTCTTTGCCAAACTATGCGCACATTATACAATTGTATTTTAGATTACTTCTCAATTCATCTAAAGTGTGTCCAATGAAATCTTACATCTCTTTCGAGGGAAAATACTCAAGTAACGATAGTTATAGTAACGAAACAAAGTTTACCTGATATTATAGGTAAAAACACTTTTAGTGACCATTTGGTTACCTGTTAGACAGGTCATTTAGATAAGATAATGCCTAAAAATTAGCCTAAAAATTTGGAAGACCGGTTTAGATAAGATAATGCCTAAAAATTAGCCTAAAAATTTGGAAGTAAGTTTTGCATCAAAAAGAGTAAGTTAATTTAATAAATTAGTAACTTTTATGTCTCAAAAGGTAAATTGGAAATAATATGAAATTTACCTTTTCTTGAAAATAAATTACTATTTTAAATCTCAAACTTACTTTTAATGAGAAGTAAGTTTTGCATCTAAAAGAGTAAGTTAGTTGAATAAATCAGTAACTTTTATGTCTCCAAAGGTAAATCGGATGAAACTTACCTTTTCTTGAAAATAAATTACTATTTTATATCTCAAACTTACTTTTAAAAATAAGTAAGTTTTGCATCTAAAACAGTAAGTTAAATCAATAAATTAGTTACTTTTATGTCTCAAAAGGTAAATCGTAAAAATTATATGAAACTTACATTTTTTTGAAAATAAATTACTATTTTACATCTTAAACTTACTTTTTAAGAGTAGTAAGTTTTGCACGTAAAAGAGTAAGTTAACTTAATAAATTAGTAACTTTTATATCTCAAAAGGTAAATCAGAAATAATATGAAAATGATCTTTTTTTGAAAATAAATTACTATTTTACATCTCAAACTTACTTTTAAAGAGTAAGTTTAGTTGAAGTAATAGTAAATTTTTATAAAATATTAGTAAATTTTATGATAACATAGTAAATTTGATTAATGATCAAAATTTACTTGTTTGTGGTATTAATTTACTATTTTACTTTAAAAACTTATAAGAGTAAGTTTAGTTTAAATAATAGTAAACTATATAATAACATATTAAATTTGATTACTGAACAAAACTTACTAGTTTGTAGTAAAAATTTACGATTTTACTTTAAAAACTTATATGAAACTACTATTACGAAGTTTACTTGAAATAGTACTAAAATTTTTTATTAATGATTGAAATTTAACTTAATAAATTAGTAATTTTTATGTCTAAAATATTAAATCAAAATATATATGAAAGTTATTTTTTTTCTTGGAATAAATGAATTAGAACTTTATATCCCAAAGTTAGTTTTTAGAGAGTAAGTTTAATTCAACTACTAATAAATTTCTATAGAATCATAGTAAATTTTATGATAACATGGTAAATTTGACTAGTGATGACTAGTGATCCAAATTTACTACTTTGTGCGATAAATTTACTAATTTACTTTAAAAACTTATATGAAACTAGCATTAGGAAATTTAATTGAAATAATACCAAGAATACTGTACAAAAAATTACTATTCACATGACCTTATAAAATGTGTAACAAAATTTGTCTGATTATAAATTTTGAATTATTTTTTAATTTTTGAAAAGATTGAAAGTTTGGTTTAGAACAATAATAAATCATCCCGAGCCGAGTTATATATATAATGGTAGTTGTCTATTCATCAAAATTTCTATAAGTTAATCCATATGAATACAATAAAATGATAAAATTTTAATAAATTGATTATCAAGATCATACGTATAAAAGTTGAAATTATATTAATGTAGTATAATCGTTGAAAATTATAGTAAATTCATCTATATATTAAGTTGCGTAACTTTCAGAAATCTCCAGTGAAAATTATGCATACAGCACAAGTTTCATGCAATGTTTATAGAACGCATGCACTATGTCAATTTCCAAACCATAATCATCAAATTAATGTAAATAGTCAACAAATTTCAGATTTTATTTCAAATTGTACGCATACCCCAATCTCCATCTCCAAGTACCGAAAGCAATTGATAATAGTACAATTTTTTTTTAATATCTTTGAGGGAATTCCCTCAATCGCAACCCATTAGGAGATCATGAATCAATTCCACTTTAGAGTGGTCAATCAATCATACAAATAGGTTGAAGGGACAATTGTATTTTAGTCTGAATTTAATAATTAGTAATTTGCCATTCGAGATGGATTTATTGACGTTGGGATCGGTACTTACAGTAAGAGTTCCAAATGATCAAGAATTTAAGAAATAGACAAAATTTACCTTTTTACATAGTATATTAACTAGTAAGTTGAATTCAAAAAATGGTAAATTTTATTTAAAAAATAAGTAAATTTGTTTGTTGAAAATGTAAACTTTCATTAATGGTTGTAGCTTACTGCTTTATGAGATATACTTACTAAATTTCTTAGTAAACTTATTAGTAAGTTGAATTCAAAAAAGGTAAATTTCATTAAAGAATAAGTAAATTTGTTTATTGAAAACGTAAATTTTCATTAATGGTTGCAGTTTACTGCTTTATGAGATACACTTACTAAATTTCTTAATAAACTTACTGGTAAGTTGAATTCAAAAAAAGGTAAATTTTACTAAAAAGTAAGTCAATTTATTTGTTGAAAAAGTAAATTTTCATTGATGACTATAACTTACTGTTTTAAGAGATATACTTATTAAATTTCTTAGTAAACTTACTAGTAAGTTGAATTCAAAAAAAGGTAAATTTTATTTAAAAGTAAGTAAATTTATCGTTGAAAAAGTAAATTTTCATTGATGACTATAACTTACTATTTTAAGAGATATACTTATTAAATTTCTCAGTAACCTTACTAGTAAGTTGAATTCAAAAAAAGGTAAATTTTATTAAAAAGTAAGTAAGTTTGTTTATTGAAAACGTAAATTTTCATTAATGACTATAACTTACTATTTTAAGAGATATACTTACTAAATTTATTTGTAAACTTACCATTGCAATATTAGAAAAGTCACTAAAAATCGAATTTGTTACTAAAGACGGTAAAAACTTGCTATTGCAGGTTATCTCCCTAGCGTTACCATAATTCGCGTTACTATAGCATAGTCCCTCTTTCGAGATCATAAACATTTAATTAAACCTATTAAAAACTTAGGTGATATAAGTGCATCATATAAATCCTAACCGATTCTCGTGATTAGACTAAATATATTTATCTATTTAGTGCACGGCCGTATCTCTTTTCTCAATTCAATAAAAACTCAAAAATCATGTTTATGGTGATCAGGTATAAACATGCAATTAAAATCAAAATAGATACATTATAGCAAAAGACAAGAATTTAAATGAGAAAATCAGTCAAAACTCCCTCATAAAAACGCTAACCCCAGAAAAGAAATAGTTCAGATATCGATAAAATTAAATCCACAATCACAAAAAATCAATACAAAGTAGAGAATAGGAGTAAGGGAACTACTCAGTTAATTGCTCCAAATTCTTCCTCTGCACATTCCTTGAATTACTTGATCAATCCTTGATCTCCCAAAAAAGGTGAAAAAGAAAGTATTTCTAAGCGAAAACTAATGTTTCTAACCGCTACAAGTGTTCTAAAGCACTCCTATTTGTAATTCCTAAATATTACAGATAAATCCCAGTCAGAATAAGTTTTTTCTGGAAAAAGAAAATTGCGCACGACAGGTATCCGATGAAGACCGGTGCCATGCCGGTCATTGATGTTCAAGCATCAAGTGCAACTTCTGGTGATGACCCGTGTGATGTCTAGTGCCAATCATCACGGTTTCAACTTTCCAAACATTCATTTTGACCCTCAAACTTTATAATTGTTGCACAATTTCTTCCCAATTTCCAGCAAATCTTCAATTTCAACCTTACAAAACACAAAATCACCAATTTAGGCAGTTGCATGTCCAAATTAAATTTATAGAGCATAAATAATTGAACATAAACACATAAGGAAATACTACAATTTATGACCTATCACTAATCTTACAACTCATCAATGTATCATAGGTATGAAGTTGGAATGTAGTTGGGATTTAACCTTACAACTCATCAATGTGCCAATAAGTGTGTCAACATATAAGGAAAGGACTAAATTCAGATTCCTTTGTATTTCAAACTCTTTGCACTTAGCTAAAGACTTTTGACTAATCAATCGATTCTTTTGTACTTCAATATCTTTACAATTATTATTCATGTAGCCAAAGACTTTTGCACTTAAAGATTACACCAAACCTCTCATCTACTCTTGTATTTTGAGCTTTTCATGTCAACATTTCTTATTTATGATGCTAGACATAGGGTTTTGAAAAAGTTGCAACCGAATGCACAGTGATACTGGCCTACATATATAAAATCATAAAAATTTAAATGCCAACAATAAGTAAAGCATCGAGATACGACAATCCATAATTTTAGACATATAAATAGTGTTTTTGGACCAATTTTAGACATATAAATAGTGTCTTTGGACCATGTTTATAGCTACACTTACTTTGATAAACTAATTTAGACGAGTGGATGGAGAGAAAGATGAACAAAGAAGGATAGAATTTTGTAGAAGGATGCCTTGTTTGGCAGCTGAGTTTTTTGCCAGATTTGTATGCTATTAGTTTTTTTCCTACTTTTGCTATAGGAATCTTAAAAAACTTCCAAAGTTTTAATGCAAATTTTTAGCAAGTTTGCATAAAACTTGTTTATTTCCTACATTATCTGCAAGAATTCTCAAAAAACTTCTAAAGTTTTTAATATAACATCCCCAAAACACATAAAACACTTCACTTCTAAAAATTTTTTTTACAACTTACAGTAAGTTACAATATAGTTTTATACAAACTCCCAAAAAACTTAGCTACCAAACTGTTGACAGAAAAGTCATTTAAAGCATTAATTAGGTAGTTTAAGATGTCTTTATTTCTTAAAAAATTACATAAAGAATAACTTGCTTTATCTCAAATGATGATTAATCTTTTTCTATTCCTAGTTTATCTTGAAATAATTAGACCGGGAAAAGAAAGTAATCTGATTGAAGAACGTGGAGCTACAATACTTTTGCCGTGGAATAAAAGACAAGGAAAGGAACTGTTGTGATCATTTCATTGATCAATTACCTAACACTGAAAAGAAATACGAATCAAATTTTGGTACCCGCCATCTGAGCTTATGCTTCAAATTTGAACCTTGTCCAGGTGCAGATGTCCTGAATTTGAGCCAAATTATTTAACATCTAAAAACAGTCTTTTACACAATATTACCGGTTTCATGCTTTCATTTTCATCCAACCGTCCTTTTCTTTGGTTTTAACTTCATTACAGCTGTAGAAGAGGTAACGGGTAACCTATCAGGTCATTTTAATCTGATCACTTCTGTTTCAATCCACTAAGCAACTAAACTGTTCAACTTTATTCTACGCGAGGCTGAAAACCCTCAGAGAATGCCACAAAGAATCCATGCATGGAAAAGGACTGATTCTGTGTGCGTGCATGTTTCATGGATGATCACCATAAGAATCATATCAGATAAGTTCAGTGAAAACAGGAATTATAACCAAGACCAGGGTGAAAATATAGGATTTAGTCCTATTTGTATATTTGGAAGGTTCACAAACAAGGGAATACGATTCTAATTTGTCTTTGTTATCCAACACTTTTTGCATGGAAATACAAGTTTAATTGAGATTCAGCTTATTGGTGCTAGCTTTTATTTATTGATATAGCCATGACTACATACTCAAATAGCAGAAAATGCAATCTAGATTCAGTTTATTGGCGCTAGTCTCATTCCTGAGGAAACTAAAACTAAGCAAAAGTTAATACTAAAACGGTTTGGTTAATGGGTGTTAATTGGTTAATCGCTAAGAGGGGCATCCGGTGTTAGGTTTTTAGAAAAGTGTGTATATCTATTTGCGTGGTAACTTAGTTATAATTTAGATATTTTAACAAGTGTTCATTTAACATTTTTGAAAAGAATCTATATTAAGAAATGAGTTTTTCTACTTGATATTTCAGGGCACTAGATGTACACACAAAAAAAGGAAGATGGGCCTAATCCTCAATATTCAAAATTACCATCCACTCCCTAAACTATGATACTTTAGTAATCAAAAATTTACTTTTTTTTTTTTTTGGCAAAAGAAAAATAATCTGGCTTGTTGCTCTATGAGAGAACCAAACAGACGAACCCTACTAATATGTGCAGCAATTTTTTTTTTTTTCCGTTACAGATTTTAGAAGCTATTTTAAGCTTGTAATCGTAGGTGTATGACCCTTAACCGGAAAAAAAAAAAAGAAAAAAAAGAAAAAAGAAAAACAGCAAATTGTCTCCGAATCACTTGGTCAGGCTGACGTGTCACCGAGCTAATACACACGAATTTTCCTCACCAAACTAGCACCATCTGTACGATTCTGTAAAATGATCACAAGCCAAACTCAATCAAAGGACACCCCAACTCCTCCGGAAAAAAGGGAAAAAAAAGGCTAATATGTGTACCACAGCACGGTATTGACTATGGTCACAACATTCAACTGACAGAACCCATAATAGGTTAAAATCTTTTTTTTTTTTCTCGCTTTTTCCTTAGTAATCAGACAATTATCAACCAGAAATTAGAACCTAGGGAACTAGAAAGGGCAAAAGAAACAGTCGCATTCTTTTTCCAATCTAACTATTGAATTTCCTTTCTGCACTATGAAGTCGTCATATGTACTCTTATAAATTGCATGCATTGAACCAGTAGCACGACTTTAGGCTGTAGCTAGATGTCGCTATGCTGTTCAATGGATATATATATATATTTTTCAAATAATGGATATACTTCATAGTAATAAAGGGAGATGTAGTTAACACTTGGAAAAACAGTTGATCTTATGGTAATCATCTTGAAATTCCATGTACATTTGAGTAAGTATATTTGAGTAATCATCTCTTAATTACTTGTCTGTATAACACGAGTCTAAATTTTACTTCGTTTTAACCAATATTTTTCTGATGATATTTCACATGCCTGATTTAACTATTTTTTCTAACAAAATGGTACAACCTAAGATAGAGAAGGGCAACCAATTTTACAAAATTTTACCACAGGCTAGATAGAGGAAAACAAATAAGAATATAGAATTGATATGATGAGTCGTGATAATGGGAACTTATATCAACAAAATTAACTCTTCATGGATTAAGATAATTAGAGCATCTTGTAAATTGGGATTACCATAATTCCACTTTTACTGTCAAATCCAACTTGTCGTCCCTACTTGTTAATGAAAATCACTCACAATATGTTCCTCACCGACTTCTTAATGATGACATTATTAGTTAACTGTGAAGAACAAAGCAATAAATTTTCTTTTTCTGAATGTGCACTTCTATCCAATCGTGAACATAACTCGTATAAGTTACCAATGGTGATAAAATTTATTTTAAGTGAGACAAATTTGAGAGCTTAGTGGCCAAAGTATCCAAAACCAAGGTTTAAGTGGCAAAGTGATAATGAGGTACAGGTTTAGAGGTGCGAAGTATAATTAGTCCTTTCATTTTTGACAGATTTATCCTTTTATATTTAACTCAACCACGATTAAATCCTTCTAATAAACCATAGTGTCCACCTAACAAAAGTGACTAAAAACTACGATATTCTTGAATGAGAGACACAAATATGGAATTCTTAAAATCAAAAAATGAGGACCATTTATATTTCTGGCAGTTAAGTCGTATTGCCACTTAGTATAGATTTTTCCATTCAAAATTTTTTGTTATAAAGCACTTCCGGAAATCCACTATGTACGACTGTCTTTAATCGTCAATAATGAGTAATATATATTTGTGATTGTTTCTTAAATGGAAAAGTTAAACAGAGAAAATAACCAATTGATGTCCTATGTGCTATAATTGCATGTAAGTGTCTCAATGCATGCATATATATTCATGTATTTGTATGTCTATGTGTGTGAAGACTCTCAAAAAAAAAAAAAGGTTAAAGAATAAATTACCCTCAGTCATCTCTGACATTCTTAACAAGGTTCAATGTAATTCTCATCATTTCAGAGGTCCAATTCTAAGTCATCAAATTATTTGAACCCAAAATTCTGGTCTATTCAATCCTTTATTATATGTAACAACTGACACCAATGATTTTTCAGAAAATGTGAATACGCAATTTTGACCTTCGATGTTATTTAGTTAGAAGACTCATGATGGATGAAACAAATTTTTCACTCCTATATGAGATTTCATATACTTTTGCCCCACATCTTGATTTTCTCTACTTCGAGGGATTAGTATCACTTGTGCAACTTGAAAACACAAAGCACGTATCGCTACAACTTGTGGCATAGATTACAAAACGGATACTGCCAATTCTAATACTGGAAATTAAGTTAAAAGCAAAACAAGATTAACGGCCAATCATGTAGATAGTAGTTTTTAGGTTTTTTCAAGATCTATGCGCATGTCCATGCTCAGCAAATATGCAACAGGTTAAATAGCCTAGTTGGGATTATTCATAGGACACATGCTGCAGACTTGCGTGATAGATTGGTCCGTAGAATTTAACGAGTTGTCCACCAATATATATAAGACTGCCTTTTTACCCTCAAAATCGAAGTACAATGAACCGATCAAGAAAACCAAATTAATTTGTTAGATTTTTTTTATTGAAAACTTGTTTATTACTACAATGTTTTGTAGAGAAAAAGAAATTTCAAGTGGAATGAAAAGAGCCAATAGGCGATTAAATCATGACAGCAGCCTGATATTTTTTATGCCCAGATCATGACAACTCCTTTTATATCTTCAATTTAGTTTCAAAAGTAGATAAAACTGTTTTTAACCCGAATGCAGGAAAATACCTAGATTTATTTTAAAACAGAGATTCATCCAAGACTGTTGGATAGTTGGAGAAAAAGCCCATGCAAGTTTTGAACCTGTGGCAAATGTTTGAAAACCCAGCGATCGGACAAGTTGAATATGTCGATTGGTTTGCTTTCTTGCACAATTAGGTCTTAAAATTTAGTAGGGTAAAAATCTGGTTAACCTGGATTCAGATGAGATAACTGCCCAGTTAACACTTGAACCAAATTGATTTTGAGTGAACCGATTGCTTCATTCCCAAAATTTTTGAATATTTGTCAACGAAACTCATTTAATGACATCCCAGATTTAAACCTTGTCAATTACAATGCACTATTGACAATAACATTTATTGCTTTTGTTTCGCTTATCTCTCTCAAAATACATTTTACTATTTCTTTTTCATTGCTTTTATTCTTTTATCATGCCTATCTTATAGATTACAACTCCCATAGTTTTTAAAAAGTTAAAACTACTAGGAAATATGCGTTGTATAAATCTTTTACCTTTTATTCAGTAAAAGTTATATTTAAGGTTCAAACAAGCATTATTTAAGTAGATTAGAATGAGGGTTGTAGTGATTACTTCTAGCATGCGGCGAAGTTCTACAACCACTTGCATATTTTATATGTTTAGTAACCGTTAACTATTTTTATGACATATTTGTCATGCCAATTACTGAATCAATAATCCTTTGACCCAATCAATAAACTATTTGGTGTTTCAAATCCTTGCCTATGATCCTTGAATTATTAGCACGACACTCTAACCAATTTAGCTAATAGGACAAGTCAATGAATGATTTAATTGAGAGGGGAATGTGCATTTGTAAGTGTACAATCACTCCAGTCCATCTACTCAAAGAGTAATTTATTCCCCATAAACTAGCTATGTACCATTTTTTTCCATAGATCACCATATGCTGAGAGTCAGGTCAAACTAGTACTTACTTTTTCTGAGGGTCAATGTCAAAGTTAACCTCGAGATAAGGTAACAATGCCAAGTAAAGAAGATGGCCCATCATCAGAACTGGGACCAGCGAAACTATCACTTTGGGCGGAGGAAGTGGTAGCAGCTCTTGCGGCAACAGTGCCAAACAAATTGGTACCATTATGGCTACCCTTAGCACATTGAGATATCTAACCATATCGTTCAATTGTCAAGGAGATCAAAGTCATAGTCCACGCCAAGGGTTATTTTGACTCTTTGATCAATTCTATGATGTAGAATCATTTCTATCCATCTAGAAAATTCTAATTGAATGTCGATCGAGTTGATGTAAAGTAAAAAGAGTGGGGAATGATCTGATTGAGCAAGGAAAGAGATGCAATAATTGATATTATAGATTTAGGCGTCAGGTTTTTTTAAATTTGGAAGTTTTTGTAACGAATGTTAGTCAAGCAGACACGTCATCTATGTAAATCCTTTGAAAGAAAGAAACAATAAACACCTCCTATTTGATGCATCACTATAAACTACTTTCAAGTTTATATTTTGTCCCACTTGGTTGTAGGTTTGTTTGCTTATTCAGTATGATTTTGATGTTTGGAAGGAAAAGGGAGTAAGGACATATATCTTGCATCTATTCTGACTATCTTAATTGAGTTTATTGAAGTATTGTCGAAAAATAGACGCCTTGCACTTAGGTCCTTAGATGTTTGTTATTTGATCTACCATCCTATGGTGGATTAGTATCACAGGTTTCCAATTCTAAGTTTTTCCTGTATACATTAATGACCGTGCCTTTCTTTTGTCCTAGTCTTATTTTGTTTGTATTAGGTCTGTGAATTTATTATTTTATATGCATAGAGGACTCCCAAAAAAAAAAAAACCCAGGAGTAGGCTTCGAGAGTTTTTGTTCATTTGGCATATACTGTATTATAGTGAAAATGCACAAAGTACAGGTGCTATTTTTGTGGAACGCTAACAATATTAAATGAAGAGGAAATAATATTTTTTTTCTTTTTTCTGAAAAATTGGTGCAGTAAATAGCAAAAGAGCAATTTATTTTTATTATAACTGGATTTTTGGGAAGTCTTACCTGCACAAAGGAACTAGAGAAAAATAGAAAGAGTTAAATTGACCCTTTCAGTCCACCCTGTAAAAAGTCAATTATTGTATTTTAAGAAACAGCTAAAACAAAAGGAAATAAAATCTTCACCACCGCTACAATTCATCACCTGAATCAGGACGGAAGCTTGATTTCCCATAATTCTTCATCGTTTCCCCCAGAACCAGATTGAACTTTTTCTGTTCAATTTCAATAAAAGAAGACCCAATTATTCATTCATCAGTATCTTTGCTTTTGCCTCCGCATCCGCATCAACATTCATCATCATAATCAAGCTAGAAACTCGATGACACTAATCATTTGTTTTTTCCTAATCACCACTTTCTCCCTTCTTGAGTTCTTCTTAAACTCTTTCTATAGAAATCCTCCCAAAAGGTTTCAGCTTTAACCTTTCAACTTCCATCCAAAAAGAAAAAAAAAGAAGGAAAATAGAATGAAAAGAGGCATAAGAAATGCAGAGCCAGGGAGCACAGACCACTGTCACTGGAACCGTTTTGCCGGAACCCACCACCATCGATGTTCTAAGCCGGCTACTACGACTAGACGCCCATCTAGTGCAGTGGCTTGGAAGCGACGATTTTGATATTTTTCCTTTTCTTGTTCATGCTCCTCCACTTCCATTTTTCTTTTTCTTTTTATTTTACTTTGTTCTTTTTTCTTAGCAAATTTTTATGTTTTGTGATGTTGATATTTCGTTGCTGGCTATTATTTCTGCTACTGAAAAATTTGGGGAATGATTGTGAGGGACTTCGTCTCAAAAGTAACTTCTTGGCCTTATGTCCTAAAATTATTTGACGAAATGCTCAAATGAACTTCCAATGAAATCTTGATCTTCAACTCAAAAGCAGTTTTTTTACTCGTTTAAGCTACTGTACGAACAAGAATGCCGTTACTGCTGTCACTCTAACCAATTTAGATAATAGGCCAAGTGAATGAATGATTTGGTTAGGAGGTGAATGTGCACGCCTAAGGATAAAATACAATCACTCCAATGCATCCATTCATGTGCATAAGGATACAATAGAATCACTGATCCATCTACTCAAAGAGTAATTTAGTCTACATTAACTAAGTACCTGTTCATTTCTTTTAATTATCACACACCGAGAGCCAACTCACGTTGGTACTTACTTCTTCTATCTTCTAAGGGTTGTCATCCTCCACATAAGGTACATCAGTATACGTAAAAGCCAAGTAAAAAAGACGGCCTGTCATAAAAAATGGGACAAAGAAATTCAGCTTCACACGCGGAGAAACCGATGGCAGTGCCAGCGGCAACAACACTAGAGATAATATCAGAACCGCCATTGTGGCTATCCGTAGTATAGTGAGGGATCCAATCATACCATTCAATTGTCAAGGAGAACTAAATTGAAGTTCAAATCAAGGGCTATTCTAGATCTTTAATCAATTCTATACTGTATATTAATTTCTATCTATTTAGATAATTTTATTGAATTTCAATCGACTTGTTGTAGAGTAAAAAGAGTGGGGAATGATTTGAGTGAACGAGGAAAGGGATGGAAGGCAGTAGAAGTAGAACTGATACTATAGACTAAGGCATTAAGTTCTATGCTTGGGGTTTTGTAACGGATATTATTGGAGCAAATACATCATCTGTGCAAATCCTTTAAAAGAAAGAAATGATAAACACCTCCTACTTTATGCATCACTACAAACTACTTTCAAGTTTGCTTTTGTTCCACATGGCAATAGGATTGTTTGCTTATTCAATGTGATTTTGATGTTAGAAAGGAAGAGGCAGTGAGGATTTATCACTCGTATCTATTCTTTGGCTGTCTTATTCGAATTTATTAAAGTATTGACTTGAATAATAGATGTCTTACTCTTGGATCTTTAGATGTCTGTCATTTGATTCTTCATCTCTTATACTATAATGGATTACTATTATAGGTCTTCCATTCTACCCTTTTCTTGTGTACATTAATGGCTATACATTTTTTTGTTCTATCCTTATGTGTGTAGTAGGTCTATGTACTTATTGTTTTATATTCAAGGAGGACCCAAAAAAAAAAAAAAATTAACCAACCTTGCTGTTTTTCTATTGCACTACTATGCCTGCTAACAAGTACGGTTACATCAATAAAGCAATGAGAGCTTTTTAGTGTGACATTTTTTTATATTTGTCAAAAGTAAGCTTGTTACAAAGGCTACAAACCATAGGAAATGACAATTAACTTCTACAATATCCCCCTAACTTTTATCTAGGTAGTTCTTTTTATAATTGAAAACTTTATTAATACTATACACAAATACAGAAACATATTTATGGCTATGCCTTGGACATACTAAGCTTTAGCCAAGGGTGAGGCACCCTAGTTAGTTAATTTAATTCTTTCTATTTTTTTAGTTCCCTTGTGTAGGTTAAACTTCCCAAGGTTCCACTTATGTTAAAAATAAATTCATTTTTTCCTATTTACTGCCAATTTTCCAGAAAAAAGAAAAATATTTCCTTTTCACGAATTATTGTGAATTTTTCCACAAAAATAGCACACTTGTAATTTATGCATTTTCACTATCGTTCAGTATATGCCACATGAACAAAATAAGGAATTAGTCACGTTCAAAGGAGCTGTTTTTAAAAAGTTCTTTATTACAGTGTTTCTTCTTATAAAAAAATGTTGTTATATTGGTCGAGTTTCCTGAGAGGATCTCTATATATTAAAGAGTTAGATCCTAATCTTCTTTACTATAATTTATATTTGCTACCTTATCTATGCGTCTTGAAGGTAGCTTTAGCCTGTGTGTAGCTGTATTGAGATTTTCTCCGGATAAAAGTAACTCACCTATCTTCCTTTTGAGGGAAAAAAATGACAAGAATGTAGTTCTATTTTGCGACATCAGAAGGAATGAAAACAAAAGGTTTAAAATTTTTCATAGTTTCGTGGAAGATGTATGAGTTTTGATTGAAAAAGCTAAAGATTGCTATGGGGTACAAGCTTTGGTTTAGATTCTTTTAGTCAAAAAGTAAGAATAGAAATTTATTTAATCACCTTTAAATCCAGCTGGTACTTGCCTTATTAAATTAGTTTTGCTCAGTCTGCAACGAGTGGTAGTACAAATATGTTTATTCTTCCTAATTCAGTAGTGAAGAAAATCAAAGGCGTACTATCTGCATTGTCTAATCTATAGCAGAAATGACCCGCATGAACAGTAAAGTAGATTGGAGGGATGTTTTTTAAAATCTATTAAGGCAGGGGGACAAAACGTTCATGAGTTACTGGATTGGAATAAGGCTTTGATATCAAAACATTTGAACATTTTCCCAAAAGGGAATAAAACACGGACTTTATGTGGATTAGGTGGATCGTATGCTTTTGCTCTTTGGAAAATCCTTTCTGGGCTGTTTGAAGTCCTAATGACTAGTCATGGAATTGGTGAAAAATATTTCATTTTAGACTTGTTGGTCTGAACCTCAGGATCCAATTAGCATTTTTTTGAACATTTTATTCCTTTATTGCTAAGATCTTTTGGTTGTCATAATCCCTCTTTTTTGTGCAGCATATTTCTAACATATAAGGGAGATATTAAATTCACTCTTGTATTAAAGGATCAGAGGATGAAACACGTATACACCAACTGTACATACACTAGTAGGTATGAGTGGATGACACATGTACAAGAATGGAAATCTAGATTTAAATTCGAATTTAGTGAAATGTATATATCTATAACTGTTAATATATTCATTGATAGTGTATACAAGATTTAACCCTTCTTGTAAATCCACAATTTCTACAAGTTTTAATTCCAATTGTACAACTCATCAATGTATCAAATATGGAAACTAAGTATTGAGGGTGTTGATTTAAATTTATTACTCATCCATGTATCAATATATGAGGGAAAGACCAAATTCACACTAGTTAGGGTTTCAAAGTCTTTGAGTATAGCCAAAGACTTTTGACTGATCAATCAATTCTTTTGTACCCAAAATCTTCACAATTATTGTTCATGTTGTCAAAAACTTTTGCCGGTGAATAGTGCTCCAAACCTCTCTTCTAATCTTGTATTTTGAGCTTTTCATATTCAGAAAAAAGTTTCAATTTTGGTTCTAAATATTTAGGACATAAACGGTTCTAGTTCCTAAAGTTTGGATGAAAGAAAATATAGTTCTAAATGTTTCAATATCTAAATACATTTAGTCTAATTAATTAATTTCTACCAATTGCTACTAGAATTATTTCACAAGCTGCTATGTTCTGGCAACTAATTTTTTGAAAAAGATTTTAAAAACCAATAAAATAATATGACATGCTGATCGTGAGAGTAATTAATCTTTACCTTGGAATTTTTTTTTTCAACTGACCTTTTGTATTCAGGGATAACGTCCATTTACTTACGTGATTGATATGTGTGTAATTAGTCCTCTTTTATTACAAAAAGTATGACTAATAACATTCTTTTTCCTATTTTTTCAAAAAATTCAAAACCGTTAGTTGCCAACACATGACACTAGTAATTGGCAAAAATCAACAATCAGACTAAATGTACTTAAAAATTGTAATATTTTGGACTATGTTTTCATCCAAACTTTAGGTACTACAACCGTTCTTCTCTTAAACATTTGGGATGGAACAAAATCTGCAATTTTGTCTTCTTATTTATGTATGTATTACAAAATTTGCAACCGAATGCACTAAGACAAAAGGAAGTAATTTTTTTTTTAATTTTGCACTGGCTTATACATATAAAATCTTAAAGATTTAAATGTCAACAAACAGTAAAGCATGGAAAAACAAGGATCAATAATTTCAGATAGAAATAATGTTTTTTGGACCAGGATTGTAGCTGCATTTTCTTTGATAAAATCATCTGGACAAGTAAATGGAAAAAAGATGAACAAAGAAGGACATAACCTTACAAATCGAGAAGCCTTTACAAGCATTAAATAAGTGTTTCAAGCATGTCTCTGTTGCTTAAAAAATTAAATAAACAATGACTTTCTTCATGTCCAAATGATGATCAGTCTTCTTCTATTCTTGATTTAACTTTTCTTGAACTAATTGATTAAACTCCAAAAAGAAAACAATTTGACCAAAAACGTGGGGCTACAATACTTTCGCGTTTGAATAAAAGACACGAAAAGGAAATGTATCGATCAATCATATACCTAACACTTGGTTTCAAAGTTAACCCTTGTCTAGGTTCAGATGTGCTCACGTTGGGCCAAATTACTTAATATTTAGATAGTCTTTTACGCGATTTAGCTGGAACAAGAGTCCTATCATTTTCATCGAACTTTTGTTTCAATCCACTTAGCAGCTACACTGTTCATCTCTTTTTTCTTTTTTTTTTTGGGGGGGGTAAGAACTGTTCATCTTTACTCTACGTGAGGGTGAAAATCCTAAGAGAGTGAAAAGTGATTGATTCTGTGCGCATGCAATTTCTTATGGATTAATCACACCAGAATAATACAACCATGTTCAGTGAAAGCAGGAATCGTAACCAAGGTCCAACTATGGGATTTGGTGTTGGAATGTATGCTCTAAAACAATTATTTTGTTTAAATACATTCCTAATTAAAGTTTTGTATTTTATGAACTTCCAATTTTATCTATTTAATACTTGATATAACTGATAAAGTCCTTAGAATATTTATTAATGTGATGGTAGTCACAAGAGTTGTTGACTAATGAGATATCAATCAAATTTATAATAAATATTCTTAAATTTCCCTAGTCATAGTATTAATGAGACAGGACATCATTAATACGGACAGACTAGTACATAGTTAGCCCCTACTTAGTATAAGTAGTGGTTGTTCTCATCAACCATGGTATAGGGATGCCTAGGCTAATGTGTAGATGGATTGTAAAGTACAAATTCGTTGGAGTGATCCACACAGAGATCCCATTAGGATATCTATCTAGTGCCAATGGTTGAATCTCTTATGGAAAATTGTGTAAGTGATCCTAGATTTGAGATCACCATAGTATATTGAGTGTGAATCACTACCTTTTGATTCTGTTTCTTGTTACTCACCAGGAGTGACTTCAAGAATAGAAATTAAGGGTAGTGTGAATCATGGAGAGATAGTGAGTGATCAAGAGAGGATTCACCACTTTGATAGTGGGAGCTGATATCCAGTAAGGCCACTAGTTGGAATGTAACCTTAGTAGTTGACTACATTAGGTTAATTGAAGAGTGTCTTCAAGTTAACCTAACCTAAGGTTAATTCCGGGAACTAGAAAATTAATTAGTCATTAGAGAACTGGCACTTGTTCCTTATTCCTTGACTAATAGGATATCAATGGTGAAAGGATAATAATTACACGGTAATTTTCCATGGAAAGATTAGGTCAGAATTTCCATTGACCAATTCCGAATACCTGGGTGGTTGTGATGTGTTGCTAGACACCGCTCACAATTTATAATTATGAATAATTAATTATTTTAATTAATGATAAAATAAAGGTGTTTATTTTATTGAATTCTTTTGAGAATTATAATTCATAATTATTACCAGTGTATTTGGGACCTATTGGATCACACGCTTAGAGATTGATTCTGGATTTAAATTGTGTGTCCAAGTAGGGACTTGAAAATAAATACTTCTGGGGTTTAATTATAAAGATAAATAAATCCTGGGGTCATCTGACAGATAAGATAAAATAGTTATCTCTTATCTGTCAGATAACAAAAAAGGGATAAGAGATGATCAGATGTTACGGTGGTTTGATTTTGAATCAAACCACCTGACTCTATCCTTCTCCCTTCTCTCTTATCTTTCTCTCTCTACTATTAATATCATCAGATGTTACGATAGGTTGGTGGGCTAATCACTTCTGATAGTCAGAATACAGAGAGAAAAGTTCTCCAGAGAAACCTTACGTAGAGAGAAAAAGAGAGTCTGTGAGTTAGAGTGAGAAAGGCTAGCACCTGTTCTTCACTCACACACACACACACATAGATCGTAGAGACGATCAGGAGTAATCCAGAAGCACTCTCGCGTGGATTATAGTAGAGGCAGGACATCTGGATTGCTGCTCAGGGGATTCTCAACCTTCTCAAACGAGTCAGAGGCACCATCTGCGGATTAAGGTAATCCTCTAGAACCCCCTTTGTAAGTCATACGTAGAACCTAGGGTGATTCCTGGTAGGAATCTGGGGCTAAAATTTTAAATTTTCGCTGTGCCTGCTGCCCCAGTTTCTAACAGTGGTATCAGAGCCATCTCTAGCGTTTATGTATGACTTTATATTGTTGTTCATGGATTAATTGGTGTTTGAATGATGTATATGTATACGTGTGCAGAATTCTTGGTTGAAAACTGTAGCTTTAATTTGATTAAAGTATTTTTGCTATATGGAAAAACTTATGTTGCAAATTTGTTGTTTCAATGGTATGTTTTTCCACTTGAATGGTCTGTACAATTGTTGTCAAATGGTTTTTCTATAGATTCTGTAGTAGCCAATCGTTGGCTACAGGAACAGAGAGTCACGACTCGGATCCGCGATGCGGATCCGTGAGGATTACCTCGGGGATCAGGTTCGCGACTCAGATCCGCGAGGTTCGCCTCGCTGATGCTGCTCGCGTTTCAGAAACATGTGGGATCCGCGAACTAGCTTCGCGGATCGATTCACGGATCTGATTCGCAAACCCTGTTCACAGCCCTCAGTTTCTGATTCGCGCGTGACAAGGATCGGCGAGCTGTGTATCACGGATCTGGGTCATTGATCTTTTGCAGGAGTCTCAGAAAATGATCCGCGCAGCTTGGATCCGCGAAGGATCAGCTCGTGGATCCTTCTGGAGGCGAAATTCTGCGAGATAAAATTTTTGAAAAATTGAGTTTTCACTTTTTGAAAATTTTCTGATAATGATCTGAATTTTAATTGTTAAAATTTGCTGTGAATTTTATCATTTCATGTTTTATTGGGTCAGGAATTGATTTAACTTGTAATTTGATTAATTCAAATAATATTTCAATTATTTTCTAATTTTGTTAGAAATTAAAATGACCTAATAAAAATTATTTTTACCAAAATTTTCTGCACATGTATGGTCTCAAAATTTGTTTGGGATCTTGATAAAATCCAAATAATCCATGAATGATTGTTTTTCCATGCTTTCATTTAATTTAAAGTTGTTTAAATTCGTATGGATGCATGGTGGATGGTTGTGGATATAAACCCAATATGATTGTGAAATGGTTGAATGGTTGTATTTTTTTTAAATAGGGCCTGCGTGTCCTGCCTTTCTCATTTTTCTGATTGTAATTTCTCTCCTCATCTAACTCCTCCCGAATGTAACTCGGGGTTTCTTATATCTATTTGTAATATACAATAGATAGGAATAGATGATAGGAAATTATGTTTCTAGCATAGAAATTGAAAATTAGGAGATGAAGAAAGGAGCAGTGCAACCAGAAGGAGGAAATTTGATTTTACCTTAGTCAACCGTTAATTTTCCTAATGGCCGGGAAAATTAACTTAGGAATATCCACAACCATCCACGGTTCATTTTTTATGCTATATTTATTTCTGAAATATTTATATGCATGATTGTTGATGAGACCGTCAAATGTTTTTCCAAAAACTTCAAACTAAAATTAAAATGTTTTGGAAAAGGAATTAAATCCCTCAAAACCTAATATTAAATCAAGTCTGCCTTCCATCATTATAGTATAAAACAAAATGTGGTTATTAAGTGCTAGTTTCTTGGGATTCACTCAAGACTGCCTTACTTACTACATGTTTTTATTATAAGAAATGTTCTTGAGAATGATGGGTTTGATTTAACTAAAATTATGGTTTGTTGGGATTCGCTCAAGACCATGAATTTCAGAGGTAAGGGTTAGGTTAATACATAAGATGTAAAATCAAGAGTTGATACCTAACGGATCTAGAAATTACAAAGGGTTGTAATTGGTGAAATTACAAAGGGTTGTAATTGGTAAAGTACCTACCTGTTAAGATTATTTTTGATTTGTTGGGATTCACTCAAGGTCAAAAATAATTAAGACGGGATTCTAGTCACTATGGATTTTAGAAAATCTCGGATCAATTTTAAAGGGTAATTAATTTGGAAAAATAGTGGAAATAAAATCATAATTTTGGAAGTTTTATGATTTTATTAAACAAAACTTTTTCTAATAAACTCTATCTTTATTTTTGTTGTAGAATGAGTAACAATCTGAGCCTCCGTACCATACTCATTGATTGTAAACTAAATGACACAAATTTTCTCGACTGGCACCGCAATGTCCTACTCATTCTCACCCACGAAAAAATCGAGTATGTACTTGATGGGCCTATACCTAACGAGCCTGAACCAAATGCACCTGCGACTGTTAAGAATGCTTACAAGAAACATAAGGAGGATAATAGAACGACTTCATTTATCATGATAGCCTATGACTCCTCAACTTCAACAGCAGCATATGAACATGGGGGCATATGAAATAGTTCAACACCTGAGAGAGTTGTTTGAACAACAATCTAGGACAGTGAGATATGACACCTCCAAAGAACTGTTCAGGTGCAAAATGGCGGAGGGAGCACCGGTTGCTCCACACGTCTTGAAGATGATTGGGCTAATTGAGAAATTAGCTGAATTGGGCTTCAAGATGGACCAAGAGCTAAATGTTGATTTAGTTCTTCAATCTCTGCCAGATTCTTTCTCTCAGTTCGTTATGAACTACCAGATGAATAATCTGCAGCACACATTACCTCAACTGTTGAACGTGCTGAAAACTGCTAAGAAAGAAATCAAAAAGGTAAAGGGTCCTACTGGAGTGCTTGTTGTTGCTTCCTCCAACAAAAGGAAGAGGCAAGGAAAGGGGCCCAAAAAGCCCAATAACAAGCCTGTCAAGAAGCCCAAAAAGGCTAAGGCAGACCAATCCAAGGCAACCTGCTTCCATTGTAGACAAACTGGACATTGGAAGAGGAACTGTAAGGCTTATCTAGAGAGTCTGAAGCAGAAGAAACTTGGGGAAGTTTCATCAGCAGGTACATACATGATTGAGATTAATGTTTCTACTTCCAAATCTGACTCTTGGGTATTAGATACCGGATGTGGCTCTCACATTTGCATATCTATGCAGGGTCTAAGGGACAGTAGAAAGTTGGGTAAAGGAGAAGTAACCCTACGTGTGGGCAATGGAGCAAAGGTTGCTGCTTTAGCTGTAGGGATTTACTACATTAGTTTACCCAGTAGGTTAATTCTAGAATTGTCAAACTGTTATTATGTTCCAGCACTTACAACAAATATCATTTCTATTTCCTGTTTGGATTTAAATGGGTTTAAGATTACTCAGGAGAATAAATGTTGTTCTTTTTCAAAGAATGGTGCATTCTATGGTTCTGAAAATTGGAATAATGGTTTGTATATTCTAGATCTTGATAACCAAATTCTCAATATACAAGAAAAGAGAATGAAATTAGATAAACTGAATAAAACCTACCTTTGGCACTGCAGGCTTGGTCATGTAAATGAGAAATGCATTTTCAAGTTACGCAAAGGTGGTTACTTGGACTCATTTGATTATGAATCATATGATGCATGCGAGGCTTGTTTACTTGAAAAAATGACCAAAACACCCTTTACTGGTAAAGGGGAACGGGCCAGTGATTTACTTGGGCTGGTACATACTGATGTATGTGGCCCAATGATAATCACAGTTAGAGGTGGATTTTCATACTTCATTACCTTCATAGATGACCATTCTAGATATGGTTATGTGTATTTAATGAAATACAAGTCTGAATCTTTTGAAAAGTTCAAAGAATTCAGAAATGAAGTAGAGAAACAAACCGGTAAAAGTATTAAGACACTACGATCTGATCATGATGGAGAATACTTAAGCGATGAGTTTCATTTTTATCTAAAGGACAATGGAATAGTTCCACAATGGACTCCTCCAGGGACACCACAACTAAATTGTGTATCTGAAAGGAGAAACCGCACCCTATTAGATATGGTACGGTCCATGATGAGCCACTCGAGTGCCCCAAAATCGTTATGGGGATATGCTTTAGACACAACTTCTCATACTCTTAATAGAGTACCCAGTAAGGCTGTTGCTTCCACACCATATGAGATATGGAAAGGAAAGAAACCAAAATTGTCTTACATGGAGGTTTGAGGTTGCCCCACCTATGTGAATAAGGCAGAGTCAGATAAGGTTGAATCTAGATCTGACAAGTGTTTGTTTGTAGGGTATCCAAGAGAGTCTATTGGATACTATTTCTACAACCCAACTGAAAACAAAGTGTTTGTCTCAAAGCATGCCATCTTTCTAGAAAAAGAGTTTATTCTACAAAGAGGCAGTGGGAGTAGGATAGAACTTGAAGAAGTTCAAGACACTCAAACTGACATGGAACTTGAAGAAGTTCAGAATGTTCAAACAAACACAGAACAGCCTGTTGAAGAAAGGGTTCAGCCACATAGTGATGAGGCGCAAACAGAAACTGTGGATGTTCAAGAGCCCCAAGAGATATGAATTTCTTGTGAGACAGGGGAATGATGTACTAGTCATTCAAGATGACGAACCTACTACCTACCAAGAGGTTCTGAACAGTCCAGACTCCTCCAAATGGTTAGAGGCCATGAACTCCGAAATGGATTCCATGTATGACAACAAGGTATGGACCTTGGTTGATCCGCCTGAAGGGGTAAAAACCGTAGGGTGTAAATGGGTCTTTAAGAAGAAAACTGACATGGATGGTAATGTGATTACCTATAAGGCTAGACTGGTGGCCAAAGGCTACAAGTAGAAAGAGGGAATCGATTACGATAAAACTTTCTCACCAGTAGCTATGCTTAAATCCATTCGGATATTGCTTGCAATAGCAGCATACCATGACTACGAAATTTGGCAGATGGATGTAAAGACTGCATTCCTTAACGGGAATCTGCAAGAGGATGTGTATATGACACAACCTGAAGGCTTTACATCGCCAAATTCCAGTCAGGTATGCAAGCTATAGAGGTTTATTTATGGACTTAAGCAAGCATCCAGGAGTTGGAACATCCGCTTTGATGAGACAATCAAAGAGTTTGGTTTTCTCAAACATCCGGATGAGCCTTGTGTTTACAAGAAGGTTAGTAGGAGTTCAATCATTTTTCTT
Organism: Gardenia jasminoides; assembly: GCA_013103745.1. NCBI lineage: Eukaryota > Viridiplantae > Streptophyta > Magnoliopsida > Gentianales > Rubiaceae > Gardenia > Gardenia jasminoides. The sequence continues at coordinate 11,007,382 of CM023098.1, read as the reverse complement.
ATGTTATATGTGGATGACATATTAATAATGGGAAATGATATTCCAATGTTACAATCAGTGAAGGGTTGGTTATCCAAGAAATTTTTCATGAAAAATTTAAGAGAGGCAGCCTATATACTGGGTATTAAGATCTATAGAGATAGATCTAAAAGGCTGCTTGGTCTTTCACAATCTACATACATAGATAAAGTGCTAAAGAGGTTTAGCATGGATCAGTCGAAACATGGCTTCTTACCTATGACTCATGGGATAAGCCTTTCTAAGAGCATGTGTCCTAAGACACAAGTTGAGATTGATAAGATGCATAATGTTCCATATGTTTCGGCAATTGGATCAATTATGTATGCTATGTTATGTACAAGACCAGATGTCTCCCATGCTCTGAGTGTCACGAGCAGATTCCAGACTAATCCAGGTGAAGGTCATTGGACAGCTGTTAAGAACATTCTTAAGTACTTGAGAAGAACTAAAGATTTGTTCTTAGTATATAGAAATGGTGAGTTGGAACTTAAAGGCTACACAGATGCAAGCTTTCAGTCTGACAAGGATGACTGTAAGTCACAGTTGGGCTTCATCTTTACTCTCAATGGAGGTACCGTCTGCTGGAAGAGTTCCAAACAGGACACTACTGCGGATTCTACAACAGAGGCTGAGTACATTGCAGCCGCGGAGGCAGCTAAGGAAGCCATTTGGATCAAGAAGTTCGTATCTGAACTTGGTGTGGTTCCTAACATTGTTAATCCAGTAATTCTGTACTGTGATAACAATGGAGCTATTGCCTAGGCAAAGGAACCTAGGTCTCATCAACGGTCCAAACATGTACTTAGAAGATTTCACCTAATTAGGGAAATCATTGCCAGGAATGATATAAAGATAGAGAGAGTCCCCACTGAGGATAATATAGCTGATCCTCTTACTAAGGCACTATCTCAAAAGAAACATGATAGTCATGTACTTTCATTTGGATTAAGAATTATGAATGAATTGTTTTAGTGCAAGTGGGAGGTTGTTGGAATGTATGCTCTAAAACAATTATTTTGTTTAAATACATTCCTAATTAAAGTTTTGTATTTTATGAACTTCCAATTTTATCTGTTTAATATTTGATATAACTGATAAAGTCCTTAGAATATTTATTAATGTGATGGTAGTCACAAGAGTTGTTGACTAATGAGATATCAATCACATTTATAATAAATATTCTTAAATTTCCCTAGTCATAGTATTAATGAGACAGGACATCATTAATACGAACAGACTAGTACACAGTTAGCCCCTACTTAGTATAAGTAGTGGTTGTTCTCATCAACCATGGTATAGGGATGCCTAGGCTAATGTGTAGATGGATTATAAAGTACAAATTCGTTGGAGTGATCCATACAGAGATCCCATTAGGATATCTATCTAGTGCCAATGGTTGAATCTCTTATGGAAAATTGTGTAAGTGATCCTAGACTTGAAATCACCATAGTATCTTGAGTGTGAATCACTACCTTTTGATTCTGTTTTTTGTTACTCACCAGGAGTGACTTCAAGAATAGAAATTAAAGGTAGTGTGAATCATGGAGAGATAGTGAGTGATCAAGAGAGGATTCACCACTCTGATAGTGGGAGCTGATATCCAGTAAGGCCACTAGTTGGAATGTAACCTTAGTAGTTGACTACATTAGGTTAATTGAAAAGTGTCTTCAAGTTAACCTAACCTAAGGTTAATTCCGGGAACTAGAAAATTAATTAGTCATTAGAGAACTGGCACTTGTTCCTTATTCCTTGACTAATAGGATATCAATGGTGAAAGGATAATAATTACACGGTAATTTTCCATGGAAAGATTAGGTCAGAATTTCCCTTGACCAATTCCGAATACCTGGGTGGTTGTGATGTGTTGCTAGACACCGCTCACAATTTATAATTATGAATAATTAATTATTTTAATTAATGATAAAATAAAGGTGTTTATTTTATCGAATTCTTTTGAGAATTATAATTCATAATTATTACCAGTGTATTTGGGACCTATTGGATCACACGCTTAGAGATTGATTCTGGATTTAAATTGTGTGTCCAAGTAGGGACTTGAAAATAAATACTTCTGGGGTTTAATTATAAAGATAAATAAATCACAGGGTCATCGACGATAAGATAAAATAGTTATCTCTTATCTGTCAGATAACAAAAAAGGGATAAGAGATGATCAGATGTTACGGTGGTTTGATTTTGAATCAAACCACCTGACTCTATCCTTCTCCCTTCTCTCTTATCTTTCTCTCTCTCCTATTAATATCATCAGATGTTACGATAGGTTGGTGGGCTAATCACTTCTGATAGTCAGAATACAGAGAGAAAAGTTCTCCAGAGAAACCTTACGTAGAGAGAAAAAGAGAGTCTGTGAGTTAGAGTGAGAAAGGCTAGCACCTGTTCTTCACTCACACACACACACATAGATCGTAGAGACGATCAGGAGTAATCCAGAAGCACTCTCGCGTGGATTACAGTAGAGGCAGGACATCTGGACTGCTGCTCAGGGGATTCTCAACCTTCTCAAACGAGTCAGAGGCACCATCTGCGGATTAAGGTAATCCTCTAGAACCCCCTTTGTAAGTCATACGTAGGACCTAGGGTGATTCCTGGTAGGAATCTGGGGCTAAAATTTTAAATTTTCGCTGTGCCTGCTGCCCCTGTTCCTAACATTTAGTCCAGCATGTTCAAACGAAGAATGCATCTAAACTCAGGGAAGTTCACAAACAAGCAAATTTAATTATTGTTTGCCTTTTATGTGTAGACACCAAATTTTGACTATTTCATTTGTTTTCATATGTTTTTATCTATTAATATTTAGTTATTTATTTTTGAATATTCTAATGCATTTTCCTCATTTTTGTAGGTTTTTCTTAAATTAAAAAAAAAAAAAAAAAAAGGAGAAAAGTCGGGTGAGTCCGTAACTAGTCAGTAACTGATCGAGCGAAAAAAAAATGACGCTGGATTTTTCCGTAAGCTTTGATCACTCTTTTCCATTGTATTTTCGATGCTTGAAGCGATAAGAAACCTATTTAAACATTCCCAACTCACCCCTAAACCCCAACAACTGATCTAACGTTCAAGATTAGCTCACCTCATCCCAAGAACATCAAAACCCTTAGTTCTAGGTTTGGGTGGCTATAAATAGCCTAGATTAGGGTTTAGAAAAGAGGTTGAAGAGGTTGGAAATCTGAGAGCAAAAGAGGGAATTAGGAGAGCTTTGAGAGAGAAAAAAGCAGAGAAAAACGGCTGGAAACTAGAGAGAAAAAAGGAAAAGAAAGAAGAGAAGAAAAGCTAGGGTTTGACACTTGAGGAGCTTATTCTTGGAAATTCTGGCCTCTTTCCTCGGTCTAAATTCAAAGCTTCCGGTTCAGGTAGCATACTTACACCTTATTTACTGTTTTGATCGTAAAATTATCGATTTTCGGCCTTTGGTGGAACCAAGGTCTTGAGTAGTTTTTCTTTTATTTTGGGATATTTGATGATGATTATCAGCTGTTATATGAGCATGTTGTGTTTATAAGGCCTTGGTAAGGCTATTAGATTGGTTTTACGCTTAAAATTAGACGCGTTTGATGCTTCGTGATGATCTGTTGTGATTCACGAGAAATTTCTGGAAAAATGTTCTTCACGCCTTGAAGATGTGAAGAAAGCGGACTACTACGCGGACTAGTTCGCGTAACGGTCCGCGTTCCTCTGAATGTTTGAAGTTGTGAAGAAAGCGGATCTCTTGCGTGGACTAGCTCAGCGTAACGATCCGCGTTTGGTTGAATATTTGAAGATGTGAAGAAACGCCGGTCAGCTGATGCCCCCGTTTCTACCGGCAGTTCTTCCCTTCCCTTTTGCCTATTTGATGATCGATGCTTAAGATTTGGCCTTCTTGATTTTATCTTGTTTTGACATGATCGAATGCTGATATTTGATGCTTTAAATAGATCCCTTTGCCTCGAGGATTTTGTTTTGTGATATTGTTCAAAACTGGAAGCAATCTTCGATATTTTGAAGATGGGAAGAAACTGGTTCTGGTGAGTCCAGCGTCCGCGTTTCCTCTCTGATCTTTGATTTTTGCCGTAATGCTTGATTTGTGTTGCGGTTGAGTCCGCGTTTGGTCCGCTTCCTCTGGTCTTTAATTTTTTTTGTGTTGCGGTTCTTTCAGCGTTTGGTCCGCGTAACCTCTCTTTTTGTATTCGTTGATATTTCATGCTCTTTTGTTCCGAATCTTACTCTACTTCCTATTATTATCTGCTTGCTTGCGAATCTGTTTAGATACCCTTTCTTTGAATTTTTGATTGGTTTTCCTTTAAATTGGTACCTTGATCCCTTTTGTTCACATTGAGTCTTAGATAATCATTCCCATCATTTAAGGATTCAATTAAGGCCTCATATCAAGGGATGGTAACTTCTTTCCCCTATTATGTGCTTATTATGTGTTTTTGCATGATCTTGCATGTTTTAAATTAAGTTTTCCTTTGCTTTTATTCATGTCTAGTCTTTATTTATGTCATTTAATTTTTGAGTAAATCATTTGGAGGCCTTGGATGCCAAGTTGTAATAGATAGGTTTAATTTGGCAAAAAGTGTATTTATTCTAGAAGATGTAATAGTTAGATTATTATTTCGAATTTCTTCCCTTAGAATGTATTTAGGTTTCCCCCAATGTAATAATTAGTTTTTATATGCTTATTTTGCATGCTTGCATGATTATGTGTTTACTTGCTTTCCTAGGGTCTTGCATCTAGACATTATGCCTATGTGTTATGTGTTTATGTGTTTTATGTGTTTATTTGCTTTATTATCATGTCTACATGATTATTGTGTAAATATATTGACGTCACCACACTAGTCCAACGCTAGTTGTGGCCTTCCCATTCAATTTCTCACTAATCCAATGTTAGTGAGAACCCTTTGACGAGGGCTAGTCCAATGCTAGACCCTTAAACGCCTTTCATGCATTAGATACAAATTTCACACACTTTCCACTTTTAGAGTTTCTTTCCCATTTTGCATGTCACTATTCCCCATCCCGTATGCGAGACATCTCATTTAGTTTTCTTTTTATTAGATTAGTGCATTTAAGGCATTACCCTTTGAAATAGGGAAAAGAGCGAGTATGGCTTCCTAGCCTTAGCACGCTTTTATTTTCTTCTATGAAAAGGAAGATTTAAAGTCACGAACTTAGTCCCCCGCACCCATTATGTTGCATTATTCCTCTTTAGGACATACATGTACATTATTTTAAACTCTATCCAATTCATTCTTTAAAAATCAACTTTCTTCTTCATGTTTTGGCAATTCAAAGTCGAAAAACCATTTTTCTTAAAATTGCATCTTTTTGGAAATTCAAGCTCCCCTTTGCATTTAAAATTGATCCTTTCAAAAACCCAACTTCTTTTCTCTTGATACTTTATAAAAATTGCATTTTGAAAAACCTACTTTCCGTTCATTCGAGTCTCATCATTTGCATCTTTCGTGACCTCCTCGAGGGATCAAAATTGGATGACACAACTAATGTGATCAATTCCAATCACACCTCAAGGAGACATTTGCCCCTCTCGATCCAACATTAGGTCTAGGTTTTGCATCCATATAGACAACATCCAAATGTGATAAATTTTAAAGTTAGAATTAGGAAATTTTCAACTAAATCTTGCAACTAGCTTTGGCTAGGTTAGAAGGGTGCCTTAGAGACGAGCAACATCGAATCTTTGCCTTCCCTTCTTTCAACCGTGACCCCCGAACCTTTTTCTCTAGTTTTCAAAGACCTGGAGTCGTCTAAAAAAGGGTTTTCTTTGTTTATTTCATTAAATCAAAACTTTTTGGGTGACTTGGTACACCTAAACTCCATACCAAGTGGCGACTCCAAACTTTTCTAAAAACCCTTTTCTAGACTTTTTGTTTTGGGTCCAAACCGTCGCATTTTATAGTCCCATGACCCCTTTCCCTTCGTTTTTCAAAAAACCAAATCTTTCCCTTTTACACAACAACGTTTTTTGCCTTTTTCATTCGAAAAAATGGGGCGCGACATTATGTATACAACATTTTTGCATGAAAATAGAAGATATATTATTGTTACTGACTTTTATGTCTTGATATTCTTGATTGCATAGAGCAAGATTTGTGTGTTGATGGGAACTGTAATGGGGGCCAAATTTAGGATCAATTCAAACTTGAAACTGATTTTAGATGAATTGACTAGTTAAGCAATGATAGACGCCCAATTGCGGACTCGACTTAGGATCTAACATTGCTTGGACGTACGAACTTTAATATTAAGTGGGTCGTTTGGTTCTAACCTAAAAACCCTACATTGGGAGCTTTATAAAATCCATGTATTAAGAGTCAGAAAAGGAGAGTCGAAGGAGAGGACAGTCATAAGCCACTACTTTCTCTTATTCAACATTTGTAGGAGTATATTAGAATTGGTAAATTAGGGTTTGGTTTTGAACATCTCTATTCCTCTCTTGAAGATAGCATTTAGTTAATTCTCTAAAACCAAGGATCAAAATGCCTATTCTAATGATTGTGAAATTGGGTTTCATCTTTTTAATCTTTAATTTTCTATCTACGATTTCTTGATTTCTATTATATGTTGATACATGTATAGTAGAGTAAGTGGTCAATTACTCTCTTTGTGTGTATTTTTCACGCCAAAATACACATCTTGATTCATAATTGTTTTGTATTAGTATTTCTATGTGTCAAATAATGTTAGCAATTGGTTGTCCCCTTTTGTGAACTTTTAGAGGGAGTCATGGTGTTGATTAAATAAATATGTGCATCACGAGTTCTTAGCATCTTTGATTGATTTTTGGTTCCTAATACTGTTATTAGATTAATTGAAATTGTGTCAATGGCTAGATTGCCTAGTAGCAAAAATACAATTTGAGTGCATTCTTTTTAGGATTAACTTTTTATACACTGTCAGTGTAGTATTTTTTTTACACTAGCAGCTTTGGATGCATGCCACATGTGCATGATTTAAATTTCAAATTTAAATTTGTATTATGTGGCATAATCCAAACCTGCTAGTGTATGAAAACTTATACACTGACAGTGTATAAAAAAGTTATCCTTCTTTTTATTGTTGATATCGGAAAATCCTGTAAGTTATTGCTGGCATCTAGGGTAATTTAGACCAAATAGTTGATTAAAAGTTTAATCATTAGGAATTGATGATCAATAGGAATAGAGAGTTTCATGTCCTTGATTTGGCGCGTTGTTTATTGTTTTGATCTTCTGCTATTATTATCTTAATTTTAGTTGCAGTTTCAATTATTCTCATTTACTTTTTATTAATTTAATAATTTTAATTATAGTTTCACTTATCCTAATTTACTTTTTATTATTTTAATAAATGAAATCGAATATTTCAACCACTCTTTGTGGGATCAACTTGAACTCCCAATACTACATATTTTAAAATTTTAATAATTAATTTTTAACATTCGCGACAAGTAATCACGTGCCAACAAACTAAGACACAAATTTTCCTTGCCAAAAGTGTAAAGTTATCACGAGACAAAACTCAATCAGAATACATCCCAATATGTACCATAGCATGGTATTTGACTATCGTCATTTCCTCAACTTGGGATCGACTTCTTAGGAACCATTCCGCATTTTTGTCGTTCCGTAGATAGGTATGCATATGGCACATGTAAGAAAAAAGATGTTACATAGTCTCAATCAGGAATGGACCTAGAGATTTTTTTCAGCAGGGGCAATAATTTAGTAACATTACTTCTAAGAATATGATTACTACTCTACCAATTACTGAAAAGCATAAATAAGGAGCACTACTCCCTTATATTTAAAATCCTAATATGAGGTAAAGAAATGCTATTGCAAAGCAAACTAGCTCTAACAAAAAGTGGAAGCTCATCTGAAGAAAGGAAGAATTTATCTGACCCTAATCTTGAATCAGCTAGCTTATCTGCCGCAGTGTTGATTTCCTTGAATACATGCACCAAGGATGACGATGTGCAGACCAATAAAGAACGAATTTGCTGACAGGTGTCGAGCTTGCACAAAAATAAGTAAAATCTAACTGCCTACAGAAATATTCCGAGTTAATTCTAGTACTGAAGTAGTGACTCCGGATGTGCAATGGGTTACTGGTTTCACCCTGATTCCAAGGAGTTTACTTAATCTGATATACCAGAATTTAAATTCAATTAATTTGTGTAAGTGGCAAGTAGGGTCGTCTCCTCAGGGAACTGGAAGAATTATTTTCTATGAATTAGAAATAAATAAATTGGGGGGGGGGGGAGTTTGGAACAATTCCTAATTAACAATTCAGATTGAAAATAAACAATATCACAGGACTCAAATATGAAAATAAATCAATCAATAAAAAGCTCTAGTCAAAGGCCTAATCTCACTTTGGAGTTATTAATCTGATCACTGACGCTAAATTGTATTCATTTGCTTACAACTAAATTGGTTATGGTTGTCAACAAGTTCTGACAACCTGCCAATCCTTATTGTGTCAAAAGCCACGACAAGATCTGTGACTACTTCTCTTACCAGTAGACAAAGCTAAAAAGCTCTTAAGATTTAGCCCACCGACAGCATTAACAATTAGAAAAGCCACCAATTCTAACCAACAAACACACAAGCTCGGTTCATTTAATCTAGATTGAATATCTCCGTGACAATAATCCAAAAGTTTTTTATACTACTGAATTACGTCACTTGTCACAAATACTAAAACCCTCCTAACAATTATGGATTTGGCGTTCTAGATGACAGTAGATTATTCACACAATTAAATAATGGCCAGTTATTGAATTGCAAGAAATAATCATAAACGTAAACATCAGAAAATATCCAAATACTTGTAAATAAATGAAATAAAAATAATTCAAACAAGTCTCACAGAATTGATGAACCAAAGATTGATTAGCCTTCGACTAGATGGAAGAAATTAGCCACACTTCATTGAGAATTGCAACCAAGGGATGTTTTTGAGATTTTCAATTTTAATTCACCAAAAAGAGAAAACAAAGGAACGAACTAAAGCTTCAAAACCAACGAAAGGCAAAAGTTTGGCAGCCAAGCACGTTCGTGAAGCCGTCCCAGCGATGCCAATCTTAAGCGAAAGTCTATGCCAAAAATAAACGATAAGTCTCCCTAACAAATTAGGATACCAAAGAGTTTGAGTCCTACTTGGAGTCTAACTTGCTAAATAGCAATAACAAAATTAAAAAGGAAACCAATTACAAACATTCCTAAATAAAAGGGGTCTTTGACCAATTCCCAAAAGTAAATCAAATCTTCGTTTCCAAATAAAGCAGATATCTTCCGTAAGATTACTTCTTCACAAAAGGCACATTTCATAGCAAAATATAGCGTGCCCGCACCTTATCAGGAATTGTCTTCTGGAATCTTCACCTCAATTGCACTTTTAACTCCAATTTAATTCCACTGACCTAAATCAAAACCAAAAACCAAATATGAGTAGAATCAAGCAATTAACACAATATTTTGGCATGATAAAGAGAGAAATATCCACAACTTATGTGCACAATTAAGGACTTAACATTTACCTTAAAATATTGCATAGAGGCCATCTGACCAAAGAATGAGAAGAAAGCAAATGTATTAACACAGCTGAATCCACTTCAATATATTCAACCTTAATGCCTTTGACTAAACATTGAAGTAACCCAAAAAGAAGAGCCATGCTCTCTGCAGCTAGGATGTCCAGCTCCCCAAATTCTTTATAAAAACCGAAAACCAATTTACGTTCATGATCTCAAACAATACCTCCTCCAAAAGCTCAATTTTGCTAAATATTAGAATCTGCATTCATTTTGAAGCAATCCAAAGCTGGCTTAAACCAGTGGACTATTGAAATTCATTGCTTCTTCACTGGGCATTTCAAGCTTCTAGCCCACATGGAATCCCTATCACCCTTAAAATGCTGCCATAATACCAGTCGAAGCCAGCCGAAACATAAAATTTTCCACGGCTGAAATTACTTGTTCTGCATCAAATATAGCCCCATCGACCCTCGCAGCATCCCTCTCTTTCCACAGAAACCATAAAATATAATTAGGAAGAGCAACTCGGATATGATCCCCACCTATATAAGGCGAAGATAAAAACCAATGCATAAGCAAAGCTGAGACACAAAAATGCTTAAACACAAGCAGACCAAAAATACTTGAAAAGAAATTCCAAACTTTCTCTGCCACAGGACTATTCATGAAAAGATGAGCAGCTGATTCAACGTCACCCTTACAACATACACAACGGGATACCATTGTCAAAGCCCCACCTTGAAGGGTAATATCCAATGGAAGATAATCATGAAGCAGCCTCCAAGCAGAAAAAGAAACCTTCAAAGGCAGAATAGAAGTCCACACTAACCTATAAACCGTTGAGACTCCTCTCCTTTGCCTCAAAATATTCCAAACCGAAGCAGTAGAAAACTTACCATTAGAAGATGTCTCCCACACCATTATGTCTTCCTCCCCTGGATGAAATGGAAGGGGTGTAATTTTTGCAACTAGATTAATAGGCACCCATTGTATAAGACAAGCTTCATTCCACCCCGAATCAGAAAAAAGATCCAACAACTTGGAAATGCGGAGGATTGCTACTACTACATAAATGACTAAGCAGTTCATCGAAACACCAGCTTTCATGCTAAAAATCTACCGTACCTTCTCCCAAACTCCATCGTATCTTACTTTCAGCCAAATCTCTAATGGATGCAAGATGGCGCCAAGTGATCGAAGGCCTCTCCGAATAAGCTAAAGATGGATGTGAGAAAGGAGAGAATATTTTCCCAACATAAAGGAAGCCCAAATAGATTTTTGTTCCCTAAAATGCCACCATAACTTGCAAGAAAATGCTTTTCCTATATTTTCTAGTGATCTAAAACCCAGACCACCTTAACTAGTTGGAAAGCAAAGTTTTTCCCAAGCAGCCCAATGCATTTTACGAGACTCTCATGTTGGATCTTTAATCCAACGTTGGACTTATATGTGAATAATTATATGTTGTAGACTGTCAAATAAGTTTAAACCCAATTAAAGTGATCTATCATGGTTTGAAGTTTGATGTATCTAATAGAATGTGAGTCTTTAATGTGTAGATACTTTATGGTAGTTTCTATTTTAATGATAGGTTGAAATAGGAATACCAAAAGACAATAGAAAAGTTGTCTATAAATAGGGTTATGATCTCCGGATCACGTGTATTCTAATTGTTGTATTTTTCTAGTACCACAAAATAACTCTCTTGATATTCCATTGTCAAGAGAGATACCAGAGAGAGTAAAAAGAGGTTTCTTTTAAGGATAGTAGATACGCGTAGATTTGGAAGGCCAACCCCAAATTAAGGTAAAAGAGGATTCAAGCGGGGCTTATCAAATATGGATCCAGGTATATATTTATCTTTGAGTTGTATTTATAAAAATCTGATATTGGGATCTAAATATTATAATAAGTTGTATCAGAGCGCCCAATATCATATTTTGAATCGCTAAAATTTTAAACTTGAGTTTTAGTTGGGATATTCACAATTGTACTGTGAATTTGGTTCTTTTGATTGATGCGATAAAATTAGGCAAAAGATTGCATTTATGTTCGGTTGTACTAGATTTATTCGATCTAATGACTTTTAATCTAATGATATTCGTTTCTCATATGTCACTATTGCTAAAGTCCAGCAAGTATAACGTTTATTGTTGTTTTATGATACTATCAATGATCAGGTTTTGGCCTTTTACGGATCGGGTCCACAATCATTCATTGCCTTCATGATCCATACAGCTTTCATGGTTCATGTTTTAAGCCATGCGAATATATATGATTGTCATGATTGTTTCTTGATCATTGATAATTCCTGTTTCTGTTTTATATTGCAATCAGGTTTTATGCAATTAGGACTTTGGCATTATCTATACGGGTTTCTTGCTTCTTGGTTTTGTTTCCTAACTTTTGAGTCTACAGTATATTGCTTCCGTGGATTTAAAGTTAAAACCTTAAGAAATTAAGCAACATAATTATATTAAGGAAATTTTACGTATTTAAGTGACTCTAATAAAGTAATATAAGTTAATTAAACCTTATAAAGTCCAAAAGATTGGCCACCAAGCATATGGTTTAATAAAACATTTATGGACTTTAATAAGGATTTGGACTTAAATGATCAACTATTGGGCTAAAATTATGGATACGGATCTTTGATCCATTAAGTTTTAACCCAATTGTTGGATTTGACTAGTTTAAACTTGTGTTGACCTAGTTGACCAGAAATGATCAGTTTGACCAAGTTGAACCAGTCAACTGTTTTGACCAGAGTTTTGACTAGTTTGACCCGAGTTAATCAAAGTTGACTTTGACTAAAATTTGTGTAATTTTAAATTTGAAAATTAGTATAGTTGTATATATATATTGGGATGAATTAATTGAAATAACATGTCACCAAAGTGACCTCTCTTGTAGAAATTAATTTATCTTAAAATATAATTAGGTGTGTATTTATAATTTTGTGAATAATAACCGCCTAAAGGGAGGTTAATATTTGACAGAATTATACGTACACTGGTAGTAATAAACACGTGATGATTATTTGGATTTTACATGTAAAATTATAAATTGGCCTAAAGGAAAATTTATTTTTTTGACATGTGCTTATTGTCAATATTTATTACTACATCAAGATATCATTTAAAAGTTAATATTTTTGTCCGAAGACAAAAATATTAATGGAATATCGATATCTTGAGAGGGGATTACCTTATTTGAATTTATTATTATTTTGGATTACGTGAGGTTGTTTTAATTATATGTTGTTTTCTGTTTAGTTATGAATGAACCTACCAGTATATCTACCAGCATTAATGCTATTCCCATGCTGAATGGCACGAACTTCAAGTCTTGAAAAGAAAATCTCTTGATAGTACTTGGAGTCATGGATCTCGACTTTGCATTAAGGGTTGACTCTCCTTCACCTTTTACAGATAAGAGTACCTCTGATGAAAAGAATAAGGAAAGGTAGAAGAGGTCAAATCGCTTGTGTCTGATGGTCATGAAAAAGGGACATTCCAGAAGCATTTAGAGGGACAATATCTAAAACGACAAGTACTGCTAAGGCATTCCTTTAGGATATTGAAAAAAGGTTTGTTAAGAGCGAAAAGGCTAAAATAAGTACGCTCTTGACACGCCTAATTTCAATGAGATATAGTAGTAAAGGCAATATCAGGGAGTATGTGAGGGCCTCAAAATTCAGATTTTATTTTAAAAATGCATAATAATATTGATATTGTGTTTATTCATTGAAATATGAGTGAATATATGTTTAAAGTGAATATTTTCCAATTTAGAGAATTTTATACGAATTGTTTGCCGGTGTGCGGTTTTGGCCGAATTAAGTGCTTAAAAGTGGATCGATGCCATGAATGAAGAGATGAAATCTATGAAAGACAATGATGTTTGGGATCTTGTCCCAGTGTCAGAAGGAGCGAAATCCATTGGTTGTAAATGGATATTTAAAACCAAGAGGGATTTGAAAGGTAATGTAGAAAGGTACAAATCTTGTCTTGTTGATAAAGGTTTCACACAAAAGGAAGGCATCAACTAGAAGAGACTTTCTCTTCGGTTTCTTTGAAGGACTCTTTTAAAATTATAATGGCACTAGTGGCGTATTTCAATCTTGAGTTATACCAGATGAATGTAAAGACGGCGTTTCTCAATGCTAACATTGATGAGACGATTTATATGGTGCAACCAAAACACTTTGTATCTGTAGATCCAAATAACATGGTTTGCAAATTTAAAAAATCCATCTATGGGTTCAAGCAAGCATCTCGACAATGGTATTTCAAATTTTATCAAGTAATCATATCGTTTGGTTTTGAGATGAATCTGGTTGATGGATGCATATACCATAAGTTCTGTGGGAGCAAGTATATTTTCTTGGTATTATATATTGATGATATTTTGCTTGCCAGCAACAATATAGATTTGTTGCATTAAACCAAGAGATTTCTAACTAATAATTTTGAGATGAAAGATTTTAGTGATGCATCTTTTGTGTTAGGTATACAGATACATCGAGACCACTCTCGGGGTATTCTTGGATTATCACAAAAGACCTATATCGAAAAAATTATCAAACGATATGGCATGTAAAATTACAAATCAAGTGATACCCCTGTGACTAAAGGAGATAAGTTTAGTCTCGATCAGTATCCTAAAAATGCTCTTGAGGAAAAGGAGATGTAGAAGATTCTTTATGCTTCAGCAGTAGGGAATCTAATGTATCTTCAACTATGTATGCGTTCGGATATTGCGTATATTATTGGGATGTTAGGTAGGTATTTAAGCAATTTAGGATTGGATCATTGCAAAGCAACCCAACGGGTCTTGTAGTACCTACAAAGAACAAAAGACTACATGTTTACATATCAGAGATCAAATAAGTTCGAAATCATTGGGTATACTAATTCCAATTATACTGGATGCCAAGATAGTATGAAATCAATAACGGACTACATCTACTTATTGGTTGAGAGGGCCATATTCTAGAAGAGTGCTAAACAGTCTTTTATAACATCTTCCACTATGGCTATAGAGTTCGTAACTTGTTATGAGGCGTCCAACCATGGAATTTTGCTGCATAATTTTGTCACAGGATTGCGTGTGGTAGATAGTATTGATAGACCACTTAAATTATTTTGTGACAATAAGTCACCAGTTCAATATTCCAATAATAACAGGATTCGATAAAGTCAAAACATATAGATATCAAGTTCCTGAGTATTAAAGAAAGAGTTGAGAGTGGATAGTTGTCTATAGAGCATATTGAAACAAACTCCCTGATTGTGGATTTGCTTACTAAGGGACTGCCACCAAAAATGTTTTATGAGCACACCGCTCATATGGGTGACATGGCATTAGATTATGTTCAATTTTAGTGGGAGTTTGTTATTTTATATGCTCTTGAGACAGTGATATTTTTCAGTTACTTGTATTTAAGGATATTTTTGTATAAATAAAGTTTCAGTTTATTTCCATTCTGATTTTGGTATGGTTTGATCTCACAAAAGTTTAAAATGAACCAGTTGGAAATAAGCATGTTAAGATCACATTGCATGAAATTTCCATACTATACATCCACATCATAATTCATGTCATTCAATTATATTAGCATATGCGACAATTGATGGGTCGAGTTATGAAATTGTAACAAAGGCCGCTTTGATCCTATGTTGGTGTAATTGATGGATCGAATTGGTTAGAGATACATTTTGGTTATGACAGCAAAGTTTGAACTCGTATGGTTATTTTGTAAAACATAATTATAAGGCTACACATATAGTCCAAGTGGGAGATTGTTGGATTCTTAATCCATAATTGGACTTATATGTGAATAATTATGTGTTACAGACTATCAATTAAGTTTAATCCCAATTAAAGTGATCTATTATAATTTGGGATTTGATGTATCTAATAGGATTGGGTCTTTAATGTGTAGATACTTTATGTTAGTTTTTATTTTAATGATGGGCTTAAATAGGAATACCGAAAAACAACAAGAAAGTTGTCTATAAATAGGGTTATGCTCCCCGGGTCACATGTATCCTAATTGTCGTATTTTTCTAGTATCACAAAATAAATCTCTTGATATCCCATTGTCAAAAGAGATACCAGAGAGAGTAAAAAGGGATTTCTCATAAGGATTGGTGGATATGCGTAGACCTAGAAGGCCAAACTCAAATTAAGGTAAAAGAGGATTCAAGCGGCGCTTATCAAATATGGATCCAGGTATGTATTTGTGACAGCCCCATCTTCCCCTAAGGCAAACCAAAGGGGTTAGCAGACTGCCTGCCCAACTCTCGCCAGGACTCGATAGCTAATATAAACCAATAACTTGAAACTGATAAAACTAAAATCTTCCAAAGATCAAAAGTCACCCAACATAGATACATAAGTTTCATACCACCATTCAAACTTAAAATTCAATAGGGTATTCAGGTTACAAACCAAACAAAAACTAAGCTTACACATGATAGGGTTTCCAGTACATCATCCTTTAACAAAAGTTACAACCAAAGGCTTATACTACTCACACGTACTTCTAACCCTAATCTCAAGCAAATCCCCCTGCTAAGGAAAACAAAAGGGAAAAAGGGTGAGCTAAAAGTTCAATGAGGTTCCAAAAGCATGTAGTCACACTAATACATAGGAGAAATCCAGTAGTCAAATATCGCATTTAAAATGTGAAATAAGGGACAAATATCACAACCAAGTACAAAATACATCGAGCCTCTCGACTAGGAGATGGTGTTCATGAGGAGAACACTACTCGAGCCTCTCAACTAGGAGATGGTGGTAGAACACTACTCGAGCCTCTCGACTAGGAGATGGTATTCACGAGGAGAACACTGCTCGAGTTAGCAAAAGTCATAAGACAAATATAATAACAAATATATTTAAAAGGATACGGGTGGCTTCCAAAAGCCAATTCCACTAGAGCTTGATCATAAGATAGCCCGTTGACTCTCCGTCAACTTTTAAGTCAAGAACCAAAGTCCGTAGATCACCACTTTACACCACAACCGTCCACCGTTCACCCCCCCTTACCGGGCCCGAACACCTCAACAAATCAAATGTGGGTAATACTCGAGTATACCAGATTTCTGAATTCACATATCATACCTAGTGGCTCGTCAACTTTCCCGACCAAGCACGTGCTGGCTCGAGTCGATTGATTCACCAATTAGGTTTTGAGTTCGAAACAAATCATATTTGTCGGTGGGATATCACCCAAGCGACTCACAAATCAAATGTGGCCAAAAGCCATTTCACACGAATTCAAATATCCAAGTACAAAATTCCAAACACAAGAGATCGAGTGTGATAAAGTACGCACTTGTCTCGATCACATTAATTGGCTCACAAGCCACAAGAATACAAATCATCACATAGTTCAAGTATTTCAATATTTCAGCTATCAAGTTGGTCAAGTAACAAGCATGAAACACTCACCGAATCAAATAAAGTATCTTCAAGTGTTCGCACTCAATTCTCCTCCTTCGAAGTCTAATAACAAATGAAACGAAAACATTTAAATTTGGCTAACCAAACAAGAAAACCTAATGCATGTGCTCATTATTCTTGTAGTTGATAAAATCACACTTGAATGTACAATTTATAAAATGACCAATCCCATATAAAAAGATGATCAAATGAAAAGCTTATCCACATGTTAGAATCTTAAATGAGTGGGTCGGGACACAGCAAAGTTGCACAAGAGTCAAAAGAAATGAGAAAAGCATTTGTGTAATGAAAACGGCATTTGACTGATTTGCCACGCTGCGGTAATTTAATCATAACTGTGGTCACACTTATCATATTGCGGCGTACTTTATGGTGTTTCGAAGCTAAAACCTAGCCCTACAACTTTTATGAGAGGTCCAACATCAAATCATGCTTAATCATAGTCAAAATGGAAAATCTCAGAGAAGCAAGAAAACTGTCGGAATGGCTGCAGGCTGGTCGAACAGTCTCGGGAAAACAGTCATAACTCGATGTAGAAAAATCAAAATCAAGCTCCGTCAGCAGCGTTTAAAACTAGGTTCATAGGGCTTTCTAACGGTATAAGGTTCAGGCTCTAATTCATTTTCTACAGTCAAAAGTAACCTCAGGAAATTTACTGTTTTTCATTCCTGTTTTCCTGCGAAATTTTCAGCTTTGATGCTTTTCTTCAATCAACCCTTTAAAGTCATTTTCATCACTTGACAAGGTGTTTAACAAGCTAAAACAGCAATTAACTCCATCATCAAAGCATCACAAATTAACAAACAATTCATCAAACACTTGGTGGCCAACAAATAAAATCCAAGGTCTGTTTAGCAAACACAAGATTTCCTTCCAAAATTTCTCCTTCCAAACCACAAAAACTACTACAATGACATCCAATCAACATCCTCTAAGGATTCAAAGCTCATTAAAGCATGATTAAGAGAAGTCTTACCTTGCTTGAAATGTGAGAAAACCACCCAAGACTTCACTTCTTACAACCAAATCTTGAAGTTTAAGGAGTAGTCTAAGTTAGGGTTTTACCTAAAGTTGGTTTCCTTCACTAAACTCACCAATTTCTAGCTTAAGTTTTGGTGTTTTCCATTGATAGAGTGGCCGGCCAAGAAGGAGAAAAAAGGAGGGAAAATTAGCTCAAATTTTTTGAAGACAAGGAATTATATAGAAGGCTTAAGTCAAGGGGGTTATGGGATGGTTGACATGTGGCATGATCTTGGCCAAGATTTGGATAATATCTTTGCAAATTGCCTTCCAATCCCTTAATTAAAATATGACTCACATAAAACCACATAAGTTTCATGCATTTATCCATATAAAACATGAAAAATAAAATTCTAAATTAAACCATGTAATACACATGAAATTGAGCACTTTAGGAAAATTAATGCACTAATGATTCTATGATGCACTCAAGTAAAATTCCCTATTTTCTTCCTTTTTTTTTTCTTTTGTTTTTTTCTAGGGTTCTCACAGTATTCATCTTTTCAGTTGTATTCATAAATCTGATATTGAGATCTTGGATGTTCTAACATCTCCTTCCCATAAAATGCTGTTGATAATCCTCCCAACAAAGCCAAAACAGCCTTCGGAGGTTGCAAAATTGAATTAAATATAAAGGCATGGACCACAAAACATTCTGCAACAACACTACTTCCCTCCTTGTGACAACAACTTGGTACTCCAGTGATGAAGTTTCTTTCTTACTTTAGTGACAATCCCATCAGACATTGAACATTTTGTTCTTCCTTTAGCTATCAGAACCCCAAGATAAATAAATGGCAAAGTTTGCCTCCGATAACCCAATATAGACGTAACTAAATAAGGGACTTCATCTAGACAAGGTGAGGAACATATGAAGGAGCTTTTGTCAATGTTAACTTTTTGCCCCAAGACGGACTGATAATCTGCCAACAAATCTTTTAAAGCTCTTAAAGCTTTTGAAGCCCTTATAAAAATGATGAGATCATCTGCAAAAGCTAAATATGGGACTTTACCTCCACTAGCAACAAAATTAAAATCTAGATTAATCTCAAAAAACTACTGGATTTGCCTTCCCAAATATTTTGTACCTAGTAGAAACAAAGCTGGAGATAAAGGATCACCTTACCTCACACCTCTTGAAGATTTGAAAAATCCTAGAAACTCACCATTGATAAGAGCTGAAAACCAACTGTTAGACAAAATTATAAAGAACAAATCCACGGTCCCCTCCTGAAAACCAAAGGATCTTAGCATATTCAGCAAAAAAGGCCATTTAACTCTGTCATAAGCCTTTTCCATATCAATCTTAAGCACCAAATTCACCTTAAACAACCTCCTATCAAGATCAGAAATCAATTCCTAAGCTAAGAGAATATTATCTATAATCCCCCTTCTTGGTACAAACCCTATCTACCAAGGTGACACCAATTTGTGAAGTAACACATTTAGTCTGTTAGTCAAGATATTTGAGATGATCTTGGAGCTAACATTACAGAAGCTAATGGGCTGAAATTCTTTCCACTGTGTGGCTCCATTCACCTTCAGAATAAGTACAATAGAAGTGCTAGTTAAACCCCTAGACTACTGAGCACTTCTAAAAAAATCTTAGACTATGCACAAGAGATCCTCTTTAATGACATCCCAGCAGCTGTAATAGAATGCCGTGCCAAAACCATCAGGGCCACCAACACTATCAATACTTAATAAAAAACAACTAAATGCAATTCTTCCAAAGAAGGAAGCTGCTGAATCATAACATTATCCTCCAAAGAAACTTGCGGTAGCTGGAAGGAAGGTGACTGTAAACCCCGAATCTCTCTATCTGCTTTAAACAAAGAGGAAAATAAGTCAACTGCTGATCTTCTAATATCATCCCTATTCTCTAGCCATGCATCTGCATCCTTGATCCAAGCAATAAAATTGAAACTTGTATGCTAACAAAAAACGGAGTGAAAATACTTCGTATCGGCATCCCTAACTTGTAACCATTTCATTGCCGCATTTGCCTCCAAAACTCACTCTCAATGGCTAATTGATAAGCATGAGCTACCTGAGCCTCATTGAGCTTAATTTTGGAGGCTTCATCCCTCAAAGAATCAAACTAATACTCACAACTCCTCAAAAATTCCATTGCCTCCCTCACATTGGAAAAAACATCGCTAAAAGAATTATTATTCCATGTATTTAGCATTTTCTTCTGGTTCATAAGCTTAAGGAAAAACAAACCCATACCTACACCCTTCACTGAAACATCCCACGTCTCCTTAACAGCTTTTATAAAATTCTTATGACTCCTCCAAGTATTCAAAAACTGAAATCAAGAGCATTTTTGAGAAACATCTCCACACTTGATAAGAAGAGGGACATGATCAAAATGACCCCGCATCAAATGCGAGACCCTAGTAACAGTGTAAGCCTCTACCACCGCAAATTGATCATTGGCCTATCAAGTCTTTACCACATTCTTTTATACATCCACGTAAATGGAGAGCCGTCAAAATCTACATCCACTAAACCACAATTATAAATACACCTATTAAACTCTTCCATAGCAACTGGATTCACTTCAGCACCACCTAAACTTTCATGGGCCGATGCAATAATATTAAAGTCTCCGGCAATCAACCAGGGACTATTCATATTCGTAGCCAACTCTTCTAGAGACTACCATAACCCTCTCTTAGCAGCTCTTGAACATTTAGCATAAATGGCAGAACAAATACCACTATACCAGAAGATAAAGAGAGACGTATATGTACCATTTGCACAGCATGCTCAGAAACATTAGCAATCAGAACATTCGACCAAATAAACCAAATCTTACCATCCGCATATGACCTTGCACAATCAAAATGCAACGGCAAATGAGTAGACAATAAATGACTAGCATCTGCCATAGGCTCTAAAAATACAAGTAACTGAATTTTGTTTTCATGGCATATATCCTTAACATATCTCAAAGGATCATTGCAGGAAGCCCCATGAATATTCCATACCAAATAATTAACCGAACTCAACATTAGAAGAACATAAAGGATACTTAGCTGTAGCAGCAGGCTTCTTAGAAGTAATCGTATTGTTCTTCCACTTCACAGAAATAGGCCTCTCCTTCTTCTTAGTGACCTCCACATTATCAGCTTGCTGATCATGAGAAACCAAACTATTATCTTCTTGACTTACTCTAATAACCACCTCTAACATTAGCTCCTTCGCTGTAACATCT
This sequence comes from Gardenia jasminoides, assembly GCA_013103745.1. Classification (NCBI taxonomy): domain Eukaryota; kingdom Viridiplantae; phylum Streptophyta; class Magnoliopsida; order Gentianales; family Rubiaceae; genus Gardenia; species Gardenia jasminoides. The sequence goes on along the minus strand of CM023098.1, from coordinate 10,986,104 downwards.
ATTTGATTATTATCAACATAAGCTGGACGAAATGCCTGAAGCTTAGAAATAGAAACCTCTCCAATGAACTTCGTATCCAACGATCTTATTCAGAAAAAAATGATGCTCAATCTTCTTAGATGGTGAAGATTTTGGGGAAGCTGACACAACCTTGTATAAATCCAAACCTTTCAATTCCTTTTGCACTTGCAATCATCCATAGTTTCTAACACATCAAAAGAATTAGACAAAGACATTGACAGGTGTCGAGCCTGTGCAATAATAAATACCTATTCCAAGAAATATAAATTTTGAGTACAAGGGTGAGTAGGATCGTCTCCTCAGGGACTGGGGAGAATTAACTCCTTTTTCAGTTACAGGAAATAGGGGGATTTTAGGAATTAAATGCTAACAAAAGATAAACTAAATAATCAACTATGGAAAATAATTAAAAGAGAGAGGTTTAATGGGAAAAACTCTAGCCAAGGATACACTTCAGAAATGGTTCAGATAATTGATCATTGATGCAAATATAATTCCAGCATTCATAGATAAACAGGTTTTTCACTGCCGATACGATCTAACAGCAGTCTCTCCTTATTGTATCGATAGCCAATGTACGACCGTTGACTATTTCCCTAATTCAAGAATAACCCTAGGTACGACCATAGGATTTAATTCCTAATTGCATTAAAAATTAGAGAAACCCTGTTCTAATTAACAAACACGCTACGAGGGTTCATTTAGATTAGATTGTATATTTCCTTGACACAAAACCAATTATGCCAGTTGCTACCAGGATTAGAACAGTCAAACAATTACGGATTCAACCAATCTAATTAGCAAATAGTTCATGTGAATAATCAAATATTGCGCATCTATTTAATCACACACGATCACCATAATCAATAAAGACAGAAAACATACAAATACCAATGAATAGAGGGAACGGTTAAAATAAATTAGATCTCACAGGAATAGATGAACCAAATCTTCAAGTGCTCCTTAACTAGAAATAAGAAATTAGCCACACACCGTGTATGAAATCCCACCAAATTTGTTAAAAGAAAATAGCAAAGTCAACTACTAATTAAAGGAACAAAGTAGCGAAGGAAAGGAAGAAAAATGGAAAAAAGCCGTGGCTGGTCTTCGTTTCTGGCTCTTCGTCCGTTGCTCTCTTGTTTTCCTGAAGCTTCACAGATGTCGTCACGTCCCTTTTCCAAAACCAAAGAGACGATGCTTTTCTTTTTTTCCAGCCAAGCACGCAGCCAAGGGGATTCCTCCTCTTTAATCTACTAATCCTCAAGTGATATGCATACCTTGCATGGCCCCACTTAGAGCTGTTATGCGAGTCGAGTAGTTCGTGAGCTCGGCTCGGCTCGGCTCGTTAAGACTCGAGTTCGAGCTCGTTAAGGCTCAAAAACGAGTCGAGCTCGAGTTCGAAAAATACTCGTATCATTAACGAGTCGAGCCGAGCTCGGCTCGATAGTGGCTCAATAGGCTTGATTTTGAGGGGGCAAATTTGTTATTTTAGTCTTTAATTGTAAAAAAGAGAATATGACCATGATTTTTTCAACTGTCAATATAAAGTCAAGTTGATATTAGTGAATTCCTTTTCATCTAGTGGGGTATAATTGATTCCATTTATTTTCGAAGCACATCACTAAGTTAGAATAACTCGTATCCAATGATCAATTGCATATATTGTTCATTCCAAACTATGAATTTCATCTAACACCAGTTTCAAGTCATTAATAATTAAACGTTCTTAGGTTCTGTTTATTGTCAAGTAAATAATTTTACCGTTACAAGTTGTTGAACATTAAGGTGATTGAGAATTGGTTAGAACCTTATGAACTAATGAAGGATATATGAATCATTGGCTAACTTAATACATGAAAGATAATGCTATAGTGACTAAATTTAATTGGAGAATTGTTATAGAGTTCATTTAATTGGAGAATTGTTATAGAGCTTAAATCGATCCAAGTTTAATTTAGAGTTTATTTTGTTAATTTAGAATTTATTCTGCGAATTGAGTCGAGCTCGAGCTTAACGAGCTCGACTCGATTCTGTTAATCGAGTCGAGCTCGAGCTCGAGCTCGAGCTTGACAGTGTTTAGCCGAGTCGAGCTTGAGCTCGATTTCAGCTCGATAACGTTATCGAGCGAGATCGAGCCAGCTCGATAATGTTATCGAGCGAGCTCGAACTTCAGGAGATCGGGCTCGGCTCGACTCGAATAACAGCACTAGCCCCACTTCTTCTTATTAGTTTGTTTCCAAATTCACTTCCCAAGTCAAGACTCCGTTTCCAAGTCTGCTATGGTCACCCATAAGGTAACTGCCAGCCACGTTTTTCCTCCTTTCCTTTTTGTCTTCAAGAAATGAAAATCTACTAAAAATAAATTCCCACTCTATTAAGAATTCCCTATTCTAAAAGGTTTCCTAAAACAAGATACCAACTTAGTTCCCTAAACGAAATCAACTACTAAATAACAAAACATAACAATTAACTCCACAATATTTTCAGAATTTGGACTCCACAACTCTTGGAAATTGCCCACGTGCCCTTGGAAAACTTGGAAACTTGAAGCTGGACGTATGACTTAGGCGTGCCCGCGCCTAACTATCAGGAACACTTCTGGAATTACACCTTTTTTAGCACAATTTCACCAACTTCTGCAATTAACCACCAATTAAATAAATTTAGTAGAATCCACCCAAGAATGCAATTTTTAGTTTAAATAATTAGGAAATATTAACACAATAAATAACTAAAATTACACCCTATCAGACATGCCCTACAATTCTCCTAGCAAATTAACACCAACCTGATTTACAACAACAGAAAAATCACCCTCTTAAGGGTAGATGCTGACTCCAAACCTTGGTGATTATCTCCCGGAGAAATTACATTTGTTGCTCAAATTGAAAGTCATTTGCCAAAATGAAGATAGCTACATCGTCACAACAACGTTTCCCCTTCATATTAGAAGTCTCAAGAAAATGAGTACGACACACAAGCTACAAATCAGACTGATCATGCTACTGCTGAACAGTCCCTTTAACAAACCCATTTGAAAGCTAAGACGAATCAATCCTATGTATAGCTTGAACATCCCCATCCTTGTTACCATCAACCCTATCAGCAGAATTATCCATCTCCTCCACACTCTTCATTGCTAAATCTAAACAAACAGGCCTAGACCCTTCCTTGCGCTTAAAGATCTATTTCGTAGCTTCGCCATTCTCTTGCTCTCTAACCAATTTATCTTTCCCATTTTGGTTCTCCCTTTCTGGATGTAAATTGGGATGTTTCTTGAAACACCATCGTCGACATGACCCAATCTAAGACAAAAATTACAATAAGCTGGCATATCCTCAAACTGCGACTGATTACCAAAAACCGCCATCCTCATAATCAATCCACACTCTCTTAATTGGCACTTTGGAAACATCAATTTCCAGTAGAACCCATGCCACGGAAGGACATTTCAGAATAGTAATAGCCTTAAAGAGTAATTTGTTCCATATTAACTAGTTAAGTACCATTTCATTTCCATAGATCATTATATACTAAGAGACAGATCAGACCGGTACTTACTTTTTCTATCTTCTAAGTATCATTGTTAGAGCTAACCTTGAGATAAGGTACATCAGGATGCGTAAATAATGACAGGTGAAGTAGAAGGTCTATCATCAAAACTAGGATTAACATAATCACCACTATGGGTAGTGAAAGCTGTGATGACCCACCTCTCCCTAGGGCGAACCCTAGAGTATTAGTGGCCGCCTGACTAGCTCTCGCCAGGACTCAATCACTTGAACACTGTAACATATTAAACTAAAACTCCGAATACAAAATGAAAGACATAATAACTTACAATCCAACAACTTCAAATTACAAACTTTAAATACATAAATCCCCCAATCTTACATTCAAGCATCACAATACAAAATCTTACACAACCATGAACAAAAGTTCTCAAACATTCAACACCATAAACCCTAACTCTAAGGGTTGGCTCCTCCACTCGAGTACTCATTTCCTGCTAAGGAAAACAAATGGACAAGGGTGAGCTAAAAGCCCGTGAGTTCCCAAAAACATGCAGAGCACATAACACACATAAAATTTCGCTTTACTTGAACGTAAATATAAACACGTAAAGAAAACAATTAACATAACCAATGCAGGATACAGCAGCCCTCAGGGGCTAAGTTCCTCGCCGCTTGATCACGATCAGGGCAGTTGACACTCCGTCAACTCTCACAGGTCCAACCCATGTAAAACTCCACTTTTTCCTTACTCCACCAAACCCCCACCGGGCCCGACTCTACACATAATTTGTCACATAGTTTGTTCACATGAGTGATCACATGGTTTATCACATAATTTGTATTTTGCTCTCCATAATGGACAAGCCCTTTCGTCAAGTCCAGAGCATATATCACATCACATCATATCGCATGGTTTGTGTTTTGCTCTTTATAATGGACAGGTGCTTACACCAAGTCCAGAGCACACATTGTATCACATCACATCACATAGTATCACATGGTTTGTTGCTCTTTTAGAGATAGGTTCACGAACCAGATTTCGAGCATAAATCACTGGTCTGTATCACAGGGCTTGTGATATTAAATGACCCTCTGGCTCGTCCCTTCTTTCTCGACCTAGGCCTAGCCCCCGGCTCGAGTCGAAGAACTCACCGATAGGTCTCAGGAAATTCCTGACCTTGTACACACACATGCATATCACATCACATATTCTCAATTCTCATCAAAACACTCTTACAAATCTTCCACTCAAACGTTGGTAAGTGCGATAAAGTACACACTACCACATTTGAAGGTTTGCTAAACCTCAATTTTCACGTCACACCACATAACACAATACAAAGCTCATCTATTTCACATAGGCACATAACAAGTATGGAAACTCATCGAAATAGTAGGGTTCAGCTTCCACGTAGGGTTCAAATTCGGATCCTTGCTCACTTCCTAAAACACTTTAAAAACAATAATTTGTGATTCACTCCTTCATTCAATACTAAAACACTTCACTTTCACTTCACAATTTCTATCAATATTTTTTTCCAAAATCCCTCGAGGAAAATCCTTCGTTTCACATGACACAATGTTTCAAATGACTCTTTGGAAAAATCATTAACTCATTTCGAATATGACATGTCATCGATGTACTCACCAATCATTATTTTCACATTTCTTTAATAAAACACTTGAGTGAGGTTTATCACCTCAAAATCACCTTTATTACACAATTCATCACTCACTCTTTAACAATACTTTAATAAAACTTTAAAATGCTCCAAACCATATTTTCATTTTCAAAATCCATTAAATTTAGCCACAATACTATAAAATCCTCAAATGACGTTTTTCACTCAAAAATTCATGAGAAAGTTCACCTTTCACATTTAAAACTCGTAAATTCATGAATAAATATAAAAATGTATTTTCTTAAGCAGACATTCATCATAAATCATCACAACATCTCAAAATCAAACATAGAAACTACCAAGCATGGGTTTGACCATCTCATACATTTTTCTATCACAATTTCCAACAACAAAACCCTATTTTCTAACCATATGATGACAAATTTCACAAATAGCATTCAAATCCCAATTAGGTCCTCAAGTCCGCTACCTAGAGGCCACCTCAAGTCCGCTACCTAGGTTGGGATTTCAAGAGCCCAACTTCATCTTTTCAGATGAGATCATTTTACCAATATTAACCATAGATCTAAGCTATTTAACAGTAATAAAGCTAAATCTACAAGTTTCAGGGCTTATACCTCCGGATCTAACACGATCCGACAAGATCAAAGATGATCTCGAGAGTTTCCTCTTTCCAAGAGTGCTTCCAAGCCTAGCAACTCCTCAAGTTTCGATCTTAACCCAAGATCTTCGAGTTTTGACGACGATTATCAACTCCAAGCTCATGATCTAGCAACCCACCACTCAAACAACCTTTGTTTCTTTACTTTTTCTCTTCCAAACTTTCGGATGGCACCCCTCTCTCTCTCTCTTCAATCGGCTGCCATGGAAGATGAAGTTCAAGTCAAAATTCTTCATTCAAGGTTCTCAAGTTCAAGATACTAGTTGATGAAGAAATGGAAGATTTAAACCACCAAACTTACCTCTCTTTCTCCCTCCAAGAAACCGGACCAGCTCTCTCTCTTTCCTCTCTCTCTCGGCTGCAAGAAATGGAGAGGATGATGGTGATTAAGTAGGCTTGAAGCTTGTTGGAAGCAAGGAAGAAGAAGAAGGAAATCAAGAAGACATTCTCTCTCTCTTTCCCTAGCTTTCTCTCGGCCTTTCTCTCTCTATTCCCTCCAAAATGGCAGCTGAAAAAAATGAGCTCAAGGTTGCCAAAAATTCAAGGCTCAAAAAGGCAAAAAGGTGCAATTTCCTTATTTTAAGGAAAAGTGCCTTTTTGGGCACCTTATGTCGCGTCAAGTGCGATAGTCTAACTTACACTGTTTCTTTCATCCCAACACTGTTTCACCTTAATAATATTTTCAAAATATCACTACATATGCTCGATTTCAAGTCCAAGTCACTATTCACACGTCGGAACAATTTGTAACGCTAATTTTTGGCCAAAACCACACACCGGCAAATAATTCGTATAAAATTCTCTAAATTGGAAAATATTCACTGTACACATATTTTCACTCATATTTCAATTAATAAAGACAATATAAATAATATTATACATTTTAAAAATAAATTCTGAATTTTGAGGCCCTCACAAAAGCGATTGCGACACCAGTGGCAATAACACCAGAGATAATGTCCAAACCACCATTATGGCTATATCTATTGCAGTAAGGTATCTAACCATACTAGTCAATTATCAAGAATAAAAACGTTGAAGTTCACATCAAGGGCTACTCTAGCTCTATAATCAAGTCTATAATGTATAATCATTTCTGTCCATTTAGAAAATTCTATTGAATTTTGATCGAGTTAATATACAGTAAAAAGAGTGGTGAATGCTTTGAATGAACAACAGAAGGGATGGAATTAGGTAGTAGAATAGATGCTGTGGACTTAGACATTAAGTTTTAAGGTTGATAGATTTGTAACAGATAACGTAGTCAAGCAGACACTTCATTTGGTCAACCAAATAAGTAAGGGCAGAGTACTTTGGTGGTGGATTCATTGTGCCAAAGGGTTTCAGTATAAATCCTTGAAAGAAAGAAACAAGAAACACCTCTTAATTTACGCATTACTACAAATTGCTTTCAAAATTTATTTTTGTCCCACCTTTTTTTTAAATGGGAGGTCTGAGTTCTCACAGTCCCTCTCACCTTAACACCCAACCCAACTAAGTAAGGACACGTCGCTGAGAAAATTGAGTAAGGACGGAATACTTTAGGGGTGGATTCATTGAACCAAAGGGTTTCTTTGTAAATTGTTAAAAGAAAGAAATGTGGAACATCTCCTACTTTATGCATTACTACAAACTGCTTTCAAGTTTGTTTTTGTCTTACTTTTTTTTTTTTTGGTTTTTTGTGAGTGGGAGGTTTTGGATTCTTATAAACTCTTCCATCTTACCACCCAACACAACTGAGTTAAGACACATTCAACAAGGACAGAGTACTTTAGGGTTAGATTCATTGTACCAAAATGCTTCTTTGTAAATCCTTGAAAGAAAGAAACAATAAATACCTCTTATACTTTATGCATTACTACAAACTGCTTTCAATTTTGTTTTTGTCCTATTTTTTCTTTTCTTTTTTTTTTTTAAGTGGGAGGTCTTGAATTTAAGGCTACCTACTTATATTCCTTCCACCTTGCCACCCAACCCAACCTTTCCCCTTTGATTTTGTCTTGCTTAGCATTAGGTTTGTTTACATGTTTAATTTGATTTTGATTTTAGGAAGGAAAAGGGAGTGAGAATATGTATCTCAAATCTATTTTTCAACTATGTTAATTAAGCATGTTGGGATATTGACATGAATATTAAATGCCATACACTTGGATCCATAGATATCTATCATTTGATTCTTGATCTCTCATACCATGACAGATTACTATCATAGGTTTTCCATTCTACCCTGATCTTGTGTACATTAGTAGTCATTGTTGTAAAATTAATGCTAATATATATTTGGTTGGCCGTGGTTTGTAGTGATTGTATATTGAAATATATTGATAGAATAATAAAGTAAAGAATTGTGAAAAAGTAGAAAAGAAGTAGATAGAAATTTATGCTTTCATTCACTATCTCGTTAAAAGTACTTAGGATTACAAATGAGGTTAGGGATCACCCCTATTTATAGGTAAATGAAGGTGAATGATACATGGAGTGATTTTAATACTTATGCATGGATCTAGTAAATCAAGATGATGAAATTGAGTTGTTCCATGAATTGAGTAAGTGCATCACGTTAATCTAGGGGAAAAAAATACATGTATCAATCTTCTAGGGGAACTAAATAGACATCCACATCCATTTGTACTTGCTTCGTAACACTTCCCTTGGGTGTTCATTATATAAAGAATATGTCTCATTAAAATCTTATTAGGAAAAAATTTGGTGGGAAAAAATCCTAGTGAAAAAAAGAAAAAGAGTATACTAGTCTTAGTATATTAATTTCTCCCACTAATTCAAATATCATTTAAGATCTTTGAACTAACACACTCCAATATTTTTTGCCAATTTCTCAAATATTGCAGTCGGTAATGTTTTAGAAAATAAATCTACGAGATTATCACTTGAATAGATTTGTTGCATATCAATTTCACTATTCTTTTGTAAATCATGAGTAAAGAAGAATTTTGATGAAATATGCTTTGTCTTATCTTCTTTAGTATATCCTCATTTCAATTGAGTTATACAAGCTATATTATTTTTATATAATATAGTTGGAAGATTTCTTCTCGGAGGATAACCCATAACTCTTTTAAATGTAGTGGGTCATTAATTTTAACCAAAAACATTCTCGACTAACCACATGAATTGCTATTATTTTGTCATGATTTGAAGAACAATAGCTATTGTTTGATTTGTAGATAGCTATGATATAGCTATACTAGTACACGCAAGCATATAGCTGGTTTGAGACATTATTTTAGATGGGTTAGATGAATACTCAGTATCAGTATAACCAAGCAATTCAGGACGAGAATAATATGAATAAAATAAGTCAAATTCAATTGCTTTACTGAGGTAGCTAAAAATATGTTTTATATCATTTTAATATTGTCTTGTCGGATAGGAACTAAATCTTGCTAATAAATTCACTACAAATGATACATCCGATCTTATACAATTAGCAAGATATAGTATTACACCAATTGTATTGAGATATGGTACATTAGGAATAAATATCTTTTTATTTACCTCTCACAGTCTAAAAGGATCCTTATTAGGATCAAGTGGCCTGATAAGCATTGGGCTACTTAATGTATATCCTCCATCCATATAAAACTGCTTTAATATCTTCTGAGAATAAGTAGTGTGGTGGACAAAAATTTCACACTTCAAATATTCAATTTGTTAACCAAGACAAAATTTTGTCTTTAAAAAAAATCTTTAATCTCAAATTTTTTGTTCAAATATTTAACATCTTTTTGGAGATCTTCAAGAGTTCCAATCAGATTAAGATTATCAACATATAATGTAATAATCACAAAATTTGACTCATTTTTCTTTATAAAAATATATGGATATATTGGGTTATTGGTTTATCTTCTTTAGTCAAACATTCACTGAGATTGTTATACCACATATGTCAAGGTTGCTTGAATCTATACAATGACCTTTCCAATTTAATAAAATAAATAACTTTAGGATTTGATTTACATGTTTCAGACATATTAAATCCATTGGGGATTGTCATGTAAATATCATTATCAAGATTCCCATATAAAAAAGCAGTGACTGCATCCATTAAACGCATATCTAGTCTTTTATGCTTTACTAAACTCATATAATATCTAAATATGATTGCATCCACTATAGGTAAATACATCTTATCATAATCAATTCCATGTCTTTATGAAGATCCCTGAGCTACAAGTATTGTTTTATATTTCACAATTTTATTTTTCTCATTTCCTTTTCTTAAAAATATCTATTTATGTTCCATTGACTTTATACCTTCTGGTATTTAGACTACAGGTCGAAAAAATTTTCATTTTACCAGTGAATGGGATTCTATTTGGATCGTGTCTTTCTATTTGACAAATTATTTCTATGTCGATATTCTTTAACTGATAAATATTTCATGATCCTCATTAGCTTCAATTATGTCAAGTGCTACACTATATGTAAAATGTTTATTTTTATTCACATAGGCTCCAACTTTTTTGAGTTTTCTATAATTTCATTCTATTCAGGAATATATTTTTCAGGAGTGACCTCTTCATGTGGTTGAATTTGTCATGACATTTACTTAATCTCTAGAGATATTTGAAATCAAGATGCTTAACATAATTTAGGTAAACTAGTCTCAAACTCATTTATAGCATTTGTATGTGTCCTTCAGGGGTATCAATTTTAGCCAGAGTACTTCTTACAAGAATATTTGATTTAATAACTCTTTTGGAGTCAGTAAATATATCTAACAATTAATCTGATGTTTTCTATAGATGAATAATCTTTTAAACTTTCAGTTCATATTATTTTATACGAGGATCAATATGAGGGTCTCAAAATTTTATTTTTATTTAAAAATATATAATAATATTTATATTATGTTTATTCACTAAAATATTAGTGAATTTATACTTTGAGTTGTTATTTTCCAATTTAGGGAATTTTTTGAGAATTAATTGTCGGTGTTTGGTTTCAGTCAGTTTAAGTGTCGATTTTTGATCCGAGATGTAAATAGTAACTTAAAGATGAAACTGAGCATATGTAGAGATATTATAGAGATATATTTAATGTTGGATAGTGTCGAAATGAGAAAAATCAGTAAAAGTTGAAGCATCACGCGTTGACGCGACAAAAAGTGAAGTTGGTCACCTTTTCCTTAAATTAAGGATGGCCAAGTATTTTGTCTATAAAAAGCCACAATTCTTGCTCCTTGCCTCTCATTTTTCAGTTGCAATTTTTGGAGCTTTAGAGAGAGAGAGGGCCGAGTAGAGAGAGAAGGAAAAGAGAGAAAAATCAAGTGTTCTTCCATTCCATCTTCATCTTCCATTTCTTGAAGCTTCAAGACACCATTGGAGGGCATTTCTCTTGTTCCTTCTCTTCCTTGTTGCTATCATGAGAGAGAGAGAGAGAGAGAGAGGTCCGAGATTGAGAGAGAGAAAGGAAGAGGAAAGAAAGCTCATCTTGTTGCTCATCTTGCTTGGCATCTTCTTGATCTTGTGATTTGAGAAGGAAATCATCATCAAGCAAGCGGATCTTTGGCTAAGATTGGAGATTCTTGGAGTTGCTAAGTTTGGAAAGTCATCCTTGAGTGGAGCTTCACAAGATCTTACTTGATCTCGTCTGATCTAGATAGATCTTGAGGTATAACATTTAAATCTCTTAGTTTTAACTTTATTAGTGTTAGATCTTTTAGATCTACGGTTTATTTTACTAGAAATGTTAGTGTTTGGAACTTTTGAGTTGGGCTCTTGAATTTCCAACTTAGATAGTTGAGTTGAACTGACTTTTAGGTAGCGGACTTGAGGACCTGGTTGTGGTTGTGATTGTTATTATGAGATGAGTTCATTTTGTGATTAGAATGTAGGAATGTTGTTGAAAATTTTGAAGAAAAAGTATGAAGGTTGGCCGAACATCACTTGGAATGTTATGGTGCTTGATTTCAAAATTTTACTATGTTTCTTGGCAAGATTTTGCCTAAATAAATATGTATTATGTTCATTTATGCGTATATGTTTGAATAGAGTTAAAATCTTGAATTTTAATGGTGAAAATTTGAGTTTTCACTAATTTTTGAGGTTAATGAACTACTTGGACAGATTTGAGGGATTGAAATATTTTATCTATTTTTCATGAATTTTGCACAGTGAGATTTGTTGAAAATTGTTCTAAACATGTGTTAAAACTTTGATTAAAGTTTAGTATTGAGTTTAAACTCGAATAAGTGATTTTCGAGGAGAAAGAGCTCACTTTATCACCTTGTTCTAAAAATGTAGAAGTTGCGAGTATGGAGTGCATAGAGGGAGTATTTTGTTTAAATGATGTATCGATTTGAAAGTGGAGTCTTTTATGATGATTTTCTACTCGAGAGACTACTTTTTCGCTCGAGCAAAGTTAGAGGAATTTGGGAAGAATTTTGATCAAACAAATGACTAAGTTTATTTGAGTTTAATTTCGCTATTTGTGGGGCGAAACTTATTTCTTCTTTTACTTGTTTATAGGAAGTGGGGAAGAATTTGAAACAAATCCAAACTTGGAATCAGAACCTTGCTACTTTGGTGAGTTTCATGCATGTTTCTTGACATGAAATGCAAGTATGTTTTGAACCGCTTGACTTGTGATATGAACTTGAATCCTATTACTTGGTATGAATTCTGTTTTGTTTACCTGATGTGACGTGACATTGTAAGGCCCAAAGACAACCTAAGAGGGGGGTGAATTATGTTGATTAAAAATTAATCAAGTTATGATGGCCCTTTTTTACAATAAGAAAAGTAATCTCTTACACAATAGAATTATCAATGAAGGAACAATAGAATTCAAGCAAGACAGAAGATATAAGCAATAGAGAAATTGTAATGTATGTTGTAAAACGAGATGAGAGTATGCAAACCAATTATCTACCAAGCTCCTCTTGAGCTTGAAGAACAATTCTCAATTCAAGCAACTTCAATTTGATAAAATTCAACCAATCTTGTGTACAATGGAAGGCTCACTTCCTCCTTACCCCAAAAAACACTCGGTCAAGTTAGGATGTTTTACAATCACTCCGGATAACCCTCACAAAACTACACTATTGAAAAATTCAATCACAATTGAAAATCTTGCACACTAGTTCACACTTCAAGAACTACAAATCTTACTAGGAGAGTATTTTTCTTGCTAAAATCACTCTTAAGAACTTGTATTCTAAGTGTACAAAAGTTCCTTTGATGTTCAGACAAGACTCTAGTTAAAGGAGATCAAAAAGTGCATTGATAAAGGTTGTCAACGGATAGAAGGCAGTTGAAGAGTCAACTAGCCGTTAGAGCTGTTGGACGTCCAATACAATGTTATGCGTCCGGTGCCATCGTCCGAAAGGTTGTTTCAATATTTATCTGACGGCCGATGTATTTTCTGCGTCCGATGTAGCCTGCGTCCGACACTAGTCAGAGAGTTCAGAAATTTTCTTGAATTCGATCGGACGTCCGATGATGCTGATATGCGTCCGATATGAGTATCCGATACTCCCCCTGTCTATCAACCATCCGGTGCTTCAAATTGAGTGTCCGAAGAAGGTTTCTTAACCTTTATCGGACGTCCAATACATGCTATCGAGCGTTTGATAGAGTTGAATGTCCTTTGCTCCTTTTTGATTGAGTTCTTCAATTGCACCATTTGCACCAATGATATGAGCTACCATATTTCTCAATGGAAGACATTAGATTGAATTATTCAATTGTTTTGTAATTGTTAGAATCCGGGATTAAGATTTACATTCTCCCCCTTTTTGATGATGATAAAACAATTGAAATCATTTGGTAAAATGAAAACTTTGAACAAAGAAAATGTGTATAACTCCCACTCACTTGATGAATCGTACACAACTTATAATTTGAGCATAATTTATATAAATTGAGCACTCAAACCATTCGGCCATATTCAACCAATTTACCATAAATCTCCCTTACCAAAACAACCATATTTTTTTAATAAAATTCATCCAAGCCATTTAGCTGACATAAATATCAATAGTATGGAAAGATCAGTACCATCAGTATCATAACATAAATATCAATAGTAGGAAAAGATTAGTACCATTAGTGACATAACCTCTCCCCCTTTTTGTAATCTCAAAAAGGAATCAAAGGAGCAGCAATATTAGAAACCAACATACCAACCAGAATTCTTCAATACCAAATGTTTCACAATTCCAATAGCAGAAATCTTCAATGCCAAATGTTTTACAATTCGAGTATCAGAAATCTTCAATACCAAATGTCAAAAGCAATTATCCCAATACCAATAGCACAAGTGTAAGACCAATACCAATAGCACCATACAGCATTATCAAGCATCAACATCATAATCATCATTATCAGGCATATCAATGCCACAATCATCAATACCATTAAGAAAAGAACAAGTTAAGTTAATACTGAACTCAGAGGAATGAGTTTAACATCCAACATTGAATCAAAACATTTGACAGTAAACAAGAGCAACAGTGAAGATAGCAAGGTACTTAAGAGATTACACCCTTCATCCATTGTCAAAAGGGAACAAAAACAGAAAAGATGCATCCTAATGGTGAAGTGCAAATGATCCTAAAGTGCCTAAAATGTGAATATAGCCTTGGATCCAGACCTTCTTCTGGTAATACGAAATGCAAAATGGTCTTCTTCTTCAGTATCTTTATCATCATCTTCTTCAAGTTCAGCAGTAGCTGGTTCTTTACCCTCCTCAAAAGTGGAGGGATCACGGTGACAAGTCTGAGAATCCGTGACTTCTTGAGTGCCAAGAGTGGGTTCAGGACGTGAGTTTTTTTGCATGTAGAGCTTCCTCAATAGGAGTTGAGGGAATCAGAAGATTCTTCTTGTCTAGAAACTCAGATTGTTGTTCAGGAGTCATTGTGAGCATGAGACCATGTTCAAGAAGAAGAACATGATCCTTGAGCTCTTTAAGCAACTCAATCACTTAAGATTGAGATGAAGTGGCTTTAGAAGCAGATTTTCTAGGATGAATAGAAGGACCAGGAGTGAAATGAAGTGATTGTGTGGTGCCAGGGGTAATAGATATATCATGACCACATTTAGACCGAGACTCAGAAACTGCTTCTTTTGAATACCAATGACCATCAATGAATTTTAAATTTTTCCTTTCGAAATAGAATTTTGTGAAAACAGAGGTAGAAGTGTCCTTAGGACATACTCCAATAATAGGAATTTTGAAATGCTCAAAGATTGGAGTTAAAAATTTTCCATCGGATAGCTTCCTTCAAGTATCAGTACTTAACTTTAACAAGAATTTGCACATGATAAAACCAAAATCTATGCGGATTTTTTCAACAAAACAGTAGAACAGATACAATTCCATCTTGTTGGCATCAGTTCAATGACCATCAATAGGAACTAACAGATTGGAAATAATAGAGAAAATGATCAAATTTTTCGGTGCAAGGTCTTCCAATTTTGTATCACCAGGAACTTGGAATGGAGATTGAAAATATGTCATCAGTGATTTAGCAACAAAATGATGAATGGTTGTCGGATTTTTTTCATAAGAGAAAAAATTAGCAATTTTACTTCGACATCCAGGTTCAATGGCAGTTTTCAAAATCTCATTCACAATGTCAGGATCAAAGACAATGTCTATGCCATTTACATGTGATCTTATTTCATGACGTTCAGTACCTTTCCTAAGATTAGCAAAGAACTGATAAAGCATTTCAGGATAAAAAACATTAGGCATTGTGATGATGTGTGACCATTTCTGAAACTCAAAAAGACATAGAACAGACTCAAGATCAATCTTACGGAATTCATAAAGGTTTGATTGATCTTTGAATGATGAAACCCTTTTGTGAAATGAATGCAAACTTTTCTTTGACTTCATCATCAATTATTGAGGTAATGGAGGGGATTGTGAGGAAACCTGAGATTCTCTCTGAGTAGTCCGAGATTCTTGAGTACTAGCAGACCCTCTTTTCTTCCGATTTGAAGTCCGTTTATCAGTAGGAGGTTGCACTTCTTCATCCTTGAGAGGGCATTTGCGTCCGGTAGTAAAAGACCTCCTCGAATTCTTACCATTGTGATTGTGGGTGTTTTAATTGATGAGAAAGACGAGAAATGAAGTGCTAAGGACTGATGCTATTACTTAGATGAAAATGCTGTAATCAATTTGTTCAGAAAGGGAGATAAGATCAGTTTTAGGGTTTTTGCAGAAATTTTGGATTGGAAGGAATTGTTATTGTTAATATAAAATGTTGACATAGCATAGTTTGCCCTTCCAATTGTTATTGTTAATGTAAAATGTAGACACAGCACGGTTTGCAAAAGGCTTATAAAACGGTTTGTGCTGTCAATTTTGGAAGTTGTTTCTTGAGAAGGTGCGAATTTGAATTTTTGTAAAGCAGAGAAATTGAGAATGTGCATCTGAAATAAAGAAGTTTGACTGATAAAAATGAGAGGAAATAATCTTATAAGCTGCGACTATTGGTGTGTCGGACGTCCAAATGAAGTGAAGCGTCCGACACATCCGTCCAATAAGTATTTCTGGAAAACAGCTTAGAACACTGTCAGACATCCGTTCATCTGCTATCGGACGTCGGATAAAGTTTGTTTGAAAAAATTTTAAGAGTTCTTTTCTAAAATACCCAATTTCAATCTGAGATATATAAATTGATCTAGAGGCAAAGCTTTCATGAAAATATCAGCAATTTGATTTTTTGAACAAACATAGTTTACACAAATCTCACCCTTTTGAACAAGATCACGGATGAAATGATGATTTATGTCTATGTGCTTTGTCCTAGAATGTTGAATAGGATTTTTTGTCAAATTGATGGCACTTGTATTATCACAGTAAACAGGCATATTATTATACAACAAACCAAAATCATTCAAGGTATGTTTCATCCATAATAATTGAGCACAACATGCACTAGTGACAATGTATTCCGTTTCGGTTGTAGACAAAGAAATAGTATTTTGTCTTGCTAAACCAAGATACTAAGCAATTACCAAGAAAATGACATGAACCACTAGTACTTTTTCTATCTATTCTACATCTACCAAAATCAGCATCCGTGAATCCACATAAGCCAAATTCATGGCATCTAGGATACCAAAGACCAAAATTTAAAGTTCCTTTCAAATATCAAATATTCTTTTAATGGCATTTAAATGAGATTTCTTAGGACAAGATTGAAAACGTGCACACAAGCAAACGGCAAACATGATATCGAGTCTACTTGCAGTTAAATAAAGTAAACTTCCGATCATACCTCTATATATCTTTTCATGAACACTTGTACCTTCTTCATCTTTGTCAAGTTTGGTAGATGTATATATTGGTGTGCCAACTTGCTTTGAATCCTCCATTCCAAATCTTTTGAGGAGTTCCTTTGTATACTTTATTTGATTAATGAAGGTTCCTTCTTGAGTTTGAAGGACTTGAAGTCCGAGGAAGAAATTTAATTCTCCCATCAAACTCATCTCAAATTCATTTTGCATAATAATGGAGAAATCCTTGTACAAATGTTCATTAGTAGCACCAAAAATAATATCATCAACATATAATTGCACAATAAGAAGATCATTTAATTTTTATTTTGTGAAAAGAGTGGTGTCTAAAATACCTCTTTTAAAACCATTTTCAATCAAAAAGCCATTCAAACGCTCATACCAAGCTCTAGAAACTTGTTTTAAGCCATATAAGGCTTTTGAAAGTTTAAATACATGATTTGGAAATTTTTCACTTTCAAAATCGGGAGGTTGATCCATATAAACTTCTTGATCAATAAAGCTATTTAGGAAAGCACTTTGAACATCTATTTGATATAATTTAAAACCTTTGAAACAAGCAAATGTAAGAAACATTCTAATAGATTCTAATCTAGTTACGGGAGCAAATGTTTCATCAAAATCTATATCTTCTTCTTTAGCATATCCCTTAGCCACTAATCTAGGTTTGTTTCTCACAATTTCACCTTTATCATTTAACTTATTTTTAAAAACCCATTTTGTACCTATAATAGGATGATTTTGAGATCTTGCAACTAGAGTCCAAACATTATTTCTTTCAAATTTATTTAGTTCCTCTTGCACGGCTAGAATCCAATTATCATATTTCAAGACATCATTAACATTTTTAGCTTCAACATGTGAGACTAACACAAAATTATCAACTAATGGTTTAGATAAGGAACGAGTTCTAACTTTTTTGGATGGATCACTAATAATTAGTTCTTTGGGATGATTTTGAATGAATTTCCAAGCTTTAGGAAAATCTTTGGGTAGATCATCACCCATGTCTTCTTTTTCTCGTGCTTGATTTTCTTGAGAGCCATTTTCCTTTGAATTTTCCTCCATTTCAGCATTATTTTCTTCTTGGAGTGTGAGCTTCTCAAGTCCTTCTTGAACACCTACATCATCATCTTTACAAGTACTCTTGGAAGAATCATCGTTAGATTCACTACAAGAAATATGGACTTCAGTGACAACCATATGTCGTCACTGAAACTCAAAAAGTCGTCATTGTTGGTAACAGCGATGACATTTTGCATTGTCACATGGTCGTCACAGATTCACTGTCATAGATAAGTGTGTGTGATGACACTAATGAGGTCGTCACAGAAAGAGACTATTCAATGACAATAATAAAGTCGTCACTAACTAAAAGCAATTTGTGACGACTTTTCTTGTCACAATTTTACATAAATTTTTGTCATTAACAATGGACCAAGTCGTCACAGAATTAGTATCAATAATGACGACTTATGCTTGTCACTTAAGTCTGGCTCATCAGTGACAAAGCATGTTGTCACCGAGTCAAATTTTCCTTTGTGACAACCAAATCACATAGTCACTAAGTTGATTGTAAACGTTCAGATTCTGAAATTGGCATAAACACACCTGCTTGTCCATTTACAACAACCACAACCAACAATTCTACCTCAACTAATACTAAAGGCAATAATAATCATCGGGTAGTAAGTTTTCATACATTTTAATTGCCATTAACATCTTCAAATTCATCAAAAGGTACATCATCCAAAATATTTAACAAAGGCATATCAATTCAGGCATTGATAGCCATTATCCAACCAAAACAGAGTATCACATGTCTTTACAAAAAGATATACAAAAGCAACAAAGTCTTGAAGATTGAAGCCATGCATCCTATCCAAAAGCCAGCCTTTTCTTCATCATGACTTGAGCATCGATAGCATATTACTGCATTTATAGAAGCATCTGCATTAGAATATAGAATAGATTTCACATTGAAAATCATACATATAGAAGTCCAATTACAGTCACTCTTTAACAAAAGTAAAAGAATTAGCCAACAACAATCATTCAAACCTAAAGGTAAAAGCCTAACTACATAATTTGAATGAGTAATCATACTCAATAAAAGTCCAACTACAATCACTCAAACCTAGAGATGAAAGAATTAGCCAAAAAAGAATCAATCAAACAAAGAGTATATATCTAATTCTCCATTAACAGCCTATTCACATGGAGATGAACAGTGACATTTTCACTTCCAGATTTCCAAAAAACTAAGAACTAAGAACCAAGTTATGAATTTGTGAACTGCATTAGAGAATAATCAGCTACAGTCAATCAAATCCAAAGGTAAAAGAATCAGCCAATAACAATCACTCAAAATTGAAGGTAAAAGTCCAATTACAGAATTTGAATGAGTAATCATACTTAATAAAAGTGCAACTGTAGTCACTCAAATCCGGAGGTAAAAGAATCACCCAAAAAAGAATCAATCAAAGAAAGAGTATATATCTAATTTTCCCTTAACGACCTATTCACATAAGAGATGAACCATGACATTTTCACAGCCAAATTTCCAATAAAAATAAGAACCAATTTATTAATTTATCAATTGCATTAAAAAATAGAAATTGCTAGTAGCTATTTGTACCTTTGTAAAATTCAGGACTTGCGTAACTCCTTCAACTGGTTAACCAGCTCTTCGTATAGCACTCTGGTCTCTGTTTGCTGCTCTTGCAAGCTCTTAATCACCTCCTTTTGGGCATTGAGCTCCTCTGCAATCGCTGTAGCTCGTTGCTCTGCTACATTAGCCCGTCTTCGCTGCTCCTCAATTTCATTCATCCAGCAGTCAAGCTCAGCACATTGTTTCTTGGTTGCACTACGGCCACGGAGTCATCCAGGTACATAACCGAGCTGCTGCAGATAAATTTCCTTATCTGTCATTGAAGTGCCAACTTTCAATTGTTGCATTGATTCCTAGACAGAAAAAAGCAGCACAGTTATGTGTTTTAAAAGCATGTCGAAAGTAGGATAAGATGGATAGATAAAAACTAAAATATCCTACCAAGGTTTCCATTGCTTTGTCATTTATCAAGGTCCCTGTCTTCTTCGATGTTCGACTGAGTTGAAATAAATCTATCTCTGAAAGTTCTATGCCTTCCTTCCTTTTCTGTCAATACTTTTAGGAAGTCCTAATCAGCACAAATGCATAAGGATGAACAGATTTTTGGGAATATGTCTCAACAAAAAAAATTATCTTACCTTTTCTTCAACAACTCTTGCAAGTGACTTAGTCCCAACAGTTGTATGAGTCTCATTCTTGGCGCGTTTTATTTTGTTTCGATCACTGATTTTCTATAAAAGTAAAATAACCAAGACAATTACTAAATAAAACTATCAAGTTAAAATATAAAGAAGGTTGATTCATGTAGTATATAGTCAAACCTTAAATTCTTCACTTCCAAAGTAGTCACACATCCATTTCTAGTCATCAGCCGACACACCTTTAGGAACATGGTTAATTGCCTCTTCTTTTGAACCAAAAGATTGGAAATACCTATGCAGCCGATAACGGTGATTCCTATATAACACATTTAGCTGCCTATTCACAGCAGTTATGGAGGTGGCTTGCTTCACAAATTGAAAATCATCCTATAACAATAGTTCACAAACAAGAATATTAAACTAAAGGATTGTATAATAGGAAAATAAGATCTGAAATTGTAAGTCACCTCATGTACTAGTAATTGCAAAGTGGATTCACTCCAGTAGTGATCCAAGGAAAAGGATACACGTACCGTAGCCGTATTGTATATATTATCTCTATCTTTGTCCTGGAGATGTGACCATTTTGTAACGTTCAACTTTGCAAATTTCCTTACAACACACCCACTCTCACTAATGAAGTACTGGGCATCCTTTCCTACTATGCGCTGAATGTAAGGATCAACTTCAAATGTCAAGCTCTCTTTAGCCTCCCTTTTCTGGGACAATTTTATGTTTCTGGTATGGCCCCTTCTTCTTGCCAATGGCACATCTATGATTGAATTTAAATAAGGAAATTAAATTCATTACATAACCATAACAATTCTTCTAACAACTTCTTAAAAAGGACACAAGTTAAAAACAGAACTAGAAATGTAGATAGATAGAAGCACATAAGTTAGACTATTTTCAAAGTCCAAAAAGTCAAAATTTGCACCAAAAATATAGATATAAAAAATTGGCACGAGAAAAGTCAGAAATAAGCTTCATACTAGTGCTGTCATCTTGATGATCTTCAGGAGATACAATGGTCTGATTTTCTGCAGATGGATGTGATTCAGAAGTTTGAGGCTGCATCGTAGTTGGAGCATTTAGTTGACCTGTCGGTGAAGTCGCTGGAGTCACAAAGGTAGCTGCATCTGAAGACGAACTTCCAGAGGCTGTTTTTGGCCGATTGCTTTGAACTGAATCCATATTTTTCTGCTGTTGCTATGCTAGCAAATTTCTCCTAACTAGCTGTCCTCTCTTTCCCGGTCCATCCATTTAAAATTAACAAACCTTTATCCAAAAATTAAAGGGGAATCAGTTTAGTACAAATAGATCCCTTTATCTATTTTAAGCAACAAAATGCAGCAAAGTTGATGATAAAGGACATTGGACAGTTAGCAAAGTATAAGTATGTGCACAGTAATTTAAAACACATAATGAATCAATATAACCTATTCGGAATCACTATCATTGTAACTAAGAATGTCCTCATCATCTTCACTATGTTCGCCCTCATATTCATCTATTTCATCATCATCAATGAAGGCTTCATCAACTACTTCTCTGCGATTACTTGAGTGATCAGCATTTACAATTGATGAAGGAACACACTTTAATGGATCATTGTCTGCCCTTAAAAGAGGAGGTGGATTGTCGAGATCAATTATAATAGAGAATTCCCTAGGTGCTTCCTCTTGATAGACCTCATCCACCATGTCTTTGTCTAATTGTTCAGGAATGTCATAAGAGTTTCTTGGGCTAAACCTTTGAACAACAAACTAGTTTCTACCTAGTTTCAGGTCCACAACATAAAATACTTGCTCGACATGTTGAGGAAAGACATATGGTTGGTCTTGATACCATTTTCTTGATGAATTAACACTTGTGATACCGCAATCCTTGTCTATTTGAATGCCAGAACTGTCAGCTATGTTCCACCAGTCACACTTAAATAACACAACCTTTTTCTTCCTAAGCCAATATCTAACTTCAATGATTTCCTTTATGACACCATAAAAATCGATCATATTATTGCCATGCTCCCCCTTTACCACAATACCACTATTCTGAGTTTTTCTCTCTCTTTCACAATCCTTGGTATGGAACCTATAACCATTAGCCATGCAACCGCTGTACAGGCTAACTCTTTGGTCTAAACCTTGTGCCAATGAGCGAAATTCAATATTGCAGGGCTGTGGACCATACAAGACCTGACCAAGGACAAAATTCACCTTGTTAGCTACTATATGGACAAAATTTCTTGTCTTAAACTTAAAAAAATATAGTGCACATAAATAGTAAAGTTATTAGGGACCTACACGTTCTTTGAACCATGTAGCGAATTCTGCATCATGCCTTTGGTCCACATTTTCAGTGCTTTCTATCTCCAATTCCAATTTGTGCTCGCTGAAAAAATGGAAACTAGGAATATTGTAATACAACTCAAAACATATGCACAAAACATGATTTACTAATGGTTAGAAAGTTACTTTATATAGTCCTCAAGCTCTTCGCAATTATTTAGCAAAAATGTGTGGATCTTTGCTAGCTCCAAATCAGATAAATAACCTCGTTTGGACCCTCCAAATGGGCGAGCACAGCACGAAAATGTTGATAAATGACCATAGCTGGCAGCTTTTTCATTGTTACGCTCCGGCCGATTGAATATTGTATCAACGTTGTCCAAGTACATAGAGCAGAATGTTAACCATTCTTTATCTATGTATCGCTAGCAATACAGCCCTCTAGTCGTGCCTTATTCTGCATATAACCTTTTAGTATTCCTATTTTCCTATTTTTTAAACATAAAATAGAAGAAATTAGTATTTTGTAAGTAGCAAATAAGATAGAGTGTTATAATTTAAAAACTGAAAGATACAATATAAGATAAGATACCTTTCAAATGGGAACATCCAACGATATTGGGCCGGACCAGCAAGGATAGCTTCAGTAGGTAAGTGGACCATCACATGGAGCATTACGTCGAAGAAGGCAGGAGGGAATAATCTCTCTAATTTACACATAATAATAGGAATTTGTTTGTCGCACTCGACAAGTACATCCCTATGTAATGCTCTAGCACACAGCTTTTTGATCAAATCACTTAACTCGAACAACACTTGATGAACCTCTTTGGTTAGGCTCCCACGAATTGCAAGTGGTAGGATTCTTTGAATAAAAATATGGAAGTCATGGCTTTTCATTCCGGAAATTTGGAATTCTCCATTCTTTATGCATAGAGAGATGTTTGAAGCAAAACCATCTGGATATTTGATAGCAGCCAAGAAGCGGCAGATTTTTAATCTTTCCTCTTTTGTCAAGTGGTAGCAAGCAAGTGACATGATGAAAGAATCACCATTCGGAATCAAGTGTAGCTCTTTTTTCAGACCTAAGTCCTTCAAATCTTCACGACATAGCCAATTGTCCTTAGTTTTGTTATCAATATCCATAATCGTGGCAACAACACTCTCTGAAACATTCTTCACTACATGCATGACGTCCAGATTATGTCTAATTTTCAGCTCTGACCAGTAAGGTAACTCAAAAAAACAACTTTTTTTGGTCCAATTTAGACCTCTACCATCACGTTTGCACTTTTTTCCTTTGCTTTGCTGACTAGACTTCCCAAACTGCATTTCAATGTCTCCTATTTGTTCCAGAATTTCTTTTCTAGATAAAGGCATAATAGGTTCCCTTAAATCAAGTTTGCCATCAAAAGGTTATTTTTCATGACGCCAACAATGGTGAATAGGTAAGAAATGATGGTGGCCTGTGTAACACAATTTTCTCCTATGTTTCAAATGTACACAAGAGGTTTCTGCCATGCAAATTGGACAAGCTTGATAGCCTTTAGTGCTCCATCCAGACAACATAGCGTAGGCCGGAAAGTCATTTATGGTCCATAGTAAAGCAGCACGGAGAGTAAATTTTTGACCAGTATGTGTATCATAAGCTTCAATACCAGTCCAAAGATCACTCAACTCATCTATTAGAGGCCTTAGGTAGACATCAATGTCATTCCCCGGGGATTTGGGACCAGGGATCAACATTGACATGAATAAGAAGGGATCTCTCATGCATTTCCAAGGGGGCAAATTGTACGGAACAATAAAGATAGGCCAAATGCTATAAGTACTAGTCATGGTCCCAAAAGGATTGAATCCATCAGTTGCAAGGCCTAACCGGACATTTCTAGGATCATGAGCAAAGTCTGGATGCAGTCTGTCAAAATGTTTCCAAGCTTTACTATCTGCTGGATGTCTCATAGTGTTACCATCATCCACACATTTTTCTTTATGCCACTGCATATCTACAGATATTTCCTTGTGGACATATAAGCGCTGTAGTCTAGGTTTCAAGGGAAAGTAGTGCAGAACTTTGCGCGGAATTTTTGAATCCTTAGACTTGTAGCGAGGCTCTTTACAATTTTGTTTGGACAAGTGTCCAAATTTTCATTTTCCTTTACAAAAAGGACACAATCATTGACACATGCATGTATTTTTTCAGATTTGAATCCCAAGTCTCGAATGATTTTCTTAGCAGCAGAGAAAGATTTGGGAATTGAAGCTTCAGGGGGCAGTGCATTCTTAAAAACTTCCAACAATGTGTTAGACGACCTTATACTCCACCCACTCATTGTTTTTAGATGCAGTAGAGTGATTACAAATGATAGGTTGGAGTAAAATTTGTTTCCAGGATATAGTTCTTTTTGTGCATCTTCTAACAATCTTAGGAAGTTATCGGTCTCACTATCCTTCACATTTGAACTCTCTTCAGTATGTTGTTCCCTTCTAAACCAATTTCCCCCCCACTGTGCAGTACCAATGTCATTTAGCATGTCATTTAAGTCTTCATTGTCACTATCCCCTTCTTCATCCCCCCCTTCATTGCTGTCCCTATCAATTTCATGGCGAAATTGTTCACCATGGTATATCCATCTAGTATAACTTCTGCGCATTCCAAAATTCAATAAGTAATCCTCCACAACATTTTTTTCTTGGTTGCGGAAGTTGTTGCACTCTATACATGTACATGGGATCTTAAGATGTTCAGCCTTTTGAGAGTATGCAAATTTTAGGAAATCAGCCACACCACGTCTATAAGACTCATGCTTTCTATTATCAAGAGTGATCCAATTTTTGTCCATCTCCTAAAATAACAGCTCCAAAACATAAGTACAGTATGCACCTATAGCATTATTCTAGTTACATTACACCCATTCTGCTATGAAATAGAATATTACTATCACAAATTTAAGTTAAGAATCAATGGTCAAAATAGTTGACAAAAATGCTAATTATGTTCACTGCATTCTTTCTATACATCCAAATCAGACCAAGCCTATTCAAGATTCTCTAAGCATGAAAACAAAACTGAATTAGAGCATGAAACCATAGCAATTACATAGCGAATTACTATGTCACAGGGTATACAACAAAATTCTTCTTTATTCAAGTGCCATTTCGTAAATCAAAATTTTCAAAACAACAAATAGTTTTCAACTTGGTGTGCATACAAGAAAAATTCTTCTAAACAATGTCTGACCCATTCTCTTTTTAAGAGAAAATAGTAGAATTCAAAGAAATCTATATAATTCAAAGAGATCCAGTCAAATGAAATTCAATAGTGAAAACATGTTCCAGGTACCTTAACTAGATCCTTAGCCTCGGTCAACCTGTAAAGCTTTTCAAACTTGGTTCTACCAAATACAACTCCTTCATGCACTTACAAATCTGAAAAATAACATCAGGCATCATTTACATGTCTTAATGCTCATTTCACAGCTAATATTTGAAGCATAATTAAAAAATATGCAGCATTGGGAGTGAAAACTCCTATGCCAAAATAAAAAGACATTTGTTCCAGATCGTCACAGAATTTTGGCTCAGTAATCTCAAATGAAAAACTTAAAGATGCTACTCCTAATGCCACACACAAGATGGCTGAAGCAGAAAACAAATCATTTGTTGTAGTTGAAGTAGTTAAAGAATATGAAAGGGCTGTTAATATAGCCAAGGACATAGATTAAACATTTTAAAGTTACTTTGACTACTTAAGCTTTCTGATTAGACATCTTAATGCTTGCTACAACCTGAAAAAAAAAAAGGATGACAGAATTGTTTTAAGAAATAAAACATCCAAATCAGAACATGTAAATCTTAGAAACAGAGCATCCATTTAATTAATACGATGTCAAAGAGATGATGTTCCCTAAATCTAAACACCCACACCTATAATATGATGTGAGGAAGTTGACTCTGCTTTCTAACATTAACAAAAGAAAATGTGGATCACCCATATCTTACACTTTATAACATTTGATTTTTTTTTTTTTGGCAATCTGTAAAACGAAAATATTTGACCAATCAAAATTTCAGAGTATCATTTCAACTTGAGAATTATACATAGGAAATTCCACCAGTCATGGAGTTTATGTTCTTGATGCGCTTGGTAACTAAAAGACTTCAATTTTGTTTAGAATTATGGGAAATACCTAAGAATAACAGTACAAAGTTTAATGCCTGAAATGTCTATTGCGGACTTGAGGGAAGCGTTTGCTTTCTACAGGGACAGATGCATTTATGGCAAATTTTTCATTTGGTGGGTTGTGAGCAAGCTCGGAAGCATACTTTTCAGCTACTGGAGTATTGCCCTCAACTGAGTTAGCAATGTAACATAAGCCCATTTCAAATGACTTTTAGCTTTTTGGCTTTTTGCCTTCTTCACCCCAAAACTCCAACCCAAACAACTAGCATACTATTTTCCACGAAGAAAGTCCAACAACCAACAGTGAACATCCTTAACAGATTCGCACCAATCAGCACTTCTCCCTTTCCCGCTAGTGCGTGGGAAGATTTGGGGAGAGGGGGGTTCTATGTGAACCACTCTATCCAATTGGCATGTCTTTAAGGAAACAAAGTAGTATATTGGTTTCTCTGCACCATGAATACTAAATAGTGTGTGATTCTAAGTATGTTTAACCATCTGCAGGTGCGTAAAAATAGAATCAACTTAGATGGGAAACCCACAGGTGGGGGTAGTCACTTGATAGTGTGGAGAATGAAGCTTGTTGCAGCACTTGGGAGAGGAGTAGGGGAGGTCAATTGATTGGAAGTACGTTGGAGGATGCAGGTGAGGGCAAGCTGGCAGCAGCAGCAAGAGAGAGGAATTAGGCCAAGGCAGGTAGTTAGTCCGTAAAGATATGAATTTCAGAAGGATCATGATAATGTCATTTATGCTGGGTGGGGTAAAGGTGAAAGGGTCAGGGAGCTTTATTTTCTGGTCAGGGAGAAAGAAATGGGCTAGAGGCAATGAAGAGGCAACATCACCTTAAGGATATTAGTAAAATGCACAGGGCTGGTAACCTTTTTGGCCCTTTGCCTTCTGTCAATGTCCTACTTATTTTCTTTTATCTTTTCCTATTTAGTACCCAAGTTAATTCAAATGCTGGCCATTATTATTTTCTACTACTGCTGCTGACCGTTCATCGACAAAGTTGTAGTTTAGCTCTCAGATGTTATTGAATCCTTGTGGCTTTTTAGCCAAATCCCTCAGGGTGAAAATGTAACCAACTCTGTGAAAGTGTAATCTCTGAATCCTACCATAATAAATAAGCATTGGAAGACAAAATTTGTCACTAACCATTTTTCAACTTAAGTACTGAAACCTGCAAACTGGTAAGTGCTGATGACACATAGATGGATAGAGAAATTAGATGCAACTAGACTTCTAATTTAAACAGCATACAGCACAGCTGTCACAGCATAGAAGGTTACTATCATCAAGAGCTGCCCTAGATTAAACATTCATAGTGTGGTAGCCATCATTCCATAAATCCTAAAACAGAAGTTTAAAAGCTTGAGTTATTTAATTGAAAACTCAGAGACAAGTGTGACAGGCACCTAACATTGCACCATGTGTGACAGATGTGATAACCCCATGTTCCACTGGTTCACCTCCTACTTGTAATGATCCTTCAGGAAGCACGGACTGGATCGAGTTGGGAAAAGCTAAATATACAAATCCTTTCTGTGAGGGCCCCAAAATTCAGATTTTATTTTAAAAATGCCTAACATTATTTATATTATGTTTATTTATTGAAATATGAGTAAATATATGTTTAAATTGATTATTTTCCAATTTAGAGAATTTTATACGAATTTATTGCCGGTGTGGGTGGTTTGGCCATTTTAGCATTAAAAATTGTTCCGACACGTGAATAGTGACTTGGACTTGAAATCGAGCATATGTAGTGATATTTTGAAAATATTATTAAGGTGAGACAGTGTCGGGATGAAAGAAACCAGTGTAAGTTAGACTGTCACGTGTGACGCGACAAAAAGTGGCTTTTTGACCACTTTTCCCCGAATTAAGGAGAGCCACTCCTTTTGCCCATAAAGCCTTGCTTCTTGCATCTTTGCTTCTTCATTTTTCAGCTGCACATTTGAGAGATAGAGAGAGAAAGAGCCGAGAGCTCTAAGGAGAAAAAAGAGAGAGAAACAAGCTCAAGCTTCTTCCATTTCTTTCTTCTACCTTTCTTCCACTTCCAAGCACTCTTGAAGCCACCATCATCTCCACATTTCCAGCCGAGGAAGAGAGCTAGGAGAGAGAGAGAGCTGGTCCGATTTTGGAGGGAAGAAGAAAGGTGAGTTTTGTGGTTAAAAATCTTTCATCTTCCTTCAACTAGAATCTTGAGTTTATGAAACTTGATGGATGGATTATGGGCTTGATTTTTCTTCCCCATTTCAGCCGAACCAAGGAGAGAGGAGAGAGAGAGAGGGCCGAAGCTCTTGAGGAGAAAAAGGAAGAAAAAGTGAAGAAACAAGGCTTGATCTATTGATGGGTTGCTTGATCGTGGGCTTGGAGTCGTAGATCGCCGTCAAAACTCGTAGATCTTGGGTAAAGATCGAAGCTTGAGGAGTTGCTAGGCTTGGGAGCACTCTTGGAAAGAGGAAACCCACGAGATCATCTTGGATCTTGTCAGATCTAGTCAGATCTGAAGGTATAAAGCTTGAACCTTGTAGATATAGCTTCATTAGTGTTAAATAGCTCAGATCCATGGTTTATTTTGATAAGAATGCTTATGTATGAAGCATTTGAGTTGGGCTCTTGGATTCCCAACCTAGGTAGCGGACTTGAGGTGGATTTTAGGTAGCTGACTTGAGGGCCTGTTTGGGATCTGAATGATATTTGTGAAATATATTATGATATGGTTAGAAAAGTAGGGTGTTCGTTGTTGAGAATTTTGAAGGAAAATAGATGTGATGGCTGAACCCATGCTTGGTAAATTTAATACTTGATTTCGAAATTTGTGTTTGTTCTTGAAGAATTTTCTTCTGAGAAAATATGGGTTTTGTTCATTTGTGAGTGTATGTTTGAGTGGAGGGAATGTTTGAATTTTAAAAAAAGATGAAAAGTGGAGTTTTTCATGAATTTCGAATGAAAAGTGTCATTTGAATGAATTTGAGGGTTTTACTATATTTTGGTCAAATTCTATGGGTTTCGAATATAAGAGCTTGGTTTGAAGTATTTTAAATTAATGTATAGTTTGACTATGAGTGAGTGCCAAGTTATTTTGAAAATAATGATTTTTGAGGTTTAAGACCTTACTATTTCAACAAAGGTAATTTTAAAAATGGCCCGAACCAGACTTCGTAGTAGTGAGGATTTGGTGCTTTTGAGTAGTTAAGTTAAGACTTGGAACATGAGATTTTTGGGCTGGTATCTGATAGTTGGACTTTGGCTCAGGTGGTCAAGACTTTGTCGAGGGTGAACCAGCTAACAAAGTTTAGTCTTCTTCTTTGTTCACTCGTTTAAGTGGATCGAGGTGAGTGTTCAAACTCCCTTTTTAAATAGAAATCTTGCCATGGTTTGTAAATGAATGATTTGTAAAATGATTTGCTAGTATTTACCAAGAAATGATTTGTCACTATTTCTAAGTAAAATGCTTTTACCCGTGAAATAGCTTATAAAGGATTTGTGAGTGACTTAACTTCCCTTCAAATGAAATCTGGCAATAGTTTCCAAATGAATGATTTATTGAAAAGATTTACTATCATTTCCAAATGAAATGCTTTACAAGTGAAACCATTTATGAAGAGTTTATGGATGTTCAAATCCATTTTTAAATCAAATGTTTTGCTACATTGAAAATGACTTGTGATACGATATACTCAACTTATACTTGCAAAGAAATGAGTTTGGGAATATCTCCCGTATGTTACGTGAATTACATACTTGTTTCTAGGTGAGTGTGTACTTTACCACACTCGACCTAACTATTAAAATACTGTTCAACTGTCTACACTTCCATTGTTTGTATGTTGCTTGTTTCCTGGATTGTTTTGTTGATAACTTGATTGTTTGATAGTGGTGTACCAAGGAGCATTTTACCCCTGTAGTCCGATGTGTACCTTATCGCATCGTTCACTACTTGTAGGTCGATGTGTACTTTATCGTATCGACTGAACGGGTCTCAAGATCCTTTTGCTAGAAAGCCTATCTAAGAACCCTTCTTGAGCGTCGGTGGGTCAAAAGCCTACTTGAGTACGCCATTAGTGTGGTCGGATAGGTTGGAAAGCTTTATCTTAAAACAAAAACTCCTTGGTCTTGACTGATCATTACTTGTGCATGACTGTAGGCCATGTGTACTTTACCACATTGGCTGAACAAGGCCTTTCCCCCTTCGTTATCGGCCTATTCGAGCGAGCGGACTCGGTCGGGTAGGTTGGTACTTAGGGCAGTGTACGGTATACTCGAGTATTACCACTGGAGGGATAAGGTGATGGCCGGTTATGAGGGGATTGATCGGAGTTATAAGGTAAAGTGGACTACCAAATAGCTCCAAGTGAGCCTTGTATCCTTCCAATACCGGATTTGATTGTGTCTTGAATTACTTCTTGTATGTTGTTATTAAAGTGAGTATTGATAAAATGATTGCTTGAAAACTCAATTGTTTTACAAAGTGATTGTTAACTCAAAAGTCCATGAATTTCTTGCTTTTCGAACATTCACGAGCTTCTAGCTCACCCCAAAATGTTTTATTTTCCCCACGGTGGCTCGAGACGATGGATAGCGTGCGAGGAGATCCTTCTTAGTGTTTTGGGTTGAATTACCCTTGTATCATTGGTAATCGTGGGTGGTTGGATTTTACTGTATTTGGGTCTGTAAGATGGAATTGTGATTGTACTCTTAGTACTTTGAATTGTAATTTGTGAATGAGACTTGTAAGGTGAATTTAGTAATGTTGTTATTTGTGGTTTGATCTGGAATGGTTATTTATGTTCAACTTTCAAAGTATTATTAGTTATTTGAGTGAGTGAGACCTGGCGAGAGCTAGGTTGACGGCCCGCTAAACCCTTTGGCACGCCCTAGGGTGAGGTGGGGTCGTCACAGGTGGTATCAGAGTTTAGGCTTCAGATCTCTGTAGTGTATCCTAGGCTTTAAGTTTAGGATGCCGGACTGTGGGACTGGTTTGACTATTAAGTGACGTGATTTATGGTAATAGTTTACCTCGAAGACTAATCCTAGTTGTGATTGTAGGAATGGAGGGAAGTGGAGCACGAGGACTACCTCGAAGGCGACTTCGCCCTATTATGTTTCAGACAGGATCTGGTGAGCCATTTCGGCAGTTCGCCCCAGGACGTAGGGTGGATAGTCAATGTAATTGTTGGATGACATATTCGTATCCCGATCGTGTGGTGCTAGCTATAGTAGATGAGAGGCAAAGGCTAGTTATTGCAAATGCAAGAGCAAATGACCGGATTCGAGAGTTGGAGACTAGGGTGCTCGAGGAGCAAGAACGAACTGATATTTTGCGTGTACAATTACAAGAAGCCAATAATCGTTTGGCTCGAATGACTCAACAACTAAAGGAGAGAGGTGGAGAAGATCGTGGCCCTGAGGATCCTAGCGTTGGAAATGAAGTCGTACGTGTTAGAGAACAGGAGTCTTTTGATTCTAATTAGTCTAGTGATGTATTGCTTTTGACCTCTTGTATGAGGATGACAGGATTAGAACGTCGAGAGTTCTACTGTGGGGACCAATGTATTTTGATAATGATTTACTTGCTTTTGTTGCTATTATTGACTAGAAATGTACTCAACCTGACTGTGATTTGTGTTTTAACTGAATGAGTTCTGGTTTGTACTGGATTGGAACATGACTGAGTTTAAACTGTGTTGTGAAAATGATATGTGCAAAAATGGAACTGTCTCTCTTGTTTTTATGGATTGATACTTGTATGTGTATGCTCCAAGTGTATACTGCATTAATGCATGTCCCTATCATTTAGTTGAAAATGGAAGCTAGAAGACCACGACGGGGACGTCCACGTAGGCAACCCCAAAATCAAGAGGAAGAGAGTGGATCTATGGCTAACCAAAACACTGGGTCAAGGGCTGAGGCAAATGATCAAATGGCACAGGTTTTAAATCGTATGACGGATATATTAGAACGTTTAGTGCCTCAACAAGGCCATGGAACTGGACAAGTGAATCAACTTGGAAACCAAGAGATAGGAGAAGATAAGGCTTTAGAAAGATTTCAGAAGTTTTCACCGCCTAAGTTTTTTGGGGATCCTGACCCTGATAAAGCTGAGAATTGGTTAGAGAATATAAGAAATATATTTGACGCATTAGACTATTCAGAGGAGAGACAAGTGACCTTTGCCGTGTTCCAATTTGAGGGAGCGGCACGAGCATGGTGGAATGTTATAAGAACCAAGTGGGAAAGGGAACAAACTCCTAGGACTTGGATGAACTTTGTGCGAGAATTTAATGAAAAGTTCCTTCCACCACTAGTCCAAGAAAAGAGAGAAGAGGATTTTATAAAGCTCGCAAGGAACCTTAAGTGTGGCGAATATGAAACCCAGTTCACCAAATTGTCTAGGTTTGCCCGAACTAGTGGTTACTGAGAGCGAATAAGGCGGTTTATTCAAGGACTCAATCTAGAAATTCAAGATGCTCTGGCAGCAGCTCAAATTGAAACCTTCACTGATGCCCTTGAGAAAGCCCAAAGGGTCGAGATTACAAAATCCCAATTGAGAGCCTCTTACTCACGAAAGAGAGATACACCTAGTGGTAGCCACTTTGAATCTTTTAGAGAGAGTGTATCCCCATTCAAAGTTGGCAAAGGGGTTGAGGGAGTAAGACTGCCACCTTTTCCTCCTTCTCATAAGATGGAGCCATTAGAAGGAACTACCCCACAAAGGACTCAAACAAGAAAAGTCCAACCAAAGGAAATATCACAAGGGAGTCGAGCCACGGTTTTTCAACCAACTTGTGGATATTGTGGAAAAATCAATCATACTGAGGACAATTTTTGGGTGAAAGAACGAAGGTGTTTACGATGTGGGAGTGCCGACCATCAAGTTAACCTTTGCCCGAGGAAGCAACTGCGAGATAGTAATACTCGCCAAGGAAATGTGGATACTTTTCAACAAGCCATTGAAGGAGAGGAACGACCACGAGCACCAGCTAGAGTATATACCCTTTTCGGTCAACAGACTCCAGGATCAACTGAGGTAGTAGAAGGTAAGAATTTTGAGGACAAAATTCCTTTAAGGAGGGAAGGATGTGAGGGCCCCAAAATTCAGATTTTATTTTAAAAATGCCTAACATTATTTATATTATGTTTATTTATTGAAATATGAGTAAATATATGTTTAAATTGATTATTTTCCAATTTAGAGAATTTTATACGAATTTATTGCCGGTGTGGGTGGTTTGGCCATTTTAGCATTAAAAATTGTTCCGACACGTGAATAGTGACTTGGACTTGAAATCGAGCATATGTAGTGATATTTTGAAAATATTATTAAGGTGAGACAGTGTCGGGATGAAAGAAACCAGTGTAAGTTAGACTGTCACGTGTGACGCGACAAAAAGTGGCTTTTTGACCACTTTTCCCCGAATTAAGGAGAGCCACTCCTTTTGCCCATAAAGCCTTGCTTCTTGCATCTTTGCTTCTTCATTTTTCAGCTGCACATTTGAGAGATAGAGAGAGAAAGAGCCGAGAGCTCTAAGGAGAAAAAAGAGAGAGAAACAAGCTCAAGCTTCTTCCATTTCTTTCTTCTACCTTTCTTCCACTTCCAAGCACTCTTGAAGCCACCATCATCTCCACATTTCCAGCCGAGGAAGAGAGCTAGGAGAGGGAGAGAGCTGGTCCGATTTTGGAGGGAAGAAGAAAGGTGAGTTTTGTGGTTAAAAATCTTTCATCTTCCTTCAACTAGAATCTTGAGTTTATGAAACTTGATGGATGGATTATGGGCTTGATTTTTCTTCCCATTTCAGAACCAAGGAGAGAGAGAGAGAGAGAGGGTCAAGCTCTTGAGGAGAAAAAGGAAGAAAAAGTGAAGAAACAAGGCTTGATCTATTGATGGGTTGCTTGATCGTGGGCTTGGAGTCGTAGATCGCCGTCAAAACTCGTAGATCTTGGGTAAAGATCGAAGCTTGAGGAGTTGCTAGGCTTGGGAGCACTCTTGGAAAGAGGAAACCACGAGATCATCTTGGATCTTGTCAGATCTAGTCAGATCTGAAGGTATAAAGCTTGAACCTTGTAGATATAGCTTCATTAGTGTTAAATAGCTCAGATCCATGGTTTATTTTGATAAGAATGCTTATGTATGAAGCATTTGAGTTGGGCTCTTGGATTCCCAACCTAGGTAGCGGACTTGAGGTGGATTTTAGGTAGCTGACTTGAGGACCTGTTTGGGATCTGAATGATATTTGTGAAATATATTATGATATGGTTAGAAAAGTAGGGTGTTCGTTGTTGAGAATTTTGAAGGAAAATAGATGTGATGGCTAAACCCATGCTTGGTAAATTTAATACTTGATTTCGAAATTTGTGTTTGTTCTTGAAGAATTTTCTTCTGAGAAAATATGGGTTTTGTTCATTTGTGAGTGTATGTTTGAGTGGAGGGAATGTTTGAATTTTAAAAAGATGAAAAGTGGAGTTTTTCATGAATTTCGAATGAAAAGTGTCATTTGAATGAATTTGAGGGTTTTACTATATTTTAGTCAAATTCTATGGGTTTCGAATATAAGAGCTTGGTTTGAAGTATTTTAAATTAATGTATAGTTTGACTATGAGTGAGTGCCAAGTTATTTTGAAAATAATGATTTTTGAGGTTTAAGACCTTACTATTTCAACAAAGGTAATTTTAAAAATGGCCCGAACCAGACTTCGTAGTAGTGAGGATTTGGTGCTTTTGAGTAGTTAAGTTAAGACTTGGAACATGAGATTTTTGGGCTGGTATCTGATAGTTGGACTTTGGCTCAGGTGGTCAAGACTTTGTCGAGGGTGAACCAGCTAACAAAGTTTAGTCTTCTTCTTTGTTCACTCGTTTAAGTGGATCGAGGTGAGTGTTCAAACTCCCTTTTTAAATAGAAATCTTGCCATGGTTTGTAAATGAATGATTTGTAAAATGATTTGCTAGTATTTACCAAGAAATGATTTGTCACTATTTCTAAGTAAAATGCTTTTACCCGTGAAATAGCTTATAAAGGATTTGTGAGTGACTTAACTTCCCTTCAAATGAAATCTGGCAATAGTTTCCAAATGAATGATTTATTGAAAAGATTTACTATCATTTCCAAATGAAATGCTTTACAAGTGAAACCATTTATGAAGAGTTTATGGATGTTCAAATCCATTTTTAAATCAAATGTTTCGCTGCTACGTGAAAATGACTTGTGATACGATATACTCAACTTATACTTGCAAAGAAATGAGTTTGGGAATATCTCCCGTATGTTACGTGAATTACATACTTGTTTCTAGGCGAGTGTGTACTTTACCACACTCGACCTAACTATTAAAATACTGTTCAACTGTCTACACTTTGTTTGTATGTTGCTTGTTTCCTGGATTGTTTTGTTGATAACTTGATTGTTTGATAGTGGTGTACCAAGGAGCATTTTACCCCTGTAGTCCGATGTGTACCTTATCGCATCGTTCACTACTTGTAGGTCGATGTGTACTTTATCGTATCGACTGAACTGGGTCTCAAGATCCTTTTGCTAGAAAGCCTATCTAAGAACCCCTTCTTGAGCGATCGGTGGGTCAAAAGCCTACTTGAGTACGCCATTAGTGTGGTCGGATAGGTTGGAAAGCTTTATCTTAAAACAAAAACTCCTTGGTCTTGACTGATCATTACTTGTGCATGACTGTAGGCCATGTGTACTTTACCACATTGGCTGAACAAGGCCTTTCCCCCTTCGTTATCGCCTATTCGAGCGAGCGGACTCGGGTAGGTTGGTACTTAGGGCCATGACGGTATACTCGAGTATTACCACTGGAGGGATAAGGTGATGGCCAGTTATGCGGGGATTGATCGAGTTATAAGGTGAAGTGGACTACTGAAATAGCTCCAAGTGAGCACTGTATCCTTCCAATACTGGATTTGATTGTGTACTGAATTACTGTTTACTGTATGTTGTTATTAAAGTGAGTATTGATAAAATGATTGCTTGAAAACTCAATTGTTTTACAAAGTGATTGTTAACTCAAAAGTCCATGAATTTCTTGCTTTTACTGAACATTCACTGAGCTTCTAGCTCACCCCAAAAATGTTTTAGTTTCCCCCCCCACAGGGCTCGAGACGATGGATAGCGTGCGAGGAGATCCTTCTTAGTGTTTTGGGTTGAATTACCCTTGTATCATTGGTAATCGTAGGTGGTTGGATTTTACTGTATTTGGGTCTGTAAGATGGAATTGTGATTGTACTCTTAGTACTTTGAATTGTAATTTGTGAATGAGACTTGTAAGGTGAATTTAGTAATGTTGTTATTTGTGGTTTGATCTGGAATGGTTATTTATGTTCAACTTTCAAAGTATTATTAGTTATTTGAGTGAGTGAGACCTGGCGAGAGCTAGGTTGACGGCCCGCTAAACCCTTTGGCACGCCCTAGGGTGAGGTGGGGTCGTCACACTTTCATATTCTGCCATCATTAAACAATGCTTGTAAAGATGCAGGTTAGTACGTATGACTGAGTAATAGCTATTTTATGACATATATCTTCACCAATAAAGTTTCATAATGGTGCTCCCATAAAAAGAATAAAAAAGAAAAAAGAAAGGCCAAAAAGCAAGGCTTTGTGAAGAAATTGGAATGAACTACTCCTGGAGTACAATACCTCAGAAAGAATGACATAAATGTGCTATATATGTTTTTGAAATAGAAAACAGACACAGAATTGAAAACAAATGCATCCAAATTCGTCAAGTAGTAGAATGAAGTATTCAAAGGAAAAAAAACCCACCTATTCCTCGGACTTGTTAGGATCCAAAAGAACCCGTCCATTTTTTGATACAGAACAGCATATTGCAACTGAAGTATCTAGCAAAAATAATGAGTACCAATTAGTTAGTTCTTTCTCCTTGACATAAGGTGGAGAACAACAAAAAACAACATTTACCAGCAAGATGTTTCAAAGGAATGCTAGCATCCACAAGGGCAGCACAAGCTGCATTGATGGCACATGGGAGAAGCTTAAAAACTGTAATCAAGAAGTACATCAACAAAGAAAGGAAGTTGCAAGAGAGGAGAAGACAAACTTTAAACAAGTACTGCAATTTAGCAAGAAGTGTTGCATTAATACTGCAAGAATTGTTTAATGGAGTATTGCCCTCAACTGAGTTAGCAATGTAACATAAGCCCATTTCAAATTACTTTTAGCTTTTTGGCTTTTATGTCTCATATGTTGTTGTCCCAAGCCATAATATGCACAGATTCTTAAGGTTATTATGTTTACACGGTTCAAGCTCTGATCCTGAGGTCGAAATCCAATTCCATATGATCCTATTTCAATCCCCTGGTATGAACTTATAGCACGCCAAGATAGCAACAGAATAAAGCATGAAGTGGAGTGCTGGTGCATACATTACTCACTGAATACTAGCTGTAGCAACATCCAGAAATCAGGGAATGCCTAATCCCTCAGGTGAGTCTTAAGTTTTGAGCAAATTTTTGCTATGAGTCAAATAAATAGGACGCAACTCAAGGAAAGGATGCTACAAGCCATAACCAAGGAAAAATGTACAATGAATGGCAAGATTAAACACAAATTATTGAATTTACCTCAAATTATGCCTTCAATCCCTGACCTCTTGCTTTCCCCCAAGCTTCAAGCTCTAAATTCTAGCTTCACCCAAATTTTCAAGTTCTAGTTTCTGATTTTTTGCCCCAAACTAGTGCAGCAGCTGAATTAGGGATTTTGCTACTGCAAACTCGATAGAACTACCCAAATTGAAAGTGTTCAAACTAATTGCTACCTCATAATGGCAAACTCTAGCAAATTTACGGGTGAATTTGGTAATGTGAGTTGAATAGATTGGCGGAGGTCGACATTTTGAGCTAGGATTGAAGAGAGAGAGAGGGGGTCGGAAGAGGAGAAGATGAGAAGTTGAAGTGAAAATTTGGCTAAGTGTTTTGGGTATAGAAGGAGTACTTGTGGCCAAACGACACCGTATCATTAAATTTGGACCAAGCCCGTGTACGCCTCTTGAAATTTTCACTTTGCCGCTCCGTGTGTTATATGCATAAAAGTCACGCCTTTAGTCTATTTAGTACCAAGAAAATCATGCTTTGCTTGTCCTTTATCCTATCTCTCTCTTTTTAGTTTTTCTTATCTTTGTGCAGTTTTTCTATTATTTTGAGTTTTCTTTTTTTTTCACTCTCAAGTTGCACTAAAATTTTAAAATGCGAAAATTTAGTATGTTTTTAGCTTTTTTTTTCTAATATAGAAATTTTCTAATTTATTATAGAGTAAAATAGTTAAAAAAATAAAAAAGCTATTTGTTTGGATAGAGAGTATTTAAAATAATTTTTTGAAATAAAACACTGTAGCACTTTTTTGATGTGATGTGTGTGAGATAAAAAGGTAGTTGGAAAATGTGTTGATGATGCAAGCAAGTAAATTTTGGGAGTAAATATTGTATCCAAACAAGATTCAAAAAATTAAACATTCTCTTAATCAAATATTTTTTGGTACTCATTTAATGGTTCTACCAATTATGTATAAGTTGCACTCTAATGTGACACTACCACTAGTTTTGTTGATCAAGCAATCAAAATATTTTACTTGCTAATACATGTATGAATTGCTAAATCTATTTGGTATAAGTACTCCTTCACAAATGATGAATGTGACTAATATAATTAATTAACAATCTTTTAATCAGGCAAAGATGGCTGAATTAGACTCAATTTCATACTACATTCTAGTGTTCGTTACCTTCATTTTCTTATTAGCATAATCATTAATCTTGTACTTATTATCATGATGACAAAAAAGGGAATCTATTAAATATTTTTATGTTCGTAACATATTTTTAACTAAGTTTGGGATAATCATGAAATATGCATTCATAGTTTATTAAGATATCAGTAGCATTTTGCAAATTAAAAAAATTAGGGAAAAAATACAAAAGATAGGGTGCCATACTAGAATTAATGAAATTGATGTATTGTACAAGGGGCTAAAGTGTAAAATTTAGGGTGTCATACTAGAATTAGTGAAAGTGATATAAGACATGTACTATAGACAGTGATTAAAAATGTCGTCACTGATTATGAACCTATAAATTTTCAATGACGACATCTAATGTAGTCACTGTATCACACATTTTAGTGACAACAATTTTGTAAGTTGTCACAAAGCTGATTTCCCACCAGGTGTGCCATTTGCCGGCCAACTCTACTATGACAACATTTTGTAAGTCGTCACTGACAATGAATCTGTCAAACATCACCACTGAATTACTCCAACTGTGATAACTTTGTTCTTGTCACAGAGAATGTTGCCACTGAAGGCAATTTTTCTTGTAGTGATTCATCAAATGTAATATGTATAACTTCTTCAATAACAAGAGTTCTTCTATTATTGACTCTATATCCTCTTTTGTTTTCACGATAGCCCAAGAAAATACCTTCGTCGGTTTTTTTATCAAATTTTCCAAGGTGTTCCTTGATATTTAAAATAAAGCATTTGCAACCAAAGACTTTGAAGTAGCCTACAATTGGCTTTTTATCAAACATTAATTCATAAGAGGTTTTATTCAAAATTGGTCTTAAAAGAACTTTATTCATAACATAGCATGTCGTATTCACGGTCTCGGCCCAAAAGTATTTTGACAACTCATTTTCACTTAACATAGCCCTTGCGGTTTCAACAAGAGTCCTATTTTTTCTTTCAACAACACCGTTTTGTTGAGGGATTTTTACTATTAAAAACTCATGAGTTATTCCATTGTGATTACAAAATTTCAAAAATCCACAATACTTAAATTCCGAACCATTATCACTTCTAATTTTAACAATGTGTAAACCAAGTAGATTTTGAACTTTTGCAAATAAAGAAACAAAATTTTTGAAAGCATCATCTTTATGAGCAAGAAAAATTGTCTAAGTGTGTCTAGAATAATCATCAACAATCACAAGACAATATCTCTTACCACCTAAGCTAGCAATTGGTGTAGGACCAAACAAGTCAAGATGTAAAAGCTCCAATGGTCTAGATGTAGAAACACACTTTTTAAGTTTAAAGGAAACTTTGGTTTGTTTACCAAATTGACAAGCATCACAAACTTTATCTTTTTTAAATTTAATTTTAGGCAAGCCTCTAAAAAGTTCTTTCTTAGAAATTTCATTTAGTACGTCCATATTGAAATGACAGAGTTTTCTATGCCACAACCAAGGATCTTCATTTGAAATTTTAAGACATTTAATGCTAGAAGAATTGATTTTCTCAAGAATAATAACATAAATGTCATTTAATCTTTTTCCTTTGAAAATGATATTAAACTTTGAATCAAGAACTAAGCATTCATGTTTTTTGAATAAAACAAACAAATCTCTATTACATAGTTGACTAACACTTAGCAAATTATAGCTTAGATTATCAACTAAAAGCATGTTATGAACAAACGTTTCACCATTCTTACCAACATCTCCTACGTCAATTGTTTTGGCTTTCATATCATCTCCAAATGTCACTTTTCCACTCGATTTTGACTTGAGCTTCACAAATTGAGATGGATCACGGTCATGTGTCTTGAACATCCACTATCTATGAACCATTTTGATTCCTTCACGATTTTCTCCATGTTCACCTACACAAAAGATAAACAGATTTGGTACCCTTTAATTTTTGGATCCTTGATAATTAGTATCATGTTTAACTAGTCACATACATTTCATACCTCTTTTCATGTTTTTCTTCACATAACAACCATCCTTCATGTGACCTTCTTGACAACAAAAATTGCACATAATGGTGGGGTTGTTCACATGAATTGGTTTAATGAATCTTACTCCTCTTTTTTTTTATGAATTGTGAATTCATTTGCACTAAAGGTTAGTTTTCCTTTATAAGCATTGAAATGAGGTGTCAATTCATTTCTTGGAAAGCAGTTTTGTTTCTTATGTTGAAGAAGCATGTCTAGACTATCCATTCTTCTTTTCAAGTCACTTTGTTTTTCCTTAAACATTTCACAAAGACTTGTTTTTCTATCAAGTTCATGTTGTAACTCAATTTCAGCTCTTATCAAGCAATTGTTGTCATATTTCAGTTTTTTGTTTTCCTGAAACAGATTTGCATTATCTTGTAGGAGAAAAGTGATTTTCTGTTTTAACTCTTTGGTCCGAGCATAAGATTCTTTCAATCTATCAGGCAATTTTTCAACAAATGATTCAAGATCATCATCATCATCATCACTTTCAGATTGAGGATTACAAGATGTTACCTCATTATCTCCAATTGCCATGAAAGCTATTTGTGCAGATTCTTCTTCTTCTTCTATTTCTCCTTCCGAATTGCACTCGTTCCAAGTGATTTGGAAGTTATTGAATCTTGGCTTCCTTTCATTCCTTCCTTCCTTCTTCTTCTTCGTTGGACATTCATTTGCATAATGTCCAAGCTGTCTGTATTTAAAGCATTTGTCCCCTTACTTTTTGTTTGCATCTTGTCTTACCTTGTATCTTGTGTTGAATTGGTTGGGGATTTGATTGCTAGGTCCTCTTTTTCTGAATCTCTTTTTGTTGAGGATTCTCTTGAAGCTTTTAGTGATGAGAGCAAGATCACTATCATCACCATCCATATCTTCATCATCCAATGAGGCTGAATCATCCTCATCTTGGGATGCCTTTAGAGCAATACTCCTTTTTGCCTTGCATCTTCTTCATCCTGCACTTTGCTTTTAAGTTTCAAATCATAAGATGTTAGAGAGTTTACAAGAGATTCAATGGACATTGAATTCAAGTCCTTTGCCTCTTCAATGGCAGTACTTTACTTTCCCATTCTTTAGGTAAAGTATTCAAAGTTTTTCTATTTTTCTCACTTAGTGTGTATTCCTTGTCCAACACTTCTAAATCCTTGATGAGATCATTAAATCTACAATACATTTTATGAACATTTTCATGAGGTTCCATTTTAAATGATTCATATTTGGTGACTAAGATAGATTTCTTTTGCTCTTTTACATCTTCACTACCTTCATGAATTTCCCTCAACTTATCCCAAATTTCCTTAGCTGATTTACATCCTTTAACTCAAATGGATTCATTTATGTCTAAAGCACTATATAAGACATTCATGGCTTTAGCATTTGAAGTGAGATTAGCCCTATCCTCATGAATCAATTCATTTCTAATTTTTAGTCTAGGAACATGAGTAATAGGATCTTCAATAATAGTAGTATATGGACCTTCATTAACTATAAATCATAAATCAATATCAAGAGATTGCAAGAAGATAATCATGCGTTCCTTCCAACTAACATAGTTTGATTCATTAAATATTGGTGGTCTAGTTACGGATTGTCCTTCTACAAACACAGCATTGTTGGTTGTTATCTTTACTCTAAGTGGCTAAATTTGATCCTAGAGACCAAACTCTGCTACCAATTGTAAGGCCCAAAGACAACTTAAGAGGGAGGGTGAATTAGGTTGATTAAAAATTAATCAAATTATGATACCCCTTTTTTACATTAAGAAAAGTAACCTCTTACACAATAGAATTATCAATGAAGGAGCAATAGAATTCAAGCAAGATAGAAGATATAAGCAATAGAGGAATTGTAATGTAAGCTGTAAAAAGGGATGAGAGTATGCAAACCAATTGTCTACCAAGCTCCTCTTGTGCTTGAAGAACAATTCTCAACACAAGCAACTTCAATTTGATGAAATTCAACCAATCTTGTGTACAATGGAAGGCTCACTTTCTCCTTGCCTCAAGCAACACTCGGTCAAGCTAAGAAGTTTTATAATCACTCAGGATAACCTTCACAAAACTACAATATTGAAGAATTCAATCACAATTGAAAAGCTTGCACACTAGTTCACACTTCAAGAACTACAAATCTTACTAGGAGAGTATTTTTCTTGCCAAAATCACTCTTAAGAACTTGTATTCTAAGTGTACAAAAGTTCC
Organism: Gardenia jasminoides; assembly: GCA_013103745.1. NCBI lineage: Eukaryota > Viridiplantae > Streptophyta > Magnoliopsida > Gentianales > Rubiaceae > Gardenia > Gardenia jasminoides. The sequence continues at coordinate 10,942,319 of CM023098.1, read as the reverse complement.
TTTAATGTTCAGACAAGGTTCTATTTAAAGGAGATCAAAAAGTGCCTTGATAAACGTTGTCAACAGATAGAAGGCACCTGAAGTGTCAACTAGCCGTTGGAGCTGTCGGACGTCCAATACAATGTTATGTGTCCGGTGCCATCGTCCGAAAGGTTGTTTCAATCTTTATCAGACAGCCGATATATTTTCTACATCCAATGTAGCCTGCGTCCGACACTGGTCAGAGAGTTTAGAAATTTTCTTGAATTCGATCGGACGTCCGGTGATGCTGATATGCGTCCGATATGAGTGTCCGATACTCCCCCTATCTATCGGACATCCGGTGCTTCAAGTTGAGTGTTCGAAGGAAGCTTTTCAACCTTTATCGGACGTTCGATGCATGTTATCAAGCGTCCGATAGAGTTGAATGTCCTTTACTCCTTTTTGATTGAGTTCTTCAATTGCACCATTTGCACCAATGATCTGAGCTGCCATATTTCTTAATGGAAGACATTAGATTAAATTATCCAATTGTTTTGTAATTATCAAAATCCGGGATCAAGATTTACAGACGTGTCTTGTACTTGTTAATCTCGAGATTTCTTGAATCCTCTTGGTAAGTTATCGAATTGAGCCATTAAGAAGGCCCAGGTCGATGAGATTTAACAAACCTTGGGTTACGTGACGTGTTGTGTGCTCTGAACATAGCATATGGCCTTGTCTCTGTTGAAGAGCAATACACAAATATACAAATTTTTTGTTAGGGGGACGGGCCCGGTTAGGGATTTTGGTGGAGTAAGGAGACATTGGTTGTCTACTTGATTTTATATGTGAAAGTTGACGGAGTGTCAACTACATGATATGTGCTCTAATCCATGGACGTGCACCAGTTTCGAGGACCTTAGCTCCTGAGAGCTACCCGTGTCCTACCTTGTGTTGTTACCTGTTTTCCTTATTTGCTCCTAAATGTGAAATCGTCGTGAAATGTCATATGCTATGTGTGAATTAGATGTCTTTTGGAACTCATTTAGCTTTAGCTCATTTCTTTAAATTTGTTTTCCTTAGCAGGGACTAAGAATCCGAACGAAGGCGCCAACCATTAGTACTAGGGTTTACTTTTGTTTCTGACTTGAGAGACTTGAACTATGAATTTGGAGTATTGTATTGTTGACTTTGAATGTATAATCAAGTACTCTATGTATTTTGGAATTTCAAGGTTTGAGTAATGAATTTGTTACTTGTCATTTGGTTTAGATTTGTGTTTTCATTTTAGTTTGATGAATTAGCGAACGTTTGTGTGAGTGAATCCTAGCGAGAGTTAGGCAGGCGGTCCACTAATACCTTAGGGTACGCCCTTGGAAGAGGTGGGGCTGTCACAATCAAGGAAATCCAAATGATATTTTTAATGTGATTTTCTTTTTTGATTGCTTATTTCCTCCCCCTAACATTGAGAATTGTAGTTCATCACAATATTAATAAATTATTCAATAAATAGACCACCCATTACTATTTCTCATTGTTTAATTGTAACAAAGTGATCTGTACCTGACATAGATTCTCAAATTTCTAGTGGAGACACATGTAATACAAATGGGTATATAATTGTCAGCTCTTAAAACAACGAAAATTCTCACTTTTAACAAATTATAAATATGTGAGAATGGTAGACTTCTGATTTATTATAGGTGATGATTTTGAATTGATTATAAACCAAATAAAAATGAAGATAACTATTATCAATAACCATTTCTTTCTTGAATGCGATATAATCAACCTTTGTTTCACTTGATGTCTTAATATGATATCTAATATTATCTCATTTAGTGTTTCACTGTAATATCTATTTTGAGATATCTTCGAGACTTAGAGAGTAGTGCATCATTTATAACAAATTTTACTCCTTTAGAGAGAAATATAGCAGTGGCTCTTTCAAAACTTCCAATTAGTTCTTGCACTACCATGTATTATTACACTATCAATGAAACAAATACTATCACCATAATTATTTGATCCCAAATGTTTGGCATCCATTTCTTCTTAAGAAAGAAAATATGGGTATTATTATCAATCGCTCTACTAATTTGCACATTTAGAGTGTCTGTTCATCCCTTTTTTTTTTAATGATAAATAAGATATTTAACTGCACGACATCTATGAGTCTAATTGCCTTTCATAATACACTGATAACATTTGCCTTTAGGATCCTTGTTTTCTTGTTGTTCTCATTATTATCCCACTTCAGGTGGGAATTTTTATTCTTGACAAGGTATGAACCATATCTACCAAAACCACGATTATGGCTATAACCATAGCTAATATTTTGAAATTTAGTCGCATTCACTTCTGGGAATGGACTGGAATTAGTTGATAATTCATTCTATAGCTCAACTACAAGAAGACATGCAATAAGTTCAGAATATTTCGTAAATTATTTTTCTCGACATTGCTACTGCAAGAGCATATTTGAGACATGAAAGATGGAGATTTCATTTTTCAGCAGATCCTCCTTAATGATATTTTCTCTACACAATTTCAATTTAGTAGTAGTTCTGAACATTGCAGAGCTATACTCGCTAATTTATTCAAAACCTTGCAGTCTTACCTAAATTTATTATGCTGATCTTTTGAAAGAATGACTATCTTTAGGCGGTCAAATCTTTTTCTTTTAATTATTTCAAAGGACAAATGGATCATTAAGCATCATTGATTTTCTATAATGGTGTCTCTAAAACTCATTATATCAAGATGTAATTAAGCATCTAGTATTCATGATAAATAATTATTTCCAAGAATATCAAGAGGCATAAGTTTCAATTTTGTGATAATAATCATAAAGAAATAATTTGAGTTCCAAAGAAAGATGTTAACTCAAAGATTGCCCCAGAAGTGCAGACTCGCATTCAATGATTGTTCAATGGTAAATACTTATACTTCATAAATACTTAAAGATTTTTTTTTAAATCTTTTTTTTATTGAATAAAAAACGTAGCTTATACAAGAGTCTTGCAAGGAAGCACTGCAGCCTAAATGCAGCCTACCCTACACGGGAAATAAAACAAAATACATAAGCTAGAGCTGTGCAGCATTTGCAAGAGCTACATAATCACCCTCTGTGGCAACACTCTATCAGCTACCTACAATCCATTAGTCCTGCCTCTTACCTCTTCAGCCTACGGAAGTTAGGCAAGCCCAACCTATCCAACCGCAACTGGCCTCTCGCCATGCTTGGGAGCGCATCTACTCCCTCATACACCCGATCCACTCCGTCATCCGCCCTAGCCTTTGACAAGACGTCAGCAACCATATTGCCTTCACGATAGCAGTGAGAAATGGAACAGAATAATCCCTTAAATTGTTGCAGTTCATCCAGGTCCCGAACTAGCTTCCATGGGCAATCACATACTCCAGTTAACATCCAAACAAGCAATTGAGAATTAGATTCCAAACGTAATTACGTAAAACCACGACCCACGACAAGACGAACCCCAAAAAGCAACGATTTTAACTCAGCATGTAGATTATCAATTACACCAAAATGAGCAGAAAAAGCTAAGAGAAAACCTCCATTCCTGTCTCTTAACACACCTCCTCCACCACTCCTACCTGGATTCCCTTTCGAGCATCCATCCGTATTCAACTTGAAATGTTTAGCCGGCCTACACCACTTGATCAAACTGATCCTAACAGGCTGCCAACATCTTCTAAGTGAGGCCAAGACACTCTGCTATGTCTGCGGAGCCACCTGCACCTCCGGAAACTTGATAGCGAAGGCTTCCAGAACGTCATTTAGCACGCTTGCTAAACGAGCTGTAAGCTGAATTTCTTTTCCTCATACAAAGCCCTGTTACAAAAATTCCACAGCCGCCAGCATAAAATCGATGGAAGCAACTTAAATAAGAACCCGAAATAACGATTCGTAGAAGTTCTCAGCCACCACCACATCACCATATGTCTCACCATAGAAACTCCCCGCACATTGCCCAAACCCTCAGGAAAAGAATTCCAAACCCGCTGTGCAAGCTCACCTGAGCATAAAATGTGATCCACCATCTCCACTTGTGGCGAAGCACAGCATAAATACCTAGACAGACCGTGGACCCCAAAACGGTGCAAAACCTCCATGACAGGCAGTTTGGAGGATAACACACGCATCATAAAAAAAGAAATCTTTGTCGGCAAGACTGAGTTCCAGATATTAGAGGACAAGAACGATGGATACCCGTGTCGTCTAGCCACTTGGTAGGCTGACGAGGCCAAAAACAACCCAGTAGAGGTCGGAACCCAGACCATGATATCCTCCAACTCAAAACCTGGTGGTGAAACAGCTAAAACCTTCTTTAGACAATGAGGCGGAAGCCATTCCCGTAAGAGCTGAACATTCCAAACACCATTGAGAACAAAGTCCTGAACAACATGCTCCCCAAAAATCTCCACCTGCATGCATAATGGACCCTCCCTAATCCAATTATCATGCCAAAAGTCCACCCTGCCACTGCGTACCACCCATGTAATGTGCTCTTCGGCTATAGGCTGAATTCCCACCAGTCTCCGCCACGTAAGAGAACAGCCTGGAACTAATTCTGCATGACACATGTGCCTCCGTGGAATGTATTTATTATGCATGAAATTCGCCCACAACAACCGCCGTTGCCTCAAATTCCACCAAAGCTTAATGGAAAAAGCCTTAAACACGTCATCCAGTGAGCGCACACCCATACCCCCTTCTTCAAACGAAGTACAAACCTGTGCCTATCGTATCCAATAAAACCGCTTTCCGAACTCCGAGTCCCCCCATAGAAAATCAGCAAAAATCCTCTCTAAGGATCTGAAAACACTCTTAGGAGGATTATCAGCTGCCAACAAGTGTGTTGCCATGGAGGATAGGACACTTTTCAAGAGGACCAATCTACCCCCCGCCCACAACAGCCTCTCTTTCCAGGATAACACTCTCGCCGCCACTTTGCTGCACACATCAGCAAAATAGCTCTATCGACACCTTCCATAAAACAAAGGAAAACCTAAATACTTCACCGGAAACGACTGCCATGGAAACCCCGTCAACTGGCCAGCACTCCTCCTTCGCCCAATCAGCAACCTATGATGGGACATGTAGCAACTCTTATTCTGATTGACTTGCTACCCCGACACCGCACAGTAATCCTCGAGAATCGCCATCACCATCTGAAGCAAGCATTTCAGAGCACTCGAAAAAATAATGACATCATCGGTGTAGGCGAGATGAGTAATGATAGGGCACCCAGACTGTACCTTAAACGGAACAAATCCAGGCCTAAATATCAGAGAGTTCAGCCTACGGGATAATACCTCTGCTTCAATTACAAATAATTCTGGCGATATCGGGTCTCCTTGATGCAAACCTCTAGTCGACTTGAAATACCCCTGAGGTGCTCCATTCACTATAACAGAAAACCACACATTTGAGACCAATCTCCAAACATGTCAATCCACTGTTCCCCAAACCCAAAACGCCTAAGGACATGTAATAAAAAAGGCCAGGACACTCTATCATATGTCTTGGCCATATCCAACTTAATCACCAAGCTTCTATCCCGCCTTGACCTCCAAGCGCCAGCAATCAGCTCCTGAGCTAATAAATAATTATCCGCTATTTGCCTGTCCCTCACAAATCCACTTTGTTGGGGAGATATGATATCCAGCAAAACCTTGGCTAGCCTATCCGCAAGTACTCAGGAAATCACTTTATTAGCAAAATTACGCAGACTAATTGGCCTGTACTGAGTAAAATCCTGAGGAAACTGAACTTTAGGAATCAGTACTATCGAAATTGACGTTATACTCCTCCACAATTCAGCCCCATAGAAGAAACTTACCACTGCTGCATAAACATCAACTACTATTACCTCCCATGCACTCGTAAAGATCATCCCTGTGAAGCCATCAGGCCCAGCCGCACTCTCCCCATCCATTGAAAACACCACCCCCCTCACCTCCTCCATTGTGGGAACTTTTTCCAACTCATCCCTCTGGCCTTGCGACAATAGCTTTGGAATCACACCTAGTGCCTCAAACGATAAAGTACCCACATCCCCCATAAAAAGGTTTTGAAAGAAACAAACTACCTCACCTGCAACCTGGACTTCCATGTCCAACCAAACTCCGTCTGCAGCTTTAATTCTATGAATTGCAGCACGTCCTCGGCGCTCAGCCACCACGGCATGAAAATATCTGGAGTTTCTATCCCCTTCCTTCAACCATTTGACTCGGGCCTTCAGGTGCCAAAACCTCTCCTTCACCACCAACTTATTCCTCAGCAAAGCCCGATTCTTGTGCAATGTTATTCTATTTTGTTCAGTTGGATCATCATCGAACAGCGACTCCGCTCTCTCTACCTCTGCTTCTACCTCTTTCATGGCCTGAAAGATATCCCCAAACACTGTTTGGGACCATGCCTGCAATCCCAACTTGACATTACGCAACTTAGCAGCCAACACACACAATGGCTCTCCTGAAAAATCTGCCACCCAACCTCATCTAACTGCATCCAGATAATCCTCTCTGTGCGTCAAGAAGTTCAAAAAATGAAACGGCCTCGGTTTATTATCCAATCTGGTGCATGCCGACAATAGCAGAGGAGCATGATCAGATGGGTCTCTTGCTAGATGGCGAACTTGAAACCGCACTTCCATTTCCAAGGCGGCCTGATTGCATAACATCCTATCCAAGCGTTTTCAAATGCGTGCATTTCCCTGCCGATTGTTACACCAGGTATATTTATTACCTGAGAAACCAGCATCCAACACCCCCGCCAAAGACATAAAGGACCCCAACTCCCCACCTTCCATCAATCGAAAAGGTCGCCCACCTCTCTTCTCACCTACATCTGCTATTACATTAAAATCACCAATTCTAGCCCACGGGGAATCCGCTGGCTTGTCTGCCAGTAGCGCCTTCCACAAGCCCAAGCGCTCCTGGCTCGTGCATTTCGCATGGACAAAAGATAAAAGAAATGGCCGATCAACTAACTGGGAATTAACTTGAACAGAAAGGTGTTGGTCTGATTCCGCCGCCAACTCAACATGAAAGGTATTATTGTAAAAAACCAATATAGATACATGCACATTTGCAATGGAGCAGTCCATACGCAACTGGCTGTTTTGACATCAGCTAATGCTATTTTTGGTTCACGTATAGCAACAATCTCAAGAGAATACAAACGAATCAACTTTTTCAAACGCCTAAAATTAGGGGAATAATTCATTCCCCTTACATTCCAAAAGAGACAATTAATCATTGGATATATTAGGCAAAGAATTATTACTCTTCTTTGACCTCGATCGCAAGAAACGATCTGAAGCTAGCCCACCCCTATTTCCTTTGATCTTCCCCCCTCCATTTTCTCTTGAACTTGCTGAATGACCGGGTCCAGATTAAAAATATCAATCACAGTAGGTGAGGTCGGAAGAACATTACCAGAATTCTCACTTCGAGGCGACAGCAACCCCGCAACTGTACCCAGCTCATGCTCAGCTTCAACTCGAACCTGCTCTGCTACAAATTCCAGCCTCGGGCTGGTGACTTCCTGCTGCAACTCCTCCTGGATTGGGGGCAGCGTAACAACCAAACAACTCTCCTGATGAGAATCCACAACCTGCTGCCCATCAGTCGCAACAGACTCATGCTTCTCCGCTGCACAACTTACTGTAGCTGCCATTCCCAAGTCCTCCTCTTGAACCTTTAGCCTAGGTTCTTCCCTCCCGCCCTGCACCTCATTCTACAGCAACAGCACCTCCTGACTCACAGGAATCATCAACATACTCTGCTGTTGCTGAGATGTTTTGTTCCGCACCTCTTATTTGGTGCCATCTGCCATTGCTATTCCAGTAGCTTGTTCAGAAGGCCTGAGCTCTGATTCGACATCCCCGCCAGCCTCCATATCAGAGCCCTGCAAAGCATTTACATCATGCTTGTTATTCAGCTGCCCACAATCTTGACGACGGTGCTCGATAATTTGTCAGGCGTCCATTTTTTCCTTGTCTAGTTTCGGATGCAATCCCCTACAGGATTGTTGATCATGACCTTGCAGAAAGCAATAGTCACAATATTTGGGAATATTTTCAGGAACTAGGTATTGCCAAACCCCTCGTGATCTCCATTCCTAATCCAAACACGTGAGGGCACCGACTTAAGAAGATCCATCTCCACACATACCCGCGCCATACTTGGGCGAGACGTTGTTGCTGTCATAGCATCAACAAACAGTGGAGTGCCCACCACTCCCATGATTTGGAACAAACATTCCTTGTTGAAGAAATGCAGCGGCAACTTTGGAAGCTACAGCCACACCGGAGCAATCGAAGGCTCCTTATCGACATGAAACACGGGAGACCATTTAAACACTCGCATTGGGTGGTGATTGACATACCACAAGCCTCGCGCCCAGACCTTATAAAAATCAACCTCGTTACCTAAGCGGATGATAATGTGTCGCGTATCCGATAAGCCTATCGTTGCTTCTTCTTTCAAATCCAGAGCTCGAAAGAATTTCTTTGTCTCCTCCAGTGTTGGCCAGCCCTTGGAGAATTTTCGCACCAAGGCAAACCTATAAGGAGCTGCAAGTCTGGGTAGGTCATCTTGAGAGAAGTGTATGGCTGGTTCCCCTCGGTGTGTAGAAGAATTTGCCCGAATACTCAGCGTCAGCTGGTCACTTCTCGTGAATAACTCGGAGAACGATTTCCATTGAAACGATGGGGATGATTGGCTCCCCCCAACCAAAGGTTGGAGGGCAGCCGCAGGAGCCATCCTTGTCGAACTGTCGAACCGTAGCAGAAGGTCTTGGGAAACCTAGCCACCTCAGTGATAGAGACGTAAGTGAACCTATCTAACCTGATAAATACTCAAAGATTAATCATAAGAAAATGAAATAAGTTAGAAGAATCTTACCTCAATGAGAACTTAAGAATTAGAGTATGTGTTCAATAGGCTTTTGAAATTGGGACTTGTATTTGATAGCTCAAAAGTAGAAATTTATACTTGATTACTTAAAAGTAAAGTCTCATGTATCACAATTGCTCAATGATAAAGACTCTTATTTCATCTTTACTCAAAGATAGAGACTTGTGCTAATAACATGTTGTAAAATCAACCGCTAATATACATTTGATTGGTAGTGATTGTATATTGAATTATACTAATAGAACAATAAAGTAAATAATTGTGAAAAGTGAACAAGAAATAGAGGGAAATTTATGCTTTCATTCACTAGTTTGTTTACAGTTCTTACGGTTACAAATGCGGTTAGGGATGATCCCTATTTATAGGTAAGGTGAATGATACATGAACTAACTTTAATATTCATTCATGGATTTAGTACATCAAGATGATAAAATTTAGTTGTTCCATGAACTGGTAAGTGTATCACATTAATTTAGGAGGAGAATGCATGTATGAATCTTCTAGGCGAACTAAGTAAACATCCATATTGATTTGTACTTGTTTCATAGTAGTCATATATTTTTTTCGTTCTATTCTTATTTCGTGTGTAGTAGGTCTGTGTATTTATTATTCGTTATTCAGGAAAGATCAAGAAAAAGTAGGCTTCGATCCTTGTTTGCTTTCTATTGCACTACTACGCTTGTTGACAAGTATGGTTACATTAATAAAGCATAATTTTGCTTCTTAAATGACATTTTTTTTATATTTTTCAAAATTAAGCATGTTACAAAGGATATGTACCATATGAAATGACATTAACTCCTACTACATCTATTCTAACTCTTTTTTAGGTAGTTCTTTTATAATAAAAAAACTAATATTAATATTGAACACACATGCTGAAACTTACAAGTAGTTGTGCATTGAACGCACTAAGATTTAACAAAGGGTGAGCACCCCTATTATTTAATTTAAAATCTTTCTATCTTTTTCTTGTTTTATTTTTCTCTAGTTCCCTTGTGCAGTGCAAACTTCCCAACAATCCACTTATATTTAAAAAAAAAAATTTCACCTTTCCTATTCACTGCCAGTATTCCAAGAAAAAAAAAGGAAAATCTGTCCTTTTCATGTATTATTATTATTTTTTCAAAAAAAAAAAAAGCACATCTACAGTTCTTGCATCATAACTGTTGTTTAATATATGCAACATGAACGAATAAGGAATAAGTTATGTGTAAAATAATTGAGTTGTTTATTACAAAGTTATTATTACAGTGTTTCTTCCTATAAAAATCGTTGTTGTATCGATCAAATTTCTTATGATGATCCCTATATGTTTTGGAGTTAGATTCTAGTTTTCTTTTCCATAATTTGAATTTGCTTCCTTGTTCTATATGTTTGGAGGTGCTATTAGCTTTAGCCAATATATAGGTGCTTTGAGATTTTCTCCAAATTAAAGTAACTAATTGATCTTTCTTTTCCCTAAAAAAAATGACAAGGAAATAGTTCAATTTTAAGATATTGGAAGGAATAAAAACATTTTGATCTTTCTCTTTGATTCTTCTACACTTTTTCCTTGATCTCTGAACTAATGCTAGTCTGATTCATTCCATCTCCTGAAAATGTTTTGGAATACTGCTATTCATAGTTTCTTAAAGAAGTATCCCAAATAGGGTAGGATTAGGATTGTTGGATTTGGAAAATCACATTTTCGTGTCACTTTCTAGTCAAGGTAGGCCTAATGATTGGCCCAATATCCAGTGCTGACAGCCATTAGGCCAAGCCAAAACTCGAGCAAGATCAGAACAACTTTGGCTTAAAGTCCGTTTTGACAATTAGTGTCAGACATGAGTGATCTACATGCAAATCCTCAAGAATCCATCTGCAGGTCCTATTGGAGACCAAATAACTCTATGAAGGATAATGAATCAGATCCTTTGAATTAACATCCCAATTCCACAAGAATCATGTCATTTGGAGGTCTGAACGCTGACATATGCCCAAAATACTGAGAACTAGTTAAAAGAGCATTATAGTAAAAATATACTTCAGTAATTTGGAATGTTGGCTATAAAAATGTGAGAACTAGAATCTAATGTCTCATAAGAATTTTAGATCATTCTCTTAGCTTCAAAATGAATCAAGAATCATCTCAGTCCGATTTCTGTAGTTCAAGTTATCACAGAAAGACTAAAATATGTCATTTCTGCCTTCCTTCCTCTTCATTTATTCTTCATTTATTGCTTTTTTGCACCACATTTTGGTCCATTCTCTTTCCACTTGACCTTTTGACCTATTAGGACAATATAAGAGCAAAATTATGTTCAAATTAAAGTTCAAATATCATAGTTAACTAGCAACTCATATATATAAATATGCTGCAATTTATACCCTATCAATGCACTATCTAGTCTAAAGCAGAAATGATCAGCATCAACACTAAAGTAGTTTGTTGAGATTTTTTTACACCTATTAAGGTAGGGCATTAAGCATTCAAAAGTAATTTGATTGGAATAAGGCTTTGATATCAAAATATTTGAGCATTTTTCCAAAAATGGGGACTTTATGTGGATTAGGTAGGTCATATATTTTTGTAGTTTGGAAAGTCTTTTCTGGGCTATTCAAAGTTCTAATGACTATTCACAGAGTTGGAGAATAATACTTCAATTAAGACCTGCTGCTCTGACTCTTAGAAACATTTTAGTCCTTTATTGATGAGATCTTTTGGTTGTTATTATCACTCTTTTTTGTCTAGCATATATCTAATACTCCCCCAGTTCCAAAATTTTTGTCCTACTTTTCTTCTTGGGATGTTCCAAATTGTTCATACTATTTAGAAAGTCAAAACTTTTTTTAGTCTTTTTTTCTAATATTTTCCCAACTTTTAATCAAATGCATGTTACACTAAAATTCAAAATTTGAATTTTGAGGGATAAGATTGGAAAGAAAATTCCAAACATCACAATCAAAGTACTATAGGTAAAAAGTTGGATTCTCAAAGTGTGATTAAAATTTTAGGACAAAGGAGTATATGAGGGAGAGATTAAGTTCACACTCTTGTATTATAAGAATTAGAGGATGAAAGTTTTATACACTAACTATACATATACTAGCAGGTATCGACACATGTTACATTTGCAAGAATGAAAGTTCAAATTTAAATTGAGATTAGTCCTAGTGTACACATAGATAATATATACAAGATTAACCCTTCTTGTTAATCTACAGTTTATACAAGCATTAATGCTAATCTCACAACTCATTAATGCATCAAAGGTGTAAACCTAGGATGAAGGGGTGGTAATTTAACATTGCAACTGACGAGGTTCTACCATACACAAAATTTTAATTATAAAACCTAAACACCCCATTTACTGCAAGTATATAGATTGTTTATTGAGTATAGGGTATGTTAGGTGTCGAACCCACAGGGAAGATTGTCAATTACCGGTGGTTTTCGAAATCCTCTATTAGTTAGACTATCACAAATAAGTCAATCTAAACTACAAACATGAAATAAAATAAGTAAACATATACTAGCAGGTATCGACACATGTTACATTTGCAAGAATGAAAGTTCAAATTTAAATTGAGATTAGTCCTAGTGTACACATAGATAATATATACAAGATTAACCCTTCTTGTTAATCTACAGTTTATACAAGCATTAATGCTAATCTCACAACTCATTAATGCATCAAAGGTGTAAACCTAGGATGAAGGGGTGGTAATTTAACATTGCAACTGACGAGGTTCTACCATACACAAAATTTTAATTATAAAACCTAAACACCCCATTTACTGCAAGTATATAGATCGTTTATTGAGTATAGGGTATGTTAGGTGTCGAACCCATAGGGAAGATTGTCAATTACCGGTGGTTTTCGAAATCCTCTATTAGTTAGACTATCACAAATAAGTCAATCTAAACTACAAACATGAAATAAAATAAGTAAAAATAGCAATTAAAAGCTCCAAGAGTTACGGAATTCCTTACCAATCTTGCAAATGAAGCTACCAGTTGAATTAATGTTATTATTTTGGCTAAGTATGGCGTAATTTCCTAATGCATGTGAAACCTACTCTCGTAGTGAATCAACTATACTTATAGCTAAATCATACCTACACTTGTGGTTATGGAATTAACTACAAGCTCAATTGCTCTATGAAATTACATGAAATAAATCACTAAAGCCACGAAGGTGCCCCTCTACTCTTGTGAAAGAACTCCCTAAATTTAGCACCTCATGAACTAGTGTCAAATTCCAATTCTCATTACAAACTTAACACCGTAAGATGATCACAATTAATGATCGATTAATCATGATTATAAAAGCCAAAGTATTAAATAACTTGATCAAAATAATAGCATCAAATAACCAAGTAAACATCACAAACAAGATGCAGAAAGTTCATCCATAACCCAATGCATAAACTTTAGCTAAACATGACAAAGAAAGAAAGGATCATACTTGTATTATAGCTAAACATGAATTCAAATACAAAAGAGAAAGTGATAGGAAAGAAGTCACCCATGTCGCTAGAGCTTCAACATTCCATCTTTACTCTTCAATTCTTCGTCCAAATCTAACTACAAGTACAAGATGAAAAACTACAAAAACTACATTACTAACTATACTAAACTAATGAACTAAGAAAAATTAGTGAAGACTACATTTTTAATAGTGTTTCTAGCCTTCCCCTCATTATCTAAAAATGTCTACCAAAGGCCCTATTTATAGAAGATGTACTCCATAAGATTCCAAATCTTCATCATGTGAGCACAAGCAAAGTTTAAGATTCAAAAGTCAAGAAAAATGGTTTCTATGAATGTTCATTCTTTGAAATGCTTCAAATACATCTTCATGCATCTTATCAAGCTTCAAATGAGTTGTAAAGTTGATGCAAATTGTGTTTTGGATTTGTCACAAGTTGTTTCTCCAACTTTCCAAGATTTTTCACGCAATTTGCAGCTGAAATTCATTCAAACTTGAGCTAGAAGTGAGTTGGAAAATTTCTGAAAATTGACTGCACGTTGTATAGGTCATTATCATGGATCCGCGAGGCAACATCTCATGGATTGCATCGTGGATCCAGCTGCCCTGGCTCTGTTGAGAGAGAATCATGAGCTATTTAATTGTTCCAACTGTCACTTCGTGTTTTACCTCGCGGATCGAGTGCAGAATCACAAAATTTTGAATTTTTTTTCGTGAAATTAAAGCATTAAATCTTCTGACTTTTGACCCCTTAGTTCCTTGATTATTGAATTGCAAAATGATCATCTCAATTTGGAACTTTATCAACTTCAGATATTTTAATTTTAAGTTTATCAACTTTAGATATTTTAATTTTTCAACTTTGCTTCCAACCTTCATTGCAAATATCTTCTCATTTTACTTCCTTTGATGATTGAGCCATTAATCCTACAAAACATGAAGTTTTCACTACTTTAATCCATAGAAATGCACTTTTCCTATTTAAACCATAAAATGCAAAACTTCACTAGAAATCTTAGTTAATTAGCCATTAAAATAACAAAAACACACAAAAACTAAATAATTAAACATATTTCAAGCATACAAAATAGACACTTATTAGCACCTCATCAATGTATCAATATTTAAGGGATAGATTAAATTCACACTCTTAGTGTTCCAACTATTTGTGCATATCCAGAGACTTTTGACATCAATAAATTCTTTTAATCAAATTGGCAAATGGAATCTGTTCGTCAAAAAAAGAAGGCTGTTAGAGCAAAGTTTGCATCTGATCGTAAACTTCGTTCAAAGTTAAAATATTTAAATAATTCCTTTGCTGCTCTTTCCAATAATTAGGTTTTTATTTTGGAATATTCATGGGTTTTTAAGAAATCATAATCTCACTCATTTAAAGACATTGATTCGTATGTTTAATTTTGGAGATGCTTTTTATTTGTGAGTCAAAATCTGGTTTGCACAGTTTAAATGAGGCTAGGTTGAACTTGAATATAAATGCTTGTTTGGCCAATTCTAGTGGTTCTATTTGGGTTCTCTATCAAGCCTCATTTCGTTGCTTTTTGGTTAGTGAAAGTGATCAACATATTACCATGTCAGTTCAGCATTATTTGCTTCATTCTTTTGTGCAAATGTTATTCCTTCATGCTTATTATACAATTGAGGAGAGGCATTCTTTGTGGGAGGGGCTGGTGGTGGATAATAGTGGGAATTCTCCATGGTTGATTGGTGGGGATTTTAACTTGATTATTGATGTGAGGAGAAGACCTTTTTGGCCAGCTGAGGCGTTGGACTTATTATCTTTTATAGGGGTAGCTGGTGTTACTGATACGGGTTTCTCTGGATCTAAATATACATGATGCAACAATAGAGAAGATAGTGCACATGTTTGGAAGAGGCTGGATCGTGTGTTAATTAATCATGCTTGTTTGAAATATTATTGCAATTTCTTTGTTCAGCATTCATTGCCTGATCCTTCTAATCATGCTCATTTGCTTATTACTGCTTGTACTAGAGTTGATAGGAAGCCGAGGCTGTTTCGATTTTTGAATGTTTGGACTTCTCATTCTGGTTTGCTGGATATCATTAGATCAAATTGGCAGGGTGATTTTCTTGGTAGTAAGCTTGTTAAGGTGAAGATTGCATTGCGTAAGTGGTCTCGGGATTGCTTTGGAGATATTTTTCTTGTGGTCAAACAAGCTGAACAAGAAGTGTCGCTTGCTGAAGCTAACTATTCTTTGGAAAATCATGAAAAATTGCGTAAGGCTAGAGCTCATTTGCAGTTCAAGAATAGAATGGAGGAGGCATTCTAGCAACAGAAGGCTCGGGTGAAATGGCTGCGAGAAGGCGATCGTGACAGTAAATACTTTCATTCGATTGTTGCTTAATGACATCTTAAAGTAGCAATACATTGTATTAAAGATCAATCTGGCCAGTCGCCGGAGGCCGAGGATGACATTGCACAAAAGCTGTTCATTATTTCTCAAATCTCTTGTCTACTGAGATTAATCTAGACTCGTGATTTCCTCAGTGGTATTCCTAGATTAATTGCGGAAGAGGAAAATATTAAACTAGTGGCTTTTCCCTCAATGGAGGAAATTAAGAGGGTCAATTTTGAGATGGATAAGGATAGTGCTAGGGGGCCGGACAGTTTTACAGGGAAATTTTTTTCTTTTGCCTAGAGATATTGGAAGATGATTTGTTGTTAGCTGTTACTAGCTACTTTTGTGGAGCTGAAATTCGTCGAAGTGTCACTGCTACTTCGATTGTTATATTGCCTAAAGTCCAGTTTCCATAGGATTTTTCTCAATACAGGCCGACTAGCTTATGTAACTTTTTGAATAAAATTATTTCCAAGATCTTGTCAAATAGGCTGGCCTTGTTGCTCCCCAGAATAATTTTGCCTCAACAAAGTGGTTTTGTTAAGGGAAGGTTAATCACGGATAATTATTTTTTGTCCTTGGAAATTGTTTCTGATATTGGGAAAAAGACTAGAGGTGGGAATGTGGTGCTTAAACTGGATATGGCTAAAGTCTATCATCGGGTATCTTGGGTTTATTTGATGAAGGTTTTGCAAGCATTTGGATTTGGGGAATGTTGGATAGATATGATTTGGAGATTAATTGCTAATTGTTGGTTTTCAGTTCTTGTTAATGGAGTTCAACATGGGTTTTTTTAAATCCACAAGGGGTTTGTGACAAGGCGACCCTATATCTCCGACTCTCTTTGTCTTAGCAGCTGAAGGGTTATCTCGTGCTTTAAACCAACTTCCTTATAGGAGGGGTTTTGATGCCCTTTAAAGATCCAAGGGGCTGTCCAGTGGTCACTCATCTAGCTTATGCAGATGATATTATTATTTTTCTTGGCAGCAACACAGCAGTCGTGACAGTTGGTAATGGAGGTTTTGCATGATCATAAGGCATGTTCAGATCAGAAAGTAAATGTTCAAAAAAGTGGTTACTTGTGTCATCATCGGCTTTCTACTTCCAGTTAGCACCATATTAAGAGAGAGACTGGATTTACTCGTTCATTTCCTGCGAAGTGTATTGGTTACCCTTTATTTTATGGAAGAATTAAAAACGAGTATCTTTTGGGGATTATTAATTCTGTTCCAAAGAGGGTGCTATTTTGGAAAAATAAATTTTTACCTCCAAGAGGTAAGCTAATTCTAATCAAGCATGTGTTTTCTTCAATTCCATCTCATGTCTTGGCTGGCATTAGTCCTCTTAAAGTGGTTTTGGGTAGTATGGAGCAAAGTTTTGCACAATTTTTTTGGGGATTTGCTGATCATGAGTCAAAACATCATTGGATTAGGCGGTCTTCCTTATGTAGGCAAAAAGAGGAGGTGGATTGGGCTTTGCTCTCTTCATCAGGTGACTTTGGCTTTTTTGGTAAAACTTTGGCAGAATTTTAGATCCCAAAATTCTTTTTGGGCTGAATTTTTTATGCATAAATATTGTTCATCACTGCATCCTTGTCAAGCGCATGTCTCCAACAAGCTCAACGACTTGGAAAAAGATGTTGTTTGTTCGTGAAGTGGCTGAAGAGTGTATGGTTTGGATTATTATTATTATTTTTTTATGGTTCCTTGGACTTCTCGAATGGTAACTGGTTGGATTTGACTTCATTGACAAGCAGGACACAGATTAGGACTTATATAGTTTTACATTTTGTTGTTCAAGGTAGCTGAGACGTTTCAAAACTTCGGCAAATTTTGCCTTCTCAATTGGTGGATGAAATTTTACAAATGGATCCCCCATGGGTAGTGGTAAAGATCGGTTAATTTGGTCTCCTAATGCTTCAGGAGAGTTTTCTGTTAAATTAGCACATCAACTTCTTCAGCCTTCCAGTTCATCATCATTTCTTTTCAAATCTATTTGGCATGAGGTTGTTCCATTGAAAGTCCCTTTGTTTATGCTTCGCCTTTTATATGATCATTTACTCTTGGCTCATTCTCTTGCAAGGATTGGAGCGCATGGTCCATCACATTGTTTTTGTTTTCGGTTTCCATATTCTGAAACTCTTGCGCATATATTTTGTTTCGGTGAGGTTGCATCTTCTGTCTGGAGTTTCTCTGGAGCTATAGTAGCCATTTTAGTTTCATTATCTCCAAGGGTTCAACTAATTTCTTGGTGGTTGTCAAAGGCGAGTAAGCAAGCTAGAGTGCTTTTGCTTATAACGTGAATCTTTATTTGCTGGAATCTTTGAAAGCAAGAAACAAGTTTGTGTTTGATAGGGAGAGGCTTTCTTGGGAGGCAATTGCTTACCAGATTTTTTTAGATATTAAAGATTGTTTTTATTTGATTTTTAGAGGTGGGAATTTGGATACATCTTCTTGGTCTTCTTTTTTCTTGGCGGTGTGCTCAAAAAGATGGAAGCCACAGCTTATGTTGGTGCGATGGAGACCATCTACAGAGTGTTTTAAACTAAATACAGATGGGTGTTCAAAGGGTAATCCTGGGCCAAGTGGAGAAGGAGGAGTTATTCGAGATGAGGCGGGTAGATTAATGTTTGGTTTTGCTTTTTTTTTTTTTTGGTCACTTTTCAAGTCTGCAAGCTGAAGTGAAGGCGTTATTATTTGAAATGAGAATGTGTCTTGACAGAGGGATATATTGGATTCATGTAGAATCTGATTCTTTAGCTTTAGTACGTACTTTGAATAGTCAGTTCAGGTGTCCTTGGCAGGTTCAAAGGGATGTTCAGTCCATTCGAGTGTATACATAGTGTGTTGTTCAAGTTTCTTATTGCTTCAGGGAAGCGAATAAACCAAAGGGACGTTTAGGCCATGCATGTATACATAGCATGTTGTTCAAGTTTCTCATTGCTTTAGGGAAGCGAATAAACTTGCAGATCTTCTCGCTAATCACGGTCTTCAGTTGTCTTCTCAATCTACGTTTGTACAGTTTGTAGATCTACCCCAACTGGTGCAAGGTGAACTTAAGATGGACAAATTAGGTGCTCCAAATTTTCAAAAATCAACGCAACTTTCTTAAAGTTTTCTAAGGTTTAGTCATTTTCAAGTACTCATTGGAGGTAAAGGTTCATGTCCCCCTCTATTGTAAGTTTTGTTGGATTATTAATAAAATTAAGGAGTGGCATCCCTCCCCATGTACGGGGTTCGCCAATACAAAAAAAAAAGGTACTTCAAATTCCTCATAATTATTATTCATATAGCCAATGACTTTTGCCCGTTCATATTGAACCAAACATCTCCTCTAATCTTGTATTTAGAGTTTTTCATATCAGTATTCTTATTTAGAGAGAATGTCAGTTTTGATCCCAAGTGTTTAGGGCATAAGCAGTTCTAGCATGTAAAGTTTAGATAAAAGCTAATATAGTCCTAAATATTTCAATTTTTTTTAAGTAAAACTTTTTATTTTATTAATAAACTGAAAAGATTACAGTAAGGAAGGGGACAAGAGGCCGAAACCTACTCAATGAGAGAACAGACCAAAACTAAATAGAGAAAGCTAATCCTGTATGCCAGATCGCACACCAATCCGTGGCAATCCAATACAATCATACATATGATTGAATGCAATTTACGTGGGAGGCTAGTCTCAGAGAATGTAATCACTTCCGAGGAAATGTCCCAAGTTGAAAGGAAATCCGCAGCTAAGTTGGCTTCCCGAAAAACGTGTACCAGAGACCTGTTCAACCTCGACAAGTGATGACGAATTTGAATCACCGTTTGATGTTGGAAAGACAGAAAATCTAGGGAGAGAAACTATAGAGAGAGTTTGGGAGAATTTTCTCTTGTATTTCTTCTATGTATACAAAGTTACAATTGCCTACTTATAGACTTACAAGAGTTAATGTCCTACCATCTATCAATCACTTAATTGATATCAATCACTAACAGATAACAACCAACTACCTATCAATCACTAATTGATACACATTCAATTCTGAATTGATATCTACACTCTCACCTACCAACTACAACTCAATCTAACACTTCCCCTCAAGTTGGTACATAGATGTCATGCATGCTCAACTTGCCAAGTGAGTTGTAGAAGTCTTTAGTCGGCACAGCTTTTGTGAGTATGTCGGCTAGTTGATTTTCAGATCTCACGAACGGAAACCGTATCACTTTTTCTTCAAGATTCTGCTTTATAAAGTGCCGATCGACTTCAATATGCTTAGTATGATCATGTTGAACCGGGTTATGACTGATATCGATGGCAACTTTATTGTCACAGAATAAGTTCATCTCTGACTTAGGAGGGTAACCAATACCGGCCATTAGTCGCCTGAGCCACAGAAGCTCACACACACCTTTAGCCATGCCTCTAAATTCAGCTTCTATGCTTAATAATGCTACCACCGTTTGTCTTTTGCTTCTCCAAGTAACCAGATTGCCACCGATGAAGGTAAAATAGCCTGAAGTCGACTTTCGATTGGTAGCATCTCCTGCTCAATCGGCTTCAGTATAGCCATCAATATTAAGATGGCCGTTCTTTGAGAATAAAAGACCCTTCCCAGGAGAACCCTTTAAATATCTGAGGATCCTCATCACAGTTTCCATGTGCTGATTACTGGGTGAATGCATGAATCGGCTAACCACACTGATAGCATAGGTAATATCAGGTCGAGTATGTGATAGGCAGATCAACTTACCGACAAACCTCTGATATCTCTCTTTATCAGTCAGCTTTTGATTTGGGTAATCTCCCAACCTGTGGTTCTGTAAAATCGGTGTATCAGCAGGTTTACAGTCCAAGAGTCCAACTTCTGTCAAAAGATCAAGTACATACTTTCTTTGTGATAGGAAGATGCCTTATGTTGATCTTGCCACTTCAATTCCCAAGAAATATTTGAGATTCCCTAAATTCTTCATTTCAAATTCAGCAGCCAGCTGATCTTGTAACCTAGAAATCTCATCTTCATCATTACCTATAATAACCAGGTCATCGACATAGATTATTAGAGCAGTTACTTTTCCCTGCCGATGCTTCAAGAAAAGGGTGTGGTCGGCATTACTCTGTTGAAAATCATATTTTTTCATAGCAAGAGTAAACCGGCCGAATCAAGCATGTGGTGACTGTTTGAGTTCATACAATGCTTTCTGTAATCGAAACACCATATTTATTTTTAGTGCTGTAGAAAACCCTGCTGGAATATCCATGTAGACTTCTTCCTCCAGATCTCCATGTAAAAAGGCATTTTTCACATCAAACTGATGTAATAGCCAATCCAAATTTGCTGCAAGAGATAGTAGTACTCTGACTGTGTCCAATTTAGCCACCGGTGAGAATGTTTCCTAGTAATCGATGCCATATGTTTGAGTGTATCCCTTGGCCACGAGTCGAGCTTTATATCTGTCAATTGATCCATCAACTTTATACTTAATTGTGAAGACCCATTTGCATCTCACCGTCTTCTTTCCATCTGGTAGTGAGACCAAAGTCCACGTATTATTCTTCTGCAATGCTAACATTTCATCCTTAATTGCTTGAGTCCAATTTGGGTCTTCCAACGCAGCATGCACATCGGTCGAGATCTCAACTAATAACACATTATTCACAAAGGAGATTCAGACAGCCTATGAGTAGATATATAATTGGTAATAGGGTACTTTGACAGTTTTGCATAAGTTTCTGGAGAGTACCGAGCCAGTGGTTTGTCACGATTGGATCTGTCAGGTAATACATATTTTGCAGGAGTATCCAGAATAATAGTAGGATTGGTAGGAGTACTTACCTCAGGAATATTCTCAGGAGATGTATGGTCAGGTATCGAGGAGGAAGGGATCATATCAGCAAATGATAGATCATCAATACCACCAGTATCAGCACATTCATCATGTTCATCGATGCCTCTATTAGCATTGACAGCCTCATCAGTATCAGCACGGTCATTATGCTCATCAGTACTTCTATCAGTATTGGCAACATCATCAGCAGCATCATCACCAGCTGAATCAGTAGTCCAAGATGGCCATGCTAATCCTGGCTAATTCTTTCTTCCATATCCCTTATCTCCCCCTGAAGAGAAGAATTGGATACTGATGAAAAATAAGTGTCCGACTCCAAAAATGTAACATCCATTATCTCATACATCCTGTTGGTGGTTGGGTCATAGCACCGATAGCCCTTTTTATGCACTGCATATCCCATGAAGACACACCGAATAGCACAAGGATCAAGTTTACTCTGTTGATTCTTGTGTAGATGAACAAATGCCACAAGGCAAACACTCGTGCTGGGAGCATCAGGACCGATAATAGAGTGAAATATTGAGACAGTGCTTCTAATGGGGTCCGAAAGTTGATAGATTTGAAAGGTAACCGATTCAGCAAGTGAACTGCTGTTGTAACTGCATCGGGCCAATATCAACGCAGAATATTTGCACCAATCAGTAATGCTCTTGCTGTCTCGAGTATATGCTGATATTTCCTTTCAGCTACTCCATTTTACTGTGGGGTTTGGGTACAAGTTGTTTCATGTATAAAACCATTGGCATTAAAGAACTCTTATAGTGGTCGATTATCGTACTCCCCACCATTATCAGATCGAAAGATCTTGACTGTAGTTAAAAATTATGTGCGAATCATGGAACAAAAAGATTTGAAAATATCAAGAACTTCACTCTTATGTTTCAACAAGTACAACCAAGTCATTCGAGTACAGTCATCTACGAAAGTGACAAACCAACAGACCCCAGTAGATGAAGTAATCGGAGATAGCCCCCAAACATCAGAGTGTACTAAAGTAAAAGGAGTATCAGTTTTATGCAAACTAGTAGGGTGTGGTACCTTATAACTCTTAGCTAATACACACGTTTCATATTTAAAATCGACAGTACTGAAATTCGAGAAGAGGTCTGCAAATAGATGCTTCATGTACCCAAAAGAATGATGCTCTAGTCGCTGATGCCACAGTCGAATTTCTCGCTCCTTGGTGTTATCAGCAATCCTTGTCTGATTGACTCAACCGAGACTGAAATCATCAATGTAATATAGATCCTCCTAGTACCACGACCGATTATCTCCTTCGTGAGAATTTCCTGAAGAAGGCAAAAGGTTGGATACATTAGTGCTATACAATTAAGATCAGCAGTTATTTGACTTACTGATAGTAGCTTATTTGACAGTGAGGAAATCAGCAAAGTATTTGGTAGAGATAAAGATAGAGATAAAGTAACAGTTCCAGCTCCTGTAACTGGATACTGAATACCATTGGCATTAGAAATCCTTGACCGTCTTGGTTGAGAAATTGATGTGAAATCATTAGGATCATACGTCATATGATCAGTGGCTCCTGAATCGATAATCCAACTACTATCACGTTGATTTGGATAGCTCGTACCTTGATGCTGATTGTCAGAAGATCTGGTAGGCACCTGGGCAATGTTAAGAAAGGTAGCTATTGTTGTATCAACAGCTGCAGCAGCCACCTTTCCGGAACTCCCACTCTGATCAGCAACATTCAATCGGTCAGCCCGTCAATTTCGCCCTTTGTGTTCTTTCTACCATACTGGATACCCATGCAGTTTGAAACACGTATCTTGTGTATGTCCTTTCTTATTACAATGAGTACAGCTATCTTCCTTTTTCAGTGGTCCAACTCGGGGCACTATGATCAGCTCATTCTTCTTTCCTTTTGATGCCATGACGCTGCCGATTGGATTATTTCCCCTTGTCAGCATCACCGACTGTCTACTGTCCTCTCGTCGGACATAGGCGTATGCCTCTTCTATTGATGGAAAACGTTTCATCCGTAGAATAACGCTGCCGATCTGGTCCAGTCGGTCATCCAACCCATCAAGAAAAGTGTATACCCTCTCTTCCTGTATGAGAGAGTTATACCTACCGATATCGGTAGCACATTCTATCGGGTTTGGCCGACGAAAGTCAATTTCTCTCCACAAGCCTTGTAGGTCATTGTAATACTTCTCAATTGGCCCACCAGCTTGTCTCAGTCTGGTCACTTTTCGCCTCAGATCATATAATTGGGATGTATCAGTCTCATCGAAGTATGTGGTAGCGGCAGCCTCCCATACCGCTTTTGCTGTCGGGTATCGAATGAAGGTACTGATCAAGGATGGGTCCATGTTATTTATCAACCATCCCTTCACGATAGAATCTTCAGTCCGCCACTGTCGGTATGCCGGATCTGCTGATGAGGGTTGAGGAAACTCACCATTGATGTATCCCAATTTGTCATTTCCCGAGATGTACATTTCGATTATCTGGGACCATAAGGCATAGTTAGTATCATCTGACTTAATGCCAATCTGAGTTGCCGCGGAATCACTGCTTGGAGTGGGTTTCTGACACCTATTCAGGGCCTCCACCATTCTTGTGGTTAAGTCTTCCAGAACTGTGTCATTTTGTCCTTTCCCACTTTCCATCATTGCAGATGATTCAGCCATGGTTCTTGTCTAGATCAGAGTAGCGTTTTGAGCAGAGATCCTAGAATCCTTGCTCTGATACCATGTTGGAAAGACAGAAAATCTAGAGAGAGTTTGGGAGAATTTTCTCTTGTATTTCTTCTACGTATACAAAGTTACAACTGCCTACTTATAGACTTACAAGAGCTAATGTCCTACCATCTATCAACCACTTAATTGATATCAATCACTAACAGATAACAATCAACTACCTATCAATCACTAATTGATATATATTCAATTCTGAATTGATATCTACACTCTCACCTACCAACTACAACCCAATCTAACATTTGACACAATGGCCATTTTGAGAGACCACTGCCGTGAACCAATCTGACCAGAGCTGCCTAGTCAGACTCAAAAATGACATTCTGAAAACCCTGTTGCACGCAGACTTGCATAGCAATGAGAAGCGCCAACCCTTCAGCAAGGAGAACATCCATATCCCCAAATTCCTTATAAAATGCTGCAATGACCTTCCCTTCGGAGTCTCGCAAGATCCCTCTCCCAGTTGCCGTCCCTAATTGGACACTAGCATCAGTATTAAATTTTAACATATTGGCCATCGGCCGTACCCAAGATACCACAACTACTGCTGGCCTATCCCTCGCACGTAGGCAAAAAAATGCAGCTAGCCGTGTATTTAATTCCTGCTTCAGCTGTGACAGACCCATCTCTCCCTAGGGCGTACCCTAAGGTATCAGTGGACCACCTACTTAGCTCTCCCCGGAATCACTTGCACAAATGATCACTAATTCATCAAACTGAAATGCAATCACAGATCTAAACCCAACGACATTTCACAAATTCATTACTCAAACCTTGAAATCCCAAAATACATAGAGTACTTAATTATACATTCAAAGTCTCATAATACAATACCCCAAATTCATAGTTCAAGTTTCTCAAGCCAGATACAAAAGTAAACCCTAGTTCTAATGGTTGGTGCCTTCACTTGGGTTCTCAGTCCCTGTTAAGGAAAACAAATTTAATGAAATGAGCTAAACTCCAGTGAGTTCCAAAAGACATGCAATTCACATATAGAGTATAATATTTCATGACAAATTCACATTTAGGAGCAAATAAGAAAAACAGGTAACAAAACAAGGGTAGGATACGGGTAACTCTCAGGAGCTAAGGTCCTCAAAGTTGGAGCACATCCATGGACTAGAGCATAAATTATGTAGTTGACACTCCGTCAACTTTCATATATAAAAACCAAGTAGACAACCACTATCTTCTTACTCCACCAGAACCCCCAACCGGGCCCACCCACCTAATGGGAAACTTATATATTTGTGTATTGCTCTTCCAAAAGGGATAAGGCCATATGCCAAGTTCAGAGCACACAACACGTCACGTAGCCCAAGGTTGTTAAATCTCCTCGACCTGGTCCTTCCCAACAGCTCAATTCAATAACTTACCATGGGGATTTAAGTATTCTTGAGAATAACAAATACAAGACACATCACGTCACATCAGGTAATCAAAACAGGATTCATATCAAGTAACGGGATTTAAGTTCATAGCACAAGTCAAGAGGTTCAAAACACACTTGCATTTCAAGTCAAGAAACATGCATGAAACTCACCAAAGTAGCAAGGTTCTGATTCCAAATTTGGATCGGTTTCAAACACTTCCTCACTTCCTATAAACAAGTGAAGAGAAGAAATAAGTTTCACTCCACTAATAGTGAAACTAAACTCAAATAAACTTAGCCATTTGTTTGATCAAAATTCTTCCCAAAATTCCTCCAACTTTGCTTGAGTGAAAAAGTAGTCACTCGAGTCGAAAATCATCATAAAAGATTTCATTTTTAAATCGATACATCATTTAAACAAAATACTCTATCGATGTACTCCATACTCGCAACTTCTAAATTTTTAGAACAAGGAAATAAAGTGAGGTCTTTTACCTCAAAAATCACCTATTTGAGTTTACTTAACACTAAACTTTAATCAAGGTTTTAATATATGTTTAGAACAATTTTCACCAAACCTTAATGTACAAAATTCGAGAAAAATAGATAAAATATTTCAAAACTCTCAAATCTATCCAAATGGCACATTGACCCAAAAATTAGTGTAAACTCAACTTTTCACCATTAAAATTCAAGATTTTAACTCCATTCAATCATATACTCATAAACAAACATAATACATATTTATTTAGGCAAAATCTAGCCAAGAAATATCATAAAATTTTGAAATCAAATGTCAAAACTTTCAAGCATAGGTTCGGCCATCCTTCATGAATTTTCTTCAAAATTTTCAACACATTCCTACTTTCTAACCACAAAATAAATCCATCTCATCAATCACAACCAGATCCTCAAGTCTGCTACCTAAGAGGTCACCTCAATTTAGCTACCTAAGATGGGAATTCAAGAGCCCAACTCAAATGTTCCAAACATAAGCATTTCTAGCAAAATAATCTATGGATCTAAAAGATTTAGCACTAAAAAAGTTAAAGCTAAGAGATTTAAGTGTTATACCTCAAGATCTAGCTAGATCTAGCAAGATCAAGTAAGATCTAGTGTTGACCCACTCAAGGATGAACTCCCAAGCTTTGAAATCTCAAGAACCTCCAAATTTAGCCAAGAACTAGTTTGATCTTTGGTGTTTTCCTCCACAAATCTCAAGAACAAGAGGATGACAAGCAAGATGAAACTTTCTTCCCTCTTCCTTTCTCTCTCTCACTCTCGGACCTCTCTCCCTCTCTCTCTCTCTCTCTCTCACAGCAGCAACAAGGAGAAGGAGGAACAAGAGAAATGCCTTCCAATGGTGTCTTGAAGTTTCAAGAAATTGAGGAAGAAGATGAAGTTGAAGCAAACTTGGTTTCTCTCTCTATTTCCCTCTCTCTCAAGCTCGGCCCTCTCTCTCTCTCTTCAAGCTTCAAGGATGGCAGAAAATGAAGCGGCAAAGAAGCAAGAAACAAGGCTTTATATGGACAAGATACTTGGTTGCCCTTAAATTAAGGAAAAGTGGTCAAACTTCCACTTTTTGTCGCGTTTACGCGTAACACTCTAACTTTTACTGATTTTTCTTCTTTTGGCACTATCCTACCTTAAATATATCTCTGTAATATCTCTACATATACTCAGTTTCATTTTAGAGTTACTATTCATGTCTCGGAACAAAAATCGATGCTTAAACTGATCGAAACCAAACACCGGCAAATAATTCTCAAAACTTCTCTAAATTAGAAAATAATAACTCAAAGTGTAAATTCACTAATATTTTAGTGAATAAATATAATATAAATATTATTATGTGTTTTTAAATAAAAAATAGAATTTTGAGTCCCTCACACTAGTCGGCTCCTTCTCACCGGGAGAGCACGTCCCAACACTTCGAAGAAAGCTTCCACCTCATAGACCACCGAAGCAGCCTGGAATGACTTCCTCGAGAATTGAGCTACATTCCGTCCTTTCCAGAGGAACCAACATACTACCACCGGGAGCAAACATCGGATGTGATTAAATGACCCACATGAAATTGTCATTGCCCAAGAAGAGATTAAAACGAAAACACATGAAGGAGCTGACCATTGCATACCAAATGCACGCGAAAAATACTGCCAAACCTCCGAAGCTACCTTCCCATGAAGGAATAGATGATTCATGTTCTCGACATTATCCTGGCAGCACACACATCATGATGCCAACACAACACCTCTCCGCTAGATGATCGAGTCCACTGGCAGAAAATTTGAGACCAGCTTCCACCCAAAGAAAGCCATTTTCAATGGGGTAGCCGGAGACCAAATGGTGCTCATAGTCAAGGATATATTCCTCCTTCGACGGACCAAATTCCAAGCCAACGACAGTGATAATTTACCATCTGAAGTAGGCTTCCAGATGATGACTTTACTCTCCATCTGTCGCACTAGAAACTGGATAATTTCCTCCGCCAGACCCGAGGGCAGCCACTTCGCCAGTTTAGGAACATCCCAACCGTGATCACTAAAAAATTCTGCCACTAGAAAATGAGGAAGATCTGATGATAGTGCATAATTGGCTAGAGGTTCATTCCTTACCCACCTGTCCCTCCAGAAATCCACTAATGTGAAGTGGCTAAATATTGAACGTATTGAAATATTTCAATATGTAAACACACCAAGGTTGGACCTCACGAGTTAACGTCGGATGTGATTAGGCTTGATTGATCTTTGTCTTCAAGAATCTGAATTCATGTCAAATTCTTGTCCAGTTAGTATGTTTAATTTGTGTTAGTTTGGAATAAAGATCTTGTCCATGATCTCATGTTGAGTTGGACTAAGATTAGTATTAGTTTGTGTTGAAGGTTCGTTCGGGTAGAAGACTAGTCCTTGTTTGGACGTGGGCACGCTGTCTAACTGAACACAAAAATTGGCAACCAGAAGACTAGTTCTCGTCTGGACGCAGGCGCATGATCTGGGCACGTGGATTTTTCTTATTTTTATTATTGGTAATTCTTGTGTCAGCTAGTACTAGTAGGATTAGGTTAACATTTTTCAATTTGAATTAGTAAACCAATTAGGTTAGGGATTTGGGTCATGTAAGGCTATAAATAGCCAATTCTTTTCATTATTCAATAGACAAGAATGATTCCAGAAAATTGAGAGAGTTTCTCTTCCTTGTTCCTTAGGAACGCCTTGATACAAAGTGAGTGGGATCTCCTTTATTCAAATTTCGGCTTATCACTTCAAGATCGCATTGAGTTGTGGCGCCTTTCTACCAATTCCTTGGTTTGCTAATTCGTTAGATTGTGGGTTGAGATTATATCAATATTGTTCACAATCTCGAGGGTTAGAGGGGTCGTAGGAATTCCGTCAATTATATCCATAGCCTGATCCAGATAGATACTTCCGCTACATGATCGGATTGTTTCTTCAAGAGCGAGAGTTTGGAGAATCGGGTTCACATCAGTTGGTATCAGACCAACTCTTTGCATGTAAATATTTCAATATGTAAACACATTTAGTCCAATTTTTACCAATTGCTACTAGGTCACATGATGTCATGTGATCTAATTCCGAAAACTAATTTTTAATTTTTAAAAAATTGATTAAATAATATTACCCACATGCTGATCACGAGAGTAATCGGTCTTTATCTTAGAAATTTTTTTTTTTATTAATCGAATCTTTGTATAAAGGAATAAAGGCTATTTGATCTGGTAACTGACAAAAATATAATTACTCATCTTTTGATTACAAAAAGTAAGGCTAACACTATTGTTTTTCATATTTTTTATATTTTATTGAAAAAATAGTTGCTGCCATGCAGCACGTGTCTAGATTCCTGTAATAATTGGAAAAAATTGGCAATTGCACTATGTGTTTAGAAATGAAACAGTTAAAGGTAGTTAGGTAGATAAAAAGAGATTGGAAAATGTATTTGTAATGCGACCAAAAAATATTTGGTATTCAAACAAACCCATTATATTAAAAACTAACTAGAACTACAGTACTTCAATCAAGTGGGATCTTTGGGACTTCTTTTGAAATGAGACAATTATAATTCGGGTTAGCAGCATTGTCAATGTATGCTTATGCTACTATAGAATGGATGACTACTTGTCCGGCATCATTTTTCAGTGGCACCATTAGTCATTACTTGAAATTGTTGAAATAGGATGGATGACAGCTTCGTATACGATTCAATGTATGTTTCAGCTACTATCCTAATTGTTTTCTAAAGCAGGGAATGGTTCTAACCAAATCCAGTCGTTTTCATCTAAAGTTGTTAATTGAAAGTCACTTTAATTGGTTCCTTATTGACTTATTATTGACAACATTATTTGTTGATTATAAAGAAACAAAGCAAAGGATTTTGTTTGAATGTTCAATTTAGCTCAAATGAGTTAAATAGACGCGTGCGCACACACAAAAAATAAATGGAAATGGTACATGGATTTTTCCTTTCCAATAGCATTCATGGACTTATTACTGATTTTGCAAGCAGAGAGATATTTAAATCTATTTCTATTATTTTGAAAATAATTCATGTATTAAACCACGTGTTACCTGTTTCTCCTCTATTATCACCTATTTTCTGATTAATAATTAAGCGAACTTTTTATTGTGCGTTACAGGTTCTGGCTACAGTAAAATAAGAGCAGGATTCATGCACATAAATGGTCCACCCTTTATGTGTGGGAGAGCCATGGGCACACTACTGCTAGCTAGCTCACTGCTCCCAGCCCTGAGGGCACACTTTATGTTTGAATCTATAGATTTTGAGCAGGGTACTTCCATCAAAAAGTTGTAGCAGACAAACAATTTAACTTACATCTAAGATCAACAAACCCCATTGGTACTTTAAATTATTACATTGATTCAATTAGTCAATAGTTGTAGCCAACAGGATACTGTACAGGTTATCATATAAAAATAATCCACAAAGTTAAGAATATCTATTGATACCCTTCTTGAACCAGACTAGCAAGGCGAAAAGCCACGCAATCATGCAAGGCATCTATAAAAGTTAATGCGTGCGTAAGCATGTAGAACATGGAAATATTTAGTGGGTACATTTGCAAGTGCGTGTTTGTGACACTGTGAGAGAGATAATCCTGGTTTATATGTTTAGTTAATTTAAAGAGGTTAAGTAATTACCTCATTCATTGAACCGTGTGTATGTATTTGATTCTTTGCTGAAGAAGAAAAATAATTATTAACGATCATCAGATCGTGCACGTGATAACTATTGAGAGCAACTATTGATTTGAGCTCGTGATCATGATGTTATATTTCTTCTAAGGTTTTCGGCACTATGTAGGGGTTTGACAGTCATTACTGCGAAGCCCTAACTTACTTTCCCTTCCCTTGACATAATGTAGTTTTTGTCAATTTTTTGTTCGGATGACAACAATTAATTGATACTTAGACCATGTGTAAATAACTACCAGAGATTATTGTCCTTTCTGATCACAGGTTCTAGCTCCAGAGCTGGTAATGTGTACCCAATATAATAATTTATAGCTCTTAGCTTCTATGATATTGTGGGATATATCCTATATGGGTTTTCATTCCTTTGAGGGATTAGCATCGCTTGTGCAACTTGAAAACACAAAGCGCGTATCACCACAACTTTTAGCATAGATTACAAACGGACACTACCAGTCCTAGCGTTCAGTAATTAAGTTAAGAGCGAATTCAAAATAATAGACAATCATGTAGATGATACTTTTTTAGGTTCATTCAAGATCTATGCACTTGTCCATGCCCAGCAAATAGGTTATATATCCTAGTTGGGATTATTCATAGGACACTTGCTGCAGGCTTGTATCATAGATCGGTTAGTACAATTTAGCAAGTTGTCCACCTATATACATAAGACAGCCTTTTTTACCTCATAATCGAATTACAGTGATCCGAGCTAGAAAACCATTCTTTGTTGGATTTTTTTAATGAAAACTTGTTTCATTCTACAACGTTGTGCAGACAAAAAGAAGTTTCAAGTGGAATGAAAAGAGCCAGTAGGCAATTGAAATGAAGAGCATGAAAGCGTCCCATTTTTTTTTTTTAATGCTCAGATCATGGCTGCAGCTCCTTTTATGTTTTCAATTTAGTTTCAAAAGAAGATGTAACTGTTCTTAACCCTAATACAGGAAAATTCTTAGATTTCTTTGAAAAGATAGATTAATCGAGATTCATCCAAGCTATTGGAACATATGGAGAAAAGGCCTCTTCAGGACTTGAACCCACTGCAGTTTGAAAGCCCAAACTGTACTGAGCAATCGGACTGGTTAAAGGCGTCAACCAGTTTGCTTTCTGGTGTGATTAGATTCCAAAATTCAATAGTGAAATCTGCTATGGAAAAGCTAAGAGAATCACGACCTAAGGTGCAATGGTGCAATGTGGCGTGGGGAAAAGGAAACATACCACGCTGTGCAAATGTAGGCTCAACACTAAGGACAAGTTGAAGCAATGGGGGATTCAGTTGGCCACTGATCATGTGTACTTTGTAATGAGGATGCTGAAAGAATTGATTATTTATTTTTTACCTGTAAAGTCACTCAAGCTATTTGGAAAAAAGTGCAGCAAATGTGCCTCTTAGAGGGGTGTTTAATCTTGGGATGAAGAATTGAGATGGATTGCGCAACATTGGAAATCTGATTCATTTGTTCACCAAGTAAAAAGATTAGCTTTATCAGTTGCTGTCTACCGGATTTGGAAAGCGCGAAACAAGTGCATATTTCAGTCTATAGCTCCGTCAGCTGCTGGGATTATGGGAGATATTGTGGATATGGTACAACATGTGGTCTTGACGTGGGGGGAGGCTCCTAGAGTGAAGGAGAACTTGGAATTAGCTGTGGAATGGGGCTTATCTTCTTCATGTTTTGCCTAGTGAAATGTACTTCTACTGAGGCCTAATTTGTGTACTAGTATAGTGATTGTTCAGGATGTATTTGAGGTTTAACCTCATATGTAAGCTGTTTCTTGCCTATATCAACAAAATACTACCATTTTTGCTCAAAACAAATCTGGTTAATTTCGATTAAAATGAGAAAACTGTCAGTTTAATTGTAGAACGTTTGAACCAAAAAGGTTTTGAGTGAGTTGATTGCTTCATTGCCTAATTTTGATTAAGCCTATGAACTTTTAAAATTTGCCAATTAAACTCAATCGATGACGTCCCAAATTTAAACTTTGTCAATTAGAATGCACAATTGATAATAGAATTTATTGCTCGTGTTCCATTTATCTCTCTCAAATTGTTTTAATTTTTCGTTTTTCATTGCCTTTTATCCTTTTATTATGCCTATCATATAGATTACAATTCATATAGTTTTGGACGGTTAAAACTAGGAAGTAATGCTTTGTATAACCTTTTTACCTTTAATTCAATAAAAATTATTTTTAAAGTTTTAATAAGCAAATTTAAGAAGATTAGAATAAGGATTGAAGTGATTATTTCTAGCATGGCAGTCAAGCTTCTACAACCATTTAAATATTTTATATGTTTAATAACCATTAACTATATTTTTGACGCATTTGTCATGCCAACTTTGGAACTAATAATCCTCTGACCCAATCATTTTTCGAATCAGTAAACAATTTGGGTTTCAAATCTTTGCTTGCGATCCTTGCATGCACTCTAACCAATTTAGTTAATAGGCCAACGCATTGAATGATTTTTTTCTTTTCTCATTTTGCTGCTTTAAGAGATGAATGGAAGGATACAATCACTTAATTTGTGCATCTATTCAAAGAGTAATTTATTCCATATTAACTAAGGATCAATTTATTTCCATAGATCATCATATGCTGAGAGCCAGTTTAGACTGGTACTTACTTCTTCCATATCTGCTAAAGGTCATTGTCGGAGTTAACCTCCACATAAGGTACATCAGGATACGTAAATGCAAAATAGAGAAGGAGGCCCATTATCAAAACTGGGACAAACAAAATCACCATCGGGGGCGGAGGAAGCGGTGGCATCACCAGCGGCAACAAGATGAGAGATAATGCCGAAGCCACCATTATGGCCATCCCCAGCGCAGTAAGATATCTGATCATACTATTCAATTGTCAAGGAGAATAATGTTGAAAATCACGCCAAGGGCTATTTTGGTTCTTTAATTGATTCTCTAATGCATAACCGTTTCTGTGTATTTAGAAAAGTCCATTGAATTTCGATGGAGCTAAGTGTAAAATGGGTGGGGAATAATCTGAATAAGGATGGAAGGTTAGAAGGGAGGTGGTAGATAGAACTGATACTGTAGAAGAGTGTTTAGACCTGACGTAGTCATTACAGGTTTTATGCTTAATGGGCTGTGTAACAGATGGCCTAGTCAAGCAAATACGTCACATGGCCAACCGAAAAAGTAAGGACAAAATTAAAGGGTGGATTCATGGTACCAGAGGGTTTTGTATAAATCCTTGAAAGAAAGAAACAACTGCCTCTTCTACTGCCACGTGCTTTTGAGTTTGTTTTTTGTCACACTTGGCAATAGGTTCTTTTGCTTATTAAATTTGATTTCGATCTTTAGGAAGGAGAGGGAGTGAGGATATATCCATTATCTATTTTCCAACTATCTTAATTGATTTTGTTGAAGTATTGACTTCAATATTACATATCTTGGACTTGGGCCTTTGACGCCTATCATTTGATTCTTCATTGCTCATATTATGATGGATTACCATAATAGTCTTTCCACTCTATCCTTATCTTGGATACATTAATGTACAGTTTGGCTAACAGGTATTTATGGACTCATTAAGAGAGTTTGAGTTGTTAATACTTTGGAAAAATATAATTAATTCAGAAAAGTATCACAATTCAACGATATAATAAATGTGAGTGTATTTTTTTTTTACATGTTAACTTAGCTGTTTGACTTGTTAATATTTTGCAAAAATGTAATTGATTTAGAAAAATATCACAATTCAAGAGTATAATAAATATGAGTGAATGTTTTTTGCATGTTAACTTAGGAGTGATACCCCATAAAAAAATCTACTAATGAATTACTTTGGTACATTTTTAGTTCTATCATTTTCTTGTCTACACTAGGTCTATGTATTTATTGTTTCATAATCAAGAGGGGTACGAAAAGTTAGGGTTAAAGGGCTTTAGTTAATTATCGTCATTGCTTGCTTTCTTATGCACTATAATTACTATTAACAAATATGGTTACTTTAATAAAGC
This sequence comes from Gardenia jasminoides, assembly GCA_013103745.1. Taxonomy (NCBI): domain Eukaryota; kingdom Viridiplantae; phylum Streptophyta; class Magnoliopsida; order Gentianales; family Rubiaceae; genus Gardenia; species Gardenia jasminoides. The sequence goes on along the minus strand of CM023098.1, from coordinate 10,907,399 downwards.
ATAAGCTTCTCAATTTAAAATTTTTATATTCGTGAAAATACCCTTGTTACAAACGCTATAAACCATAGGAGATCACAATTAATTCATATGACATCCCCTCTAACTTTTTTTTTTATAATTCTTTTTGATAAGTGGCACCTTTATCCACACATGCTAAAATATACAGGAGATTGTGCCTTGAACACGCTAAACTTGAATGAGGGCCAAGACAACCCGTATTAATTTAACTAGTTCTCCAACCCAAACAAAAAACAAAAGGGCTTTATGTGGATTAAGCGGGCACATTTGTTAAAATCCTTTTCGCCACTGTTTGAATTCCAACTACTGTTCATGGAATAGGGGAATAATACTTCATTTAGGACTTGTTGCTAAATTCCTTTTGAGGTATGGGAATGGTGAAAGCATATAGCTTTGGTTTGACCCTTGGCATCCAATGAGCATTTTCTCTGAACATTTTACTCCTTTATTGCTGAGATCTGTTGGTTTTCATAGCTACTTTTTGTTGTCTAACATTATCTCTGGTATATCATTAATCTGCGGAAATTGGCCTATGGGGAGGAGAAGAATCCATGGCTAAGTTTAAGAGTTACGCGTCTTAGCAAGGATTGGAAGCTGAGCATTTCACAAGAATTTAATCAAGAAATACTTTTGGCTTTTTAGTATTGTTCTGTGTTTCAGTTACTTTCTTTATAGCTACTGTTTACACTATCCATTAAGCCTTCTTACTCGCTTCTTTTCTATATCAATAAAGTGATGTAGTTAAAATAAAAGGAAAGTTTATCGATTACACTTCCCAAAAAAAAAAAAAAAGAGAGACCTAAATCTATGTGACCGTTCCGAATATATGTACCATACAGAATAGAGCTTTCCATAATCTCTAACAGATTTTTGCAATTCAAAGAAATTTTTGCTTTAATCGGAAAGTAACTTTTTCACTATAACTACATCATAATAATTCCTTATTGAGAAATCGCAAGATGCAATAATTGGAAATTAACTTTTGCACTGCAATTACATCATAATGATTCCTTATTAAGTAATCAGGAAATTCAATATTTTACGTAATACTAAATGTTGATAGAATAATGAAAACTCGACCCCAAAACATTTATTAGTATCTATTTCTGTCCTTAAACATGATGTTGTTTTATGCAACACTAACTGTCTTTAGATGGGAGTGAAACAATTGGACTACTTGATAGTCTAAGCAGAGAAAATAATGAGAGCTGAAAATACAATGGACCATATGTTTGGGCCTGGTCAAAGACATTGGAACAAAATGATTTAATTGTATTACAAAGACAGTTTTCAAAACATGGGTCACAAAGTATGATTGATAATTATAGGCAAAAATGTGAATTGGGACAAGCTAACGTCGGATTCTAATGCGACATGGATTTTTCTGCCTTCATTGTGGCGGATAGGAATGTGAATGTGACAATGACCTGAGTTGATCTAAGGCAATAAAAGCATAAACTGCATAAAGGAATGACCTAAAAGATCATTCCAAAGTCTTCGGTGCTTAACAGATATAGTATATTTTTCTTATTATTGTTATTGCACTTCTCTACAGTTCAGATATCGCAGAAATTGAACATCATAAGCGTAGAATTTGACGGTGTTTTGTTATTGAAACCTTAATTCATACATCTTTTTGAAATAAAGGCCGCACGATGTGAAAAATCCTTTTTCCATCTTACTCGGAAATAATTGTTATGTGATTTAGACAATGGCGTTTTAGAAAGTATGTTTTGTAAAATAGGGAAAATTATGCCTCAATTTTTTTTCCCTATTGAATGAGATTTCTTCTTTTATTGGATTTTACAAGAAAATGATTGATATAGTTGGCAAATGATCCTTTTTCAATTGATATGCTAAAAAAAAAAGGAAAAGAAAAAAAAAGAAAAAAAGAGGAAAAGAAAAAGCAGCAAAGTGAGAACCAAAGTTCTACTCCATTGATTCTAGTACTAAATAACCGGAGGTTTAGCATCTACAAATGTTAACTTTCACGTAAAACGGTGCTTGAATTACGAGTATGCAAAGCAGTTCGAACAAGTAAAATGTTGAGTAACCGGGAATTTTTATCTAAAAGTGTTGATTTTCGTGTCAAAAGATATTTTTACTATTTGAACAAGAAGGCATATGTCGAGTAACCGGGAGTCTTCACCTAAAAGTGTTGATTTTCGCGTCAACAGGCATTATTGCAATTTGAATAAGAAGAGATGTTTCAGTAAATCCTTTTTAGTAGTAAAATTTGAGAAAACTGTGGAAAAGGCAAGCTTGAATTGACTATATGAGTCGTTTGATTGCAAAATTTAGTGAAAGTGAGAAATCAAGTTTGAATTGTTAAAATTGAGGTATAATTGTCTCTCTTTTACTTGATATTATGAGTACTTGATGCAAGTTGAATAATTGCATAATAATGTTTTGCCTGGTTTATGAGGATTTGGATTTCCAAGATCGCATGGTTTATTTCAATCCCATAGTTTGTTTTGATGAATACTTCCTACCATTTGAGTACAAGCAATGTTTCGTGAACATAAGTATCTCATGAATGCATTTATCGCATGATTCTGATACGTTTTAGTCATTTTAGTGGCTAACTGTTGTGATTCCAAGAGAATTTGCACTTTATGATTAAAAAAAAAAGAGAGAGAAGAGAAATTGAATTTCCATAGACTAATTGGTTAATATTTCATGACTTCTGCAGGATTAACGATTCATTCGACACTGGGGCAATTTTGTTTTGAGAGAAGTGATCTCCAATTTTGGATAATGTATTCAAAATTAATTTTTGCCGGAAAAGGTTTGCAGATCAAGAGGATAGAAACATATGCGGATTTGTTCCAATCCTGGAGAGGAAAGGTTTCTCTTCAAATTTCCAAAATCCATCAATTCTTGAAAAAAAAAAAGAAAAAAATAGAGAAGTCACTGTTCCTATCAATCACTTCCTTTTCAAGACAAGAAAATAAAAAATCAGAAATGCAACATTTCACTGAGTGCATCATTACTTGCATTTTACATTTACCATGTTTGAACAGCTTGTGTTTTATTTTTCTCAAAGTCTGGCAATCCAGAATTTATGTTTCCATCTCTCCCACTAGTGTCTAGATTTGGGTCCAATCCCACCAGCAATTTAGACCTAAGGTATATTTGCATTTTCCCATCTAGTCATTCAGGTTTGGGTCCAGTCCCACTGAATAGTCTAAATTTGGAAAGAATTTTAAATTTCTATTGGTTCTTTGTTTCAACCTCCAGCACCTTCTATCTCCCTGCTTCAATTTAAATTTCTGTTGGTTGCTGTCTCAGCCTCCACCGGGCACCCTTCTATCCCCCCTGCTTCAATTTAAATTTCTATTGGTTGTTGTCTCAGCCTCCGCCGGGCACCCTTCTATCCCCCCTGCTTCAATTTTAAATTTGTTGGTTGTCTCACCTCCGGCACCCTTCTATCTCCTTTCTTGATATTTTAAATTCTGTTGGTGAGTCTCCCTGGTACCCTTCTATCTCCCCTTCTTGATATTTTAAATTCACGTTGGTGAGGTCTCAACCTGCACCCTTCTATCCCTTCTTGATATTTTAAATTCATTGGTGAGTCTCACCCTTCTATCTCCCCTTCTTGATATTTTAAATTCTGTTGGTGAGTCTCCCATGGCACCCTTCTATCTCCCATTCTTGATATTTTAAATTCCTGTTGGTGAGTTTCAACCTCCGCCGGGCACCCTTCTATCTCCCCTTCTTAATATTTTAAATTCCTGTTGATGAGTCTCAGCCTCCTCCGGGCACCCTTCTACCTTCTTGATATTTTAAATTTGTTGGTGAGTCTCATCACAGACCCTTCTATCTCCCATTCTCAAATTTTTACATTCTTGTTGAAATTTTCAAAAAAATCCAGTACCCATTTTATCACAGTTCATTTGCATTTGAACTATGTTTAACCTGATTTTCATGGCGAGATACGTAGGCAACTCTATACGAGTTCGGTCACATTATGCATTTTTAGTTTGAAAATTGGCAATCTAACATTCCTGTTGTTTACAATGGTTCAGATACAACCAGCAAAACCAGGTAAGCATTTGGTGTCTACGTCTTTGTCTAGAGTTTCTTCGAAACTCAGACAAAGAGGTAGACACCAAAATTTGACTATTTCAATTGTTTTCTTATGTTTTCTTATGTTTTTATCTATTAATTTTTAGTTATTTATTTTTGAATATTCTAACACATTTTTCTTATTTTTGTAGGTTTAAAAAAAAAAGGGGCTTAGAACTGAAACGCTGGACTGGAGTGGTCCAGTAACTGATTAGAGGCTAAAAAAAAAATACGCGCGCGATTTTTTCCAGCCATTCTCTTCTCATTTCCAGCTGTATTTTCTGCGACTTGAGCATCAAGAAACCTATTTAGTTAATCCCTAACTCACCCTTAATCCCTAACACCCCATCTAATGATCAAAAATCAACCAACAAACCCTAAATGAATCTAAATCTTTGGGTGTAGGTTTTAATGCCTATAAATCACCAATGTTAGGGTTTTCTGAAAAAAAAAAAAAGAGAAGAGAGGGAGGCTGAGAGTGAGCAGAAAAAGAGAAGAAAGAAATTAGGAAGAAAGAAAAACGATTGAAAATCAAAGAAAAAAAGAAAAGAGAGAAAGATAAAAAACTAGGGTTTCTTTTTTTAGTGAAGATTTCTGAAATTTTGGTGATTCCTTTTCGTTGTTTTCAAGCCTCCGAATCAGGTAGTCTTCCTTTACTCTATCTATTATTTTTCTGGTCGAAAATTGCTGAAAATCAGACCTTTTGGTGGAACCAAGGTCTTAAAAGTGTTTTCTTAAGTTTTATGACATTTGATGATGATTATTGATTGTTATATGAGCATGTTGTGTTTATAAGACCTTGGTAAGGCTCATAGTCTTGTTCTGACGTTTAAAATCAGACGTTTGATGCTTCTGTGTTGATTTTGTTGTGATTTCTGAAAAATTTCTGGAAAAATGTTCTTCACGTTTTGAAGATGTGAAGAAACGCGGACTACTTGCGCGGCTCACTTCGCGTAACGATCCACGTTTCCTCTTGAATGTTTGAAGATGTTAAGAAACGCGGAGTTCTTGCGCTGCTTAGTTCGCGTAACACTCCGCGTTTCTTCTTGAATATTTGAAGATGTGAACAAACGCGGGGTTGTTACGCAGGCCAGTCCGCGTAACTTCCCGCATTTCTAGCCTAACAGTTCTTCCCTTTCCTTTTTTTTTTTTTGTCTATTTGATGATGTTGATGCTTAAGATTTGGCCTTTTTCGGTTTTAGCTTGTTTTGACATGATCTGGATGATGATGTTTAATGCTTTAAATAGATCCCTTTGCCTCTGAAGATTTTGTTTGTGTTATTGTCTGAAAAACTGGAAGCAATCTTCCCGATACTTTGAAGATGGGAAGAGACCGCGGACCGTTACGCGGCTGAGTCCGCGTTTCCCCCTCTGAACTCTACATTTTGCATGTAACGCGGACGTAGTTGAGCGGCTCTGTCCGCGTTTCTACTCCGCGTAACCTCTCTGTTCCTCAGTTTTGTTGCTATTTCTAGCTCTTTTGTTCCAGAATCTTACTCTATTATTCGTATTTCCTAGTCTTGTCCATGTTGCTTGCAGAATCTGTTTTGATACCTTTTCTTTGAATTTTTGATTGATTTTTCCTTTAAATTGGTACCTTGATCCCTTTTGTTGACATTGAGTCTTAGATAGGCATCACATCAAGGGATGGTAACTTCTTTCCCCTATTATGTGCTCTTATGTGTTTTTGCATGATCTTGCATGTTTTAAATTAAGTTTTCCTTTGCTTTTATTCATGTCTAGTCTTTATTTATGTCATTTAATTTTTGGGTAAATCATTTGGAGGCCTTGGATGCCAAGTTGTAATAGATAGGTTTAATTTTGCAAAAAGTGTATTTATTCTAGAAAATGTAATAGTTAGATTATTATTCCGAATTTTTTCCCCTTAGAATGTATTTAGGTTCCCCCAATGTAATAATTAGGTTTTATATGCTTATTTTACATGCTTGCATGTTTATGTGTTTACTTGCTTTCCTAGGGTCTTGCATCTAGATATTATGCATATGTGTTATGTGTTTATGTGTTTTATGTGTTTACTTGCTTTATTATCATGTCTACATGTTTATTGTGTAAATGTATTGACGTCACCACACTAGTCCAACGCTAGTTGTGGCCTTTCCTTTCGATTTCTCACTAATCCAATGTTAGTGAGAACTTTTAGACGAGGGCTAGTCCAATGCTAGACCCTTAATGACGTTCATGCATTAGATACAAATTTCACACACTTTTCACCTTTAGAGTTTCTTTTCCATTTTTGCATGTTATTATTCTCCCATCCCGTATGCGAAACATGTCATTTAGTTTTCTTTTTCGTTAAAAATAGATTAGCTTTTTTAGGGCATTACCCTTTGAATTAGGGAAAAGAGTGAGTATGGCTTCCTAGCCTTAGCACACTTTTATTTCCTTCTATGAAAAGGAAGATTTGAAGTCACGAACTTAGTTCCCCGCATCCATTATGTTGCATTATCCCTCTTTAGGACATACATGTGCATTATTTAAATTCTATCAAAAATAATTCTTTAAAAATCAAGTTTCTTCTTCCCGTTTAGCAATTCAAAGTCAAAAATCCATTTTTTCTTAAAAATTCATCTGTTGAAAATTCAAGTTCCTCTTTGCACTTAAAAATTCATCTTTTCAAAAATCCAATTTCTTTTCCCTGTGATTTTATAAAAATTGCATTTCTTTTGAAAACCCTATTTTCTTGTTTTTGTTCGAGTCTCATCATTTGCATTTTTCGTGACCTCCTCGAGGGATCAAATTTGGATGACACAATTAATGTGATCAATTCCAATCAAACCTCAAGGAGACATTTTGCCCCTCTCGATCCAATATTAGGTTTAAGTTTTGCATCCATATAGATAACATCCAAATGTGATAAATTTTAAAGTTAGAATTAGGAAATTTTTAACTAAATCTTGCAACTAGCTTTGGCTAGGTTAGAAGGGTGCCTTAGAGACGAGTAACATCGAATCTTTGCCTTCCCTTCTTTCAACTGTGACCCCCGAACATTTTTCTCTCGTTTTTCAAAGACCTGGAGTCGTCTAAAAAAGGGTTTTCTTACTTTATTTCATTAATTAAAATTTTTGGGTGACTTGGTACATCTAAACTCCATACCAAGTGGCGACTCCAAACTTTTCTAAAAACCCTTTTTCTAGACTTTTGTTTTTGGGTCCAAATCGTCGCATTTTTGTAGTCCCATGACCCATTTCTTTTTCAAAAATCAAAAATCAATTTTTAACCAAAAAAGCATTTTCCAACTAAAAACCCGAAACGAGGGTTTTCCTTTCCCTCTCCTCTTTCCAAAAAATGGGCGCGACAATATTTTGGGAGAAATGAGTGAAACAAAAGCAATAAATGTTACTGTTAATAATGCATTGTAATTGACAAGGTTTAATTTGGGATGTAACCAAATAAGTTTATTTGACAAAATTTGAAAAGTTTTGGTCTTGATCAAAATTGGGCAATGAGAATCACTTTCAATGGTTTATTAGAAGGATATAATTTTGGTTGAGTTAAATGCAAAAGGGCAAGTGTATCAAAAAAATATTACTGTAGTTTCCAACTTCTCTCTGCTGCTTTTCTCCAACTTCTCGCTACTCCTCCTTTACTCTGAAACCCTTTCTCGGTTGATCTCCCTGCTCTCCCTCCCATAGATTTTTTTTTGTTATTTTCTAATAAATTCTCTCCTAAATTTTCTTAATGAGAGATTTCTGTTTCTCCTAAGATTTCCTAATGGGAATTTTCTGTTCTCATAGGAGTTCCTATAGAGATTTTATGTTGTTTTTTCTTGTTCTACTGTTTAAATCTAAATTTATTTCAAATCTGATTGCCAGATTTGAAATTTTTTTAGATCTTGTATCTATCTTAACAGATCTCATCATCGTTATTGGCGCTTATAACTGTTCATTAGCTGATCTGGAGATTGCAACATGCACAAAAATTGGGCTGCAGCGATTTATCCTATGAGAAGATGATTTTACAATTTCTTATACTTGTTAGATCTGTTCTACATTTTTCAGATAGTTTGCATCTGTTAAATTACAGATCTATCATTTTTAGTGCATGTTTTACCTGCCATTAGGGCAGTGATGTATATCAATCGTATTGGACGATTTCCAACAACATGTTAATGAAATATGTTTTATCAAAAGAACAAAACGTATCAAAAAAATGAAGGAATTAACCAATTTTACACCTCTAAAGATGCACCTCATTATCATTTTACAACTTAAATTTTAATTTTGGATACTTTGGTCCTTGAGCTCTCAAATTGATCCCACTTGGAGTAAATTTTTTCATGATTGGTAGCTTATATGAGTTACGTTTACAATTGAACAGAAGTGCACATTAAAAAAAAAAAAAGCAAAAAAATCTTGCTTCTCTCTTTACGGTTAACAAATAACTTCGTCACTAAGAAGTCATTAAGGAACATATTGTAAGTGATTCTCATTAGCAAGTAGGGATGAAAACGACTGGATTAGGCCAGAACCATTCTGCGCATTAGACAACAATTGATGTAGTAGCAGAAACATACATTGAATCCTATCCAAACCAGTCATCCATTCTATTTCATTGTTTTCAAGTACTAGATAAAGCTACCGCTGAAAACGAGATGCTAGCATGTTAGGTTTGACAGTAAATCGAGTCAAAGTGGAATTATAATAATCTCAATTTACAAGATGTCCAAGATGTCTTAATCCACCGAGTACTGAAATTCTATTTGATCTTTGAAGATAATCTTTCATATGCCAATTTTTACTGCACCTCAAGAGTTAATTTAGTTGATAAGAGTTCCCATTATCACGACTGAGTATATCAATTTGATTGATCGTAGGTTCTTCAACTTAATATAGTAGATAAGATTAATTTTCTGTATTCTTATTTGTTTTCAAATTAATTTTCTCCTCTGTCTAGCCTATGAGAACATTTTCTGAAATTTGTTGCCCTTCTCTATCTCAGGTTGTGACATTTTGTTAGAAAAATATTTAAATCAGGCATGCGAAATATCATCAGAAAATATTGTATAGAGCGAACTAAAATTTACGCTAGTGTTATGTAAACAGCTATTTAAGAGATGACTGCTCGAGTTTACATGGAATTTCATGATAATTACCCTAAGATCAACTGTTTCTCTAAGTATTGACCATATCTCCCATTTTAATTACTATAAAGTTGATAGGGCCTAAATTGTAGTACATTTACAGGTATAAGTTGTTAGTCATCTATGTCATTTGAGCTAATTTGAACAAAAATTACTTATATTTATTCTTATATTATTCTAATAGGTGGAGAGCTCAATTGGAGAGAAAATGGACCAAAAACATGGTGCAAAGAAGCAATAGTAGAAGAAGAAATGAAGAAGAAAGGGATTGGTAGGAATGAAATGTTTCAATATTTTGGTGATAATTTGACATACACAAATTGGATTAAGATGATTCTTGATTCATTTTAAAGTTAAAAGAATGGATACAATTCTTATATAGATATCGAAGTCCAATTCTCACGTTTTCATAGCAAAAACTTCAAATTATTGAATTATATCTTTGCTATGGTGCTCTTCTAACCAGTTCTCAATATTTTGGGCATATCTCGGTGTGCAAACCTCCAAATGACATGCTTTTTCCTACATTTCAAAGGGCTATAATTTTTATGTTTTGCATAAGAACTGATTCAGCTATAGAGTTTTCTAGCTTCAAAAATCGACATTCTTTGTTAGTAAGGAGTTCAAGTCGGTCTGATTCTGATTTTGTTTGCATTTGGACTGGCCCAGTGACCAGAACCGGATACTGATCTGGTCTTCATTGGAAGAATGCCCAAAATCAAAATTTTTCAACTCCAATGAGGCTAATCTTACTCTATATGGGATACTACTTAAACAAACTATAAATGGGGTATTCTAAGTCATTTTTTGAAGTAGAAAATAGTGGTCTAGCTTAGTTAATAACTTTTAATAGCTCTTTCTAAAATAAGCAAGTCAAACAAAGCAAATCAAGAAGCGTGCAAGAAGAAGATTTGAGCAAGCAACTCAGAAGTTTTTTGTTTTTTTACTCATTTTCTTATTTTTTTGTATCAACTCTCTGAATTTGTGGTTTTAGTTTTCCAATCATGTTGAACTATATTTGTTCTAGGGTTAAGATTTTTATGAAGAAATTTTGATTAGTTTTTCCAGTCAAATTCTTGACTATTGCTATGATTTGTCTATTTTAATTTTAATTATGTGTTTATACCTAATCACCATAAACATGTTCTTTGGGTTTGTATTGGACTAAGAAGGAAGATGCAATTGTACACTAGATAGATGAACATATTTAACTCAATCACGAGAGTAGGCTAATTTGTTGATGCAATTATATCACTTAAGATTTAAAAGGGTTTAATTAAACACTTGTGATTTTGAGAGAGATGCGAGATATAATTAGACACACATTAGATATATTAAGAGATAATCTAAAATATTATTGTGTGATGTATAAATAGCTTGTTAAAAATAACTGGAAATTTGTTTCAAATTTTGGATTAAAATCCGAAACCCAATCTCTCACCTATTGATTCCTCTACCACTATTTGTTGGATTTAACTTTATTTTATTCTTAGTTAAATATCAAATCTTTTTAATTTGAACTTCACTATTTTTCATAATTTGCAAGAAAAACTAGAGTAAGGAATTTAAATCGTTGATCAGACCCTGAAATATTCTAGGTAAATTAGTGCAAAATTTTTAGGTAAATTGTTACAACCATCGACTATACACTTGCAGGAACTTGTCTATCACAAGTATATCCATCAAAAAGCATAGCGACATCTAGGTACAGCTTAAAGTCGTCCTGCTGGTTCGATGCATGCAATTTGTAAGAGTACTTATGACGACTTCATAGTGCAGGAGGAAATTCAGTAGTAAGATTGAAGAAAGCATATGACTTTTCATTTCGCCCTTTTTGGTTCCCTAGGTTCGAATTTCTGGTGATGATTGTCTGATTACTAGGAAAAGGAAGAAAAAAAAGGACGATGGTCTACTAATGGTTTTGTCCTTGTACATTTTGACAATGTTCCTCAAACAAAGGATATGAGATAGAGTCCCGCCGAAAATGAATAATAATTCCCAAACTTTTCCTGCATTCACTGAACGTTTCTGATATGATTCTGATGGTGATCATCCATAAGAAGATGCATGCATACAGAATCAGTCTCTTTTCATGCATGGATTTACGTGGCATTCTCTGAGGCGTTTCAGCCTCAAGTCGAATAACGATGAACAGTTTAGTTGGTCAGTGGATTGAAACAGGAGTGATCAGTTGAAAATGGCTTGAAATAGGTTTCCTGTTACCTATTTCTACAGTTCCAATGAAGTTAAGACCAAAGAACGGGACTGATGGATGAAAATGAAAGGATGAAAGAAGTGATGGAGATTTTTCCTCCAGCAAAATTGTGTAAAAGACTCTCTAGATATTAAATAATAATTCGGTCCGGCGTCAGCGCATCTGAACCTGGACAGGGTTCAAATTTGATGCATAACTGCAGATTGCAGGTGTCAAATTTTGATAAGTATTTCTTTTCAGTGGTAGGCAATTGATCAATGAAATGATCAAAACATTTCCTTTTCGTCTGTTTTATTCAAAGGCAAAAGCATTGTAGATCTACATTTTTTCGGTCAGATTGCTTTCTTTATCAAGTCTAAATATTTCAAGATAAGTTAAACCAGGAATAGAAATAGGTCAACAATCATTTGGAGATAAAGCAAGTCGTTGTTTATGTAATTTTTAAGAAATAGAGACATGTTTAAACTACCTAACGCTTTAAATGACTTTTTGGTCGATAAAATTGTATCCTTCTTGGTTCATCTTTTCTCCATTCACTCGTCTAAATTAGTTTATCAAAGTAAATGCAACTATAAACATGGTCCAAAAACACTATTTATATATATATATATATATCTAAAATTATTGATTATTGTATCTTGATGCTTTAGTTATTGTTGGCTTTTAAGTTTTTTTGATTTTATACATGTAGGCCAGTATCATTGTGCATTCGATCGGTTGCAACTTTTTCAAAATCCTATCTGGCATCATAAATAAGAAACGCTGATATAAAGAGCTCAAAATACAAGAGTAGAAGAAAGGTTTGGTGCAATATTCAAGTGCAAAAGTTTTTGGCTGCGTGAATAATAATTGTGAAGAAATTGAAGTACAAAAGAATCCATTGATCAGCCAAAAGTCTTTGGCTATGTCCAAAGAGTTTGAAACACAGAGTGTCAATTTAGTCATTTCCTTATATGTTGACACATTGATGAATATCCTAACTTCATATATTTGATACATTTATGAGCTGTAAGATTAGCATTAAAACTAGTGTATAAAGTAAATTTAGAATAAATGGGTGTAAATTTAATGTCTTTGTTATATATATATATTAGAGGGATGCTAGACAAAAAAGACTAATCAAGACAGACAAAATATCTCATCAATAATGGAGTAAAATATTCAGAGAGAATGCAGATTGGATTCTAAAGGTCAGAACTTTTGGTATTAATTCAAGCATTTTTCTCCAAATTCATGAATAGTCTCTAGGAATTCGAACAGCCAAGAAAGAGCATAAAGATATGACTCACCTAATCCATATAAAGTCCTTTTTTATTTTAAGAAAAATATCCAAATGTCATTGTATTAAAGTTAGGGTATCAATTGGACTTTTTGAACTAACCTTTGGTATGTCCAAATTTAGTTCGCAAATTATATGAGTGTTTGGGTTTGGAAAATTTTAAGTTTTGGGCACAAATTAAAAGTTCAATTTCAACTCACACTATTATATGAGTTTTGAGTTCAAATTGGAACTCATAATTGAATACATAATTATGTATAATATATAGTTTATAAGTATGAGTTACTGTAAATTTTATATATAAATTATTAACATTTTATGTCATAATATGTATAATTATAAATTATAGATATTATTATATATTTTTATATTTTTATACTTATATATGGGCTAGGCCCTAATTGGACCTAAGTCTAACATGACCCAAGCATGACTGACATTTATGTTCGGATCTAATATTTATGTCCAGAATTTACCAGGCCCAGTTATAGTTTTGGCTTAACGGGCTTTTTGTAGGTTGAACAGGTTAAGTTCGGACTGGCTTAACCCTATTGACATCCCTAATCAAAGCCTCATTCCGATCAAATGGCTTTTCAATGTTTAATTCCTCTCTCTTAATACAGGCCTAAAAGACAGCTCTCGAGACCACTTTAGTGAAGACATCTCTCCAGACCACGGTAGTGTTGGTGCGGGTCATTTCTGCTTTACACTAGACAATGCAGCTAATAACCTTTGATTTTCTTCACTACAAATTTAGGAAGAATAAACATATCTATACTATAGCTAGTCATCCACTGACCAGAACAAATTTAACGAAATAGAAGCTGGATTCAGAGGTGATTAAATAAATTTCTTTCCTTACTTTTGAACTGTAAGAATCTAAAGTATGAGTATGTATATTATAGTAATCTTGATTGTTTTCAATCAAAACTCGTACATCTTCCACATGACCATGCAAAAATTTAAACCTTTCGTGGTTTCCATCCGATGTCTTAAAATTGAACTGCTTTCTTGTCTGTTTTTTTCCCCCCGAAAATGGAAGACTTGTGAGGTACTTTTATTTGGAGAAGATCTCAATGCACCTATACACGGGTTAAAGCTAACGGGGCCTTCAAATCACATAGATAAGGCAACAAATTCAGATGAGGCTAAAAAAATTGGATTCTAACTCCTACACGTATAGGGATCCTTATAGGTATGACAGGAAGATTTATAAGAAGGCACATTTTAATAAAGAACTTTCTAAAAATGATTTATTTTGTACATGACTTATGCGACAACCCCATCTCACCGTAGGGTGTACCCTAAGGTATTAGTGGACCGTCTGTCTAACTCTTGTCAGGACTCACTCCTTCAAATGATCACTAACTCTTCAAATTAAACTTCAATAACAAATCTAAACCAAACGACAATTCACAAATTCATTAATCAAACCTTATAATCCCAACATGCATAAAATACTTAATTATACATTCAATGTCTCACAATACAATACCCCAAATTCAAAGTTCAAGTTTCTCAAGTCAGATTCAAAAGTAAAACCTAGTTCTAATGGGTGGCGCCTTTACTTGGGTTCTCAATCCCTGTCAAGGAAAACAAATTTAAAAGAATGAGCTAAAGCCAGTGAGTTCCAAAAGACATGCATATCACATAAAACATATAACATTTTGCTTCAAATTCGCATTTTAGAAACAAGTATACAAAGAAAGCGTATAACATCACAAAGGTAGGATACGAGAGCTCTCAGGAGTCAAGGTCCACAAAACTGAAGCACGTCCTTGAAATTTGAGCTCAAATCACGTAGTTGACATTCCGTCAACTTTCATATATCAAAACTAAGTAGACCACTACTTTCTCCTTACTCCACCAAAACCCCCAATCGGGCCCACCTACCTATTGTATTTGTGTATTGCTCCCCAAAAGAGACAAGTCCATATGCGAAGTCCAAAGTACACAACACGTCACATAGCTCAAGGTTCGTTAATCTCATCAATCGGGGCCTTCCCAACGGCTCAATTTGATAACTTACCAAAGGGATTTATGAATTCTCGAGAATAACAAATACAAAACACATCACGTCACGTCAAGACATGTCAAAATCAAGAATATCACCTTTCAAATAGTGGTGAGTGCGATAAAGTACACACTACCCATTTGAAAGATCACCAAACCAAAATTTTCAAGACACGACACGTCAGGTAATTAAACATGATTCATATCAAATCACGAGATTCAAGTTCACACAACAAGCCAAGAAACATGCATGAAAACTCACCAAAGTAGTAAGGTTCAGATTCAAAGTTTGACTCTGTTTCAAAGTTGTTCACACTTCCTAAAAACAAATAAAGAAAATGAATAAGTTTCGCTCCTCAAATAGCGAAACTAAACTCGAATAAACCTATTCATTTTACATAGAAAATTACGTAAAAATCTCTGTTTAAAATCGACACCTTGCAAAAAATAAGGTTTTTCCCTACGACATACTCCTTACTAGCAACTTCTTCAACTTTTAAGATAATGAAATCAAGTGAGACCTTTCACCTCTAAAATCATCCATTCAAGCTCAAGTTCAACACTAAAACTTAAATCAAAGTTTTAACACATGTTTAGAACAATTTTCACCAAATCTCAATGTACAATATTCATGAAAATAAATAAAACCTTTCAAACCCTCAAATCTGTCCAAATAGCACATTTATCCAAAAATTAGTGAAAACTTGACTTTTCACCATTAAATTTCATGGTTTAAACTCCATTCGAGCATATACTCATAGATGAACATAATACATATTTATTTAGGCAAAATCTAGTTAAGAAACATCATAAAATTTCAAAATCAAGTATCATAAAATTTCGAAGTGAGGTTCGGCCAGCAAGCAACTAATTTCTTCAAGATTTTCACTAATATTCTTACTTTCTAACCACAAAATAATTTCATCTCATAAACAACAATCACAACCACAAGCAAGTCCTCAAGTCTTTTACCTATGAGGTCACCTCAAGTCAGCTACCTAAGTTGGGAATCCAAGAGCCCAACTCAAAGATCCAAGAATAACATTTTTAGCAAAATAAACCATAGATCTAAAGGATCTAGCACTAATTAAGTCAAAACTAAAAGATTTAATTTTTATACCTCAAGATCTAGTTAGATCAAGCAAGATCAAGTAGGATCTAGTGTTGCTCCACTCAAAAATGATCTTCCAAACTTTAACACCTCGAGATTCTTCAAGCCAAGAACTAGCTTGATCCTTGGTGATTTCCTCCACAAGCTTCAAGACCAAGAAGAAAGAAAACAAGATGAAGATTTCTTCCCTCTTCCTTTCTCTCTCTCACTCTCGGACCTCACTCCCTATCTCTCTCTCTCTCACGGCTGCATCAAGGAGGAAGAAGGAACAAGATGGAAGCTTTCCAATGATGTCTTCAAGTTCCAAAAAATTGAAGAAGAAGATGAAGTTGAAGAACCTTGTTTCTCTCTCTATTTCTCTTGTAGACACCAAATTTTGACTATTTCAATTGTTTTATCGTGTTTTTATCTATTAGTATTTAGTTATTTATTTTTGAATATTCTAACATATTTTCTTATTTTGTAGGTTTTTATGAAAAAAAAAGTCTCAAAACCGAAACGCGGACCAGTTACACGGGATTTTTCGCGTAACTGTCCGCGTAACGAGATCAGAGACGAAAAATATACGCGCGAATTTTCCAGCCACTTTCTTCCTAATTTCCAGCTGTAATTTTGTGTCTTTATCATCAAGTAATCGATTTAGACAATTCCCAACTCACCCTTGATCCCTTAACACTTCATCTAATGTTCAAAATCAACCCACCTCACCTAGAAAAGATCAAGATCCTTAATGCTAGGTTTTAGTGGCTATAAATAACTCATGATAGGGTTTTCTTCAGGGGGGAGAAGTTGGAGTTGGTTAAACAAAGAGGTGAAGGAAATTAGAGAGGAAAGAATCAGAGAAAAAATAGCTGAGAATCAAAGAAAAAGAGAAAAAGGAGAGAAAAGAGGAAAAATTAGGTTTTCTTCCCTTAGAAGCTTGGTGAAGATCATTCTTGAAGTCTTGGTCCTCCCCATTCATTTTTTCATCAAGCTGCTGACTCAGGTAACCTTCCTCTACCAGACCTACTATGTTTTGGTCGAAAACTGCTGAAAAATTAGACCTTTTGGTGGAACCAAGGTCTTGACTATGTTCTTTGAGTTTTATAATAGTTGATAATGGTTATGTGTTGTTGTATGAGTATGTTATGTTTATATAGCCTTGGTAAGGCTCATGGACTTGTTTTACGTTTAAAATCGGATGTTTGATGTTCCTGTGTTGGTTTTGTTGTATTTTTTGCAAAATTTCTAAAAAAATGTTCTTTGCGCTTTGAAGATATGAAGAAACGCGGGGTACTTGCGCGGCTTGATCCACGTAACTCTCCGCATTTCCGTTTGAATGTTTGAAGATGCGACGAAACGCGAGGTAGTTGCGCGGACAAGTCCGCGTAACCCCCAGCGTCTCTTGCCTGATAGTCTTCTCTTTCCCCTTTTCTTTCTATTTGATGATATTGATGCTTAATATTCACCCTTTTTTGGGTCTAGATTGTCTTGATATGATCTGAATGATAGTATTTATGCCTTGAAATTGATCCTGCCGTTTCCAATGATTTTATTTGTGTTTTTGGTTGAAAAACTGGAAGCAATCTTCCTGGTTTTTTTTTGAAGATGGGAAGAGACGCGGGTAGTTACGTCGCTCGGTCCGTATTTTATGTCCGCGTTTCCCCTCTTAATTTCAATTTTACCTGCAACGCGAACTAGGTTGCACGGACTTATCCCGCGTAACTGTCCGCGTAACCTCCCTTTTTATAATTTTGTTGCTATTTTCTGCTCTTTTGTTCCAGAAACTTACTCTAGTGTTCACGTCTTCCAGTCTTGTCCAATTTGCTTGCATAATTTGTTTTGATATCTTTTCTTTGAATTTTTGATTGATTTTTCCTTTAAATTGGTGCCTTGATCCCTTTTTGTTGACATTGAGTTTTAGATAACCATTCCCCTCATTTAAGGATTCAGTTGAGCCATCACATCAAGGGATGGTAACTTCTTTCCCCTATTATGTGTTCTTATGTGTTCCTATGTGTTTTATGGGTTTTAAATGCTTCATTAGTTAGAATTTCATTTAAGTCATTTAATTGCTTTGCAAGTGGTTAAGAGGCCCTTGAAGGCCAAGTTGTAATAGAATAGGTAATTATTTTAGTTTTCTTTTACATCTTTCGCCCATTAGATTGTAATTAGGGCCCTAAATGTAATAATCTTTATGTGCTTATGTGTTTAGGTTATTTGCTTTCCTAGGGTTTTTGTATCTAGATATTATGCTTATGTGTTATGTGTTTATGTGTTTTATATGTTTACGTGCTTTATATGTTTACGTGCTTTATTATCATGTCTACATGTTTTATTATGTAAATGTATTGACGCCACCACACTAGTCCAATGCTAGTTGTGTTTCATTCCCCTTAACGTTGTCACACTAGTCCAACGCTAGTTGTGACTCGTAGAAAAAGGCTAGTCCAATGCTAGACCTTTAGTTCGTTAGAACAACATTTTACATATCATTTCATACATTTAGGGATTTTATTTTCATTTTTTGCATGTTATTTCTTGTATGTAAAACATGATATTTAAACTTGCATTTACATCTTTGAAATTAGAAAATAGATTAGTGCATTTTAGAGCATTACCCTTCGAACAAGGGAAAAGAGCGAGTTTGGCTTTCTAGCCTTAGCACGCTTTTATTTCCTTCTATAAAAGGGAAGATTTAAAGTCACGAACTTAGTTTCCCCACACCCATTATGTTGCATTTCCCCTTTTAGGATATATACATACATAAAATTTTGATCAACTTCATTCTTTAAAATTGAAAATCGCTTTTCCTTGAAAATTCATGTTAAAAATCAAATCTTCCTTTCCCCTTAAAATTCATTTTTTACAAAATCCTAAAAATTTCCTCTCTCTTAAAAATTCATTTTTAGAAAATTCCATTTCCCTTTGAAATTCATTAAAAAATGCCTCTTTCAAAAAACCCTAATTTTCCTTCTTTTTCGAGTCTCATCATTTGCATTTTCGTGACCTCCTCGAGGGATTAAATTTGGATGATACAATTAATGTGGTCAATTCCAATCAAATCTCAAGGAGACATTTTGCCCCGTCCGACCCAACATTAGGTTTAGGTTTTGGATTCATATAGATAACATCCAAATGTGATAAATTTTAAAGTTAGAATTAGGAAATTTTTAACTAAATCACGCAACTAGCTTTGGTTAGGTTAGAAGGGTGCCTTAGAGATGAGTAACATCTAATCTTTACCTTCCCTTTTTTCAAACGTGACCCCCGAACCTTTTTCTCTAGTTTTTCAAAGACCTGGAGTCTTTTAAAAAAGGGTTTTCTTAGTTTGTTTTCATTAATTAAAATTTTTGGGTGACTTGGTACACCTAAACTCTATACCAAGTGGCGACTCCAAATTTTTCTAAAAACCCTTTTCTAGACTTTTGTTTTGGGTTCAAATCGTCGCATTTTTTTAGTCCCATGACTCATTTCTTTTATTTTAATTTTTCAAAGATCAAAGATCAATTTTTCAACTAAGGAACCTTTTTTCCAACTATAAACCCAAAACGATGGGTTTCTTTCCTTTTTTCAAAAATGGGGCGCGACAGCTTGGCGACTCCACTGGAGATTTTCCTAAGAGGGTTCAAGCACTTAATTTGGTTGATTATTTCATTTTTCTAACTTTCTTATATATCACATTTGGATGTTTAGGTTGCATTTCCTTTTTTCCCTTTTTCTTTTCTTTTCTTTTCTTTTCTCTTTTAGGGTTTTTTCCCGCGCAATCGTTCATTACACATCGCTTGCATGATGAATGAATTATTTATCCATTTATTGGTGTTTACCTGTACCACGCCTTGCATTTGGGGTGGGTGTGCATCTACCTTAGAACCTCTAGAATGTTTGATATTTGAATCTCTCCTCTCAAAGGGAATCACTTTCATACGTGCATATGTATTTTATTTTGGCCCTATTTTTTTACTTTAGTGGCTTGTCATGCCACTCCTCCCTATTAGGATTAGGATTGATCCATTTGGACATGTGGTCATGGCACGACGTGCACGTAGCAATATCTGAGGGATCACTCGAACCACCGATTCTTAGGCTTTGGGATTGATGACCCTTCGCCTTTGGTCTGAAGGTTTGGGAGCCTGTAACCTTTGTCGAGACTAGATGCATTAATGAGCCCAACCTCATGCATCCATGTTAGAATTGCCTAGGGAAGAGTCTACCTTACCCTATTAAGGATCACTAGACATGAGAGAAGGGATTCCACCCCTCTTTATTCTTGTGCAATTTGTTGCTCTAACGTGTTATGTGATATCTGTCGATTAAACTAACCTTTTGTTGTCTTTCTTTTTCTTACATTTCACAAAGTCTAGAAAATAAGAGTCTTGGCACTCTTTTAAGACAAGCCATCCTTCTAGATAGGCTATTGCACGTTTGAATTTATATCTATTACATTTAAGTTGTAATTGCATATCACTTTTAGGATTACCCCGACATTCAAATGGGGCTTCTATAGGCCATGTTTCATTTTGCACCTTTACTTGCTTTAATAAGATGACATCATGCACTAACCATAGAGGGAACGCCACTTAGGGAATCCCATTATAGGACTACGCCCACCTCACTCCTCCTGGGTACATAACCCTCTATAGGAGATTCACGTTTAAATTTCAGTAAAACTGGATAGGTGGGGCCTATAGGTAAGGTATTTGACCCAGTTGACATGATTCAGATAGATAGACCTAGACGTATCAAGCAACTGTTAGCAGTTCCAGTGGAAATTCAGCTATGGCCCGGGCTTCTCTCACCAAGCGAGATCAACCAAGTACCGACATACCTCGGACCAATTGGAGATTTCAAGGACATAGAATCTGATGGGTATTTGGTAGAGGCTCTAATCCAACTATGGGGCCCTAACTGTTTAGCATTTAGGATAGGAAATAAGGAATTTACTATAACAATTGAGGAGATATCTGGTCTTCTTAACTTATCAGTAGAAGGTACTGCAGTGATATTCCCCTTTGCTTCTGGAAAGGCTGAATTCTGTCGCTTCACTGGATTAAAGAAGTCTGTGGTACTAGAGTCAGATCAAAGCATAGATGTAAGGTTTTTGTTTGATAGGTTTGCTGTAAGAGATGGATTCGACAAATATGCCAAAGATTTTTCGTTCAATTCAAAAGCTGTCTGGGAGCACAAAAGGCCATAGGTATATGGATTTGTCATGGCAGGAGTCTATTTATTTCCAAGAAGAGAAGCAAAAATTGGTTTTAAAATCACCAAGCTTATGAATGACCTATTCTATGGGATTGGAAATCAACGAGGCTCTATAGTACCGACCGTATTAGCAGACCTCTTCGTAGCTTGTACAAATTGCCAAAAGGGGGTGAAGTTCTTTCATGTATCGAACCGAATTCTGCATATGTGGGCTATGGAGCATTTCAAAAGACAATTACCCACTCCTGATAGTGTGCCTCTAGTTGGATATAATTGGCTGATTACTCATTACAAGAGAGTAGATAGGAATAACCTGCCAAGGAATGCTTCAGAATGGGTGGACTTTTTGAATACACTACCGGATCACAAGATTAGATGGGTACTAGATTGGACGGACTGCCTCGATCCTGCTCTTCGCACCAAATCCTCCAATTTTATACTGTTGCTAGGAACTCAAGGCATTATGAGCTACACTTCAAAGAGATTTTTGAGACAGTTGGGACGCATTCAAGGACTACCGCCTCTACCCGATTTGACCAAGGGAATCTGTCCGGCCTAAATTCCAATGAAGGTACAGATCACGCAAGCATGGGGAACGTTGTCCAAAGACAAGGATATTGCTTACATTCCACAACATAAATAGTTGGCTTTGGCCACATCTCAGTATGAAGACTGACTTAAGAATCGTGATGGAAGACAGCTACAAGGGGCGCAGACCGATGAAGTCAAGAGACTGATGGCGATCATTGAGGCAAAGGATAGAGAGAATGTATAATTGAAGCAATCCGTGCAAGCAAACAAGGATTTGGCAGACAAGAACAAGAAGATGTATTAAGAGATGCAAAAAAAAAAACCAAGACTTGAAACGGAAATGTGCCGAACTATATGACCAAACTGAGCGCATGAGAAACCCCTACTCTAAAGAACCAAAAGATGCTGTAATAGATAGGTTGAAAAAATTCAATGGTTTTGTACAAGAACGCCTTCAAGAGATGATGTAAACTATGAAGTTTTAGAATTTGCTAATGAAGAACTTTTTCATCATTTTCACTAATGTCAAATCTCAGGTTTGATGAACGAGCCCCACCTTGAAAGTATTGCATCATGCTAGGCCTACCCTTGGCACAAACAGGCTCCCCTCTAGGACATGCATCCGAATTATATAAACAATCACTAACTTCACTCTTTTTATTTTTTTCTTCTAAATAAATCTCCATAGCTCCCTTTGGAAATAAGCTTCTAAAGTATGCTTCTCTTCCCACTCAAGTACTGATAGGATTTTTCTTTACTCCACAAATTTAAAAAAAAAAACCTTTATAACCCTATATCACCGCAAGTATACGGATCGTTTATTGAGTATAGGGAAATATAGGTGTCGATCCCACGAGGAACTATGGTTTTGCAAACACTAAAATTTAATCACTTGCTTCATTATCTAGATAGACAATTATAGGAAGGCGAATAAAGTAAGGACAGCTAGATAAAAGGGAGAAGGTGGTAAACCGACCTAAGGAAGAGGGATAAAGCAATTAAAACCAACCGTTAGGTGTCAAAGACTTCCAATTGGTGGTAGACAAGAAATAAGAAAGAAAGTAAGAAATTAGAGAATTAGGTTAGAGAGAGTTTTTAAGATCAAATTGGAGGAATCCTAGAGCTTTGGAATCCCTTGTTATTTTTAGATTAGAAGTTAGTCAAGTTTATTATGTCCTTTCTCCAATGATTCGCTAAGGTATAACTTCCTTTTGTATGCCACCACTTTCGTTAATGGTCATGTGTAGTGCAAATTCCCGTTTAAGATGAACTAGTCACTCGGAATCGCTTTCGCCAATTCCTTAACTTCTTGGAATCTTCCTTGACCTATTTTCATAGAGAAAAGAGAGAAACAAGTTAAATAAGCTCAATGAAATTATAGTATAAAACCAAAACCAATCAACTATATTCACTACTTTCGTGAGAACATAAGTTAGTGTTTAAGAACTTAGATCTTATTGAAGGCAAGTTTTTCATTACTTATCAACATCAAATCAATTATAGTTGGTAGCTAATCAACCATAAAGCATAAGCACAAGTCTTAAACTAACAAAATCATGGAGGACATAAATCACTTAACTACTTCATAATCACAACTAAAACAAGTTCATCCTAACTCTAGGATTAAAGAGGCTTAGCTAGACATCATATTAAGAACATTTAAGCATAAACAAACTTGCACAAAGCCATGAAATTAAGGCACAAGAGATGAGTAAGGAAGAAGGAATCTTGTTCAATGTCTTGAAGTTGAATCCATAAACTTCTTCACAAGTTGATCTCCCAAATACAAAGTGCAAGATTCCTCACAACTTTCACTTTTACTTTCTTTAGAAACTACAAACTAAGAACTAGAACTAATCTAATCAACTAGAGCTATTCTCTAGTCTTTTGGAATACTTATGGAGTTCTTATGGAATGGAATTGGAATGTATTATGGAATGGGATACAAAAGGCCCTATTTATAGAAGATTTCAACCATATGCATCCAAGATTATGTCATGTGAATACAAGACAAATTGGCCTTCAAATGTCAAGAAAAATGGCTTCTTAAATTTCTTTGTCTTCATGCATTTGAATCCTTTGAATTTCAATCCCAAATGAGTTGTAATGTTGAAGCAAATTGTGTTTTGAATTAGCAATGAGTTGTTTCTTCAACTTCACACAATTCTTCACGCAGCTTTTATTGAAATTCTTCTGAAAATTAAGCTGGAAACGAGCTGAAAAACTGGAATTCGGCTGCAACTTGCAGCAGTCACTTTCTGACGATCCGCGATGTAGATCCGCGAGGCAGAGGCTCGCGGATCACATCGCGGATCTTCTTCCCCTGTCTTCTGTGAGAGGGATTCGCGAGCTACTTGAAATTTCTACTTGTTGGTTCGCGTTTTGCATCGTGACTCCACTTGAAACTTGCAAATTCCGAGCTTTTTGTCGAATAATTGGCGCGTTAATTGCTCCGACTTTTATCCCTTTGATTCCTCGTTGATTGACTTGCAATTTCATTTTCCAATTTTTCTTCCAAGCTTCTTGGCAATTATCCACATTTTCATCTCATTTAATAACTGAACAAGCAATCCTACAAAAACATGAAGATTTCACCACATTAATCCACAAAAATGCATTTTGCATCATTGAAGCCATCAAATGCAAAATTAACTAGAAACCCTAGTTCATTAGCTACAAAAATACCAAAAACACACAAAAACTACATAATTAATCTTACTAAAAACATGCAAAATATTGACTTATCAGGTACTTTTAAAAATAGCTCCATGCAGAAGTCCCATCGTTACCCGATCCAAAAGCAAGAGTTTGAAACAACCTATAAATATGAGTTCTGCACCAGAAGGCTCAGATAGGAATGCTTTGGTCACTTCGCCCAACTTTGCTGCCTTGGGAGCTTAGTTAAGTGAAATACTGGGAAGGTTTAATGAGATAAGCGCTGAGATAGCCGCGCAAAGGTGTGTAATTGATCAGTTGGTGGCAAATAACAGTGGAGGAGGTGTCTCGAATGAGCATGAACCCATTGTTAGTAACCCCCCTGTGACAGATAGTCAACTCCCTTTCCTGACCAATATTCAAACGACTTTTGTCCCGCCTACTTCTAACCCATACGATGTTACCTTTTCTCATCACAACACCAATTTTTCACATTCCCATCTTAATTACATCCTACTAAGCCCGACCAAAAAGACAAACCCTCATACTCAACCCCAGATCACTTTAAATATGCCTCCTCACCCTCCAGAACCTCAATACCATACCACTGAACCATTTGTGTGGGATCTGACTTCCCAAGGAAAACTAGCGGTGGATAACCTTATTGCACCAGTCGATAAAGATTTGCTGAAAAGGCTGCATAAATTCGATAAATTCATAAGGAAGAACCAGGGACTAAACCAACACAGTGGCCTGGACTATGACGACCTTTGCCTGTTCCCTGACGTGCAGCTGCCAGTGGGTTTCAAGACCCCCAAGTTCAGCAAGTATGACGGAACCGATAACCCCAAGACGCACCTTAAGATGTTTGCCAACAAACTTGGTAAATCAATAAATGATGAGAACTTGCCGATGCGTCTGTTTCCCGAGAGTTTGGAGGGGGATGCTTTGGATTGGTATTCAAACCTGAAGTCGAA
Source organism: Gardenia jasminoides (assembly GCA_013103745.1). Lineage (NCBI taxonomy): Eukaryota > Viridiplantae > Streptophyta > Magnoliopsida > Gentianales > Rubiaceae > Gardenia > Gardenia jasminoides. Next base: position 10,882,247 of record CM023098.1, on the reverse strand, counting down.
TGAAATTAATTCTTGGTTGGATTTGTCGACTGCTTTTGTGAAGCAATATGAATACAATTGTGAGTTAGCACCGACCAGAACCACGCTTGAGGGAACCAAGAGAAGGTCCTCAGAAGATTACAAGTCATATGCTAAGCGATGGAGGAAGTTGGCCTCTAAAGTTGAGCCTCCCATGATTGAAGAGAAGATTGTATGTACTTTCATTAAGGCTCATGATCCGCCTTATTTCGAGGAGATTTTCTGAATGACTAGGAGTTCTTTTGCTGTAATTGTCAATAAGCTGGAGGAGTATGATGAGTTTGTTAAAGCCGGGAAAATTGTCAATGTGACCGCCCTGAAACAGCAATTGGAAGCATTGCAAGGGCAGAATGGCAGTGAGAGGAAACTCCCGTTTAAAGAGAAGGAAGGAGAAGCTGCTTTTGTGTGGAATCAGAACCCACCTTTCAGGCCCAGAGCTCGAAGTCACCCCACCAATTCAAACTCATACTCACCTTATCCCTACCATCAGCCTGTTTATCACACTGCCACCTAAATGCCTCACCCCCGACCTATTCATTTGAACCCCCCACCTTTGCTTTCAATTTCCCAACCTATCTCCCACCTCCGTCAGAACTATACTCCTAGACCTGCCCCACAAAATTCTGTCCAAAATTCTTTTTAGCATAATGAAATGTAAAATCAGAAAACCTTTCGGACTTTCACCAATCTGGGCCGCCCCATTGACCAGCTGTATGAGCAGTTGAAGGCCGCTGGGAAAATCAGCACTGTCCCTCTCAAATTGTATCCCCGAGGACCCCCTCCTGGGTACGATCCCCATGCTGTCTGCACTTACCTTTCTGGAATCCCGGGACACTCAACGATTAATTGTTGGGTCTTGAAGTATAAAATTCAAGACATGGTGGATGCCGGGGACATAGTTCTGAGAAGAAGGAATGAGCAAGGGCCGAACGTCAATAGAAACCCTCTCCTGGAGTATAAAAATGTCGTTAGGGTAATCAGTGTGGACGAGGAATTTGTTGACCCTGCTTAGTTCATTAAGGAAGAAAATGAGGTGATGGGGGTAGACCATTTGAGGGAGAGGAAGCTTTTATCTGCTAAAGAGGTCATGACAAGAAACATGAAAGATATTTTTGAAGGAAGGATTAAGCAACCGTCAGCAAAAGGAGGAGAGCCCTTTGTAGTAGAGGTAGACCCCCCTAAAGCATTCAGTGCCGAAAAACCTTTCATTTTGGACTTGCCAGAGCCAGCCATACTTGAGTACCCTGAACAAATACCTGTCAACAACTTGCAAGAAGTGCCGTGGAACTATGATGAACCATCCCTGTATTTTGGAGATAAGGACATGGAGGAAAGAGTAACTACCATCACGAGGTCTGGGAGAGTTCTTGTGCACCCTGAAGTTGGTCGAGAAAGCCCTTTGCCACCTAAATCACTTGTAACCGACGCCGAGGCCTTGAATTTTCTGAAGATGTTGAAACGAAGTGAGTACAAGATCGTGGAGCAGTTGGAGAAGATGCCCGCGCAGATTTCTATCCTAAACCTGCTGTTAACATCTGAGCTCCATAGGGAGGCACTACTTAAGATTTTAAATGAGGCTCAAGTGCCTAAGGACCTCCCTATGGAAAATTTTTTCCATGTCATTGAAAATGTGCTAGCTGCCAACCATATCTACTTTTCTGATGAAGATCTAACTGCCGAAGGGATAGGGCATAACAAGGCTTTATACATATCTGTGCACTGCAATGGGAAGCTGCTGCCAAGGGTACTAGTAGACAATGGATTGGTGCTGAACATTTGCCCGTGGAGCACGCTTGTGAAACTAGGGTTGTTCGACACCAAGTTGCGTCCGTCAGCTACCATAGTAAGAGGCTTCGATGGTACAAGGAGGGAGTCTACGGGAAAGGTGGACTTGGTATTGGAGATAGGACCTGCACAATTTCAAGTGGCTTGTCAAGTGATGGATTTCACCAGTGTCTACAATGTCTTGTTAGGATGACCTTGGATACACACTTCTGGCTCAGTGCCATCCTCGCTTCACCAGATACTAAGATTCATTGTGAATGACCAATTGATCACCGTGTTCGCTGAAGATGATTGCACTATGGTTGTCAACCCTGGATCAAAAGATGAGAACGTCAAAAGAAATTCTGTTTCCTCTCACCACACGGCCGACATAGTTTCTGTGGGATGGACCTCCAATGGCAAATCGGTCGTTAATCACGTTTTGACTGGAGCGAGTGTAATGATGGCCAAGGAGATGATCAGAGGAGGATTTGAGATGGGAAAAGGCCTTGGAAAGAATTTGCAAGGAATTCCAGAGCCGGTTGAGGTACCAACTCAAAAGAACACGTTCGGACTCGGTTTTCATCCAACCACCAAAGATAAGAAAGAGTTGAAGGCACACAAGCAAGCGGAGAAGGAAGGAAAGCAGATCAACATGTACATCCCGCCTCTGTACTACACGTTTCCTCGTCTGTTTGGAGTAATCATATCAGAGGTTGAAGAAGAAAAGTCTGACGATGATATAGAGACGGGGTTATCTCAGCTGTTTGTCGGGGCCACCCTTGACACCGATCCTGCGGAGAATGTGGAGTTTCCTTTGATTCCTCAAGAAGCCATGCAAAATTGGGCTACAGATTGTCTGCCTGCTTGGAGGAGGTTTCGGTAAATCTGTGGGGATTGTCCTTAGAAATGAATCATGCTTTAATATCAATCATGTCTTCAAAAACAATGCACTTGTTATTTTACTTTTTACTTGTTTAAAATTATACCTTTAATTATGCTTCCATGGTATTATCTGTCATCTTGCTCTTTGCCAAATGAAATGAAATTTCTCTTTTGTCCTTCAGTTATGTTCCACTCATTTTACTTTCACACATTTATTTTATTTCTTTTCAGATGGCCTCAAATAAAATCATTTGACCCTTTGGATATCACTACTTTGGAATTTGATGACTGCAGTCTCCATATCTCTCATGAATATGAAGTTTTAGAATCCGAAATTCAAAACGAGAGCGATACTGAGGGAGATTATGAGTATAAATCTATTTCAAAAACCCTTGAACAATATGAGAAAAAACCCAGGCCGAACTTAGAGGAAATAGAAATCATTAACATTGGAACTAAGGCGGAAGTTAAGGAAGTCAAAGTTAGTATTCACTTGAACAAGGAGCAAAGAAGAGAGATGATTGAGTTCTTAACTTTGTTTCAAGATGTGTTCGCATGGTCTTATGATGATATGCCAGGGATTTCTACAGACATCGTGGTCCACAGACTGCTTACCGATCCAAATATGTCACCAGTAAAACAGAAGCCCCGCAAGTTTAAACCAGACATGAGTCTTAAAATAAAAGAACAGGTCGTCAAGCAACTGAATGTTAGGATTATCATGGTATCACACTACCCTATATGGCTTTCAAATCCTGTCCCAGTTCCTAAGAAGAGTGGAAATGTGAGGGCCTCAAATTTCAGTATTTATTTTTAAAATGCACGATATTATCTATATTGTGTTAATTTATTGAAATATGAGTAAAAATATATTTAAAGTGATTATTTCTCAATTTAGAAAATTTTATACGAATTGTTTGCCGGTGTGTGGTTTTGGCCAAAATTTAGCGTTAAAAATTGTTCCGACGCGTGAATAGTGACTTGGACTTGAAATCGAGCATATGTAGTGATATTTTGGAAATATTATTATGGTAAGACAGTTTCGGGATGAAAGAAACCAGTGTAAGTTAGACAGCCGCGCGTGACGCGACATAAAGTGTCAAAAAGCACTTTTTCCCCTAAAATAAGGAAATGCACTTTTTGGGCAATAAAAGCCTTGACTTCTTGGCTTCCTTTAAGCTTTCATTTCAGCTGGAAATTGTGAGATAGAGAGAGAGCTAGAGCCGAGAGAGAGAGCTTGAGAAAGAGAGAGTTTGTCTTCAAATTTTCTTCCAATCTTCCATCAATCTTCTTGAAGCTTCAACCTTCATCAACCACCATCCTCTTCTTCATTCCTAGCAGCCGAGAAAGAGGAGAGAGAGGAGGAGCTTTGTCCGAATTTTTGGAAGGAAAAAGAGGTAAGTTGAGTTGATCTTCCATTTTCCTTTCTTCTTACAAGCAAATTGAACTTGTGAAGCTTGAATGATGGATTGTGGCTTGGTTTCTTCCTTCCCATTTCAGCCGAACCAAGGAGAGAGGAGAGAGAGAGAGATTCGAACCTTTGAAGGGAAAAAGGGAGGAAAGAAAAGCTTGGGTGATCATCTTGGGCTCGAGGTTGAACTTGGTGACGGATATCTTCAACGAATCTTGAAGATCGTGGGCTAGGATCGAGGGTTTTGGAAGTCCTCTAGCTTGGAAGCAACTTTCTTGAGGGAAAACTCGAGGGATTTCATTGGATCTTATTGGATCTCGTTGGATCTTGATAGATCCATAGGTATAGGACTTGAAACTCGTAGATCTAGCTTTATTAGTGTTAATTAGTGTAGATCTGTGGTTAATATTGATAGAAATGATCTCATTTGAAAAGATGAAGTTGGGCTCTTGAAATCCCAACTTAGGTAGTGGACTTGAGGTGGCCTCTAGGTAGCGGACTTGAGGACCTGATTGGGATTTGACTGTTATTTGTGAACTTGCCTTGATATGGTTAGAAATTAGGGTTTTTAGTTGTTGAAAAATTGACGAAAAATGTATGTTATGGCCAAACCCATGCTTGGTGATTTTAATGTTTGATTTTGAAGTGTTGTGAATGTTCTTGAAGAGTTTCTTTTAAGAAAAACATGTATATTGTTCAAATTGTGAGTATATGTGTGTGCGAGAGAATGTTTGAAATTTAAAGGGTTAAAAGTGAGGTTTTTCATGAAATTTGAGTGAAAAGTGCTGTTTAATTAAATTTGAGGATTTTGCCATGTCTTGATCAAATTCTAGAGATTTTGAATATCATGGCGTGGTATGAAGTGTTTTATGTTAATATGAAAGTTTTAACTAAAAGTGAATGTCAAACGTGTTATGTAAAAAGTGATTTTGAGGTGTGAGTCCTCACTTAAATGTTTGTGAAAAAGAACGTGCTTGTAGTGCCAATGAGTATATCGGTGGGATGCTCTTTTGAAATGAAAAAAAGTGACTTTTCAAAGAGGATCTATTTGGAACATTTTACCCTGAGAAACGAAAGCTTTTTCTCGAGAGAGTTTTGGAAAAATTGTCATTTGAAACTAAAAAGTGAAAGTGAACTGTGTTAGTGAATGAAAAAGAATGAATTGAATATCATTGATTGTTTTAAATTATTTTAGGGAGTGTGCAAGGCGGTGGCTTTGAACCCTACGTGGAAGCTGAACCTTACTTTGGTGAGTTTCCATGCTTGTTTCGTGTTTACGTGCAAATGATTGTATATGAATGCAATGAAGTGAATGTTATGTGAAAATTGGTTTTTAACCCTCTGGTGGGGATGGTGTGTATTTTATCGCACCTACTCCATTTGAGTAAAAGTGATTATGAAAGTGTATTGAAGTGAGTGATTGTAAAAGTGCTTTACAGTATTATATTGTGATTGTATGTGTTTGAAAAGGTCAGGAAATTCCTGAGACCTATAGGTGAACCCTTCGACTCGAGCTGGGGGCTAGGCCTAGGCCGAGGAGAAAGGGCCGAGCCATAGGGTTATTTAAATGTCACAAAGCACAGTGACTCAGACCAGTGATACATGCTCGGGACTTGGTTCTTGAACCAGTCTCCAAAAGAGCAACAACCTAGTGAAGTGAAATGAATTGAAATGTGCTAGAGACTTGGCTTGTGGCCTTGTCTCTGTTAAGAGCACCAAACCAGTGATACATATATACAAGTGAAGTGAAGTGAAATAAAGTGTACTCGAGACTTGGCAGCGGACTTGTCTCGGAAATGAATACAATGTACACTATCAAAATGAAGTGATAAGTGGTTGTAGTGCGGGCCCGGTGGGGGTTTTGGTGGAGTAAGGAGTAAAGAGGGTTCTACATGGTAATAGTGACAGTTGATGGAGTGTCAACTACCTGGTTCGTGGACAAGTATCGTGGAACTTGGCCCCTGAGGGCTCCCGTATCCAACATTGTGTTGTTAATTGCTTTCCTATTTGTTTAAATTCCAAGTGTACTTTTAAAGTGAATTTGTTTATGTATTAAGTGACTTGCATGCTTTTGGGAACTCACGGGCTTTTAGCTCACCGTTTCCATTTGTTTTCCTTAGCAGGAAATGAGCAACTGAGTGGTGGTGCCAACGCTTGAGATTTGGGTTTTAATTATGTTTTGATATTTATTTTTGGAGAATCTTGAATCATGTATGTTGTGTACTTTGGTATAATGGAACTTGAATGTAAGGATGGATGATCTATGTACTATGGGATTGTATTTTGGATGTTATGTACTTGTAAGACATTGTACCCTTCTGTATTGTATCCAGGATTTTAGTTTGATAAGTTATATTGAATGAGTAAGTGAGTGAGTCCTGGCGAGAGTTGGGTAGGCGGTCCGCCGACCCCTTTGGTACGCCTTAGGGGAAGGTGGGGTCGTCACAGGAAAGGTGCAGGTGTGTGTTGATTACAGAGATTTGAACAAAGCTAGCCCTAAAAATGACTTCCCTTTACCGAACATTCACATCCTTTCGGACAACATTGCTGGACATGAGATCGAATCCTTTAGAGACTGTTTTGCTGGGTATCATCAGATTTTGATGGCAGAGGAGGACCGAGAGAAGACTGCTTTCATCACACCTTAGGGGACTTTCTACTACCGAGTCATGCCCTTTGGTTTGAAAAATGCAGGAGCTACCTATTAGCGAACCATGACCACCCTGTTCCATGATATGATTCACAAGAAGATGGAGGTTTATGTTGACGACATCATCATCAAGTCCAAAAGAGTTGAAGATCATTTGATTGATTTGAGAAAGCTATTTGAGAGACTAAGGAAGTACAATTTAAAGTTGAATCCTGCAAAGTGTGCCTTTGGGGCTCTTGCTGGTAAATTGCTAGGATTTATTGTCAGCAAGAAAGGTATAGAAATAGATCCAACGAAGATCAAGGCGATCCAAGATATGCCGACCCCGAAGACCCAGAAGGACGTGAAAAGCTTCCCAGGAAAGATCAATTTCATTGGCAGGTTCATAGCACAGCTAACGTCTACGTGTGAACTCTTGTTTAAGTTGTTAAAAAAAAATGCACCAATGGACTGGAATGAAGACTGTCAACAAGCCTTCGACAAAATCTAGAATTAGTTGCTTCATCCCCCAGTCTTAGTACCACGAACGCCAGGGAAGCCTTTGATCATGTATTTATCTGTGCTCGATGAAGCCGTGGGGTGTGTTTTGGGACAATACGATGAATCTGGAAAAAAGGAGAGAGCCATCTATTATTTGAGTAAGAAGTTCACCACCTATGAAGCTAACTACTCTTTTCTCTAGAGGAGTTGTTGTGCTTTGGCATGGGCCGCTCAAAAGTTAAGGCATTACCTGCTCAGTCACACCACTTATCTCATCTCCCGTTCCGACCCTCTGAAGTATTTGTTAGAGAAGCCGATGCCAACGGGACGTATGACTAAGTGGCAGATGATGTTATCTGAATTCGATATTGTCTTTACCACGCAGAAGGCGATTAAAGGGCAAGCAATAGCTGATCACTTGGCAGAGAACCCAATGGAAGATGACTACCAGCCCTTGCACACCTATTTTCCCGATGAAGAGATCTAGTTTGTCGGTACTGTGGAAGATATAGATGAGCAATATCAAGGATGGAGGTTATTTTTTGACGGTGCTTCAAATTCTTTTGGGGCCGGAATCGGGGCCATACTTGTGTCGCCAGAGGGAAAGCATTATCCTGCCGCAGCTAAGCTACAATTTCCTTGCACTAACAACATGGCTGAGTATGAAGCTTGCATGTTTGGATTAAAGATGGCATTAGATATGGACATCAAAGATTTGATAGTATTCAGTGATTCAGACTTACTTGTGCATCAAACTCTCCAGCAGTGGGTGACCTAGGATTCGAAGATCATGCCGTACCACTGCAGCTTACTCGATCTGATCAAGAGGTTTAGAGATTTGGAGCTTAGACACATCTCTCGCACTCGCAATGCCTTTGCCAACGCCTTGGCTACTTTGTCTTTGATGATTCAACATCCAGATGAATTGGTGATCGAGCCTATACAGATCCAACTCCAAGAGAAGCCTGCACATTACCTGGTCACAGAGGAAACTTCTGACGGTCACCCTTGGTACCATGACATCAAAGAATTCATCAAAACTAGAGTTTATCCTACCGGAAAATATTCAGCCGCGAACGGCTTTCTGCGTCGGATATCTTCAAAATTTTTCTTAAATGGGGAGGTGCTTTACAAGAAGACGTCTGATCTAGGACTTTTGAGGTGTGTCGATGAAGAAGAAGCTGATTACCTGATGAAGGAAGTACATAGTGGTGTTTGTGGGCCGCACATGAACGGGCACTTGCTGGCTAAGAAGATCATGGGAACGGGGTATTTCTGGCTTACCATGGAGCATGGTTGCGTGAATTTTGTACAGAAATGCGTTAAATGTCAAATGCACGGGGACGTTATACATGCTCCTCCTACAGAATTGCACAGTATAACTGCTCCCTGGCCTTGTTCGATGTGGGGAATAGATGTGATTGGAGCTATTGACCCTCTCACATCAAATGGATACCGATTTATTCTGGTGGCAATAGAGTATTTTACTAAGTGGGTCGAAACAGTATCCTATAAGCATGTAACTAAGAAGCTGGTTACCGATTTCTTGAAAAATAATATCATCTGCCGTTTTGGAGTGCCAAAAACTTTGATCACTGATAATGCCAAGAACCTCAACAACGACATGGTCGACGGTCTGTGTGAACAGTTCAAAATCAAATATCGAAATTCAGCTATTTATAGACCTCAGATGAATGGAGCTGTGGAAGCTGCAAACAAGAATTTGAAGAAGATTATCCGCAAAATGACAGAAACCCACCACGATTGGCATGAAAAGTTACCTTTTGCCTTGATGGCATATAGGACTGCGATCCGGACTTCTACTGGGGCAACACCTTACTCTTTTATGTATGGGATGGAAACGGTATTACCTGCCGAGGTTGAAATCCCATCTTTGCGCATTTTAATGGAAGCTCAGTTGGAAGAAACTGAATGGATCAAGCAACGCCACGAGCAATTGTCTTTGATCGATGAAAGAAGGTTGAATGCCATTTGTCATGGGCAATGGTACCAGCAGAGGATGGCTCGGGCTTATAACAAGAAAGTCAGACCTCACATGTTCGAAGTGGGGGACAAGGTTTTGAAGCGAATCCTTCTAATACAAGAGGAGGCTAAGGGAAAATTCGCTCCGAATTGGCAAGGGCCGTTCATTATTCAAAAGGTGTTACCTGGAGGAGCATTAGTTCTCATGGAGATGGATAGGTAGATTTTTCCTCAACCAATCAATTCAAACATGTGTAAAAGATTTTTCATATGATTGAGCAAAGTTTCTTTAGAAATTGTTGCAAAAAGGTGGTTTGAAAAGCCGACCTTCTTCCTTTTCGTTTAAACACTTCAACCCCCAGTTCTCCTGTTTGAACCTATAAAAGAACAGTTAATTATTTAGCAAATCCCCCTGAGAATCGCAAAAAAAAGAGAAGAAGAAAAGAAAGAAAAAGAAAAAACCTGATTAGAGCTAAACTGGGGCAATTTTTTTGAAAAATGCGATCTCAGGATTGTTTAAAGCCCTTCTTAAAAATCTACATTCGAGTTTTGCCCTCTTTTTATACCTTACCAAGCCCCGTCACAAAAACCAAAACGTCACTGACCTCCGCCTCTTGCAGAATTTCTGAAGGAACTTTCTTGATCAAAAAGGCAAATGATGTAAATACATTCTCTCTGAATTTTTGTCAGAAGGGATTGTCTCACTGATGCTACCATTTTAACAAACGTGCTTAAATTGACAAAAGTTGGGGGTTAAGTCTGTCTACTTCATTATGCTACTTTATCAGTCAACTCCGGTGGAAATCTGAAAGGGTACTATGGCATGTTTTGAAAAGCAACAGTGCAAGCAGAAAGGAAAAGTTCCTGGGACAAGGGAAGCCGATGATTATGTTTATCAAGGTTTACCTTATATCAAGCACTCTCTTGCCGTCAGCAAATTCCAAGGAGACGATATCCAAAGGGGTCAAGTGCAACGCATTTGTTTAGTTTCCTTCCGTTTTGGCTATTATTGATTTAAAATACCTTGTTTAGCATTCATTCTATGGTTATGATGTCATTTTAAAATAAAATCTTTCTTTGCACAAATTCTTGCACATATCTTCATCAAAAGGACACTTTCATCAAAGGACAATCCTCTTAGATTACCATGAGGGTATGGGTGATATAGGTTCAGAAGCAAGCGGAGTGACAGAACGAATCTACATCTGCAAAACAAAAGGAATTCGGCTGACACCGCTCATCAACGTCTAAGAACTCATGTTTATGGGCTGCTCAAGATAAAAGGGTCAAACGGTGGCGGCATTATTATTACTTTTCACAATTTTCTTTCTTTTGCAGAGAGAGAGGGACAAATGACCTATCGGTCCAATCGAGGAAGTCAGTTTTATTTTGAGTAAATGTTTAGAATGCATGACTAGACCATTTTTGAATAAAGAAAAAATGAATAAAGATAGATGTTTTGAAAAATTGGGGAAGGACAAGTGCTTTTTGGGAAAGATTTGGAAACGAGGTTTCTTACGCACACTACCAGGCGCTATAGACCGCAGTTCTTTACAAATTCATATTTTCTGGGGTGTAACGCGAAAGGTTGTATGGATTACTCCACGTTTCTCCTCGCGTTACTTTGCATCTTCATGTTTCTGGGCAGAAACGCGGATGATTACGCAAGGTACTCCGCGCTTCGTCCTGCATTTCTTATCTGACAAAATTTTGTGTTCATATGGAAACGCGGACTAGTAACGTGGATTGGTCTGCGTTTCTGTCCGCGTTTCCCTTTCCTAGAAGTTCAAAAATGCAGAAATGCGACGCCTTCCTCGCTGCTCCTTTCTTTCTCTCTCCCCGCAACTCACCCCTAAATCCACAAAAGCCATTTTTTTTCGACCATAATTCACCACCAAAACACTCCATAGGCCTTTTAAAACCTTTTTATTGAACAAAACACCACGAAAGCACACCAAAAGTTCGGGGTTAGGGTAGGTTTTCCGAAACTAAAATCAGTCGATTAGGGGTCAATTCAAGCTTGTTTTTTAGGGTTTTTTGCATCATTTCACTCCTTAGACACTCCACTAAGGTAAGAAATCCCAACGAAATTACTTCTTTTAAGATTCCAAAAATTTGAATTTTTTTCCCTTTTTTTGTGAATTTTGTGAATATGAATTATAATGATCATTGTTATTGTTTCTTATGTTTATTAGACTTGTTTATGTGATTAAAATAAGCAATGTGCCGTTTATTTATTTATTTATTATTTATTTATTATTGATTTGAATTGTGTAAATTTTGTCAATTTTTGAATTTAATTTCGGATTGTTGTTAACAGGCTTTGATATGATTGTTGGATTAAAATTGAGCACGTTTGAGTGGTCAAATGTAGAAATTGTAGAATTTTTGTTTTTTTAAAAAATTTCGGAACTTGTTGAATTTCTTAGACCTTTTTGGAATTTTGTGGGATTAATTGAAACTTTTGCACTGTTGTAGAATTAATGTGAAAACTAGAAATCACTGAATTCTTTGATTTTTGTACTTTTTATAGAAATTTGATAAAATTTGTGAATTGTTGATTTTTGTGGAAATTTGTTGAAAGCTTGGGAGTTTTGAAATTCGTCACAATTTTGTTGAATTTTGGAAAATTCTGGAATTGTTGTGCTTTTTACAGAAATTAATCGAATTGTTGGAGTCTTTGTAGTTTTATAGAAATTGTTGAATTGTAGAATTTTTGAATTTTTTGTGGAATTTTGTTGAATTCTTAGAATTTTAAGAATTTAAATAGTTTTGTGAAATTTATTGAAATTTTTTAGAAACCTTGGATTTTGGTGTTTTTGTGTGTAAAATTCATGGATTTTTTGTAGGGCTGGTTAAATTTTTTGGGATTTTTGGAAAGTTGTTGAATTATTGAACTTTTTGTTCTTTGCACTTTTGTTGAATTTCAAAGAAATTTTGAAATTCCTATACTTTTGTAAAATTGATTGAAGTTTTTTTTAGAATTTTGGATTTTTTTTAGGACTTTGTAGAAGTTGTTCGAACCTCAGATTTTTAGGAATTTTGTTTTTAGGTATTTTTCTAGGAATTTCAAATTTGTTTATATATTTATTCATTGCTTTGTCAGATTTGTTTGAAATTATTCTTGAATTGATCGTCTAAAAATTATCGTTTCAGGTACTATGTCGCGAGCACGAGGTAAAGCAGTGGTCGAGCCGTATCCGCAGAGCAAGGATAGTGAGCCGGAGACACCATTGTTGAGGAAGAAACGGCGACCGAGACAGCCCCTGCCGCCAGATTTTGACACCACCCGATTCTCCTCTAAGGAGAACCAGGAGTGGTATCAGGCTCGAGAGAGCATCAATTTTGTATACGAGCTACACATAGCTCCGGAGGTGGACGTTACCCACCAGATTACCGCCGCTTTCATAGCACTGGGGTGGCCCTCGATTCTGACATTGCCCTACCAGATCTTTCCCGACTTGGTTCGCGAGTTCTATGCGAACATCGAGGACAAGAAGGGGCACAGTGGAGAGAGGATTGAGTCCTCTGTTAGGGGGGTTCGATTAGTGATCACCCGGAGCACGATAGCTTAGACTCTGGGATGCAGTGACGAGGGTCCAGCAATCGACTTGAAGAAGGACTTCTCGTCACCTGACCGGGAGTGGGATCTCTCACATGCCATGGCGCAGTTCGGAGTCGCGTACGAGGAGTTCTGAGGGTCCCAGAGCCAGACGAAACTGGCTCGATCTTTTTCGGCACGCCACCGCACTATTCTGTACACCCTGGCCCACAACGTCATTCCGAAGAAGAGTGGCCAGTGGGAGCTGAGGAACAGCGATCTATACTTTTTAGATCGTATGTTCCACGGTCAGGAGTCACCATTCGCCAAGATTCCTCTGCCGAACATTATTATTAGTCACATTAGGACGACGGCAAGGAGGACTTCTACATTATTTCACTTCGGGTTTCCCCGACTTATCTCACTTCTCCTCCATAGGGCGAGGGTAATCCCACCTGGTATCCCGCCTGCTCCCCTGAGGCCAGTGGCTGAGCTTAGCATTGCATTGCTGAATAATCTACATATAGATGTATCAAACATCGTTCAGCCCCGACGGGAGCCAGCCCAGAGAGCTACGAGACCCGAGGGAGGAGAGGCTAGCATATCTTCTGCTATACCACCACCGCCACCACGGTCTGGGTGGCAGCCTATCATGGACACTATGGGCGGATTTCAGACCCAGATGCTCGAGAGATGGGATCGTATGGAGACACAGCTCGGCTCCCAATGGGAACGTATGGAGACGCAACTCGGGGCTTTGAGCACTCGACTAGGTCGTATAGAGGCGCGCCTCGACATTCTGCCGCCTGAGCTGCCTATCCAGAGGCCACCGGAGGCGATGGTGGAGCTGAGGGGGACGATAGACCCATCCCCTGATTTGTAGTTTATCCCATCCTTGCTTTATTTCACTTTTTATATTTGATCCTGCTTTCTGATATTTAGACATAGGTTTAACTGTTACAAATATTTTTGGTTAAATTGCTGCATCAGGATGTATATATTTGTTTAAATTTGGCTCTTATGTACTTATATGTGTTGAATGTGTTTGAAAATTTGGGTTGCTGGCAGGGAGTTTCATCCAGTTATAGGGGAAACTCTGCCAAAATTTTTCAAAAAAAAAAACTTTATCTAAATTGCACATTTTCCCCACAAATTGATTTGTTTTTTGAAATTTGATTCAAAAAGGGTGCAAATGTCCAATTTTGGTTGCAATTGCTTTCATCCTTCTGAAATAAAGCCCAAGCGATTTGAAAGATCCATTTTTCATTTTACTCAGGAAATAATTATTATGTAATTAAGACATTGGTATTTTTTAGAAAGTATATTTTGTAAAATGGGGAAATTATGCTGCAAATTTTTCCCCTTAAATGGAATTTCTCTCTTTTGTTTGAACTTTTACAAGAAAATAATTCATATAGTCGGCGAAAGTGATCTTCTCAAACTAAAAAAAAAGGGGGGGGGGAAGGAAACTAAATTTCTACTCCAATGATTTAAAGTGCTAAGTAACTGAAATGTTAACTTTCACGTAAAACGGTACTCAAAATCAACGAGTATGCAAAGTAGCTCGAACTAGTGAGATGTTGAATAAAACCAGGAATCTTCACCTAAAAGTGTCGATTTCCGCGTCAAAAGAACATTTTCACTATAAGAGCAAGAATATATGCGAATAAATCCCTTTTGGTTTTGAAGTTCAAAATTTGTGGAAAAGGAGGGCTTGAAGTAACTATATGAATTATTTGATCATGAAATGTGACAAAAATGAGAAGTTAAATTCAAATGGTTAAAATTAAGGTATAATTGACTCTCTTTTACTTGATATTATGAGTATTTAAAGCACATTGAATAATTGTATAATAATATTTTGCCTGGTTTATGAGGATTTGGATTTTCAAAACCGCATGGTTTATTTCAATCCCATAGTTTGTTTTGATGAATACTTCCTACCATTTGAGAACAAGCAATGTTTCATGAACACAAATATCTCATGAATGTATTTTATTGCATGATTCTGATATGTTTTAGTCATTTTAATGGCTAACAGTTGTGATCCCAAGAGAATTTGCACTTTATGATTAAAAAAAAAAGAAGAAAAAGGAAAAATTGAATTTCCATAGACTAATTGGTTAAAATTTCATGATTTCTGCACGATTAACGATTCATTTGATACTGGGGCAAGTTTTAAAAAGGGATGGTGATCCTCTCCTTTTCAGCAATTCCCCCAAGAATTATCTTTAAAGAGAATTTGAAAAAGGGTCTTTATTATGAATGTTTTATTTTCACCTATCATCTAAATTTGAGGTATATGCACGTTTCACCTACCAGTCGTTCAAGCTTGTGCCACTGAACAGACTTGGTTCAAAATGACTATTTTAAATTCCTATTGGTGAGCTCAACCTCCATCGGGCACCCTTCTATCTCCCTTTCTTGATATTTTAAATTCCTGTTGGTGAGTCTCAACCTCCACCGGGCACCCTTCTATCTCCCTTTCTTGATATTTTAATTTCGTGTTGGTGACTCTTAGCCTCCACCGGGCACCCTTCTATCTCCCTTTCTTGATATTTTAAATTCCTGTTGGTGATTCTCAACCTCCACCGGGCACCCTTCTATCTCCCCTTCTTGATATTTTCGATTCTTGTTGGTAAGTCTCAGCCTCCACCGGGCACCCTTCTATCTCCCTTTCTTGATATTTTAAATTCCTGTTGGTGAGTCTCAGCCTCCACCGGGCACCCTTCTATCTCCCCTTCTTGATATTTTCGATTCCTGTTGATGAGTCTCAGCCTCTACCGGGCACCTTTCTATCCCCCCTTCTCGATATTTAAAATTTCTGTTGGTTTCCAATTCATGTTGGTGAGTCTCAACCTCCGCTGGGCACCCTTCTACCTCCTATTTCTTGATATTTCAATTGATATAAGCTAGAGGAGCCCGGTAATCGTTTGGTGTCTATGTCTTTGTCTAGAGTTTTTTCGAAACTCAGATAAAGAGTGCAAGCTGTAGACACCAAATTTTGACTATTTCAATTGTTTTATCATGTTTTTATCTATTAGTATTTAGTTATTTATTTTTGAATATTATAACATATTTTCTTATTTTGTAGGTTTTTATGAAAAAAAAAAGTCTCAAAACCGAAACGCGGACCAGTTACACGGGATTTTTCGCGTAACTGTCCGCGTAACGAGATCAGAGATGAAAAATATACGCGCGAATTTTCCAGCCACTTTCTTCCTAATTTCCAGCTGTAATTTTGTGTCTTTATCATCAAGTAATCGATTTAGACAATTCCCAACTCACCCTTGATCCCTTAACACTTCATCTAATGTTCAAAATCAACCCACCTCACCTAGAAAAGATCAAGATCCTTAATGCTAGGTTTTAGTGGCTATAAATAACTCGTGATAGGATTTTCTTCAGGGGGGGAGAAGCTGGAGTTGGTTAAAAAAAGAGGTGAAGGAAATTAGAGAGGAAAGAATCAGAGAAAAAAGGGCTGAGAATCAAAGAGAAAGAGAAAAAGGAGAGAAAAGAGGAAAAATTAGGTTTTCTTCCCTTAGAATCTTGGTGAAGATCAGTCTTGAAGTCTTGGTCCTCCTCTTTCATTTTTTCATCAAGCTGCTGACTCAGGTAACCTTCCTCTACCATACTTACTATGTTTTGGTCAAAAATTACTGAAAAGTTAGACCTTTTGGTAGAACCAAGGTCTTGACTATGTTCTTTGAGTTTTATAATAGTTGATAATGGTTATGTATTGTTGTATGAGTATGTTATGTTTATATAGCCTTGGTAAGGCTCATGGACTTGTTTTACCTTTAAAATCGGATGTTTGATGTTCCTGTGTCGGTTTTGTTGTATTTTTTGCAAAATTTCTGAATAAATGTTCTTCGCGCTTTGAAGATATGAAGAAACGCGGGGCACTTGCGCGGCTTGATCCGCGTAACTCTCCGCGTTTCCTTTTGAATGTTTGAAGATGCGAAGAAACGCGAGGTAGTTGCGCAGACAAGTCCGCGTAACCCCCCATGTCTCTAGCCTGACAGTTCTTCTCTTTCCCCTTTTCTTTCTATTTGATGATATTGATGCTTAATATTCACCCTTTTTTGGGTCTAGCTTGTCTTGATATGATCTGAATGATAGTATTTGTGCCTTGAAATTGATCCTGCTGTTTCCAATGATTTTATTTGTGTTTTTGGTTGAAAAACTGGAAGCAATCTTCCTGGTTTTTTTTTGAAGATAGGAAGAGACGCGGGTAGTTACGTCGCTCGATCCGCGTTTTATGTCCGCGTTTCCCCTCTTAACTTCAATTTTTACCTGCAACGCGGACTAGGTTGCACGGACTTATCCCGCGTAACTGTCCGCGTAACCTCCCTTTTTACAATTTTGTTGCTATTTTCTGCTCTTTTGTTCCAGAAACTTACTCTAGTGTTCATGTCTTCCAGTCTTGTCCAATTTGCTTGCATAATTTGTTTTGATATCTTTTCTTTGAATTTTTGATTGATTTTTCCTTTAAATTGGTGCCTTGATCCCTTTTTGTTGACATTGAATCTTAGATAACCATTCCCCTCATTTAAGGATTCAGTTGAGGCATAACATCAAGGGATGGTAACTTCTTTCCCCTATTATGTGTTCTTATGTGTTCCTATGTGTTTTATGGGTTTTAAATGCTTCATTAGTCAGAATTTCATTTAAGTCATTTAATTGCTTTGCAAGTGGTTAAGAGGCCCTTGAAGGCCAAGTTGTAATAGAATAGGTAATTATTTTAGTTTTCTTTTACGTCTTTCCCCCCTTAGATTGTAATTAGGGCCCTAAATGTAATAATCTTTATGTGCTTATGTGTTTAGGTTATTTGCTTTCCTAGGGTTTTTGCATCTAGATATTATGCTTATGTGTTATGTGTTTATGTGTTTTATATGTTTACGTGCTTTATTATCATGTCTATATGTTTTATTATGTAAATGTATTGATGCCACCACACTAGTCCAACGCTAGTTGTGTTTCATTCCCTTTAACGTTGTCACACTAGTCCAACGCTAGTCGTGACTCGTAGAAAAAGGCTAGTCCAATGCTAGACCTTTAGTTCGTTAGAACAACATCTTACATATCATTTCATACATTTTGGGATTTTATTTTCATTTTTTGCATGTTTATTTCTTGTATGTAAAACATGATATTTAAACTTGCATTTACATTTTTGAAATTAGAAAATAGATTAGTGCATTTTAGAGCATTACCTTTCGAACAAGGGAAAAGAGCGAGTTTGGCTTCCTAGCCTTAGCATGCTTTTATTTCCTTCTATAAAAGAGAAGATTTAAAGTCATGAACTTAGTTTCCCCACACCCATTATGTTGCATTTCCCCTTTTAGGATATATACATACATAAAATTTTGATCAACTTCATTCTTTAAAATTGAAATTCCTTCTTCCTCTTGAAAATAGCTTTTCCTTGAAAATTCATGTTAAAAATCAAATCTTCCTTTCCCCTTAAAATTCATTTTTTACAAAATCCTAAAAATTTCCTCTCTCTTAAAAATTCATTTTTAAAAAATTCCATTTGCCTTTGAAATTCATTAAAAAATGCCTCTTTCAAAAAACCCTAATTTTTCTTCTTTTTCAAGTCTCATCATTTGCATTTTCGTGACCTCCTCGAGGGATTAAATTTGGATGACACAATTAATGTGGTCAATTCCAATCAAATCTCAAGGAGACATTTTGCTCCGTCCGACCCAACATTAGGTTTAGGTTTTGCATTCATATAGATAACATCCAAATGTGATAAATTTTAAAGTTAGAATTAGGAAATTTTTAACTAAATCACGCAACTAGCTTTGGCTAGGTTAGAAGGGTGCCTTAGAGATGAGTAACATCGAATCTTTGCCTTCCCTTTTTTCAAACGTGACCTCCGAACCTTTTTCTCTAGTTTTTCAATGACTTGGAGTCGTCTAAAAAAGGGTTTTCTTAGTTTATTTTCATAAATTAAAATTTTTGGCTGACTTGGTACACCTAAACTCTATACCAAGTGGCGACTCCAAATTTTTCTAAAACCCCTTTTCTAGACTTTTGTTTTGGGTTTAAATCTTCGCATTTTTTAGTCCCAGGACTCATTTCTTTTATTTTAATTTTTCAAAGATCAAAGATCAATTTTTTAACTAAGGAACCTTTTTTCCAACTAAAAACCCAAAACGACGGGTTTCTTTCCTTTTTTCAAAAATGGGGCGCGACATCTCTCTCTCTCAATCTCAGCCCTCTCTCTCTCTAAGGCTTCAAAATGGCAGCTGAAAAATGAAGAGGCAAGGAAGCAAGAAACAAGGCTTTTTATAGACAAAAAGTGTGGTTCTCCTTAAATTATGAAAAAGTGGTCAAATTCCACTTTTTATCGCGTCAACGCGCGACACTTCAATTTTTACTAGTTTTTCTCCTTCTGACACTGTCCTACAATAAATATATCTTTGTAGTATCTCTACATATGCTCGGTTTCACCGTAAAGTCACTATTCATGTCACAGCTCAAAAATCGACGTTTAAACTGGCCGAAACCAAACAACGGCAATTAATTCATGAAAAATTATCTAAATTAGAAAATAATAACCCAAAGCATAAATTTACTAATATTTTAGTGAATAAACATAATATAAATATATTTATTTAAGTTTTATTAAAAATATAATTTTGAGACCCTCACAACTTATATCTTATTTGTTCATCTCACACACATTGTACAATAGTGAAAATGCACAAACTACAGATATCCTACTTCTGTGGAAAAATAATAATAATATGTGAAAAGGAAATATTTTTCTTTTTTAAAGATTAGGAAAAGAGGAATTTTTTTAATATAAATGGACTGTTGGAAAGTTTTACTCGCACAAAAGGAGCTAGAGAGAAACAGAAAGAGTTAGACTAAATAAAAGGGGCTCCTCACCCTTTCTTAGAGCTTACAGTGTTTGAGGCACAACCACCCATACGTTTTAGCACGTGTGTACAATATTACTAAAAGTTTTCAAATATGAAAAGAATTACCAGAAAAAAGTTACAGGGGATGTTATACGAGTAATTGTCATTTCCTATGATTTATAGACTTTGTAACAAGCTTAATTTTAACAAATATAAAAATGTCACGTTGAGAAGCAACTTATGTTTTATGAATGTAGCTGTAACGATCCCATATCAGTTAGGGAGGAGGATTCTAGCCACTATATCACCAGCTTGGGTAAGTCCCCACCTGACCGAGGCCTTTTGGAGGGGTGTTGGGCTTCTTGACCTACAGGCTTGGGCTCTTTATTTGTTTTGGGCTATAACCCCACCTCCAGAAACACAACCCACGACATTCAGGGTGGCTAACTGTGGGACAATATTGGTCAAGGGTGTTACAGTTGGTATCGGAGCCGACTCCTGACTCTGGTGCGCCAGCAAAGACGTTGGGTTCCCTAGTGGGGTGGATTGTAATGACTCCATATCAGCTAAGGAAGAGAATTCTGGCTGCTATATCACCGACCGTGGGTAAGTCCCCACCTGACCCAAGCCTTTTGGAGGGGTGTTGAGTTTCTTGACTTGCAGGTTTGGACTCTTCACTTGTTGTGGTTTATAACCCCACCTCCAAGAACAAAACCCACGACCTTCAGAGTGGCTAACTGTGGGACAATATTGGTCGTTATAGTAGGCATACTTGTTAGGAGGCATAATAGTGCAATAGAAAGCAAACAAGGACAATAATTAACTAAAACCCTTGAAACCTGTATTTTCTTGGTCATCTTTGAATTTGAAAGAATAAATACATAAACAAAATAATGACGGAAAAAAACTTATACGATTGTTAATGTATACGAGATAAGGATAGAATGGAAAACTTATGATAGTAATCCATCATTCTATGGGAGATCAAGAATTAGTTGGTAGATATTTAATGACCCAAGTGTAAGGCATCTGATTCTGTATGCATGCATTTTCTTATGGATTAATCACACCAGAATCATATAAGCTATGTTTAGTGAAAGTTGGAATCTTAACCAAGGTGCAAATGTGGGATTTGCTGTTGGAATGTATGCCCTAAAACAATCATTTTGTTTAAATACATTCCTAATTAAGTTTTGTATTTTATGAATTTCCATTTTATCTGTTAAATATTTGATATAACTGATAAAGTTCTTAGAATATTTATTAATGTGATGGTAGTCACAAGAGTTGATGACTATGAGATATCAATCACATTTATAACAAATATTCTTAAAATTCCCTTGTCATAGTATTAATGAGATAGGACATCATTAATACGGAAAGACTAGTACACAGTTAGTCTCTACTTAATGTAAGTAATGGTTGTTCTCATCAACCAAGGTATAGTGATACCTAGGCTAATGTGTAGATGAATTGTAAGGTACGAATTCATTGGAGTCATCCACACAGGGATCCCATTAGGATATCTATCAAGTGCCAATGGTTGAATCTCTTATGGAAAATTATGTAAATGATCCTAGACTTGAGATCACCATAGTATCTTGAGTGTGAATCACTGCCTTTTGATTCTATTACTTGTTGCTCACCAAGAGTGACTTAAAGAATAGAAATTGGGTGTAGTGTGAAGCATGGAAAGATAGTGAGTGATTAAGAGAGGATTCACCACTCCGATAGTGGGAGTTGATATCCAGAAAGGCCACTAGTTGGAATCTAACCTTAATAGTCGACTACATTAGGTTAATTGAAGAATGTCTTCAAGTTAACCTAATCTAGGGTTAATTCCGGAAACTAGAAAATTAATTAGTCATTAGGGAATTGGCACTTATTCCTCATTCCCTGACTAATTGGATATCTATGGTGAAAGGATAATAATTACATGGTAATTTTCCATGGAAAGATTTGGTCAAAATTCCCTTGACTAATTCCGAATATTTGGGTGGTTGTGATGTGTTGCTAGACACCGCTCACAATCTATAATTATGAATGGATTAATTATTGTAATTAATGATAAAATAAAGTTGTTTATTTTATCTAATTCTTCTTGAGAATTATGATTCATAATTATTGCCAATGTATTTGGAACCTATTGGATCACACGCTTAGATATTGAATTCTGGATTAAAATTGTGTGTCCAAATGGAGATTTGGAAATAAAACCTTATGGGGTCTAATTATAAGGAATAAAGGATTTCAGGGCTATTTGAGCAAATAGGATAAAATAGTTATCCTATATTTGTTTTGATTTGGATCAAACAAGACCCTATCTTTTCTCTACCTCTCTCCTATAAATAGACAGACTATGTGATACGTCTGTAGAGAATATAACAACACAACTACGGTTGACAGAATAGAGAGAGGCTAGGGTTTTTTGAAAAAAACCTACGTAGAGATAAATTCTAAAGAAAGAGAGAATAGGCTAGCACCTTTTCTATATTTTCATACACACACATCTAGGATCGTAGAGACGATTCAAGAGAAGATCCAGACTTCTCTCTCGCGTGGATTGCAGTAGAGGCAGGACACTTGGACTGTTGAAAAGGGGCTGACCACTCTTTACAACGCAAGAAGAAGTCGTTTCTAGGATTAAGATAATCCTACAACTCCTCTTCTCTACAAGTCATACGTAGCCTAGGGTGATTTCTGGTGGGTTGTTGGGGTTAAAATTTTTGTTTTCCGCTGCGTCTGCTGCCCCAAAACCTAACATTTGGTCCTGCATGTTGGTACGATAAATGCATCTAAACTTAGGGAAGTTCACAAACAAGCAAATGTAAATATTGTTTGTCTTTTATATATACAAAAATTTTTGCATGAAAATAGAAGAAATATTATTGTTGTGGAATTTTATATCTTGATATTCTTGACTGCATAGAGTAAGACTGGCGTGTCAACAAACTAAGACACACAAATTTTCCTTACCAAACGTGTAAAGTTATCACAACACAAAACTCAATCAGAATACACGACAATGTGTACCATAGCATGGTATTGACTATCTTCATTTCCTCAACTTGGGATCAACCTCTTACGAATATGACTATCATTTTCATAACTCAAGCGTATGCTAGCGTCAAACCTTCCCTCCACTATTTTCAAAATTAGCGGTATAATTTGAAAATGTTAGAATGTCCATCCAATACTCTTTTTCAATGCTCTTAAGAATATAATTTTACATTCCTCATATCTCATGCTCAAACTAATTTTGGATTTTTTCCCGTAATTTTAAAGTTAATCATAAGCCTCGAAAGTTTTAGCATCATTGGAATCCAAAAATATACTATGCGAAACAAGCAAACAGCACATATAACTCCAACATTTACAAACCAATTGCATCTACACCTATAAAAATTAATTTGTAGTTAAATTACAATAATATTCTAACCAAATCCAGTCATTTTTATCTCTAGTTTTTAATTTAAAATCACTTCAAATCTGTTCCTTAATGACTTCTAATTGTCAACATTATTTGTTGACTACAAAGAATGAAGCAAGAGATCGTTTTTGAATGTCCATACACATGCAAAATAAAAGGAAATGGTAGGTGGATTGACAGGTGTCGAGCCTGTACAAAAATAAATAAATAGAACCTAACTGCCTACAGAAGAATTCCTGAGTTAAATCTAGTACTGGAGCAGGGACTCCGGATGTGCAATGGGTTACTAGCTTCACCCTGATTCCAAGGAGTTTACTTAATCCGATATACCAGAAATTAACCAGAGAATTTAATTAATTTGAGTAAGTGGCAAGTAGGGTCGTCTCCTCAGGGAACTGGAAGAATTATTTTCTATGATATAAAATAAATGGGGGGAGGGAGTTCGAATAGTTCCTAATTAATAAAACCCAATAAAAATAAACGACACCACAAAATTCCAATTAAACTGAACAGTATCACAAGAATCAAATACGAAAATAAATTAATCAATAACAAGATCTAGTCAAAGGTCTAATCTCACTTTGGTTTCATCAACTTGATCACTGACACTAAATTGCATTCAATTACTTACAAATAAATTGGTTATGGTTGTCAACAAGCTCTGACAACCTGCCAATCCTTACTGTGTCGATAGCCACGACAAGGTCTGTAACTACTTCTCTTGCCAGTAGACAACCCTAAACAAGCTCTTAGGATTTAGCCCACCAACAGCATTAACAATTAGATTAGCCACCAATTCTAACCAACAAACACATAAGCTCGGTTCATTTAAGCCAGATTGAACATTCCCATGACAATAATTCAAAAGTTTCTTGTACTACTGAATTACGTCAATTGTCACAAATACTAAAACCTTCCAAACGATTACGTATTTGGCGTTCTAGATGACAGTAGATTATCCCCACAAAGAAATATTGATCAGGTATTTAATTGCAAGAAATAATCATTAACATGAACAACAGAAAATATTCAAATACTCGTAAATAAATGAAATAAAAATAATTCAAACAAGTCTCACAGAGTTGATGAACCAAAGGTCGATTAGCCTTTAACTAGACGAAAAAATTAGCCACTCTTCATTGAGAATCACCACCAAAAGACGTTTTTGGAAGCTTCAATTAAGAATGACAAAAGGAAGAAATCAAAAGAACGACTAAAGCTTCTAAACCCAATGAATAGCAAAAGTAGGCGGCCAGCAATTCTTGTTCAAGTGAAGTCCGCCCCGCGTGATCAATCAAGCCGTCCCGCGAGACTAATCCAAAAATTGCTGATGATGATCTACCAAGGAAAAACCTACGAAGAAGACTCTCCCTTTTTTTCTCCTAAAGCTAGCGAATATAAAGCTATTAATCTCCCTTCCAAATTAGGACTCCAAAGAGTTTGAATCCTAATTGGAATCTAACTTGCTAAATAACCATAACAAAATAAATAAGGAAATCAATTACAAATATTCCTAATTAAAAGGAGTCTTTGACCAATTCCCAAAAATACATGAAATCCTTATTTCCAAATATTCAGCAATTGTCTCCCGTGGGAAAAATGATTCACTTCTTCAAAAAGGCAACTTCCAAATCAACACACAGCGTGCCCGCGCCTTATCTGGGATTGTCTTCTGGAATTTCCCTTCAATTGCAGCTTTTAATTCCCAATTTAATTCCAATGACCTAAATCATGGTTGAAAACCAAATATAAGTAGAATCAAGCAATTAACACAATATTTAGGCCATAATTAGGGGAAAATATCCATAAATAATATGCCTAATTAAGGACTTAACACGGATTTTTTTTTTCTTTCCACATGGACTTATTATTTACTCTACACACAGAGAGATATTTAAGCTTATTCCATTATTCTAAAAATAATTAATATAATGAACCACACTATATGGTTCCTTCTGTATTATCACCTATTTTCTGACTAATAGTCAATCGAATTTTGTATTGTGTATCACACCTTTGCAAGACTATACAATACAATGAGGGCAAGACTTCCACACATAAATTGCCTACCTTGTTTGCTTCCCTTGCCAGCTAGCTCACTGCATCAGGCCAAACTGTATTGATCTGCGGCAAATGTTCGAAAACCCAGATTGTATTGAGCGACTGGATCTGTTAAAGAGATCACCTGGTTTACTTTATGGTGTGACTAGATCTTAAAACTCAGTAGGCACAAAAATCTCGTTAATTTGGACAAAAATGAGAGAGCTGTCTAGTTTACCTGTGGAACGTTTGAACCAAATTTGTTTTGAGTAAACAAATCGCTTCATTGCCCAATTTCAGTCAAGCACAGAAATTTTCAGAATTTGTCAACTAAACTCATGTAATGACATCTCAAGTTTAGATTTTGCCAATTATAATGCATAATTAGCATTTACTGCTTTTGTTCCACTTACAATGCATAATTCTACTCAGAGTCATTCATTCCACATAAACTAGTTAAGAACCATTTCATTTCCGTAGATCATCAAATGCCGAGAGCTAGATCAGACTAGTACTTACTTTTTCTATCTTCCAAGGACCATTGACAGAGTTAACCTCAAGATAAGGTACATCAAGATGCGTAAATAATGCCAAGTAAAGAAGAAGACCCATCATCAAAACTGGGATTAACATAATCACCACCGTTGGCGGAGGAAGCACTGGTGGCACCAGCGGCAATGACACCAGAGATAATGTCAAAATCACCATTATGGCTACACTTAGCATGGTAAGGTATCTAAACAGACTGTTCAATTATGGAGGAGAAGAAAGTAGAAGTTCACGCCAAGGTCTACTCTAGCTCTTTAATCAAGTCTATAATGTATAATCATTTCTATCCATTCAGAAATTTCTATTGAATTTTGATCAAGTTGATTTTGAGTAAAAAGAGTGGGGAATGCTCTAAACAAACAAGGGAAGGGGTGGGAGGCAGCAGAATTGATACTGTGGACTTCAGCGTTAAGTTTTAAGGTTGGTGGATGACATAGTCAAGCAAACACGTCACCTGGCCAACCGAATAAATAAGGACAGAGTACTTTAAGGGTGGATTCATGGTACCAAAGAGTTTTTCTTTAAATCCTTGAAAGAAAGGAACAACAAGAAACTCGTACTTTATGCATCACTACAAATTCCTTCCAAGTTTGTTTTTATCTCAACTGAAAAATAGGTCTATTTGCTTATTTAATATGCTTTCGATGTAAAGATGGAAGAGGGAGTGAGTATATATATCCCACATTTATTCTCCCACTATGTTGATTGAGTTTGTTGAAGTGTTGGCTTGAATTTGAGATGTCTTATACTTGGATCCCTAGATGTCAATCAATTGATTCTTGATAGGTCACCTATAAAATAATGTACTACTATCACACGTTTTTTGTTCTATCCTTATCTTGTGTATATTAACGGTTGTATAAATTTTGTTCCATCTTTATTTTGGGTATAATAGGTCAATGTATTTATTCTTTCGTACTCGAGGAAGACCAAGAAAAAGGGCTTCAAATCTTCTGTCCCCAAAATTTGTCTGTCCCCCCTGTCCCAAATCTATAAAGATGCCATGTGTCCATCTTGGTTTAGTCACTCCAATCAACCCATAATAAATAACAAACTCGGTTGATTTCAAGTAAACCGAACCCAAACCAGAGTTTGTTAACACGTAAATCACTCATCGTTCATAACTCAAATATTTTTTTTAAATCTTTTGTTAAAAAAGATTCTCTATCGTAGTAAACATAAAAAATATTATTTTTTAACTCAAATCCTTTTTAACTCTGGTTTGGGTTCGGTTTACTTGAAATCAACCGAGTTTGTTATTTATTATGGGTTGATTGGAGTGACTAAACCAAGATGGACACATGGCATCTTTATAGGTTTGGGACAGGGGGGACAGACAGATTTTGGGACAGAAGATTTGAAGCCAAGAAAAAGTAGGATGCAAGGGTTTTAGTTAATTATATGAAACCAACCCTCCACTAATATATTTAGTTAATTTAAAGAGATAAATTAATTACCCTTTATTTGAACCATATATGTGCATTTGATTCTTTGCCGAATAAGAAAAATGGCTATTAAAGATAATATATGCGACAACTATTGAGAGAAGCTACTGATTTGAGCTAATGATCATGATGTTACATTTCTTTTAACATTTTTGTCACTATGCAAGGTTTTAGCAGTCGTTACCAAAAAGGCCATACCTTATTTCCCCTTCTCTTGACATAATACAGTTTTCGTAAAAATTTTCTTTTGTACGACGGCCATGTGTAAATAACCAAGAGAGATTATTGTCCCTTCTAAACATGGAACATTCTCGCTCCAAAACTCGACAACTGGTAATACATTACCAAATATAATGAAATATAGCTCTTAGCTTTTATGATATTTGGATATGTCCTATATGGGTTATCATTCACTTTTGCATTGCATCTCGATTTTCTATACTTTGAGGGACCAATCAGTATCATTTGTGCAACTTGAAAACACAAAGCACTTACCACCACAACTTTTGGCATAGATTACAGACGGATACTACATGTTAAGAACAAAACCAAAATAACAGCCTATCATGCAGAAAGTAATTTTGTAGGTTCATTTAATGTCTATGTACTCGTCTATGCCCTGAAAATATGCAGCAGATTATATGGCCTAGTTGGGATTATTCATAGGACGCTGCAGGCTTGCATCATAGTTGGTCCGTAAAATTTAGCTAGTTGTCCACCTATATAAGTACATAAAACAGCAATTTTTTCCTAAAAATCAAAGTACAGTGAACCGTGCAAGAAAACCAATATAATTTGTTGGAGTTTCCAATGAAAACTTGTTTAGTATGGCAATGTTTTGCTAACAAAAAGGAGTTTTAAGTGGAATGAAAAGAGCTAGGAAGCCGTTGAAATCACGACAGCATCCCATTGTTTTTCACGCCTAGATCATGGAGGCTGCTCGTTTTATGGTTTCGATTTAGTTTCAGAAGAAGATGTAACTGTACTTGACCTAAATGCAGGAAAATTCTTAGATTTCTTTTAAAAGATAGATTCATCGAGATTTGTCCAAAACTGTTGGATATTTGGAGAAAAGGCCCGTGCAGGTCTTGAACCTGTGCCTAATTTTTGAAAGCCCAGACTGAACTGAGCTATCGGACTAGTTAAAGGCATCGACCGGTTTGCTTTCTGGTGTAATTAGGA
Source organism: Gardenia jasminoides (assembly GCA_013103745.1). Lineage (NCBI taxonomy): Eukaryota > Viridiplantae > Streptophyta > Magnoliopsida > Gentianales > Rubiaceae > Gardenia > Gardenia jasminoides. The sequence continues at coordinate 10,853,994 of CM023098.1, read as the reverse complement.
CTTAAAACTCAGCAGAGGTAAAAATCTGATAAATTTGGATAAAAAAAAGAAATCCGTCTGGTTTAATTGTGGAAGTTCGAGCCAAAATGATTTTGAGTGAACCAATCGGTTCATTGCCCAATTTCGATCAAGCCCAAAATTTTTCAAATTTCGTCAACTCAACTTTTTTTAATGGCATCCTAAATGTAAACCTTGTCAATTGCAATGCATGATTGGCAATAACTTTTATAGCTTCTTTTTTATTTTTTTTATTTTTATAACTCATCTCTATCACAAAGCAATCTACTATTTCCCTTTTATTATTTTATCACACCTATCTTATAAATTACGACTCATATAGTTTTTGAAAATTTAAAACTAGGAAATAATGCTTTGAATAACTCTTGCACCCTTTATTCAATAAAAGTTTTATCTAAGTATCTAACAAGCCATATTTAAGAAGATCAGAATGACGATTGAAGTGATTATCTCTAACATGCAATGAAGTTTCCGCAACCATTTACATACTGAATCAATAACTCTTTAACCTGATCATTTATTCAAGTCAATGAATGATTTGTTTTTTAAATCCTTGCCCACGATCCTCGCAGTATTAGCACACGCTCTAACAAATTTAGCTAATAGGTCAAGTGAATGAATGATTTGGTTAAGAGTTGAATGTGCACGCCGAAGGATATACTACAATCATTCCAATGCATCCATTCAATGTGCGTAAGGATACAATATAATGGTGACGACACACCTCTCCCTAGGGCGTACCCTAGAGTATCAGCGGTCGCCTACCTAACTCGTGTTAGGACTCACTCACTTGACAATCATATAACTTATTAACTAAAACTCCGAACACAATATAAAAGGAATAATATCTTACAATTCCATAACTTCAAATTACAAACTCAGAGTACATTAATCCTCCATCAATACATTCAAGTTTCATACTACAAAAGCCTTCAATAACCATAATTCAAAGCTCTCAAAATATTCAACATAAGCAAACCCTAATTCTATGGGTTGGTTTCTCCACTTGGGTACTCATTTTCTGCTAAGGAAAACAAATAGGAGGGGTGAGCTAAAAAGCTTGTGAGTTCCCAAAAACATGCAAGACACTTAGCACATAGTACAATTCACTTCAAACGTGAATTTAACAATAAACACATAAGAAAGCATTTAACATTCAAAGAAGGATACAGGGGCTCTCAGGAGCCAAATTTCACGAAACTTGTCCACGAACCAGGTAGTTGAAACTCCGTCAACTTTCACTAGTACAATCCATGTAGACCATCACTTATCCCTTACTCCGCCAAAACCCCCACCGGGCCCGACTCCAAACACTTAACACTTTATAACACTTTATAACACTTCACCTCACTTCACTTTGTTTGTACATCGTACATTTCTCTTTTTCTGAGACAAGTCCAAATGCCAAGTCCCGAGTGCACTTCACTTCACTTTTGGAACCCTATGGTTCGTACCTTTCTATTCGACCTTGGCCTAGCCTCCGGCTCGAATCGAAGGTCTCACTGATAGGTTTCAGGAATTCCCGACATTTCACAATTACACATAAGTCATTACACTACACTTTTACAATCAATCATTTCAAAATACTTTCACAATTATTTTCACTCAAATGGGGTAGGTGCGATAAAGTACACACCACCCTCATTGGAGGGTTCAAAAATCATGTTTCACGTCACATTCACTTCATTAAACACATTTACAATCATTTGCACGTAAACACGTAACAAGCATGGAAATTCACCGAAATAGTAGGGCTCAACTTCCACGTAAGGATCAAATTCGGTTCCTTGAACACTCCCTAAAACAATTTCAAAAACAGTAGTTGAGATTCACTCCTTCACTTATTAACTAAAACATTTCACTTCATAGTTTCCAATCAATATTTTTCCCAAAATCCCTCAAGGAAAAACATTCATTTTACATGATTCAACGTTTCAAATGAATCTTTTGAAAATCACTATATCACTTCAAATATGCCATGTCACCGATGTACTCACTAAGCACTATTTTCACACTTTCTTTAATAAGACACTTAAGTGAGGCTTATCACCTCAAAATCACTTTTATCACAGAACTCAACACTTACTCTTTGACAATACTTTAATATAACTTTAAAACACTTCAAACCATATCTTATTTTCAAAATTTATAAGATTTGGTCACAATACTGTAAAACCCTCAAATTCATTCAAATGACATTTTTCATTCAAAAGTTTACGAGACATTTCACTTTTCATCTTTTAAAATTCATACACTCATAATTGAACATAAAATACATTTTCTTAGACAAAAATTCATCAAGGATAATCACAAAATCTCGAAATCAAACATAGAAATTACCAAGCATGGGTTTAGCCGTCTCATACATTTTTCTATCACAATTTCCAACAACAAAACCCTACTTTCTAACCATATCACCACAAATTTCACAAATATCATTCAAATCCTAATCAGGCCCTCAAGTCCGCTACCTAGAGGCCACCTCAAGTCCGCTACCTAGAGGCCACCTCAAGTCCGCTACCTAGGTTGGGATTTCAAGAGCCCAACTTCATCATTTCAAATATACTTAACACTAGTAAAATAACCCATAGATCTTTCATAATTAACTCTAATCAAGCTATAGCTAAGGGTTTTGGACCTTATACCTTCAGATCTATCAAGATCTAGCAAGATCCAATACGATCTCGCGAGCTCCTCTTCAAGCAAGTTGCTTCCAAATTTAGAATCACCCAAAAGCTTTGATCTTAGTCCAAGATCTTCGTGCTTTGATGATGATTTCCAACACCAAACTCAGGAACAAGCACAAGACAACCTGCTCAAGCTTTCCTTCTCTTTCTTTTCTCTCTCTCCAATTCGGATCTTCCCCCCTCTTCTTCTCCCTTCACACGGCTGCCATGATGGAGGAAATATCACCCAAAATCCTTCACCAAAGATCCAAAACTTCAAGTGGCTAGATGAAGAAGAAATTGGAAGTTCAAGCCTCAAGCTTTTCCTCTCTTTTCTTCCTCAAGAAAATCGGACCACTCCTCTCTCTCTCCCCTCTCTCACGGCTGCCAAGATGAAGAAGATGATGGTCTTCAATGGTGGCTTGATGAATCAAAACAAGAAGGAAGAAGAAATGGAAGAACTTGGAGCTTTTCTCTCTCTCTCTCTCTCTCTCTCTCTCTCTCCTCACTCTCTCGGCACTCTCTCTCTCTATCTCTCAAGGTTGCAGCTGCAAATGAAGTCCAACGGTGCAAGAAAGTCAAGGCAAAAAGGTGACAAAAAGAAGTTTTTTCCTTGTTTTAAGGAAAAGTGCTTTTTGAGCACTTTACGTCGCGTCACACGCGACAGTCCATTTCACACTGTTTTACTCCATTCCAACACTGTCCAATCCTAATAATATTTTCATAATATCACTACATATACTCAATTTCAATATAAAGTCACTAATCACACTCCGGTAGAAAATTAAACACTTAATTCGGCCAAAATCGCATACCGGCAAATAATTCGTATAAAATTCTCTAAATTGGAAAATATTCACTTTAAACATATATTCACTCATTTTTCAATAAATAAACACAATATAAATAATATTATGCATTTTTAAAATAATTCTGAATTTTGAGACCCTCACAATAATCACTCGCACAACCACGCAAATAGTAATTTATTCCACATTAAATAAGTAAGTACCATTTCATTTCTATAGATTATCACATGTGAAGAGCCAACTCAGACTGGTACTTCTTTCTATCTTTTAAGGGTCACCATCAGAGTCATCCACCACATAATGTATATCAAGATATGTAAATCCCAAATAAAGAAGAAGGCTCGTCATCAAAATTGGGACGAAGAAAATCGCCTTCGCATGTAGAGGAACCGATGGCAGTACCAGCGGCAACAACACTAGAGATAATATCAAAACCACCATTGTTGCTATCCCTAGAATGGTGAGGTATCTAACCATACGGTTCAATTGCCAAGGAGGACTAAGTTGAACTGCACGTCAAGTGCTATTCAAGCTCTTTAATCAATTCTATATTGTATAACAATTTCTGTCTATTTAGAAAATTCTATTGAATTTCAAGGGAGTTGTAGTACAGTAAAAAGAATGGGGAAATATGAGTGAGCAAGGGAAGGGGTGGAAGGTACTAAAATTGATACTGTAGACTTAGGTGATAAGTTCTATGCTAGGAGGTTTTGTATCGGATGTTAGTCAAGCAAATACATCATTTGCATAAATCTTTTGAAAGAAAGAAATGACAAAAAACCTCCTATTTTATGCATCACTACAAACTACCTTCAAGTTTTTTTCGTTTCCTTTTTTTTTTTTTTTGTCCCACATGGCAATAGGATTGTTTGCTTATTCAATATGATTTGGATGTTAGGAAGGAAGAGGGAGTGAGGATATATCACTCAAATCTATTTTTTGATTGTCTTATTTGAATTTATTGAAATATTGGCTTGAATAATGCATGTCTTATACTTGGAACCTTAGGTGTCCGTCATTTGATTCCTGATCTCCCATACTATCTAATGAATTGCTATTATAGGTTTTCCATTCTACCCTTTTCCTATGTACATAACTACTGTACATTTTTTTTGTTCGATCCTTATTTTGTGTGTACTGGGTCCATATATTTATTGTTTTATATTCAAAGAGGACCCAAAAAAAGTAGGCTTCAAGGGTTTTAGTTAATTATCAACCTTTCTTGCTTTCTACTGCACTACTATGCCTGCTAACAAGTATGGTTACATAATGAAGCACAGGAAGCTTTTTAATGTGACATTTTTTTTTTTTATATTTGTCAAAAGTAAGCTTCTTACAAGGGTTATAAACCACAGGAAATGCGAACTAATTTCTAAAACATCCCCTCTAACTTTTATCTATGTAGTTCGTTTTATAATTGAAAACTTTTATTAATATTATACACAAATGTAGAAACATATTTATGGTTATGCCTTGAACACACAAAGCTTTAGCAAAGGGTGAGGCACCCCTGTTAATTAATTTAATTCTTTCTATTGTTTTTTAGTTCCCTTGTGCAGTTTAAACTTCCCAAGAATCTTCTTATAATAAAAATAAATTCCTTTTTTCCTATTTACTGCCAATTTTCTAGAAAATTAGAAATATATCCTTTCACATATTATTATTAATTTTTCTACAAAAATAGCACATTTGTAATTTATGTATTTTCTCTATCAAAAAGTATATGCCACATGAACAAATAAGGAATTATTCACATTCAAAAAAGCAGTTTTTAGAAAATTTTTTATTCCAGTGTTTCTTCTTAAGAAAAGTGTTGTAGTATTGGTAGAATTTCCTGTGAGGATCTCTATCTTTTAAAGAGTTAGATTCTAATTTTTATTACTATAATTTATATTCGCTACCTTATCTATGGGATTTAGAGGCTCCATTAGCTTCAGCCCGTGTATAGCTGCAATGAGATTAACCCATCTATCTTCCCTTTGAGGAAAAAATGACAGGAATATAGTTCAATTTTGCGACATCCGAATGAATAAAAACAAAAGGTTCAAATTGTTGCATGGCCGTGTGGAAGACGTAGGAGTTTTGATTGAAAAAGATCAAGATTTCTATGATGTACATGCTTTAGTTAGACACTTTGGTTAAAAAGTAAGACAAGACATTTATTTAATTACCGTTTAATCCAGCCTGTACTTATTTTATTAAATTAGTTTTGCTTAGCATACAACTAGGGGTGGTATAGATATGTTTATTCCTCCTAATTTTTTTTATAGATATTTTGCCCAATATACAAGTATTGGCACTGTGGATGTGTTCATTCTTCCGAATTTCAGTAGTGCAGAAAATCGAAGGTGAATTATCTGCATTGTCTGGTCGAAAGCAGAAATGACCAGCACCAAGAGTAAAGTAGTTTACAGAGATGTTTTTAAGTCCTTTTAAGGAAGGGGGTCTAGTTCATAAGTTGCTTGATTGGAATAAGGATATCTAAATATTTGAACATTTTCCCCTAAAAAAAGAAAAAACAAAGGACTTTATGTGGATTAGGTAGGTCACATGTTTTTGCTCTTTGGAAAATCCTTTCTGGGCTATTCGAATTATGAACCACTATTCATAATATAAGTTAATAACGGTTGGTCAGACCGTCAAAATCCAATCAGCATTCTCTGACGTTTAACTCCTTTTTTGCTAAGATCTTTTGGTTGTCATAATCACTCTTTTTTGTCTAGCATATTTCTAATATATAAGGAAGAGATTAAATTCACGCTCCTGTATTATAAGGATTAGAGGGTGAAACTTGTAAACTAATTGTATATACACTAATGGGTATGAATACATACTATATTTACAAGATTGGAAGTCCAAATTTAAATTAGGATTAAGTGGCGTGTATGTATAATTGCTAATGTATAAACGATTGTATACAAGATTAATCCTTATTATAAATCCATACTTTATACAAGTTTTAATGCTTATTGTACAACTCATCTGTGTGTTCAATATGGAAACTTAGTATGGATGAATAGTGATTTAATTTTGTAACTCATCAGTGTATCAATGTATAAGGGAGAAACTAAATTCACACTAGTTAATATTTCAAACTCTTTGTGCATAGCCAAAGACTTTTGACAGATCAATCAATTATTTTGTACCTGAAAATCTTTACAATTATTATTCATATTGCCAAAGACTTTTGCCCTGAATATTGAACCAAATCTCTCTTCTAATCTTGAATTTTGAGCTTTTCATATCAGCATTTCTTATTTAGAAAGAATTTTAGTTTTGGGTCTAAATAGTTTGGATATAAGTGATTCTGCTCCCTAAAGTTTGGATAGAAGAAAATATTGTTCCAAATGTTTAAATATCTAAGTACACTTGGTCCAATTGATTTTTTTTTTTTTGGCAAACCCCATGAACGGTATTGGGTTGCTAGTCCAAATTTTATTAATATTAATTAAAACTTAAAACGGAGGGGGACATAAGCCTAACCTCCAAAACTACATGAAAAGTGAATAACATAGAAATGTTCTGAATAGAATTATCGAATCCGGAAGGATGGCAAATCTAACCTATCCACCCGAAGTTCACCTCTCGCTAAATGTGGTATACTTGATTGTTGAAGATAAATTTGTGGAGCATCCTCTGAACAACCTACATTAGAAAGCACATCAGCTACCTTATTGGCCTCACGATAACAATGAGAAACCGATGTAAAATTGTTAGAGAATGTCAGCGATTGATAAACTTCCTGAGCAATAGACCATGGACACTGGTAAGAATGCTGTAAAATTTTAATCAAAATCATGGAATCCGATTGAACATGAAACTTATGAAATCCATGCTCTATACACCACTTTACCCCAAATAATAAAGCTCGGACCTCTGTTTGCAAGCTCGTGATGTTTCCAAAAGGAACTTTAAAAGCCAAAAGAAGCAATCCTTTATCATTTCTCAATACACCACCCCCACAACTCAACCAGGATTTCCTCGAGAACACACATCAGTGTTTAACATTAACTCTCCTATTGGAGGTTTCAACCAGCAAACCACTTTAATTGAGACTGGCTCTTGAAAGTTAAGTATCAAATCACAAAAAAGGTACCAAGTAACTGGAAACTGATTAATATTGAGTTTGAACTGAATGGAAAAAAGGCTCCTAACCTCCTCAACAATGCAAGAGCACAACAGCTCACCAGACACATGTTTACCCTAAAAAATAGTCAAATTCCTCACCTTCCAGATGTTCAAACAACTTAAGCAAGGTAAGATTTGGAAGACAAACACAAGTGTGCATTCTTCTGAGCTGAAAACCACAAGCAGCTAGCATCATACGTAAACTATGATCCGATGGATTAATTCCACAAGATGAACAAAAGAAATTCCAAACCAATTGAGCTAGCTCTTCATGGAAAACAAACATGTTCCAAAGACTCCTCTCATGATAAGGAGCAACAAATACATTTCAAAGGCCCATAAACTCCAAATTTATACAATATATCTTGAAAAGGCAGACAAGTGCGCAGAAGACGCAACATGAACAATGATATCTGCCTCTGAATACTTGCATGCCAAATTCTCTCAAACATAAATGAAGCAAGAGCTGATGATAATGTAAAAACACCAGATTGCGTTGCTATCCAGACAATAGCATCATGTTCCTCAGATGAAGGAAGAGAACATCACAAGATTTGAGCACAACTTTCGGCGATACTCACTGTTGCAATAATTGCACATTCCAACGTCCATCTAACACAAAGTCACACACCTTGCGATCTCTAGAAACCTCCACTTGAGAAGCTAATGCACCAACTCCAAGCCAATTGTCCCACCAAAAATTACGACTTCCAGAACTACTCTGAAACCTACTATATGGCTCAACCAGGTCACGAACCGAAAGCTTCCTTCTCCAAGCCATCGAGGTACCTTGAGAATCCTAAATCTGATAGGGATGAACTCGTACAACATATTTTGAATGCATATACCTCGACCAAAGTGTCTTTTTTTTTTTGTCAAAAATACCATCATAACTTAAAAGAAAAAGCATCATAAACATCTTCCAATGTCCTAAAACCAGCCTCCCCTTCTTTCTCGGGCAAACACAAGTTGTTCCAATTAATCCAGTGATACTTGAAACCCTCCTCAGAAAAACCCCAAAAGAAATTAGCAAAGACCTTTTCAGTGTCCCTGAAAACACATTTGGAGGAGTAACAACTTCCAGTAAATGCAAAGGAATTGAGGACAATACATGTTTTATTAGAATAGCCTTACCCCCAGGAGGCAGCAATCGAGACTTCCAAGACATTATCCTCTGGATTACAGACTGACAAATACTGACAAAATACACCTTCTTAGACCTACCATAAAAAAATGGGCGGTTGAGATATCTAACAGGAAACCGACAATGTGAAAGTCCAGTCACTCGAGCAATAATTTGTCATCTATGTATTGGAATCCGATGATGCACAAGAAAACCACTTTTTTGCACATTAATTTGCTGCCCTGAAACTTGCTCATAATTAGCTAAAACCTTTATTAGCTTGGTCAAAAAAGAAGTACTAGCACCTGAAAGAATGAGAACATCATCTGCATACGCAAGAAGTGTTGGAATGTATGCCCAAAAACAATTGACTTGTTGAAATACATTCCTAATTAAAGTTTTGTATTTTATGAATTTCCAATTTTATCTGTTTAATATATGATATAGCTGGTAAAAGTCCTTAGAATATTTGTTAATCTGATGATAGTCACAAGAGTTGCTGACTATGAGATATCAATCACGTTTATAATAAATATTCTTAAATGTCCCTAGTCATAGTATTAATGAGACAGGACATCATTAATACGGACAGACTAGTACACAATTAGCCCCTACTTAATGTAAGTAGTGGTTGTTCTCATCAACCATGGTATAGGGATACCTAGGCTAATGTGTAGATGAATTATAGAGTAATAATTCATTGGAGTGATCCACACAGAGATCCCATTAGGATATTTAGTGCCAATGGTTGAATCTCTTATGGGAAATTGTGTAAGTGATCCTAGACTTGAGATCACCATAGTATCTTGAGTGTGAATCACTACCTTTTGATTCTGTTTCTTGTTACTCACCAGGGGTGACTTAAAGAATAGAAATTGGGGGTAGTGTGAAGCATGGAAAGATAGCGAGTGATCAAGAGAGGATTCACCACTCCAATAGTGGGAGCTGATATCCAGTAAGGCCACTAGTTGGAATGTAACCTTAGTAGTCGACTACATTAGATTAATTGAAGAGTGTCTTCAAGTTAATCTAATCTAAGGTTAATTACGGGAACTAGAAAATTAATTAGTCATTAAGGGAATTGGCACTTGTTCCTTATTCCCTGACTAATTGGATATCAATGGTGAAAGGATAATAATTACGGTAATTTTCCATGGAAAAGGTTAGGTCGAATTTCCCTTGATCAATTCGAATACACGGTAGTTGTGATGTGTTGCTAGACACCGCTCACAATTTATAATTATGAATGATTAATTATTGTAATTAATGATAAAATAAAAGTGTTTATTTTATCTAATTCTTTTAAGAATTATAATTCATAATTATTACCTGTATTTGGGACCCTATTGGATCACACGCATAGAGATTGGGTTCGATTAAATTGTGTGTCCAAGTAGGGACTTGGAAATAAATACTTACGGGTTTAATTATAAAGATAAATAAATCACGGGTCATCGACAAATAAGATAAATGTGTTATCCTTTATTTGTCGATAAAAGAAAGGGATAAGAGGGAGATTAGATGTTACGGTGGTTTGATTTTTGAAAACCACCTGACTCTATCCTCTCCATACATTTCTCCTCTTCTTCTCTCTCTCTCTCCATTAATATTGGATGTTACGATAGAGAGAGGTGATACTCGATGGTCAGAGAAAAGTTCTCTCCAGAGAGAAAACTAACGTACAAAAATACTGCGAGAGTGTGAGTGAAAAGGCTAGCACCTCCCATTCTCACACACACACACACTGATCGTAGAGACGGTCAAGAGGTGATCCAGAAGCACTCTCGCGTGGATTACAGTGGAGGCAGGACATCTGGACTGCTACACAAGGGTCATCTCAGCCTTTCCAGCGAGTCAGAGACACCATCTACGGATTAAGGTAATCCTCAGAACTCCATCTATGAAGTCATACGTAGAACTAGGGTGATTCCTGGTGGGAGTTGGGGCTTAAAATTTTATTTTCCGCTGTGCCTGATGCCCCAGTTCCTAACAGTGGTATCAGAGCCATCTCTAGCATTTACGTATGACTTAATACTGTTGTTCATGGGTTAATTTTGTTTGGGTGATGTATGTATATATATGTGCAGTTTTTGGTTGAAAAATTCTAGCTTTAATATGATTAAAGTAGTTTTGAAATCTGAACAATTTTGATTTACTGAATAGATTGCAAAATTGCTGATTCCATGTTTTCTGAATTGCTGGAATTTTGACTGTGAATTGCTGGAATTTTGACTGTGTTGATCTGTGAAGAGCATCCGAGACGGCCAATCGTTGGCTACTGGGACAGCGATTTACGACACGGATCCGCGACGCGGAGCCTCGCGGATCAGGTTCGCGACTCGGATCCGCGTGAGTGATTCGCGATGTTCGTCTCGCGGATGCTTCTCGCGTTTCAGAAACATGGTGAGATCCATGGCGGGTTGTGGATCTGTCCGCGATCCGATTCGCGGATCCCTCAATTTCCAGGATCCGCGAGATGTGTCTCGCGGATCATGGTCGCGGATCCTTCACAGAAGTTTCAGAAACTGATACGCGAAGTATGGATCCGCGAACTGGCTTCGCGGATCAACTTCGCGATCCTTCACGAGGTTTGAAACCGAAGTATGGATCCAAACGGCTTCATGGATCAACTCATGGATCCTTCGAGGCGCAATTACGTGAAACAAAATTTTGTTCAAAAATTGAGTTTTCACTTTCGAATATTTTTCGATCGATCCGATTTTAATAGTTAAAATTTGCTGTGAAATTTTATATTTCATGTTTTATTAGGTCAGGAATTAATTTGAATTTAATTTGATTAATTCAAATAATATTCCAATTATCTCCTAATTTTGTTGGAAATTAAATTGACCTAATAAATTTATTTTTACCAAAGTTCTCTGCACATGTATGGTCTCAAAATGTGTTTGAGATCTTGATATATCTATCCAAATAATTCATGAATGATTATTTTTCATGCTTTCATTTTATTTAAAGTTGTTTAAATTTATGTGAATGCATGGTGGATGGTTGTGGATAATAACGCAATGTGATTGTGGAATGGTTGAGTGGTTGTGTTTTTTTAATAAATAGAGCCTGCGTGTCCTGCCTTTCTCATTTCTCTAATTGTAATTTCTTTCCTCATCTAATTTCCCCTGAATGTAACTCAGGGTTTCTGATTTTCTACTTGTAATGTACAATAGATAGGAATAGATGATAGGAAATTATGTTTCTAGTGTAGAAATTGTAAATTGAAAGATGAAGAAAGGAGCAATGCAACCAGAAGGTGGAAATTCGATTTTACCCTAGTCAACCGTTAATTTCCCTAATGGCCAGGGAAATTAACTTAGGAATATCCACAACCATCCACGGTTAATTTATGCTATATTTATTTCTGAAATATTTATATGCATGAATGTTGATGAGACCGCCAAATATTTTTCCAAAATCTCAAACTAAATTAAAATGTTTTTGGAAAAGGAAATAAATCCCTCAAAAACTAATATTAAATCAAGACAAGCCTTCCATCATTATAGTATAAAACAAAGTGTGGTTATTAAGTGCTAGTTTGTTGGGATTCACCCAAAACTGCCTTACTTACTGCATGTTTTATACTATAAGAAATGTTCTTAAGAATGATGGATTTGATTTAACTAAAACTATGGTTTGTTGGGATTCACTCAAAACCATGAATTTTAGAGGCAAGGGTTAGGTTAATACATAAGATGTAAAATCAAGAGTTGATACCTAACAGATCTAGAAATTACAAAGGGTTGTAATTGGTAAAGTACCTACCTGTTAAAATTATTTTGATTTGTTGAGATTCACTCAAGGTCAAAAATAATTAAGACAGGATTCTAGCCACTATGGATTTTAGAAAATCTCGGATCAATTTTAGAGGGTAATTGATTTGAAAAATAGTGGAAATAAAATCATAATTTTGGAAGTTTTATGATTTTATCAAACAAAACTTTTTCTGATAAACTCTATCTTCTTTTTGTTGTAGAATGAGTAACAATTTGAGCCTACGATCCATCCTTTCTGATTGTAAACTAAACGACACAAACTTTCTCGACTGGCATCGAAATGTCCTACTCGTTCTCACCCACGAGAAAATCGAGTATGTACTTGATGGGCCCATGCCTAACGAACCCGAACCTAATGCACCGGCTACTGTTAAGAATGCTTACAAGAAGCATAGGGATGACAATAGAACGGCTTCATGCGTCATGATAGCCTCTATGACTCCCCAACTTCAACAACAGCACATGAACATGGGGCATATGAAATAGTCAACACCGAGAGTTGTTTGAACAACAATCTAGGACGGTGAGATATGACACCTCTAAAGAACTGTTCAGGTGCAAGATGGCGGAGGGAGCACCCGTTGCCCCACACGTCTTGAAGTTAATTGGGCTAATTGAGAAATTAGCTGAATTGGGCTTCAAGATGGACCCAGAGCTAAATGTTGATTTAGTTCTTCGTCCGCCGATTCTTTCTCTCGTTATGAACTATCGGATGAACAATCGCACACACTACCTCAACTGTTGAATGTGCTGAAAACTGCTGAGAAAGAAATCAAGAAGGTGAAGGGCTCTACTGGAGTGCTTGTTGTTGCTTCATCCGAAAAGGAAGAGGCAAGGAAAAGGGCCCAAGAAGCCCAATAACAACCAAGAAGCCCAAAAGGCTAAGGCACCAGTCCAAGGCAACCCGCTTCCATTGTGACGAGAATGGACATTGGAAGAGGAACCGTAAGGCCTATCTGAGAGTCAAGCGTAAGAAGCTTGGGGAAGCTTCATCAGCAGGTACATACATGATTGAGATAAATGTTTCTACTTCCAAATCTGACTCTTGGGTATTAGATACCGGATGTGGTTCTCACATTTGCACAACTATGCAGGGTCTAAAGGACAGTAGAAAGTTGGGTAAAGGAGAAGTAACCCTACGTGTGGGCAATGGAGTAAAGGTTGCTGCTTTAGCTGTAGGGACTTATTACATTAGTTTACCTAGTGGGTTAATTTTAGAATTGTCAAACTGTTATTATGTTCCAGCACTTACAACAAACATCATTTCTATTTCCTGTTTGGATTTAAATGGGTTTAAGATAACCCAGGAGAATAAATGTTGTTCTTTTCAAAGAATGGTGTGTTTTATGGTTCGAAATTGGAATAACGGTTTATATATTCTAGATCTTGACAACCAAATTCTCAATATACATGAAAAGAGAATGAAGTTAGATAAACTGAATAAAACTTACCTCTGGTACTGTAGGCTTGGTCATGTAAATGAGAAATGCATTTCCAAATTACACAAAGGTGGGTATTTGGACTCATTTGATTATGAATCATATGACGTATGCGAGGTTTGTTTACTTGGAAAGATGACCAAAACGCCCTTTTCTGGTAAAGGGGAACGGGCCAGTGATTTACTTGGGCTGGTACATACTGATGTATGTGGCCCAATGACAATCACTGCAAGAGGTGGATTCTCATACTTCATTACCTTCACAGATGACCATTCAAGATATGGTTATGTGTATTTAATGAAATACAAGTCTGAATCTTTTGAAAAGTTCAAAGAATTCAGAAATGAAGTAGAGAAACAAACTGGTAAAAGTATTAAAACACTACGATCTGATCGTGGTGGTGAATACTTGAGCGATGAATTTCGGTTTTATCTAAAGGACAATGGAATAGTTCCACAATGGACTCCTCCAGGGACACCACAACTAAATGGTGTATCTGAAAGGAGAAACCGCACCCTATTAGATATGGTACGGTCCATGATGAGCCATTCGAGTGCCCCAAAATCGTTATGGGGATATGCTCTAGACACGCCTCCCACACTCTTAATAGAGTACCCAAGAAGGTTACTTCCACACCATATGAGATATGGAAAGGAAAGAAACCAAAACTGTCTTACATGAAGGTTTGGGGTTGCCCAGCCTATGTGAAGAAGGCAGAGTCAGATAAGCTTGAAGCTAGATCTGACAAGTGTTTGTTTGTAGGGTATCCAAGAGAGTCTATTGGATACTATTTCTACAACCCAACTGAGAACAAAATGTTTGTCTCAAAACATGCCATCTTCCTAGAAAAAGAGTTTATTCTAGAAAGGGGCAGTGGGAGTAGAATAGAACTTGAAGAAGTTCAAGACACTCAAACTGACATGGAGCTTGAAGAAGTTCAAGATGTCCAAACAAACACAGAACAGCCTGTTGAAGAAAGGGTTCAGCCCCATAGTGATGAGGCGCAAACGGAAGCTGTGGACGTTCAAGAGCCCCGTAGGTCAGTAAGAGTACGCTCCGCTCCCAAGAGATATGATTTTCTTGTGAGTTCGGGGAATGATGTACTAGTCATTCAAGATGACGAACCTACTACCTACCAAGAGGTTCTGAACAGTCCAGACTCCTCCAAATGGTTAGAGGCCATGAACTCCGAAATGGATTCCATGTATGACAACAAGGTATGGACCTTGGTTGATCCACCTGAAGGGATAAAACCCGTAGGGTGCAAATGGGTCTTCAAGAAAAAGACCGACATGGATGGTAATGTGATTATCTATAAGGCAAGACTGGTGGCCAAAGGCAACAAGAAGAAAGAGGGAATCGATTACGATGAAACTTTCTCACCAGTAGCTATGCTTAAATCCATTCGGATATTGCTTGCAATAGCAGCACATCATGACTATGAAATTTGGCAGATGGATGTAAAGACTGCATTCCTTAATGGGAATCTGCAAGAGGATGTGTACATGACACAACCTGAAGGCTTTACGCCAAATTCCAGGTGTAAGCTGCGAGGTCCATTTATGGACTTAAGCAAGCATCAAGGAGCTGGAACATCCGCTTTGATGAGACAATCAAAGAGTTTGGTTTTCTCAAAAATCCGGATGAGCCTTGTGTTTACAAGAAGGTTAGTGGGAGTTCAATCGTTTTCCTTATATTATATGTGGATGACATATTAATAATGGGAAACGATATCCCAATGTTACAATCAGTAAAGGGTTGGTTATCCAAGAATTTTTCCATGAAAGATTTGGGAGAGGCAGCCTACATACTGGGTATTAAGATCTATAGAGATAGATCCAAAAGGTTGCTTGGTCTTTCACAATCTACATACGTAGATAAAGTGCTAAAGAGGTTTAGCATGGATCGGTCTAAGAAGGGCTTTTACCCATGTCTCATGGGATAAACCTTTCTAAGAGCATGTGTCCCAAGACACAGTGAGATTGACAAGATGCATAATATTCCATATGCTTGCAATTGGATCAATTATGTATGCTATGCTATGTACAAGACCAGATGTCT
Source organism: Gardenia jasminoides (assembly GCA_013103745.1). Lineage (NCBI taxonomy): Eukaryota > Viridiplantae > Streptophyta > Magnoliopsida > Gentianales > Rubiaceae > Gardenia > Gardenia jasminoides. The sequence goes on along the minus strand of CM023098.1, from coordinate 10,837,965 downwards.
CCCATGCTCGAAAGTGTCGCAGATTTCAGGCTAATCCATGTGAAGGTCACTGGACAGCTGTTAAGAACATTCTTAAGTACTTAAGAAGGACTAAAGATTTGTTCTTAGTATATGGAAATGGTGAATTGGAGGTCAAGGGCTACACAGATGCAAGCTTTCAATCTGACAAGGATGACTGTAAGTCAGGCTTCATCTTTACTCTCAACGGAGGTGCCGTCTGGAAGAGTTCCAAACAGACACCACGCAGATTCTACAAAGGTCGAGTACATTGCAGCCTGAGGCAGCTAAGGAAGCCTTTTGGATCAAGAAGTTCGTGTCTGAACTTAGTGTGGTTCCGAGCATTGTTAATCCAAGAACTCAGACTGTGATAACAATGGGGCTATTGCCCAAGCAAAGGAACCTAGGTCTCATCAACGGTCCAAACATGTACTTAGAAGATTTCACCTTATTAGGGAAATCGTTGCCAGGAATGATGTAAAGATAGAGAGAGTCCCCACTGAGTATAACGTAGCTGATCCTCTTACTAAGGCACTATCTCAAAAGAAACATGATAGTCATGTACTTTCATTTGGACTAAAAGTTATAAATGAATTGTTTTAGTGCAAGTGGGAGGTTGTTGGAATGTATGCCCAAAAACAATTGACTTGTTGAAATACATTCCTAATTAAAGTTTTGTATTTTATGAATTTCCAATTTTATCTGTTTAATATATGATATAGCTGGTAAAAGTCCTTAGAATATTTATTAATGTGATGATAGTCACAAGAGTTGCTGACTATGAGATATCAATCACGTTTATAATAAATATTCTTAAATGTCCCTAGTCATAGTATTAATGAGATAGGACATCATTAATACGGACAGACTAGTACACAATTAGCCCCTACTTAATGTAAGTAGTGGTTGTTCTCATCAACCATGGTATAGGGATACCTAGCCTAATGTGTAGATGAATTATAGAGTAATAATTCATTGGAGTGATCCACACAGAGATCCCATTAGGATATTTAGTGCCAATGGTTGAATCTCTTATGGGAAATTGTGTAAGTGATCCTAGACTTGAGATCACCATAGTATCTTGAGTGTGAATCACTACCTTTTGATTCTGTTTCTTGTTACTCACCAGGGGTGACTTAAAGAATAGAAATTGGGGGTAGTGTGAAGTATGGAAAGATAGCGAGTGATCAAGAGAGGATTCACCACTCCAATAGTGGGAGCTGATATCCACTAGTTGGAATGTAACCTTAGTAGTCGACTACATTAGATTAATTGAAGAGTGTCTTCAAGTTAATCTAATCTAAGGTTAATTCCGGGAACTAGAAAATTAATTAGTCATTAAGGGAATTGGCACTTGTTCCTTATTCCCTGACTAATTAGATATCAATGGTGAAAGGATAATAATTACACGGTAATTTTCCATGGAAAAGGTTAGGTCGGAATTTCCCTTGATCAATTCCGAATACCTAGGTAGTTGTGATGTGTTGCTAGACACCGCTCACAATTTATAATTATGAATGATTAATTATTGTAATTAATGATAAAATAAAAGTGTTTATTTTATCTAATTCTTTTAAGAATTATAATTCATAATTATTACCAGTGTATTTGGGACCTATTGGATCACACGCATAGAGATTGGGTTCTGGATTAAATTGTGTGTCCAAGTAGGGACTTGGAAATAAATACTTCTGGGGTTTAATTATAAAGATAAATAAATCCTGGGGTCATCTGACAAATAAGATAAATGTGTTATCCTTTATTTGTCAGATAACAGAAAGGGATAAGAGGGAGATCAGATGTTATCAAACCACCTGACTCTATCCCTCTCCCTTCTGTTTCTCCTCTTCTTTCTCTCTCTCTCTCTCCTATTAATATTGGATGTTACGATAGGAGAGAGGTGATACTCCTGATAGTCAGAACAGAGAAAAAGTTCTCTCCAGAGAGAAAACTAACGTAGAAAAAAATACTCAGACAGTCTGAGAGTGTGAGTGAAAAGGCTAGCACCTCCCATTCTCACACACACACACACACTGATCGTAGAGACGGTCAAGAGGTGATCCAGAAGCACTCTCGCGTGGATTACAGTGGAGGCAAGACATCTGAACTGCTGCACAAGGGTCATCTCAGCTTTTCCAGCGAGTTAGAGACACCATCTACGGATTAAGGTAATCCTCAGAACTCCATCTATGAAGTCATACGTAGAACTAGGGTGATTCCTGGCGGGAGTTGGGGCTTAAAAATTTTATTTTCCGCTGTGCCTGATGCCCCAGTTCCTAACAAGAAGAAAAATAAAAAACTACCCATGTGGCACTTTGAATTGATCTTAACCAGGAGAATTCTAAAGCTCATTCAATGATCGGGATAATACTTTGGCTCCTTGAATAAACAAATAAGGAGATAGAGAATCACATTGTCTCAGTCCCCTTGAAGACCTAAAAAACCCAACTAAAGATCCATTAATTAAAACTAAAAACCAAGAATTCAAAATTAATCTCCAAACCAAACCCAAAGCACGTAAGACCTGAATTAAAAAAAAAAAAAAAAGCCACGACACTCTATCATAAACTTTAGCCATATCAAGCTTTAACGCTATAGTGCCACCACGATTCTTTTTTGCTATCCTAGACAACACCTCCCGAGCCAACAAATAATTACCAGCAATCATCCTCCCTTTAACAAACCCACTTTGCTCCAATGAAATAATTGAAGGAAGCAAATAAGCTAATCGATTCACAAGAATCTTGGACAAAATCTTATTCAGAAAATTGCCAAAACTAATGGCCAAAACTGTGTAAAGTCCTGTGAACCCTAACCCTTAGGAATAAGAACAATAGAAGTAGACATAACTGCCCTTGGAAGCAGACCACCACAGAAAAAAGATTGAATAGCTTTAACTAAATCCTCACCAACAACCTCCCAGGCTAAAGTATAAAATTTCCTAGAGAAACCATCTGGCCTCGGAGAACTCTCCCTATTCATGCTAAAAACCACATAATTCACCTCTTCTAAATTGGGAACAGCTTCCAAACATAAATTATCTTCAACAGTCACCATCTGAGGAATAACATCAATCATTTCAAAAGACCGCTGAACCTCTGAGGCCAATAAAGGATATGAAAAAAAACCCGTAGCCTTTTTCTCCAATTTCATGCTCGGAACAAACCCATGTACCATTAGATTTCTTGATCCTATGAATTAAAGACTGAATTCTCCTTTGCTTCACTACAGAATGAAAAAATTTTGTATTGTTATCCCCTTGCTCTAACCATCTAACATGCGCCTTCTGCGTTCAAAAGCTCTATTCAACTGACAAACATTGGTGTAAATTAGCTTGTGCAGCATACAAAATATTCCTGGAGGAATTATCATTATTATTCTTATTTAACAACTCAGGTCCAGCCAACCGAGTCTCAGGTTCCTTTACACGATCAAAAATGTTCTCAAAGATAGAATTATTCCAAGCCTGAAGAGCCTTCTTAACTTTATGCAATTTCTGAACAAAAATTTGTAAAGGAGATCCATGAATACTTGAATTCCAAGCCTGTCTAACCACATCCAAATAACCATCATGTGAAGACCAAGCATTAATGAATCGAAAAGCCTTGGGCTTATTATCGAGTAACGTTGCAACTTTAATTAGTAAAGGAGCATGATCAGAAGGACTCTGAGGCAAATAAATGACTGAAAATTGAAGTGCCGCATCAATACAACTATTAGAAATCAATACACAATCCAACCATTTCCATATGCGAGAAGACCCCTCACAATTATTGCACCACATAAAATATGAACCAGAGAACCACGCATCAGATAAACTAGCATTCGACACAAAAGCTGAGAAAACTACAACCTCAGAATGATTGAAAGGACGCCTCCCTCTCTTTTCCTGATCATTAAGAACACAATTAAAACCCCCACTTACCATCCAAGGAAACTCCGAAGACTTATCAGCTGACCAAGCCTCCCACAACAAAAGATGCTCCTCAACTCTACATTTGGCATGAACAAAAGAGCCAAAACTACTGTAGCAAAATGAGGATGACTCACAAATATAATAACATGCTGTTGGCTCTCCCCAACTTTAGAACAACTAAAAAGACCCTTATGAAACACCCAAAGAGACCTAAAAGAGTTAGCTATAGCCCATCAAATCCCAATCTCCAGCGAAAATTTTCCAAACAAGAAATATCACATTTGGGCTCATATAGAGCTAAAAGCTGCTCATTATTTAAACGAATCAACTTATGAAACTGTCTAAAATAATGAGGCCACAATATACTCCTAATATTCCACAAGATGGCATTAATCATTGGATAAAACAGGAAAGGAATTTTGTGATTGTTTCCTAAGCTGCAACTCCCTATCAGCAAGAAATTTAGCATGAACAACCTTGACACCCATAGAAACCTAATTAAACTCAATTCCTTAGATTGAAAAGACTCCAAAATACCTGCTAAAGACATGGATTTTTTTATCAATAAAAATACTCACAGCTCGCTCGAGGAAATATTGCCATAAAAATTTGGCAAAACTTTTGCCATTATCTCCTCGTCCACCCCTTCCACGTCGCTTTGATTAACTGCTCCATTCTATTCTACAACAGCCTGAGGAATATCCTCCAATTGTTTGACATGAACTGAAATAGTAATTGAATCAATAGGTATCTGTTGATTTCTCAATTCAAGATCCATCTTTGAACCATTTGGCACACATTGCTCTAAAGGAGAATTATTCATAGCCACGGCATCAGATTTTCCCACATCTAAAATTATATGTTCCTCATAACCTTGACCAGTCTTTGATTCATTCTGCCTCGTGACCTCTTCCTTCTCCAATGATGAAATATGTTTGGACACCGGAACATATATTGCCACAGTTCCCTTCAGATCAAAAGCATCAGCTCTAGCAATCTCCTTTCCTTTACGCTGTAGATTAAGTTTCTGACATTCGTCCATAGCATGACCCATATGCAAGCAATGAGTACAATATCTTGGCAAAATTTCAGCTTCAATATGTTGCCAAAAGCCCTCAGCAGATCCTTCTCTCCCAATCCAAACACGCTCAGGAAGTTGTCGAAGCAACACTTGAACAAGACAATGAAGCCATTGCCACATCCACATACAATGGATGACCAAATGAATTAGCAATTGAAAAAAGGCAATGTTTATCAAGCAAACGAATTGGCAAATTAGGAAAGGAAAACCACATGGGTGCCAAAGATGACTCCTTTCCAAAATGAAAAGAAGGTGTCCAATGAAAACTTCTCATAGGAATTCGCTAGTATTCGAAATGCCTCTCATCCAAACGCTATGGAAATCATGCTTGGAAACAAATCGGATCAAAACATGTCTAGAACCTAAGTGACCAACAGTCACAGAGATTGCTTTAAATCTAATGCAACAAAAAACCTTCGAATTTCTTCCAACTTTGGTCTTCCATGACTAAACTTTCTTACTAGCTCAAGCTTAAATGGTGCAGCCTCTTTATTAATATCGTCTTGAGAAAAGAAAATTGCAGCCTCTCCCTCATATAATGAGGATTTTTTTAATCTCAATCGAAGAAGAAGGAGCCTCATGAAACAATTGAGAAAAAGATTTCTGAGATAGAAGAGAGGGGGGATACCCGCTGGTCAATGACTGAAGGGCAGCCATAGGAATAGCTAAACAAAGAGCTAGGGTTAGGGAAGGAAGCAAATCAAATCTTGAAACCCTGAGGTTAAGCATTTTCCACCTTGATCAAATTTTGGTGTTTCAATACTTCACCATTGTCCAATCGATTGATTTCTACCAATTGCTACTAGAATTAGGCCCCAAACTGCCATGTTCTAGTAGCTAAGTTTTTGAAACATTTTTAAAAATTGATAAAATAATATTACATACTTACTAATCATGATAGTAATTAATCTTTATCTCGGAATTTTTTCCCAACTGACATTTCGTATTTAGGGATAAAGGCTAATTGCTTATGTGATTGACACTCAAATTAGTAGTTCTTTTTTATTACAAAAAAAAAAAATGACTAATAACATTCTTTTTTTTTTAAGAATTGAAAATGATTGTTGTAGGCACATGAAAACAATAATTGGTAAAAATCAATAATCGATCTAAATGCTCATCGAAATTGAAACATTTCTGACTATATTCTCATCCAAATTTTTTTACTATAACCCTCGTCCATCAGACATTTAGGATGGAATCAAACCTACGGTTTTGTCTTCTTATTTATATATGCATTATAATAGTTGCATTCAAATGCACTAAGACACAAGGAAGCAAATGTTTTTATTTTATATTGGTATAAAATCATAAAGATTTAAATGCACCAACAAATAGTAAAGCACGGAAAAACAAAGATCAATAATTCCAAATAGAAATAATGTTTTCTGGATCATGATTATAGTTGCATTTGCTTAGATAAAACCATCTAGAAAAGAAAATGAAAAAATATGAACAAAGAAGGACACAACTGATAGGGCATAATTTATAATTATTTTATAGGAATAATCGGTGCTTAGTTTGGCATGATATGAACGGAAATCATTTAATTTTGTGGTGTTTTGTTTCAGGAAGAGAAAGATACAATTTATCACAAGTTGGCGGACAAATGCGAAATGCAACGTGAGACAACAAATAGGAGACCCGTCAAGTAATGATTGGTGCCGCTGTTATGTCCGGTCTTATCACCGGACATTCATTTGAAATTGAAGAGTTGGATGATTGGTGATAACCAGTGCCGGTTGTTCTACCGGTCTTCGCATCAGTCTTCGTGGAAAATCTATGCACGACTCGGTTTTGTGAACTTTTGGAAACCTTTTTCTTTTGGAATTCAATTGTAATTTTGAGAAACTATAAATAGTAGTACTTAGGATATTTTTAAGGGGGAGGAAATAATAGTTTAGCAACATCTTTTCTTCACTTTTTTTTTGAGAGATCAAGATCGAAAGCACACAAATCAAGGCGCAATGAAGAAGGAAATTGGGGCAAGCAAACTGAGAAGTTTCTTACTCCTTTTGTTATCTTTGTAAACTCTCTGACTTTATGGTTTTGATTTTTTCCATTATGTCAAACTAATTTTATTACGAGGAGCTGTATGAGGTGAAATAGAATAGAAATCAAGGGTTAATCCTTACCAACTTGATCTTCTTGCTCCTGGCAACAAACATGCATGAACCATTTCAAGAAGTATATGTCCAGATAGTCCAAAGTCTCGATAATTAGCTGTCGGTCTTCCGGTTGCAAAACAACGTCGATGAAGGCGTGTAGGTGCACTATTCCGTGGTGGAGATTGTAACTTTCTATAAATTTCCCATTTGTCATTTAATGATTGAACTTTGCTTATTTCTTTTTTTGAGGATAGACAAATCAAATGATATTTATGTTCCGACTTTTGCCTCTTTCTCTCCCGCTGAATCAAACCTTTCCTTGCCATAATGGTTCGGTTCCTATTGGTATCCATAATACAAGTCAAATCCTAGATGTAGAAATATAAGAAGGCGGGCCCCTCTTCGTCGAATGGTTAGGGTTAGGTTTTTATAAACGGATCTTGATCGATTTTTTTCAGTTAAATTCTTGGCTAATGCTATGATTTATTTATCTTGATGTTAATTGCATGTTTGTGATTGGCCACTATAGATATGATTTTTGGGTTTTTATTGAATTGAGAAAGTAGATACAGCCCTGTACCAGATAAATAAACATACTTAAGCTAATCATGCGAGTAAGTTAGGATTTATGTGATGCAATTACATCACTTATGATCTTAATGGATTTAGTTGAACAGTTATGATATTGAGAGAGACATAAGATTTAATTAAGCAAACTTTAGATGCATCGAGCGATGATCTCAAATAAATTTGCGTGATGCATTCATAGCTTGTCAAGAAAATAATTGAAGATTTAATTCAAAATTTTGGATTAAAACCTAAAACCCTAGATTTTCTCATCTATTACTTTCTCAACCACTCTTAATTTGAATTTTATTATTTTTATTAAAATAATTAAAATAGAGAAAATTTACTGGTAATTGTGAGTTTGACCTCTAGAATACTCTAGGTGAATTTGTTACTCTAGTTGACCCTATGTGCTTGCAGGAATTATCGGTCAACAACCTTATAAAGTGAGAAGTCTTTACAAGCATTAAATAGGTGTTTCAAGCATGTCTCTGTTTCTTAAAAAATTAAATAAACAGCGACTTTCTTCATTCCAAATGATGATAAGTCTTTCTATTCTTGATTTAACTTTTCGTGAACTAATTGATTAGAGTCCACAAGGAAAGCAATTTTACCAAAAAATGTGGAGCTACAAGACTTTCGCCTTCGAATAAAAGGAAAGAAAAGGAAATGCATTGATCAATCATGTACCTAATGTAGAAAAGAAATAATAAATTTTGGGTTTCAAAGTCGAACCATGTATAGGTTCAGATGTGCTCACGTTGGGCCAAATTACGAAATATTTAGTGTTAAGTCCTTAATTATGCATATTATTTATGGATATTTTCCCCTAATTATGGCCTAAATATTGTGTTAATTGCTTGATTCTACTTATATTTGGTTTTCAACCATGATTTAGGTCATTGGAGTTAAATTAGGAATTAAAAGCTGCAATTGAATGGAAATTCCAGAAGACAATCCCAGATAAGGCGCGGGCACGCTGTGTGTTGATTTGCAAGTTGCCCTTTTGAAGATGTGAACCATTTTTCCATGGAAGACAATTGCTGGATATTTGGAAACAAGGATTTAATTTATTTTTGGGAATTGGTCAAAGACTCCTTTTAATTAGGAATATTTGTAATTGATTTCCTTATTTATTTTGTTATAGTTATTTAGCAAGTTAGATTCCAATTAGGATTAAAACTCTTTGGAGTCCTAATTTGGAAGAGAGATTATTCTTTATTTTTCACTAGCTTTAGGGATAAAAGGGGGTGCTCTCCTCGTAGGTTTTCATCCTTAGTTATTATGAGTGACGCGAGACTTTCTTGGTAGGATTTCATTCTTAGTTTTGATTAGTCACACGGGACGGACTTGGACTTGGAAGGCAGGACTCGGCTGCGAGACTTTGGCTTTGCGTTGGTTTGGAAGCTTTGTTTCGTTCCTTTGTCCAAAGTTTTCATCAATCCTAATTGAAAATTCCACAAACAATTCTTGGTGGTTAATTTCAATGAAGAGTGGCTAATTTCTTCGTCTAGTTGAAGGCTAATCGAGCTTTGGTTCATCAACTCTGTGAGACTTGTTTGGATTATTCTTATTTCATTTATTTACAAGTATTTGAATATTTTCTGTTGTTCATGTTAATGATTATTTCTTGCAATTAAATACCTGATCACTATTTCTTTGTGGGGATAATCTCGTCATCTAGAACGCCAAATAATGTAATCGCTTGGAAGGTTTTAGTATTTGTGACAATTGATGTAATTCAAGAGTACAAGAAACTTTTGGGTTATTGTCATGGGAACATTCAATCTGGCTTAAATGAACCGAAGCTTATGTGTTTGTTGGTTAGAATTGGTGGCTAATCTAATTGTTAATGTTGGTGGGCTAAATCCAAGAGCTTGTTTAGGGTTGTCTACTGGCAAGAGAAGTAGTTACAGACCTTGTCGTGGCTATCGACACAGTAAGGATTGGCAGGTTGTCAGAGCTTGTTGACAACCATAACCAATTTATTTGTAAGTAATTGAATGCAATTTAGTGTCAGTGATCAAGTTGATGAAACCAAAGTGAGATTAGGCCTTTGACTAGATCTTGTTATTGATTGATTTATTTTCGTATTTGATTCCTGTGATACTGTTCATTTTAATTGGAATATTGTGGTGTCATTTATTTTTATTTATTTTTATTCGGTTTTATTAATTAGGAACTATTCGAACTCCCTCCCCCCATTTATTTTATTTCATAGAAAATAATTCTTCCAGCTCGAGGAGACCCTACTTGCCACTTACACAAATTAATTAATTTCTCAGGTTAAATTCTGGTATATCGGATAAAGTAAACTCCTTGGAATCAGGGTGAAGCTAGTAACCCATTGCACATCCGGAGTCACTGCTCCAGTACTAGATTTAACTCAGGAATTCTTCTGTAGGCAGTTAGGTTCTATTTATTTATTTTTGTACAGGCTCGACACCTGTCAAATTTTGGCTCCGTTGCCGGGAAACTGGTGCCTTGATTGATTTATTTTCTGTGAAAATTTATTTTTTTTTACTTTATTTTTAATTTTTATTTTATACTGTTGCCAGTTTATGCCCCGATCTTCTCGTACAGGTAATCTACTGTACGATCCTTAGATAGAGAAGACAGCTCGAGCATTGAGAAAAGAAACAAGGCAATAAGTAGAGGAATCATCTTCCTCTCCTAGACTTAAAATAGCAGTAGATCTTGCTGAATATTTTTGTGAACCAGAAAGGGAGATTGAGACCATGGCTAACGAGAGGACCCTGAGAGAACTTGCTGCACCGGATTTAAATCAACAGCCTTTATGCATAACATATCCTACTTTAGAGGCTGCATTTGAGCTAAAATCTGGATTGATACACTTATTGCCTTCTTTTCATGGACTTCCAGGTGAAGATCCTCATAAGCACCTCAAGGAGTTCCACGTGGTCTGTTCGACAATGAAACCTCAAGGAATCACGGAGGAACAAATAAAATTGAGAGCATTTCCATTCTCCTTAAATGATAAAGCTAAAGATTGGCTCTATTATTTACCTTCAGTATCAATCACTACTTGGGCTGAAATGAGACATCAGTTTTTAGAGAAGTTTTTTCCAGCTTCCCGAGCTGCAAGCATAAGGAAGGACATCTGTGGAATAAGACAATTCAATGGAGAGACACTACATGAATATTGGGAGAGATTCAAGCAATTATGTGCCAGTTGTCCTCATCACCAAATTTCAGACCAACTCCTCATCCAATACTTTTATGAGGGACTTACTCCATCAGATAGAAGGTTAATAGATGCTGCTAGTGGAGGTGCATTAGTGAATAAAACTCCAACTGAAGCAAGGAATCTCATTGCAAGCATGGCTGCTAATGCCCAACAATTTGGAGAAAGACAGGATAATACATCCCGTCGAGTCAATGAGGTAAATACATCTTCACTTGATCACAAATTAGATTCTCTAACATCTTTGCTGGAGAAATGGGTTGTAGGTCAAGTACAACAAGTGAAAACATGTGGCATCTGTTACAATTCTGGGCATGCAACTGACATGTGCCCCACTCTCCAAGAGGAGTCAAATGAGCATGCTAATGCAATTGAAGGATTTCCTGGACCACCTCAGAGGCGGTGTGATCCTTACTCAAACAATTACAATCCAGGGTGGAAGGATCATCCAAACTTTAGCTATGCAATAAGACCTCCAGGATTTCAATCTCAGCAATATCAACCTAGACCTCCTGTGCAACCACAACAATTGGCTCCTAAGCAAGGTAATTCTCTTGAGGAAATTGTTAAATCTTTAGCTACTAACATGCAACAATTTCAACAGGAGACAAGAGCTAGCATTCAAAATATGGAAAATCAGACAAGAGCTAGCATTCAAAATATGGAGAATCAGACAAGAGATAGCATTCAAAATTTGGAGAATCAAATGAGTCAGTTGGCTTCCACAGTCAGTCGTTTGGAATCTCAGAATTCGGGCAAACTACCTTCACAGACAATCGTTAACCCGAAACAAAATGCTTGTGCCATTACATTAAGGAGTGGAAAAGAATTGCCAGAGCCTGGCAAGAAGAAAAAGTCTGAGCAAGCTATTGAGGAATAAATTCAAAAAGAGGAGGGGGTGACTCAATCTAAAGTTACACAACCACAAAAGATGGAAGATGAGCCCTACATCATGATGACACCTCCACCTCCATTTCCTAGTCGCCTAGCCAAGGCCAAGAAAGAGGAGCAGGAGAAGGAGATTCTGGAAACCTTCCGTAAGGTTGCGGTAAATATCCCTCTTCTTGATGCAATTAAGCAAATTCCTCGTTATGCTAAATTTTTGAAAGAATTATGCACTACTAAGAAAAAGTTGAAAGGTTATGAAAAAGTGCATATGGGAGAAAATGTGTCAGCAGTGTTACAGAAAAAGCTCCCTCCTAAATGTCAAGACCCAGGTATGTTTACTGTCTCTTGCATGATAGGAAATGTTCATGTTGAAAAAGCAATGTTGGATTTGGGTGCCTCAATCAATGTTATGCCTCGTTCTATTTATGATTTGATGAATCTTGGGCCTTTAAAGGAGACGGGTGTAATAATGCAACTAGCTGATAGGTCAAATGCATACCCTGATGGTGTTTTGGAGGATATTTTGGTTCAAATTGAGGGATTAGTTTTTCCTACTGATTTTTATGTGCTTGATATGGATGATAAGAATTCTCCAAATTCATCACCTATTTTATTAGGGAGACCATTTATGAGTACTGCCCAAACTAAAATTGATGTTAATAAGGGTACACTCACGATGGAATTTGATGGAGAAATTGTCCATTTTAATATTTTTGATACAAAGAAACATTCTAATGAGTCTCATTCTATGTGTGTTATCAATGTAATTAACCCTAATGTGCAAGAGACATTTGAATTGAATGACAGGGGGAACTTAGAAGTGATGGTGGCCAAACATCGTGAGCAAATAATTGCAGACTTCAAATCATTGTGCGCTCACTTGAGATCATTCCTGAGTCAAAAGAGCTCCACAATTCATAAGTGTAAAGACTACTCCATCTATGAAGGCTATCAGGAGCATATGGAGCAAGCAATGCAAAGAATTGAAAATTTTCATCCTCCTTGAGCCAATGATGCTTTTTGTCTAGCCAAAGACGTTAAAGAAAGGCGCTACTTGGGAGGCAACCCAAGAATTTTACTATTTTTCGTTATTTCTTGTTGCTTAATTTTGATTCTCCCATCTTTTGAGTTTTTAGTTCTTATGTTATGTCATTTTCTGAGTTTAACAAAAAATTTTGTGTTTGTAGGCCTTGGGTATGTGTGCCAAAGCATTGCTCAAAGTGGAGTTTTTCGTTTAGCTTGATCAGAAGACTTTCCCCACACTTTAAGAAGGAACGCTTCGATCTCAATTCTCATTCATTTGATCAAGACTTCAAGGGGTTTGATTTCAGGCGAGCCTTTTTAAAACAAATGAGCGGACATTGGTCAACTCCGCCTAATTTCTTTCTTCCTTTTCCTTTTTAGTTTTTCTTTCTTTTTCCTTTTCCTTTCTTCTTTCCCTTTTCCTCCGATTCCCATGTATCTTTCTTCTTCTATCTTCTTCATTATTTTCTTCCTTCTGTTTCAACAACTCACTACTCATTGCTGTTTCACTTCTGAACCACCATCTTCCGGTTGCCTTAGTATTGCTGCCAATCCTTGTCGCCAGGTTCTCTGTGCCGATCGTTCCACCGTCGAGTCCACCAGCTTCATCTTCGTCTCCGAGTCAGCGGTCTGCTTTCATCTTCATCTTTCACTTGATCACCGCTTTCTTTCATTGCTGTTTCCGCTTATGCCCGTTCTGAGTTACGTCGTTGCCGCTTATCGCTGCGGCCGAGTAAGCCGTGGAGTTCACTTGTGGCTGCGACGACGTGGTGCGTTTTCCAACCATCACCACCAACATCCGCTTCCATCATCACCGCCGTTTCCTGCATAGCCACCGCTAGTGGCCAGGTTCGCTTTCCAATTTTCCTTCGTGGCTGCTGCAGATTTCTAATTATTAGCTGCGGCCAGATTACCTGAATGTAGTTGTTGAGTCTGATATTGGGTTGATTGGATTTTTTGTCTGAGTTACTTGCTATTTCTCGGCATAGCATTGCCTGCCCGTGGTCGATACTTGGTGTTCTGCATTGGTGATTTTGAATTTATTGGAGATTTGCTATACTAGAGCATGGCCATGACTACATTGACACCTTTGAGAAAGGGCACAGCCCCAGTCAATCCACGGGTGGTGGCCCTTTTTCCTCTCCAGCCCTCGCTTCGCTCTTCAGGGAAGTCCTCCGTCTTTCTCTTGTTTGAATACATTGAGGACAATGTAGTGTTTAGGTGTGGGGGAGGAATATTTTGGCTTTGATGGCTTTAATGAATAATTTTTCCTAGCTTTTAGTGTTTGTTTGTTTTCAATTTTAGTTGCTTGCTTGTGTTTTATTTTTCATTTTTGTTGGTGATTGAGATGCAATTAGGAGTAGTGTAATGTCATTAGCATGAAGATTCTATTTACTTGCAATTGATTTGGAAAAGGGATGTTCTTGACATGACATATAGCCATTTGTGAGTTTTTGAGCTTAAATATCTCATTATTCAAAATTTATTCTTCATCTTTGTGAGTGTAATTATCACACATAGTTAGTTCATTCTAGAACTTGCTATGATATACATGTCGAGGCCATATTATTGGATTTGATGCATGAAAATGATAAGGGCAATTAGGTTTAACCCTTTTAGCTTTCTAAAACCTAACCTAATTATGTTTTCCCCTAGTTGACCAAGTTTGGACCTTAAACCTTTTTCTTGGTTTAACAACACATTTTTATCACCTTTTAACCTTTTTCTTCTAAACCTTTTGTTTGAACCCAACGTCAAAGGGATGCCTCAATATTCTTTTGCATGAGGAAATCACGAGTCAAAGAAGCTGATTATATCTGTAGCCAGCAAGTGCTTTTATGTTCGTATGTTATCAGTGTCTTGTTGCAAAAAAAAAAAAAAGAAACAAAAAAAGAAACAAAAAAATCCCAAAAAGAAAAAAATGATGAAAAGAAAAAAAAAAAAAAGTGTGAAGCACTCATGTAAATAAGTGCTATGTTTTGATAGTGGGATCAATCCCTGTGTTATGTATGCACTTGCTATGCTTGGGAATTTGTTATCAAGCTTAAGAGCTCAATATGTGAATGAAGATTCATGCAAGGGATGATTGGGTATTCTCTTTGATGTTTATAAACCTAAATTACCTTTTTGTCTAACCTTTACCCTAAGCCCCATTACAACCCTTGTTAAAGACCCTTTGATTCTTACATTTGAATTCATATTCAGTGGTGGAGATGTGATAGATTATCAAGCTTATGGCAATGACTTTCTATGGTGTTGATTTGAGTGAACATGTCCCCATTAAACATCTTGAGTATTGAGAGCATATACTACTTTCCATGTGAGGATGGTCAAGTCTTGAACATCCTGATTTTGATGAGATTGTTGAGGATATAGAGTATTTGTGTTGTGATATTATGCTATTTCACATTTGTCATCTTGATTTTGAGTTTTGGATTGGTGAATGCTTGAGGGCAAGCATTGTTTAGGTGTGGGGGAATTTGTTAAGTCCTTAATTATGCATATTATTTATGGATATTTTCCCCTAATTATGGCCTAAATATTGTGTTAATTGCTTGATTCTACTTATATTTGGTTTTCAACCATGATTTAGGTCATTGGAGTTAAATTAGGAATTAAAAGCTGCAATTGAATGGAAATTCCAGAAGACAATCCCAGATAAGGCGCGGGCACGCTGTGTGTTGATTTGCAAGTTGCCTTTTTGAAGATGTGAACCATTTTTCCATGGAAGACAATTGCTGGATATTTGGAAACAAGGATTTAATTTATTTTTGGGAATTGGTCAAAGACTCCTTTTAATTAGGAATATTTGTAATTGATTTCCTTATTTATTTTGTTATAGTTATTTAGCAAGTTAGATTCCAATTAGGATTAAAACTCTTTGGAGTCCTAATTTGGAAGAGAGATTATTCTTTATTTTTCACTAGCTTTAGGGATAAAAGGGGGTGCTCTCCTCGTAGGTTTTCATCCTTAGTTATTATGAGTGACGCGAGACTTTCTTGGTAGGATTTCATTCTTAGTTTTGATTAGTCACACGGGACGGACTTGGACTTGGAAGGCAGGACTCGGCTGCGAGACTTTGGCTTTGCGTTGGTTTGGAAGCTTTGTTTCGTTCCTTTGTCCAAAGTTTTCATCAATCCTAATTGAAAATTCCACAAACAATTCTTGGTGGTTAATTTCAATGAAGAGTGGCTAATTTCTTCGTCTAGTTGAAGGCTAATCGAGCTTTGGTTCATCAACTCTGTGAGACTTGTTTGGATTATTCTTATTTCATTTATTTACAAGTATTTGAATATTTTCTGTTGTTCATGTTTATGATTATTTCTTGCAATTAAATACCTGATCACTATTTCTTTGTGGGGATAATCTACTGTCATCTAGAACGCCAAATACGTAATCGTTTGGAAGGTTTTAGTATTTGTGACAATTGATGTAATTCAGTAGTACAAGAAACTTTTGGGTTATTGTCATGGGAACATTCAATCTGGCTTAAATGAACCGAGCTTATGTGTTTGTTGGTTAGAATTGGTGGCTAATCTAATTGTTAATGCTGTTGGTGGGCTAAATCCTAAGAGCTTGTTTAGGGTTGTCTACTGGCAAGAGAAGTAGTTACAGACCTTGTCGTGGCTATCGACACAGTAAGGATTGGCAGGTTGTCAGAGCTTGTTGACAACCATAACCAATTTATTTGTAAGTAATTGAATGCAATTTAGTGTCAGTGATCAAGTTGATGAAACCAAAGTGAGATTAGGCCTTTGACTAGATCTTGTTATTGATTGATTTATTTTCGTATTTGATTCCTGTGATACTGTTCATTTTAATTGGAATATTGTGGTGTCATTTATTTTTATTTATTTTTATTCGGTTTTATTAATTAGGAACTATTCGAACTCCCTCCCCCCATTTATTTTATTTCATAGAAAATAATTCTTCCAGTTCCCTGAGGAGACGACCCTACTTGCCACTTACACAAATTAATTAATTTCTCAGGTTAAATTCTGGTATATTGGATAAAGTAAACTCCTTGGAATCAGGGTGAAGCTAGTAACCCATTGCACATCCGGAGTCACTGCTCCAGTACTAGATTTAACTCAGGAATTCTTCTGTAGGCAGTTAGGTTCTATTTATTTATTTTTGTACAGGCTCGACACCTGTCATTTAGACAGTCTTTTACACAATATAGCTGGAACAAGTATCCTATCATTTTCATCCAACTTCTGTTCCAATCCACTTAGTAGCTACACTGTTCAACTCTCTCTTTTGTTCCTTTTATTTTATTTTTTTCAATGAGAACCGTTCATCTTTATTCTATGTGAGGCTGAAAATCCTCAGAGAATAAAAAGAGACTGATTCCATATGCATGCATTTTCTTATAGATTAATCACACCAGAATCATATAAGCTACGTTTAGTGAAAGCAGGAATCTTAACTAAGGTCCAAATATGGGATTTGGTCTCTCATGTTGATATGACGAATACATCTAAACTTAGGGAAGTTCAGAAACAAGCAAATGTAATTATTGTTTGTCTTTTATGCAAACAAAAATTTTTGCATGAAAATGGAAGAAATATCATTGTTGCTGACTTTTATGTCTTGATATTCTTGACTGCATAGAGTAAGACTGGCGTATCAACAAACTAAGACACACA
Source organism: Gardenia jasminoides (assembly GCA_013103745.1). Classification (NCBI taxonomy): domain Eukaryota; kingdom Viridiplantae; phylum Streptophyta; class Magnoliopsida; order Gentianales; family Rubiaceae; genus Gardenia; species Gardenia jasminoides. Next base: position 10,820,531 of record CM023098.1, on the reverse strand, counting down.
AATTTTCCTTACCAAATGCGTAAGTTTATTACAAGACAAAACTCAATCAGAATACATCCCAATGCGTACCATAGCATGGTATTGACTTTCCCCATTTCTTCAACTTGGGATCAACATCTTAGGAGCATTCCACATTTGTGTCGTTTCATAGATAGGTAGGCATATGGCACCTGTAAGAAAAAAGATGCTTCACAGTTTCAATCAGGGATGTACCTAGAGATTTTTCTCAGTGGGGGTAACAATTTAGTTACGTTACTTTTAAAAATATGATTATATCATTTACATAAGGCGTATGCTAGTGTTAGACCTTTCCTCTCCTATTTTCAAAGCTAGCCGCATAATTTGAAAATGTTAAATGTATAGGACTATGCTATAGTAACGCGAGTTATGGTAACGTTAGGAACATAACCTGCAATAGCAAGTTTTTACCATCTTTAGTGACAAATTCGATTTTTAGTGACTTTTCTAATATTGCAATGGTAAGTTTACAAAGAAATTTAGTAAGTATATCTCTTAAAACAGTAAGTTATAGTCATCAATGAAAATTTATGTTTTCAATAAACAAACTTACTTATTTTTAAGAAAATTTACCTTTTTTTGAATTCAACTTACTAGTAAGTTTACTAAGAAATTTAATAAGTATATCTCTTAAAACAGTAAGTTATAGTCATCAATGAAAATTTACTTTTTCAACAAATAAATTTACTTACTTTTTAATAAAATTTACCTTTTTTTGAATTCAACTTACTAGTAAGTTTACTAAGAAATTTAATAAGTATATCTCTTAAAACAAGAAGTTATAGTCATCAATGAAAATTTACTTTTCAACAAATAAATTTACTTACTTTTAGTAAAATTTACTTTTTTTTGAATTCAACTTACTAGTAAGTTTATTAAGAAATTTAGTAAGTATATCTCATAAAGCAAGAACCAACCATTAATGAAAATTTACGTTTTCAATAAACAAATTTACTTATTCTTTAATAAAATTTACCTTTTTTTTAATTCAACTTACTAATAAGTTTACTAAGAAATTTAGTAAGTATATCTCACAAAGTAGTAAGCTACAACCATTAATGAAAATTTACGTTTTCAACAAACAAATTTACTTATTTTTAAATAAAATTTACCATTTTTTTAATTCAACTTACTAGTTAATATACTATGTAAAAAGGTAAATTTTGTCTATTTATTAAATTCTTGATCATTTGGGACTCTTACTGTAAGTACCGATCCTAAAGTCAATAAATCCATCTCGAATGGCAAATTACTAATTATTAAGTTCAGACTAAAATACAATTGCCCGCTCAACTTATTTGTATGATTGATTGACCACTCTAAAGTGGAATTGATTCATGATCTCCTAATGGGTTGCAATTGAGAGAATTCCCTCAAAGATATTAAAAACAAAAAATTGTACTATTATCAATTGCTTTCGGTACATGGAGATGGAGATTGGGGTATGCTTACAATCTGAAATAGAATCTGAAATTTGTTGACTATTTACATTAATTTGATGATTATGCTTTGGAAATCGACATAGTGCATGGGTTCTGTAAACATTGCATGAAACTTGTGCCATAAGTATAATTTTCACTGGAGATTTCTGAAAGTTACGTAACTTAATATATGGATGAATTTACTATAATTTTCAAAGATTATGCTACATTAATATAATTTCAACTTTTATACGTATGATCTTGATAATCAATTTATTAAAATTTTATCATTTTATTGTATTCATATGGATTAACTTATAGAAATTGTGATGAATAGACAACTACCATTATATATATAATTCGGCTCAGGATGATTTATTATTATTGTAAACCAAACTTTCAATCTTTGCAAAAATTAAAAAATAATTCAAAAATTATAATCAGACAAATTTTATTACACATTTTATAAGGTCATGTGAATTGTAATTTTTTTTATAGTATTCTTGGCATTATTTCAATTAAATTTCCTAATGCTAGTTTCATATAAGTTTTTAAAGTAAATTAGTAAATTTATGCCACAAAGTAGTAAATTTGGATCACTAGTCAAATTTACCATGTTATCATAAAATTTACTATGATTCTATAGAAATTTGTTAGTAGTTGAATTAAACTTACTCTCTAAAAACTAACTTTGGGATATAAAGTTCTAATTCATTTATTCCAAGAAAAAAAATAACTTTCATATATATTCTGATTTAATATTTTAGACATAAAAGTTACTAATTTATTAGGTTAAATTTCAATCATTAATAAAAAAATTGTAGCACTATTTCAAGTAAACTTCCTAATAGTAGTTTCATATAAGTTTTTAAAGTAAAATTGTAAATGTTTACCACAAACTAGTAAGTTTTGATCAGTAATCAAATTTACTACGTTATTATACAGTTTACTATTATTTAAACTAAACTTACTCCTATAAGTTTTTAAAGTAAAATAGTAAATTAATACCACAAACAAGTAAATTTTGATCACTAATCAAATTCACTATGTTATCATAAAATTTACTAATATTGTATAAAAATTTACTATTACTTCAACTAAACTTACTCTTTAAAAGTTTGAGATGTAAAATAGTAATTTATTTTCAAAAAAAGATCATTTTCACATTATTTCTGATTTACCTTTTAAGATATAAAAGTTACTAATTTATTAAGTTAACTTACTCTTTTACGTGCAAAACTTACTACTCTTAAAAAGTAAGTTTAAGATGTAAAATAGTAATTTATTTTCAAAAAAAGTAAGTTTCATATAATTTTTACGATTTACCTCTAGAGACATAAAAGTAACTAATTTATTGATTTAACTTACTGTTTTAGATGCAAAACTTACTTATCTTTAAAAGTAAGTTTGAGATATAAAATAGTAATTTATTTTCAAGAAAAGGTAAGTTTCATCCGATTTACCTTTTAAGACATAAAAGTTACTGATTTATTCATCTCTAGTTTTTATTTTTTTTTTTAAACCAACTCAAAATTTTATTGATGAATAAGAATTACAGTAGAGCAGAACCACAAAAGGTGGCATCCGAGAACAACAGGTAACAACCCGAATCAGATAGCAGTAGCAGAACCACATCCAGACGCAAGGACCAGAAGCAAGCGCATTGCTAGAATTCTAGCAATATGAACAACTGAGACACCATCTCTTCAGTAGTGTCATCTAGGACCTCCCACCATAGAAACCTTCTTTTTATGAATCCTACGAAGCTGCGGCAAACCCAACTTATCCAGCTGTAACTGTCCTCTCGCCAATCTTGGAAGTACCTCTACCTCCTCATAAACCATGGCCATCTCTCCTGCAGCCCCAACTTTCGACAATACGTCAGCCACCATATTCCCCTCCCGATAGCAATGCGAGATAGAGCAGAAACATCCCTTAAAGCACTACAATTTGTCCAAATCCCGAGCAAGTCTCCATGGGCATTCACACTCCCCATTCAACATTCAAATTAGCATCAGGGAATCTGACTCCAAGTGCAAGTTCAGAAAACCCCGCTCCACAGCCAAACGCACCCCAAAAATTAGTGCTTTCAACTCAGCTTGAAGACTGTCCATTACCCCCAAGTACACCGAAAAAGCTACCAGAAAGCCACCTTGCTTGTCTCTCAAAACACCTCCCCCACCACTCCTACCCGGATTACCCTTTAAGCAACCGTCCGTGTTCAGCTTGAAATGAAGAGCATGACAACACCATTTAACTAATGTGAACATAGAGGGACGCCGAAAATTACGTGCAGAGGACAGAACACTCTGCCAAGATTGCTGAGATAACTATACCTCAGGGAATTTCACGGCAAAGGCATCTAAAACATCACCAAGGACTTTCTGCTGCACCATGTGAAAAGGTAGCTTTTTCCCCTCAAATAAAGCCAAGTTTCGACACTTCCAAAGCTGGCAACATATCATCGACGGGATCAACCTAAATAGCAAGGATAAATACGGATTTTTAGTGGGTCTTAGCCACCACTTGACCACCATATGTCTCACAATCCACACACCCCCCAGATACCCCAAACCCTCTCCAAAAGATTCCCAAAGTCTTCGTGCCAATTCCCCTGAGCAGAATATGTGATCCACGGTTTTCACTTCCCGATTAGTGCAACAAAGGCACCTTGAAGGGCCATGGACGCCAAACCAATGCAACACCTCCATCACCGACAATCGAGAGGCCAACAATCACAGCATAAAGAATGAGACTTTAGCCGACAAGGCTGGATGCCAAACATTAGATGACAGCAATGAGGAATTCGTATGCTGGCGAACAACCTGAAATGCAGACGACGTTGAGAACATTCCAGACGAAATCGGAGCCCACACCATCGTATCCTCCAAATCAGAGCACGGTGGTGGATAGGTCACTATCTTACTCACACAATGCGGCGGGAGGCAACGATTCAGCATCGGCATATTCCAACCAACATTCTGCGCGAAGTCACGAACGGTATGCTCACCAAAAATTTTCGTCTGTGTACACAACGGCCCACCACCAACCCAATTATCATGCCAAAAATCGATATCCCCTTTGCCTAACACCCATGTAATCTGTTGTTCAGCCAACTCTTGAACGTCCACCAGTCGTCGCCATGTGGGGGAACATCTCGGAACCAGCTTCGCATGACAAGCATGCATCCGTGACGTATATTTGTGGAGCATAAAATTTGCCCAAAGAGACTGGCCTTGCCTAAAGTTCCACCAGATCTTGATGGAGAATGCTTTGAACACATCAAGCAACGATCACATACCCACACTCCCTTCTTCATACGGCAAACAAATCTGCGCCCATCGTATCCAATGCCTTCGATTTGCCAAAATCCGACTCCCCCCATAGAAAGTCAGTATACAACCCTTCCAATGCTGTCAGGACCTTCTTTGGGGGGTTCGCTGCTGCCAGCATATGAGTAGCCAGGGATGACAAAACGCTCTTCAAGAGTGCCAATCGACCACCCACCGATAATAACCTCTCTTTCCATGATGACACCCTTGCCGCCACCTTACTAAACACCTCAGCAAAATAACCATGTCGACACCTTCCACAGAAAAGAGGAAAGCCTAAGTACTTGACTGGAAACTCTCTCTATGTAAACCCCGTCACTTGTCCAGCAATGCGCCATCTACCAACAGGCAGCTTGGGGTGCGACATATAGCAGCTTTTATTCTGATTCACCTGTTGGCCCAATACTGCATAATAATCCTTTAGGATTTGCATCACCATCTGGAGCGAGCGCTTCCTAGCACTTGAAAAAATAATGATATCATCCGCATTGGCCAAATGAGTGATTATAGGACAACTAGACGGAACTCTATACGGGACAAATCCGGTTTGAGAAACTAGGGAGTTCAACATGCGCGACAACACCTCTGCCCCAATAACAACCAGTGCTGGAGACAGTGGGTCCCCCTTGACGTAAGCCCCGTGTTGACTTAAAATATCCTTGGGATGCTCCATTCAACAAGACGGAAACCACACATTTGAAACTAGCTGCCACACCATGTCAATCCACAGCTCACCAAACCCAAATCTTCATAGCATTTGCAGTAAAAATGGCCAGGACACTCGATCATATGCCTTAGCCATATCCAACTTGAGCACTAAATTTCTATCCCGCTTGGATCTCCTAACCCTTGCCACCAACTCCTAGGCTAATAAATAGTTATCTGCAATTTGCCTGCCCCTCACGAAACCACTTTGCTGCGGAGAGAGATAGCTGGCAAAACCTTGGCCAATCGATCCGCAAGCACCCTAGAGATTACCTTATTGATAAATTACAGAAGCTTTTTGGGCGATATTAAGTAAAATCCTGAGGGAACTGGACCTTTAGGATTAGTACAATTCATGTTGATGTGACACTCTTGGGCATCTCAGCACCACAAAAGAAGCTTGAGACTGTAGAATAAATGTCATCCGCTACGATCTCGCATGCACTAGTAAAAAACTTTCCTGTAAAACCATCCGGTCCCGCTGCACTGTGTCCATCTATTGAGAACACAACCCCCTTAACCTCTTCCACCGAAGGCATATGTTCCAACCCATCCCATTGGGACTGAGTCAACACTTTTGGAATCACATCCAGTGCTGCCAGTGTCGAGAGGACTGCACTATGTGTGAAGAGTTGCTGGAAAAAATCAGTCGCCTCCCCTACAATCTCCGCCTCGTCCTCCAGCCAAACCCCGGCCTCAGTCTTAATCCTATGAATAGCAGCTCAACCCCTTTGTTCTGCCACAATAGCATGAAAATACTTCGAATTTCTATCCCCCTCCTTCAACAATCTGACCCACGCCTTCTGATGCCAAAAACCCTTCTCTACCAACAGCTTGTTTTGAAGACGTGCTTAAGATGCATTTAAATGAATCTGATGGTCTTCCGTAGGAGCATTATCAAACAAAGCCTCAACATGTTGCACCTCTTCCTCCGCCTGCTTAATCGCTTGAAATATATACCCAAAGGCTAGCTGCGACCAGGCTTGAAGCATGAACTTAGTCTTATGCATCTTTGCAGCCAAAACATACAATGATTCCCCTGAGAAATCCACCACCCAGTTATGGCGCACCACCTCCAGATACTCATGGCTATGAATCCAGAAATTCAGGAAACGAATGGTTTAGGCTTATTATCCAACCTCGAGTAGGCTGATAGCAAGAGAGGAGCATGGTCTGATGGGTCCCTCAGCAGATGACGGACCTAAAACCTTACCTCCAAATCCAGGGCCTCCTGATTGCACAGTAGCCTATCTAACCGCTTCTAAATCCAAGCTCTACCTTGTCTGTTGTTATACTAGGTGTAGTTAGATCCCAAAAAATCGGCATCCACGACCCCTGCTACTGACATAAAAGATATTAACTTCGCACCCTCTATTAACCCAAAAGGCCTGCCTCCCCATTTTTCTCCTACATCTAATATAACATTAAAGTCTCCAACTAGAAGCCAAGGAGCAACATTCGGTTTATCCTCTAAAAGGGCCTCCCACAACCCTTACGTTCTTGAGCCGAACACTTTGCATGCACAAAAAAAACATATACCAAACAAGAGATCAACTGTGAGCAAATTTTGCTAGAAACATGCTGATCCGACTCAGCTATCAGCTGCATACTAAAGGCCTTCTTATGAAAAATCCATAGAGACCCGTGCACATTGACGATAAAGGAATCCATCCTCAATTTGGCACAGAATAATTTGGCATCATCTATAGGTAATTTTGGCTCGCAAATAGCAAATACATCAATTGAATTTACCCAAATCAATCTTTTAAGTCACCTAAAATTAGGGGGCCGACCTATGCCCCGTATGTTCCAAACAAGGAAATTAATCATTAGAAAGAGTAGCAAAAGAGTTATTGCTCTTTTTGGACCTTGATCGCAATGAGCGGTCTAAAGGTGCCACTCCCTTAAATCCCTTTGCCTTTACCCCACCATCTATCTTACTTTGAACTTATTGAATAACCGGATCTAAATTAAAAATATCAAGAACTAAAGAAGAAACCGAAAGAGTGTTACCAACATCACCACGAGGTGATAAATTCCCAACAATCGTTCTCCCGTCCCCATCAGCAATGTCTTCAGACTGTTGATCCGCAGCAACATCAATATTAGGTTGCTGCTCGACTTGTTGCCACTGAGCCTGTTGCACTGCATCAGATTGCTGCTCACCTTGTCATTCCTGAACCTGTTGCACTACTGTGGCTCCCAGGTCTGACCTGGCTCTCATGCCCCTTGCGACCTCAGAAACATCGGCCATAGGCAAATCAACAATCAAACTCCCCGCCTGCACCGTCACATCCCCAACTTGCGTTGAATCCCCACAACCAACCTTCTTCACTATCGACTTCATCGTATCAGGCTTCACCACCTCAGCCTCCACCTCCTTAGAATCTTTGGCATCAGAATTCTTTGCATTCGGAAAGTATTCATGAGGAGGCACTCCATCACCTACGCTTCCTGAAGCGGCTCCATGACCTGTAAACTCAAGTCCTATCAGGCCAACATCTCTCCCATCTGAAAGCTGCTCCATCGCCGCCGTCATCTCGAGAGCAGGTTGCCCGCTTGCCATCAGGACAACCTTGCACCCTTGATTCTGCATGCTATCCTACCTCCGCCGTTTAATCAGCTGGCGAGCATCGACCTGTTCCTCTGCCAGATCTGGATGCAAGAAATAATAGGACTGCTAATCATGACCTTACCGAAAGTAGTGGTCACAATATTTAGGAACATTCTCCAGCACAAAATATTGCCAAAATCCATCATGATCACCATTCCCAATCCAGACACGCGAAGGTAATGGTTTGAGCAGATCGATCTCCACATACACCCTTGCCACACTAGGTCTAGACATAGCCACTGTAGCAGCATCAACAAAAAATAGAGTACCCATCACTCCAGCAATCTGAAACAAACATTCCTTGTTAAACAAATGTATTGGCAATTTTGGCAATTGCAACCAAACTGGAATGACCAAAGGTTCTTTATCCACGTGAAATGCTGGAAACAACTTGAATACCCTCAATGGGCAATTATGAACATACCACAAGCCCCGTGACCTTATCCTATGGAAATCCGCTTCATTACCCAACCTGATAATAAGATGGAGCGGATCCAATAACCCTATCGAAGTCTCTTCTCTCAAATCCAAAGCGCGAAAAAATTTCCTTGCCTCTTCCATTGATGGCCGACCTCTCGAAAATTTGCCAACTAAGGCAAACTTGTAGGGGCCATTAATTGCACGAGGTCATCTTGAGAAAAATTAATTGCCGGTTCACTCCGATGAGTAAAGGAGTTCGCTCATATCCTTAATGTCTGTTGTTCAGATGAAATGAATATTTCTGAAAAGGATTTCCGCTGAAAAGATGGAAATGAGGGTCGCCCCCCATCCAATGGCTGGAGGGCAGCTGAGGAAGCCATGAAAGCCAAACTATCAAACCCTAAAGCGAGATCCCTAGTCGCCTAATCAGCTCACCATATAATATGATTGCTCACTACAAAAAATGTTTCAAGATCTCTAGTTTTTAACTGAAAATCACTTCAATCTGTTCCTTAATGACATATTATTGTCAACATTATTTGTTGATTACAAAGAACAAAGCAAGAGATCATGATTGAATGTGCATGCACACGCAAAATAAAAGGAAATGGTAGGTGGATTTTTTTCTTTCCAAATGGACTTATTATTTATTATTCTGCATACCGAGAGATATTTAAGCTTATTTCCATTATTCTAGAAATAACTCACGTAATAAACTGCACTATTTCTCATGTATTATCACCTATTTTTGGACTAATAGTCAAATCAAATCTTTTATTGTGCATCACACCTCTGCAAGACTATACGATACAATGAGAGCAAAACTTCAACACATAAATGGCCTACCATTTTTGATTCACTTGCTCGCTAGCTCACTACACCAGGCCAAACTGTATTGAGCTGTGGCCATTGTTTGAAAACCTAGATTGTATTGAGTGGCCGGATCTGTGAAAGGGGTTGCCTAGTTTACTTTTTGGTGTGATTAGGCCTTAAAACTCAGTAGCATTAAAAATATGGTTAATTAGGAGAAAAATGAGAAGGCTATCTCGTTTAGCCGTGGAATGTTTGAACCAAAATTATTTTGAGTGAATAGATCAGTTTATTGCTCAATTTCAATGAAGCCCATAAATTTTCAGAATTTGTCAACTAAACTCATTTAACGACATCCCAAGTTTAGATTTTGCCCATTACAATGCATAATTACCAATAGCATTCATTGCTTTTGTTCAACTTGCAATGCATAATTCTACTCAAAGAGTAATTTAATCCATATTAACTAGCTAAATACCATTTCATTTCCGTAGATCATTGCACGCTGAGTTCTAGATCAAACTGGTACTTACCTTTTCTATCTTTTTAGGGTCATGGTTAGAGATAACCTCGAGATAAGGTACATCAAGATACGTAAATAATTCCAAGTAACGAAGCAGGCCCAACATCAAAAATGGGATTTACATAATCACCACCATGGGCAAAAGAAGCAATGGCAGCACCAGCAATAATGACACAAGAGATAATGTTGAAACTCAAAATCAACATTATGCCTATACCTAGTGCAGTGAGATATCTAAATATACCGTTCAATTATTGAGGAGAAGAAAATTGAATTCCACGCCAAGGGCTACTCTAGCTCTTTAATCAAGTCTCTAATTTATAATCATTTTTGACCACTTAGAAATTTCTATAGAATTTTGATCAAGCTGATGTAGAGTGAAAAGAGTGGGGAATGCCCTGAATGAACAAGGAAAGGGGTGGGAGACAACAAAATTGATACTATGTGTTCGTACCGATTTTTGCAATCCACGAACACTTGCCGATTTAGAATCGACTCTATGCGCGTGCCACCTAATTTGTATGTGAAAAATTAGGAAAACCCTGATCTGCCGACTGGGCGGTGCCCAACCTCTGATGCATCGATAATCCTGACTTCTAAACGATTGCTGTTCGTCCATCTTGAGTGACCTCAAGGACTTAAAATCCGTAGCGACGAAGTTCGAAGGGTGAAATACTGAAAAGGAAGATTCTAAGTGCTGATGCTAATGAACTAAAGAACCCTAGGAAGAAACTGAATTAGATTTCGATTGAAGTTGAAAGAAACAAGAAAGAACATGAGCTGATTAACTAATAAAGAGACCGAAATAAAGAAACCTATCTAGACCTATTCCTACTCGCTATTTGACTTTTAGTTTTTGTTGTTGTTTTTTGGATCCCCATCTTTTTTGATGCCCTTCGGTATTCATAGATACCACTTATAACCGTTTTTCCCTCCAAAATTGGCTCGGGTCTTGCACTTCACCCACTTCTCCACTATTGCCAACTTTCCAAAAAGTGGGGATAATACTGCCCATTACTTCCTAGAATATAGGGTTACACTAATCGTCTTATCCCTAACCATACTCTGTCCTGCCTGCTAAACTTCCACCTGTCAAGGGTGGTGGGAAGGTTGATAGCCGTTGAGCAACCCTAGTTCCTTTAGCCTCCGATGTGCTCGGTGCCTCTACCTAAATCGGCTCCTCGAGTAAACCATGGTGGCTGATTCCCTATCCCGACCCGTGGCTGCTTTTCTCGGCTTACCAGCTGGTCTATTATTTGGGTCCAACAGCTAATGACCGGCCGATTTCCTAACTTGACATGTGAGAGCCACAGGTCACACAGCCGACTGGCTGATTTCATTTCTACAACTTCCTGGTGGCCGATTATTTAGACCCAACAGCTGCCCCTCCTCAAATGTGTGATCGATGACCTTCGTTGATTGTGCATTTGATACGCCTCCCATAACCACTATTTCGTCCTATCTACCTCCAACCCCTCACACATGTCGTTTCCCCAGCGGCTGATTGCTTTGATCGAGATTCGGCTTCCTCAGAATCTGGAGCACATCTCTTCAGTACTGAAAACCTTGATTCTCGTGCAGAATCATTATTGTGGATGGTTCTGAAAGCTGTCAATCCTTTCAAACGCCTTATCTCTTTCACTTCTATTTGGCATTTTAAGTTTTATCGACTCTCTTTCTTTCTTACTTCTAATCTCTTTGTTTGCTTTTTCCTGCCTCCTTCATCTTTCTCAGCCGCTGCTTCTCGTTTCTACCCTAATCGGCCATGGACGCCTCCAGTGTTCCAGCATTTCTTGTTGACACCATCAAACCCTACACCCATGCCTTACTTTTTTCTCTGCATCCTCGGCCGGTCCTGGCCCCCTGTTTCCACGCTTATGATAAGACCCTTATAGACCTAGTTCCTCTTCTGGCGCTGGGTCCGCACGGAGAAGAGCCGGAAACCCCAGAAGTCCTTCTCCTGCACACTTCCAATATTTTTTGGAGGACTATTCCTCAGTACCGGACCTAGCCATGGGGCCCTGACAAGTGAGATATCAACACTCGCTTCCGTCAATAGGTGGACAGGTTGAAGCCTCAATTTGCCACCGTCTGAAAATCCATCGGCATTCATGATGCCATTGAGGTGTGCAAGTCCGCCATCCTACCTGACTTCGAACTGCTGGCCGCCGGTTGGTGTTTTTGGAGTACTTCCACCAACAATTTCCTTTTCTCTTGCGGCCTAATGACACCGACGGTGATGGACATCAGTGCCATCACCGGACTTCCCCCTCATGGGGAAAATGTGGACGTCGAGTTCAGTATGGCCAAAATCCGGGGCAACTATGGACCTGTCAACAAGGAATCCAAGTCCTACGGCCATTTCTTGGACCTTGCCTTTAAACCCAAATCAAAATCCCCTGTCTCTAACGAAGAACACGTCAATTTTCTGGTGTTTTGGCTGTGCCGGTATGTTTTTGGCACCTTGGCCCTCCAAATTACTCAAGATTTCTACCATATTTCCTTGGCGCTGGTGGCCGGGCGCCGATTGGCCCTGGTACCTGCCGTGCTCTGCCATATCTATTAGGGTATGTTCGAGCTATAATCCCTCCAAACCATCCATGGGCCGATATGGTTTTTGCAGGTTTGGTTGCAGAGCTATTTTCCATCGGTACGTCCTGTCGATGTTGCCCTGCCTGAGGCACTGGACCTGCTGAGTGTCCCTTTTCTGAACAAACCTCCTAGCTCTTTGCGCTTTGTCGATTATGTCCGCTTGTTTTATGACGAGTCCCCTGCCGTTGGCCCTACTTATGATGTTGTTTACAGCTACCGATACTCGCCCCCATAGTTCGGGCTCACCTTTTCTCGCACCGATTTGTCTGCCGAGGAGGCGGCTGAAAGAGAGGCCGTCTGGAAGCCTTATTTGATATGTCGGCATTTGGACTACGGTTATGACCATGCCCCCCCTGTCTCTAATTTCAAACAGATTAAAGTTGGAGTTGAGCTGTACTGCCATCAGTTTGTGGGTCGGCAGTTTGGCCTGATGCAGGCTATTCCAACTTTTCTCCCTGATCTCCATAATTCTCACAATTCTCGACCAACCTTTGAGGATGCGACCGATTTCAGGAATTTCCACAAGGCTAAGCGCCAAATCATGAAGCTATTTGCTTTTGTGCCCTTCTCCCCACTTGGGATCTCCACTAGTGACTTTTTGGGGTGATGGGGAGATTTTCTCCTCCTTTCCTGGAATGACAATATTGACTCTCTGCTTTCGCATCTGCTCCCATCGGCTGGGCACGAGTCTTCCAAGCACAAGAAGCCATCAACGGTCTCTAAAGGTAAATTTCATGCTGGTATTATATCTTTTGAGAACTATTATTAGATCAAATGGAACCCGTTCCGGTGAACCGAAATCACCCAAGAAGTGGCGGCCATTAACCGAAAAAAGGACGAAAGTCGTTGAGCTAAATACCTTCGAGAATACTTCAAACGATATTCTTTGAATGATCCCAGTGCTCCACCATTTGAGACATTTTATCAGCAACGTATTTGGCCACCTCCTCCAATTCTAACCGCACATTTTGTGGTGTCCGATTCTTATATCCCTTTTCCTACTGATAACAATCCTATTACAGCTACTCGTTGTTACACCCATGCGAAGGATCGGCTACTTTCCCAGGGTGTAATTAAGGTCGTTGGTTCTAACTCGGCATCAGCGGGTAGGTTGTCATTCCTTTATTCTACTTATCTCCTGCCGATACTAATCTTACTTTCTTATATTGGCCTTTCAGGTACGACTGTGGGCATTGCCATCAAGGAGATTCATTCTGATGGCAGCAACGAGAAAGAGGCCACTGAGAAACCCCCATCTAAGAAAACCAACTCAGGGGCGGCTGGACGGACCCGGGCTGCTTCCAGGTTGGCGAAATCGATGGTTCCTGGCTCGAAAACCACTCCGATCAAATCAGCCAAAGACAAAGGAAAGATTTTGGCCTCACAGTCTGTTTCTGATTCTTCTGATTCTCAAGACGACTAGCAGGTCGCAAGGGCTCTAGAGGCTTCTTTAACCACCTCTTTTGTCCAGCCGGTAAAATTTCTATTTACTTCTCATTTCCTGTCTTTTGTCGGCTGTTGACTCTTTCTTCTTTTGTTAGCCCGTGGCCAGAACTCCTCCTGCTCCTTCAACCCTGTCACTTCAAGATTTGGTGGCTAGGATTAAGGAGGCCACAGGTATTACTCCTTCAGCCACCTCTACAGCATCCATGACCTCTTCTCGGCGGTGATTCTGTCGATCGAGCAAGCGGCGATTTGCCGTCCACCAATCGCTACTTGATCGACTTTGATGAACTGAAATTGGCGCTTGAATCCCTTACCAAATCCGACGAGCACAACACGCCCGGTCTTGATTTTGGCCTCGTTTCTTGGCGGTCACGCCTCACGCGCAATCCAAGCTAGGGGAAGACTTGGACGCCTATCACCGATAGGCTTTAAAAACCACTCAGAAGAAGGAAGAGTGTAAATTCTCAGTGGATGGTCTGACAGTGGCCAACGTTCGGCTCCAACACCTTGACAGGGAGGAGAAAGAACTGGAGAAACAGCTTGCTGACGTTCGGTCACAAAAAGGCAAGCTTGATGCTGATCGGCAACAATTGATGCTGCTTAGCAATGCCGTCCTTGACAACTTCCAGCGTTTAAAGTCCCACACCGACGTGATGAAGTCAAAAAAGCTGGCTGCCAGGAGTGATCACTTCTTGATTTCAGAGGTAATCGGCCAGCTTAAGTCTGCTTTGCCTCATCTGCCAGAGCCGCCCATCAGCCTTCCCTCCGTTGGCGAGCCGTCAGCCGTTGTTGAGATAGTGATGCGGCAGCCGGTGAAGAAGCAGATTTACCAACTCTCCCTGCTGAGGGTCCCCCCAAGACCTTTAATTTTCCCTTTCTCTATTTTGAGGGACCGATTAATTTCAGCCCGAATTTTCATGCCTGTAATAGATTATCGGCTTTATATGCTGATCTACTTTCATCGTTTACCAGTACTTGTTTACCGGAAATCATAATTCTTGAGCGCCGACTGTTTTATATATAGCGCTCTTACTTGTTGGTGACATAGTTTCCCATAGCGAGGAGATGAACTCCTTTAAATATATGCCATTAACAGATTTCTCACGTACCTGACCATCCAAGTCTCGAAGAATGTCGGTTCCTTTAGAGAGGATTTTGCACACCATGAATGGTCCTTCCCACAAGGCGCTCCATTTTCCCAAACTTGGATCCCTTTTACAGAGTGGTAGGATAGCTTTTAACACTTTGTCGCCTTCTTGAAATGCTTTTGGGTAAACCTTTCTGTTGTATTGCCCTGCTACTCTACGCTTATTAACAGCAATATGGTCGATGCCTTCCAAACGGGTCTCGTTTAGAGTAGACAATTCAGTAAGCATCACTTCTTGGTAGTTTTCTGTAAGTAGCCCATATTGCTTACCCAGTCGCAATGATTTTAACACCACCTCGGCGGGGATAACAGCGTCGTGCCCATATACTAACGAAAAAGGGGACATACCGATGGCGATTTTATAGGACGTTCTGTATGCCTATAATGCCTTTGACAAGTGCTCATGCCACCTTCTGGGGTTGTCCTTTATCATTTTGGCAATGATATTTTTGATCACCTTGTTGGTGGATTCAGCTTGCCCATTGCTTTGGGCAAAATAGAGGGATGAATGGGTTACCTCGAACTTGTAGTTATAGGCAAAAGCCTTTAATTCCCCTTTTGCAAAGTATAGGGTTTGATCGGTTACAACACATTCCGGTATCCCAAACCAATGTACAATGTGTTCCATTACGAACTGTGTCACCGACTTTTGATCGACTTCCCTTAACGAAATGGCCTCCACCCACTTGGTAAAGTAATCGGTGGCCGTTATTATGTATGAATGTTGTGATTATGATGGTGAGAAAATCATACCGATTATATCGATCCCCCAACACCTGAACGGCCACGATTTAACTATGATCTGCATGTCGCGTGCCGGTGCCCTCTGTATTGGTCCTAACGCCTGACATTTTTGGCATCCTTTCGCAAATGCTATACAATCCTTCAACATTGTCGGCCAGTAAAAACCATGTCTCCTTAGTATCCACATCATCTTACGACCCCCTTGGTAAGCCCCGCATGTGCCCTCGTGGATTTCTAACATTGCCAGGTAGGCTTCTGCCGTACTTAAACATTTCAGGTACAGTTCCGATTTATCCTTTCGATATAACTGCCCATCAAGCAGCCGATAATGTACGGCCTTCATGCGCGTGCTCTTTGGTGTAGGCCGATTGGGATTTTCCAAATACCTCATAATCGGTTGTCGCCAATCCTCACTTGACTTCTCTTCAGTGTTAATACAGTTGACCTCCACTGATCCCCATCGATCCTGGTACGTAGGGACTGTCCGTCTGACAATTCTAAAACTGGTACGCTTATCATCCGCAGACCAGGGCACTGCTGACGCCAACTGAGCCAACTCGTTTGCCTCCTGATTCTGGCATCGGGGTATGTGGTGGAAATAAACCTCTCAGAATTCTTGCCGTAACTTCTCCACTGTGCAGAGGTATCTCAAAAGCGTGGCATCCCGGCATTGGTATGCTCCCGTTACCTGGTTGATAACCAACAGCGAATCATTGAACACGTCCACTTCTTCGACTCCTCGGTCTGCCAGTATCTCTAGTCCTATGACTAATGTTTCGTATTCGGCTTGGTTATTAGAAGAGCCGAATATTAATCTGAAAGCTTACTTGTACACCCCCTGATCAGGTGCTTCAACCAAGATCCCGGCGCCACTAGAATTCTCGGTAGTTGAGCCGTCGAACCACATTGCCCATTTCTTAATATGGATCTCGTTAACACCCCAATCAACCACCGGATCTTCTAGACCAGGGGTGTGTTCTGCCAAGAAATTTGCTAGTGCTTGTCCCTTTACCGCCATCTGCAGAACGTGTTGGAATTGGTACTTCATGAGATACAGCACCCATTTCCCCAATCGGCCACTGAGTGTGAGCCGATACAACATATATTTGACTAGATCAATTTTGGAAATGATATATACCAACGCAGGGAGCATGTAATGCCTTAACTTATGAGAAGCAAAGTACAACGCTAAACACAACTTTTCAATCAGCCGATATCTCTGTTCGATTGGCGTCAAGACTCTACTCAAGTAATATACAGCCCTCTCGTTTCCTTCCTCACTGTTCTAAGCTAGGAAACAACCGATTGTGTCCTCGGTCGCCGATAAATACAATTTCAGTGACTTCCCTCGGTCTGGCGGGGTCATTATCGACGGGCTGGTGAGGTACTCCTTCAACTTCTCGAACGCCTCTTGGTGCTCGGACTCACAAGTGAATTCTTCGTGCTGTTTCAGTTTCAGCAGTGGTGAGAAAACTTTCACTTTATCGGCTAGATTCATGATAAACCTCCTCAGGAAGTTGACCTTGCCCAAGAACTGCTGCAACTCTCTCTTTGTTCTCGGGGGCCGGGCGTCTATGATGGCCTTGGCTTTGTTTTCATCTCTCTCGATTCCCTTCTTATGTATCAAGAAACTTAGAAAGTTCCCTGCTGATACTCCACATGCGTATTTAAGGGGGTTTAATTTCAGCTGATGTTTTCTCATTCTTTCGAACGCCCTCTCTAAATGTCGCAGATGGTCGGCAAAGGATGCCAATTTTATGGCTATATCATCGATATATACCTTGATGAAATCACCGATATAATCGTGAAATATGCAGTTCATCCCCCTCTGGTACGTGGCACCCGCATTCTTCAAACTGAACGGCATCATTTTCTATTGGTATATACCTACAGCCCCGGGGCATCTGAATGCTGTTTTTGGCATATCTTCCCTTGCGATATAAATCTGGTTGTAACCGGCATTGCCGTCCACAAATAAGATAATTTCGTTGCAGGCCGACGAGTCTATCAGCAGATCGGCCACTGGCATCGAGTACTCATCCTTCGGAGATGCCAAATTTAGATTTCTGAAATCTGTACACACCCTGGTCTTACCGTTCTTTTTTATTACTGGTACGACGTTTAACAGCCACTCCGTGTAAATGGCCACTTTTATGAAATCAACTAGAAGCAGGCGTTCCACTTCTTCTTTCACTTTGACAGCCACTTCCTCCGAGAACCTTCAAGGTGGCTGCTTGTGGGGCCGATATCCGGGTTTCAGTAGGATTTTGTGCTCTACCAGCATACGGTCTAACTCAGGCATTTCACTATAGTTCCAGGCGAAATAGTCCCTGAACCGCCTCAGTACCTCGATCAGCTGGTTCTGGTGATGGGCCGATAGATTGGCACTGATGAAGGTAGGTCTCGCTCCACCCATATCTCCGAGATCGATTTCCCATACCGAGTCTTTTACCTCTAGCTTGATATCATCCATTTTGGCCGGTGCCACGGCTAGTTCATTTAGTTCGATCACATGAACCTCATCCTCGGAGTCTTCTTCATATACAATGTTGGCCCAGTCGACCGATGGGCACTCGGCTGCATTAGCCCTCTGCTTCTTCATATACTCGACCACCCGTTGCAGGATGTCCTAACATACCTCTATCCTGTCCCTTCGACAGCTGATCTCCCATTCCAACTCCGCCGCTGCAGCTTCCGTTTCACTATCGTTCATCATCATTAAACGGAATATGCGCAATCCTGAGCGGTCGATTGTTGATCTCCCTGTCGGCTGAGCGCCATTGGACTACAACCATCGGGGTTAACGCACTGTTTAGACTGGGTCGTTCTTTTAGTCCCTTCTCAGCAAGCTGATTTGGGATGATATTATCACGGTAGTAGATAGCCTCAGCGGCGTTTGTGCCATTCACGAAGGGTTTCGCATCAGCCCGAATTACTTCGGCGTCTTTGCCGTTCCATAGTATCAGCACCTGATGCAACGATGAGGGCACGCATCTGGACGAATGTATCCAGTCTCTTCCCAACAAAGCGTTGTAAGTGGATGCAGCATTCATCACAAAGAAAGACGTCACCAACATTTTGCTACCGACCGATACCTCCAAAGGAAGTACCCCCCATGTGTCGGTGGCCCTACCGGTGAAATTACTCACTATCACATCGGTAGGCACCAAATCCTCATGCATTTTTTTGAACCTTTTCATCATGCCCGTCGGTAAGATGTTGACGGCCGCTCCATTATCCACCAAGATTCGAGGTGTCGGCACCTCTTCAATATAGGTCTCGATGAACAATGGCTTCAAATGTCTGGTTATCAAATTTTCGGGCCGGAGGAGGAGTATCCTATCTGAGACACCGATGCTCTTGATGATTTGGATCTCGCCAACCATCGGGTCTTACTTCTCGACTCGACCATTGTCCCCAAATTCAATTTGCGTAGGCTGGCAAGATTCGTCAACCCCATCCTCTTCCTTCGGCTCTGATTGCCCCTCTCTAGACCTGAATTGCATCGGCAGGGCTACCACCATATTGACCTGTACTTCGGGTAGGGACCCAAACCTCAAGGCATGTCCTGGGCCTGCCTCGGTGTCAGTACCCTTTTTATCCTGGCTTGCCGATCCCTGATCAGCAACTTCCTTTCCTCTAGGTCTCCAGCTGTGCTTGGCCTTTTCATGCTGCCTCTGCCTTTGCTAGCGCCATTTTTATATTTTTGTCATTTCTCGTGGATCGTCCTTGGTCAGAAACTTAGGGTGCCGGACCACTTGCCACCTGCCGACTTCCGTAGCACGTGGCTTTACCGCCCTGGGCCTCCGCACGTCCCTGTCCATGGCCATTCTCTTCCTGCGGGACGAGTGATAACTGAGGTATGATCGCCGCTCCTCGACGTCGATCCTACGCTTCATTGTCCTCGACGTCGATCCTACGCTTCGTTGTCCTGGATGGCTGGTCCTTTTCTCTTCTCCCTAGCCGGTCTTTCACGTTCTGCCTAAGTGTAAGCGCCGACGACTTTGATTGGTCATTGGCCTTGGCCCGGGCAAACTGCTCGATGAGTTTAGTAATTTGGTCCTCTGGTTGCTTCCTGCGGACTCAGTTTTGGGGCTCGCCATTGATCAGGAATGTCATCTGCTCGGCCTCTTCCGTCTCTTGGACAATGCTGCGGGACACCTCATTTTGACACCTCGAGATCTGGGCAACTATATCCATAATCTGCCGTTAACGTTACAGACATTGCGTGCACCTCTTACTCTCGGCACACTTCGAGACTGCCTGAGACGGCAGTTGGGGTAGAGTTGACCTGCCCTCGTCTCGCTCCAGGCTCTGGGCCAACCCGATATTGACCATATTGATGTCACTAAAGTGCTGAAAGGGGTTTCTTCCAATTCGGTTAGCCCAGTGGGTTCGTCGATAAACTTAAACAACCCATTTTCAATAGCTCTCTGGACATAATTCCTGAAGATCGTACAACTATTAGTAGAATGTGAAAACGTACCATGATACTTACAAAATTCCTTGCCAACCAGCTCCTCTGGTTTTGGCTGCCTGTAATTTTAAGAAAACTGCACTATTCTTTCTGCCTGTAAGAATTCGAAGATTGCCGCCGCTTGTGACATATCGAAGCTATATCGTTTCATTGTCTCGGCAGACCTCATCCTGAAACCGGATATTGAGTTTTGCACGGTCGGCTGTTGGGTTTTAGGTGGCACTAGAGCTTGGCAAGTGAAGACCTTATCGCCGACAATCTCGGTGGCATCCACCTCCGGGAAATTTCCATACTCTACTTGCCCCTCTTAAATGTATGCCACGCTCGGTTCGATGCTCTTAAAAGCCAACCCTCGATTCTGCCCTGCTCTCAGCTCAGTCTCTCGTTCCAGGATTCTCTCGAGTCGGTGTACGCTGTTAATGAGATCCCTAAGATCCCTGAAAGTCTTGCCCTCGAAATGCTTCACCGCCTCAAAATTTCTCATCCCCATCATGGCGGCCTCTACGTATTCTTCTTCTAGAATCTTTGCGTTACATCGCATCCTGGCCAGCTTGAAGCAGTTCAGGAACTGGCTGGTGGTCTCTCTAACCTTATGTTCTATATAACTTACATCAGTGAACTTCAATTCTGGCAATGGGTTATGGAATCGGTTGTGGAACACTCATTCCATCTGACCCCACTCCTCGATTGAGTTGGGCTCCAGTTTGGTGTACCAATCGAAGGCCACACCCGTCAGTGAATAAGGGAACAACCTCAATTTCAAGAAATCGTTGGTCCTTGCTTCCCCGCATTGGATGCTGAATCGGCCAATGTGCTTAAGGATGGACTACCCATCTTACCTGGAGAACTTGGTGAACTCCGAGAATCGATAGCCGCGTGGGAAGACATAGGTGTGGTCGATCCACTCGAGATAAGATTTGCGGTATGTCGGGTGTTCCCGACCTTCCACAGTTTCGGCAACAATCTGGCCGATCATTTCACGGAGCCCCATTCGGTCCATTAGGTCGACCCAGTAAATGTTTTCCTTCGCGGCTACTGACCTTACAAAGTCAGAATCAGTGCAAATAGGGATTCTTCTGTTCGACCAAGTCTCGTTCGGCACCATTTGCAGGTCATTGGCATTCTATCGGTAACCGTTTATCGGGTGTTCAGCAGCCTCGTGCCCCCCAGACCATTTATTGTTGGACGGACCAGGATCGGCACCCCTCATCACTGGGGGTATGTACGGGAGTTGCCTAGGTAGCTGCTTGTTCGGCACGTACTATGACTGCCGTACCGTTTCAGCGTACCTCTGGCAATCCCCCATTGGTGGAAACATGGGCATACTATCTTTGACTTGCCCCCCAGTCAGTGACTTCGTGACCTGTGACCCTTCAGGGATCCTGATCACATCGGGTGGCAAAGGTGATCTATCAGTTGTGCATGATGCCTCTTCGGCCACTGCTTTACCTTTGTTGAGAGCGTCAGTCTGGGTGTCCGTCGACGCCCCTGACATTTTGTCTGGATGGCCTTTGACAAAGTCAGAATAGCGCGCCTGTCAGCTAGTCCGGCCATCAGCAACTCCACGTGCCTCTCAGTCTGGGACTCGACTAAAGTAGCCAACCTTCTCATATCAGCTGCTAAGAGATCGGTTCGAACGTCGAACCTAGAACCAAGATTGTCTGCTACTGATTTAGTTTCCAAACGCAGTTTTCACATCCCTTCCTCCACTACACCTTGCAACTGCGCAGTTGTCTCTTTGATCTCCTTAACCTCGGCCTTCCAAAGGGTCGTCTCTTCTCTGTATCTCCTCTCTCGCTGGTCAAGGCGTGACTCCAAATCTTCGAACAACTTGTTCTACCACACCATCTATTTGGCATCCGTATCAGTGCTCGACATGCCGATCGGACCCTCGTGTGCTACTTCGGTCGGTGCCGAGATTTCCTCCTCAGCATTAGGGGCTGTTCCCCTATTCGTATCTTTCCTTGCCATATCATTTCCTTCTTTCACTACGAGTCCTACCAGGCGTGCCAAACTGTTCGTGCCGATTTTTGCAATCCACGAACACTTGCTGATTTAGAATCAGCTCTATGCGCGTGCCACCTAATTTGTACGTAGAGAATTAGGAAAACCCTGATCTGCAGACTGGGCGGTGCCCAACCTCTGATGCGCCAATAATCCTGACTTCTAAACGATTGCTGTTCGTCCGCCTTGAGTAACCTCAAGGACTTAAAATCCGTAGCGACGAAGTTCGAAGGGTGAAATACTGAAAAGGAAGATTCTAAGTGCTGATGCTAATGAACTAAAGAACCTTAGGAAGAAACTGAATTAGATTTCGATTGAAGTTGAAAGAAACAAGAAAGAACATAAGCTGATTAAGTAATAAAGAGACCGAAATAAAGAAACCTATCTAGACCTATTCTTACTCGCCATTTGAATTTTAGTTTTTGTTGTTGTTTTTTGGATCCCCATCATTTTTGATGCCCTTCGGTATTTATAGATACCGTTTATAACCGTTTTTCCCCCCAAAATCGGCTCAGGTCTTGCACTCAGCCATTTCTCCACTATTGCCAACTTCCCAAAAAGTGGGGATAATGCTGCCCATTACTTCCTAGAATATAGGGTTACACTAACCATCTTATCCCTAGCCATACTCTGTTCTGCCTGCTGAACTTCCGCCTGTCAAGGGTGGTGGGAAGGTCGACAGCCGTTGAGCAACCTTAGTTCCTTTAGCCGCCGATATGCTCGGTGCCTCTGCCCAAATCGGCTCCTCGAGTAAACCATGGTCGCTGATTCCCTATCCCAACCCGCGGCTGCTTCTCTCGGCTTACCAGCCAGTCTATTATTTGGGACCAACAGCTAATGACCGGCCGATTTCCTATCTTGACATGTGTGAGCCACAGGTCACACAGCCGACTGGCCGATTTCATTTCTACAACTTCCTGATGACCGATTATTTGGGCCTAACACTATGGACCTAGGCATTAAGTTTTAGGGTTGATGGGCTTTGTAACAGATGACGTCATCCAATAGACACGTCACCTAGCCAACTGAATAAGCAAGGACAGAGTACTTTAGCGGTGGATTCATGATACCCAAGGGTTTCTGTGTAAATCCTTGAAAGAAAGAAACAACAAACACCATCTATTTTATGCATCACTACAAATTCCTTCCAAGTTTGTTTTTATACCAACTGGAAAATATGTCTATTTGTTTTTTTAATATGATTTCGTTGCAAGGAAGGAAGAGGAAGTGAGTACATATGTCCTGTATCTATTCTCTTACTATGATGATTGAGTTTGTTGAAATATTGACTTGAATTTTAGATGCCTTACACTTGGGTTCTTAGATGTCTATCAATTGATTCTTGGTGGATCTCCTATAAAATAAGTTTTTAGTACCATACGTTTCCGTTTCTATCCTTATCTTGTGTATATTAACGGTAGTTTATTTTTTGTTCCATCTTTATTTTGTGTATAATAGGCCTACGTATTTATTCTTTCATACTCGAGGAACACCAAGAAAAAAGTAGGCTACAAGGGTTTTAGTTAATTATATGAAACCAACTCACTGCAAACATAATTAGTTAATTTAAAGTGAGAAATTAATTACCTCATTAGTTAAACCGTATATGTGCCTTTGATTCTTTGCTAAATAAGAAAAACGACTATTAAAGAAAATACATGCGACAACTATTGAGACGAGCTATTGACTTGAGCTAATGATCATGACGTTGTATTTCTTTTAACATTTTTGGCACTATAGAATGCTTTAACAGTCATTACCATGAAGGCCATTCCTTATTTTCCCTTCTCTTGACATGGTACAGTTTTTGTCTTTTTATTTATTTATTTATTTGTCTGACAACGACTAATTGATACTTAGGCCATGTGTAAATAACCGACAGAGATTATTGTCCTTTCTAAACACAGAACATTCTCGCTGCAAAACTCCTCAACTGTTAATATATACCAATTGTAATAAAATATAGCTCTTAGCTTTTATCATATTGGGATATGTCCAATATGGGTTTTCATTCACTTTCACTACATCTCGATCTTCGAAATTTTGAGGACCAATACCATTTGTTCAACTTGAAAATACCAAACACGTATCACCACAAATTTTGGCATAGATTACATGTGACGACCCCACCTCTCCCTAGGGCGTACCCTAGAGTATCAGTGGCCGTTTGCCTAACTCTCGCCAGGACTCACTCACTCAAACGATCAATAATACTTAACAACCAAAATTCCTTACATAACTTTAAAATACACAATACTTCCAAATCCACAACTTCAAAGTTACAAACCCAAAATACATAAAGCATTTAATCCATACATTCAGGTTCCATAATACAAAAGCCCTCAATATCCATAATTCAAAGGTCTCAAAAACATTAAACAGAAGTAAACCCTAACACTAAGGGTTGGCACCTTCACTTAGAATCTCATTTCCTGTTAAGGAAAAACAAATAGGAAAGGGTGAGCTAAAAAAACCCGTGAGTCCCAAAACATGCAAGTCACTTAACACATAAAGAAATTCACTTCACAAATAACACTTGGAATTTAAACAGACAGGAAAGCAATTAACAAGACAATGTTGGATACGGGGGCCCTCAGGGGCCAAGTTCCACAAAATCTGTCCACAAACCAAGTAGTTGACACTCCATCAACTCTCACAATCAAAACCATGTAGACCATCACTTATCCCTTACTCCTCCAAAATCTCCACTGAGCCCGACTCCAAATACTAAACACTTTATAATACTTCACTTTACTTCACTTGGTTTTGTATACTCTCCAGTATTAGGGACGAGTCCTTACGCCAAACCCAGAGTACAATTCATTTCACTATATATATATATATATATATATATATCACTGATTTAATGCTCTTAATGGAGACAAGTGCAAGAGCCAAGTCTTGAGCATATATATCACTGCACTTTATATATATCACTGCACTAACCCTATGGCTCGTCCCTTTCTTCTTGACCTAGGCCTAGCCTACGGTTCGAGTCGAAGGGCTCATCGATAGGTCTCAGGAAATTCCTGACCTTTCACACACACACATAAATCACTGCATAACACTTTTACCATCAATCATTACACTACACTTTCACAATTAGTTTTCACTCAAATGAGGGTTAGTGCGATAAAGTACACACTACCCCATCAGAGGACTCAAAAAAATCATGTTTCACTTTAAAATCACTTTACTACACACAATTGCAGTCATTTTCACTTAATCACATATCAAGCATGGAAACTCACCGAAATAGTAGGGTTCGGCTTCCACGTAAGGATCAAATTCACTTCCTTGTGCACCCCCTAAAACAATTTAAAACAATAGTTAAAATGCCCTCCTTCACTCATTAATTAAAACAATTCACTTTCACTTCATAGTTTCAATCAATATTTTTCCCCAAAATTCCCTCAAGGAAAAGCTTTCATTTCACATGATAAAATGTCTCAATGGGTCTTTTGAAGATCACTATATCATTTCAAATATAATACGCCACCGATGTACTCCCAAACCATCACTTTTCAAATCCTTTTTATTATAGAATTTAGGTGAGATCTCATACGTCAAAATCACTTGTTTCACAATTATTCAACACTTGTTCTTATTCAAAGCTTTAACACAAGTTTCAACAATTCTTATCAAGTCTTTACATTCAAAATTCATAGAAATTAACCACAATATTGTAAAAACCCTCGAGTCCTTCAATTCAACACTTTTTATCCAAAAGTTTATGAAAAGCTTCACTTTTCATCATTTAAAATCCAAGATCTCACTCTACTCAAACATACATTCGCAGATGAACATAACACGTATATTCTTAGGCAAAATCTCTTCAAGAAAAATCACAAAATCTCGAAATCAAACATTAAAATCACCAAGCATGGGTTCGGCCATCTCATACATTTTCCTTCAAAATATTCAACAACAAAAACCTACTTCCTAACCATATCATGACTAGTTTCACGAATGTCAATCAAATCCACAATCAGATCCTCAAGTCCGCTACCTAAAATCCACCTGAAGTCCGATACCTAGGTTGGAATTTCAAGAGCCCAACTTCATCATTTCAGATATAATCATTTCTACCGATGTAACCCATGGATCTATGATATTTAACACTAATAAAGCTATATCCAGTAGTTTTGAAGTTTATACCTTCGGATCTATCATGATCCAACAAGATCAAAGAAGATCTTGTGAACTCCTCTTCCAAAGAATGCTTCCAAGTCTAGCAAACTCCAAAAGCTTCTACCTTTACCCTTGATCCACTAGCTTTGTTAGTGATTTCCCACAAAAACTTCAAGAACAAGAACAATACACACCCACAAGCTTTTATTTCTCTTCTCTTCCTCTCTTTTTCTCCCTCAAGTTTCGGACCAGCCCTCTCTCTCTCCTCCCTCTCTCACGGCTGCAAGAATGAAAAGGATGAAGGTCTTCAATGGTGGCTTGAAGCTCCAAGGAAGAAAGGAAGAAGAAAGGAAAAAGTAAAGCAATTTTCTCTCTCTCTCTCTCTCTCCCTCTCCCTTCTTGTTGCTCTCGGCCTCCCCTCTCTCTTCAAGCAAAGAGTGGCTGAAAATGTGAAGCTCCAAGAAGCCAAAAGTCAAGCCTTCAAGAGACAAAAAGGTGCAAATCCCATGATTTAAGGAAAAAGTGACTTTTGGTCACTTTATGTCACGTCGAGCGTGACACTCTGACTTACACTATTTTATTTCAATCCAACACTGTCCCACCTTAAATATATATCAGTAATATTACTACATACACTCGTTTTCAACTTAAAGTCACTATTCACGCTTCGGGATAAAATTTAACGCTTAAATTGGCCGAACACACACATCGGCAAATAATTCTCGAAAAATTCTCTAAATTAGAAAATATTCACTTTAAACATAAATTCACTCACTTTTCAATGAATAAACACAATGTAAAAATTATTATATAATTTTAAAATAAAATCTGAATTTTGAGGCCCTCACAACCTTCCCCCCTTAAAAGAATTTCGTTCTCGAAATTCATATCTTGGTGTACATACCACTCTGGGTATTTCTTCCAAAATGCTTCTTCTTTTCCCCAAGTTACTTTCTTGATTCAATGATTGCTCCATATGATTTTTAACCAAAGGAATTTTCTTAATTCTCAAATCCATACTAATACTCATTGCATTGACAATAGCATATATTTAACTCTTATAAGGAAGTCATCACTTAAAAGTCCTCCAGATGCGTATATACTCCACGGTTCACTCTATCCCAATTATGTTCCCACCAAAATTTACTTTCCATGGATTTTAACCTATAATTAGTACTTCCCCAAGGTTTACTACACTATCTTCAAACGTTGCTCATGCTCTCCTCGAATCTTAGATGTACCATAGTATCCTTGATAATTTATCACAACGCAGTCTGGATAAAGTTTACATGCTATGTACTAGCCTCATGAATGTCACTAATGCCATGGTTAGTCTTACAGCCTCCCTACAAATCCATGATGTCCATATTGGTCAATGATAACACTCTTAGTATATATCCTTACTAGTCTTCAATTGACAATATTCTTATAATTTCATCTTAAAAGAATTTTCATTACTTATACTAGATCAATCCAGAGTAACAAGGATCGTTCGCTAATTAAACTCATTTTCACCTTAACACAACAATTACAAATCCATTTTCTTTACATAATCTAATCCTGAGATGAGACATGATATAGCAACACTTTCACTGATCTCTAACCCACCGGATACAAAATTTTTACTTCTGTATCTCATTCAACATTACCAACTTTAATTCTCCAATCTTAATTCTACTCTCACAAGGCCTTGGATGCGAGTCAAGGAAAAATTTACAAATATTTTAGGGCAAATGTCTAAATATAAGAATAGAAGGAGAACGTTATTTAGAACCAAAGGAAAGTGAATTGAACCAAGGAAAGTAAAGGCAAGAATGCAAAAGAGAAGGAGCAAAGTTAACAGTTTTGCTACTTTTTTTTGGTTTATCTGGAACTTCACTTATCGAATTGAGAGGCATTTTATGCCACTTAAAAGCTAGGACACCGTGTCTCATTGCATATGAAGACTTTGGAATCAAATTCATACGTTTCTGTGATCAAAACAACAATCACAGAAGTGTAGGAAACTGTTGGATTTGAATTAGGTCACTTGAGTAATTGACCATAATTCCAAGTAGGATAATTGGAATCAGTTGCCATCAGTGGCACTTGAAATTAAATTCATAGAGCTTTCAATGGCATAGAACTCAAGCTCTAAGTCGTTACCAATTAATATCAGAAAGTCTACGAAATTGACTGAAATTGATCCTTGAAGAATTCAAGGCAGAAAATGCATAGTTTTGAGTTCTCTTTCAACATACAAGTGAAAATTGATGTTTTGACAATTTCACTGAACAATAACTTGCCCAAGGTTATCAAGGAAGTGTGGAAATTAAAGCTGATTTATTTCCCCTGATTTGGCCGTCACTAAACAGAATTTCCATCAATAATCTCTCATCATTTAATCCACACTTCTTCCAACTTTCCAAGCCAATTGCGAGCGCTTCAAAATTCCAATTTTATTTTTAAAGTGCATATTAATTTTTTAAACTGTGCTCAATTATTAAAATATGAATGAATTTATATTTTGTATGATTATTTTCAAATTTAGAGAATTTTTCATGAATTACTTGCCGGTGTGTGGTTTTGGCCATTTTAAACGTTTAATCGTGTACCGGAGCATGAATAGTGACTTTAAGTTGAACCCGAGCATATGTGGAAATAATATAGAGATATATTTAAGGTTAATCAGTGTCGGAATGAGTCAATGCAGTAAAAGTTGGACTGTCGCGCTTCGACACGACAAAAAGTGGCCTTTTGACCACTTTTCCTTAAAATAAGGAAAAGGGTCACTTTTTGCCTCCTATAAAAGCCTCCTTTTTGCTTCTTGAACCTTCATTTGCAGCTGCACTTTGGAGCACCAGAGAGAGAGAGGGCAGAGAGCTAGAGAGAGAGAGAGACAGAAAATTCCAACTTTGCTTCTTCCATTTTTATTTCCTTCTCCTTCTTCAAGCTTCAAGGCATCCTCGAAGACTTCATCCTTGGCTCATCCTCCTCCCTAGCAGCCGAGAGAGTGAGAGTGAGGAAAGAGGGAGAGCCGAAGAGAGAGAGAGAGAGAGAGAAAAGTGAAGAAAAAACCTTGGAGAGTTAGGTTGGTCTTGATCTAGAGCTATTTGTGGGAAGATCAACTTCAAGGCAAGGAGAACTTGAGCAAAGATCGGAGCTTTCATGGTTGTTGATCTTGGAAAGGTCAATTTTGAGATGAGATCACAAAGCCTCAGTGGATCTTGTCAGATCTAGTCAGATTTGAAGGTATAAACCTTGAATCTTGTAAATCTAACTTTAATTAGTGTTGAAAGGGGTAGATCTATGGTTTATTCTGTTAGGAAATGCTATATTTGGAATGTTGAGTTGCGCTCTTGAAATCCCAACCTAGGTAGCGGCCTTGAGGTGACCTTTAGGTAGCAGACTTGAGGACCTGACTGTGGGTTGGTTGATATTTGTGAAATTAGATTAGTCTATGGTTAGAAAATAAGATTCTTGTTGTTGAAAATCTTGAAGGAAAAGCATGTAAAATGGCCGAACCTATGCCTGGCAAATTTTGGATGTTTGATTTCGAAATCTTGTGATACTTCTTGAAGAGATTTTGCTTAAGTATATATGTGATATGCTCATCTGTGAGTATGTGTCTTTGTGAATTAAAAAAGTGAATTTTGGAGTAACGTCTAGGGAGTATATCGATGGAGCACTTTACTTTCATTAATATGGCACTTTTTGAAAAGAATTAAGCACGAAATTTTATCATTCGAGATGAATAGTATTTTCAAGGGGTTTTGGGAAAAACCTTGATTACATGAAGAAATAAGTGCATTTAAACTTGATTTTCAAATGAGAAAGTGAAACTTATCAATTTCCCTTATTCATTTTAGGAAGTGCTGAGGACTTTGGAACTAAGCCAGCTTTAGAGTCCGAACCCTGATATTTTGGTGAGTTTCCATGCCTGTTATGTGCTTACATGAATTTAATTCGAATTATGTGTAGTAAGTGATTTGATGTGAAAATACGATCCTTTTTAGCCATCAAATAGAGTGGTGTGTACTTTATTGCACTTACTCCTATTTGAGTGGAAAATTTTTAAAGATTTCTATGATGTGACTTAAGTGTGTCGATGTGAATTGTATGCGCATGAAAAGTTTGGGAATTCCCAAGATCCATCGGCAAGTCGTTCGACTCGTGCTGTAGGCGAGACCTAGGCCAAGGAGAATAGTACTAGCCATAGGGAATACTATGTGATGTGATGTGTGCTCTGGACTTGACGAAAGGGCTTGTCCATTATGGAGAGCAAAACACAAACTATGTGATCACTTATGTGAACAAACTATGTGACAAATTATGTGCGGAGACGGGCCTGAAGGGGGTTTGGTGGAGAAAGGAGAAGTGGAGTTCTACGAGATTCGTGATCAAGCGACGTGGACCCTGGCTCCTAAGAGCCCCCATATCCTACTCATGTGATATTAAATGCTTTCCTTATTTGTTTATTTCAAGTTTGTATTTCAAGTAAAATGCTTTATGTGCTAGTTGCTCTACATGCTCTTTTAGGAACTCACTGAGTTTTTAGCTTACCCTTTTCATTTTGTTTTCCTTAACAGGATTGGGAACCCAAGTGGAGGGATTAACCCTTAGAAGTAGGGTTTTCTTTTGTATATGTTTTGTGGTAATGGAAATTGTGTGATTTTGGTTTGTTGTTCTAAAAAACTAGAACGTACAATGGAAGTTCCTTTTGTATATTGGGTTTGTAATTTGAAGTATGAGATTGTAAGTTTGGTTAATGTACTTATGAATTATCTTTCGAGGTTTGGATTAAAAATGGTGTTTAGCTTAGAGTATTTATGATTGTTTTGGAGTGATTCCTGGCGTGAGTTGGGCAGGCGGCCCACGGATACCTTGGGGTGCGGCCCACGGAGATGTGGGGTCGTCACACAAATTCCACAAGATCCTTTCATTAATACATCAAGAAACATCTAGTCAAGATCCTTAGCAAGTATAACCATGAAAGTTTGCACATGAGTTACCCTAATTTAACTTGTCATCTTGAGCCATTCAAACTAATAATTTCATCAAGAAAATACAAGATTCCTCCTTTAAAGTTACCCCTTTTTCTCAAATTCAACGCCCTATCATCAATGATGAGGGTACTCAGGAAGTAAAGAATATTTACCCCAAATCTTTATATAAGGTGTGAGGGCCTCAAAAATTTGAATTTATTTCTAAAATGCATAATAATATTTATATTGAGTTTATTTATTGAAATATTAGTGAAAATATGTTTAAAGTGATTATTTCTCAATTTAGAGAATTTTATACGAATTGTTTGCTGGTGTGTGGTTTTGGCCAAATTTTAGCGTTAAAAATTGTTCCGGCGCGTGAATAGTGACTTGGACTTGAAATCGAGCATATGTAGTGATATTTTGGAAATATTATTATGGTGAGACAATGTCGGGATGAAAGAAACCAGTGTAAGTTAGACTGTCGCGTGTGACGCGACATAAAGTGACATAAAGCACTTTTTCCCTTAAAATAGGGAAAAGCACTTTTAGGCATTTAAAAGCCTTGACTTCTTGGCCTCCTTAAGCTTCATTTGCTGCTGCAAAAATCTGGAGTAGAGAGAGAAAGGAGAGCCGAGAGAGAGCTTGAGAGAAAGAGAGAAAATTGTCTTCAAAATTTCCTTCCATTCTTGATCCAATCTTCTTGAAACTTCAAACACCAACAACCACCATCATCTTCATCATCCTAGCAGCCGAGGAAGAGAGAGAAGGAGGTTTGGGCTGAAATTCTTGGAAGAAAACAAGAGGTAAGTGGGTTTGATCTTCCATTTCCTTTTCTTCCTACAAATAACATGAGCTTGTGAAGAGTTGATGATGATTTTGTGGCTTGATTTCCATCTCCTCACTTCAGCCGAACCAAGGAAAGGAGAGAGAGAGTGAGGTCCGACTTTTTGGAAAGGAAAAAGGAAGGAAGAAAAGCTTGGGTGATCATCTTGGGCTCGATCTTGGACTTGGTGACGGATATCTTCGACAGATCTTGAAGATCTTGAGTTGGGTTTGAGGATCTTGGAAGTCATCAAGCTTGGGAGTAACTTTCTTGGAGAAAAGCTTGAGGGATCTTGTTGGATTTTGCCGGATCTCATTGGATCTTGACAGATCCGGAGGTATAAACCTCGAATCTTGTAAATCTAGCTTTATTAGTGTTGATTAGTGTAGATCTGTGGTTTATATTGATATAAATGATATCATCTGAAAGATGAAGCTGGGCTCTTGAAATCCCAACCCAGGTAGCGGACTTGAGGTGGCCTCTAGGTAGCGGACTTGAGGACCTGATTGGGAAATTGATTGTTATTTGTGAATTTGTCTTGATATGGTTAGAAATTAGGATTTTTGGTTGATTGAGAAATTGAAGGAAAATGTATGCTACGGCCAAAACCCATGCCTGGTGATTTCAATGTTTGAATTTGGAATGTCGAGAATGTTCTCGAAGAGTTTTACTTTTTGAGAAAAAAAATGTGTATATTGTTCAAATTGTGAGTGTATATGAGTGTGAGTGAGTGTTTGGATTTTAAAAGGGTAAAAAGTGTAGTTTTCATGAAATCTGAGTGAAAAGTGCTATTTGACTGAATTTGAAGGTTTTACTATATTTTGACTAAAATCTGGGGATTTTGAATACAATGACTTGGTATAAAATGTTTTGTACTAATATGGAAGTTTTGATTAAAAGTGAACATCGATCGGGTTGTGTAAAAATAAATGTTGAGGTGTGAGACCTCACTTAAATGTTTTGTGATAGTGAACGTGCTTGTACTGCCAATGAGCATATCGGTGAGATGTTTTCTTTTAAAATGATAAAGTGATTTTTCCAAGGGAATTTATTTGGAAATTGAGCTATGTGAAATGAATACTTTTCCTCAAGAAAGTTTTGGAAAAATTATCATTTGAAACTAAAAAGTGAAATTGAACTGTATTAGTAAATGGAAAAGATTGAAGTGAATCTTATTGTTTGTTTTAAATTATTTTAGGGAGTGTGCAAGGTGGTGATTTTGAACCTTACGTGGAAGCCGAACCCTACTTCGGTGAGTTTCCAGGCTTGTTTCGTATTTACGTGCAAATGTTTGTAAATGAATGTATTGAAGTGATTGTTATGTGAAAATTGACTTTTTAACCCTCTAATGGGGATGGTGTGTACTTTATCGCACCTACTCCATTTGAGTGAAAGTGATTGTGAAAGTAACTTGAAGTGATTGATTGTAAAGTGTTTTAAAGTGTATTATAGTGATTGCATGTGGTTGGAAAGGTCAGGAAATCCCTGAGACCTATAGGTGAACCCGTCAACTCGAACCGGAGGCTAGGCCTAGGTCGAGGAGAAAGGGAAGAGCCATAGGGTTACCTAAACGTCACAAAGCACAGTGACTCAGACCGGTGATACATGCTCGGAACTTGGTTTTTAAACCAGTCTCCAAAAGAGCAACAACCCAGTGAAGTGAATTGAAAATGTACTCTAGACTTGGCGTATGGACTCGTCCCTAATGGAGAGTACTCAAATAAAGTAAAGTGTTTCAAAGTGAAGTGTACTCGAGACTTGTCTCGAGAAGTGAAAGTGCAATGTACACTATCAAAATGAAGTGAAAAGTGTTTGGCATGCGGGCCCGGTGGGGGTTTGGAGGAGTAAGGAGAAAGAGAAGTTCTACATGGTAATAGTGACAGTTGACGGAGTGTCAACTACCTGGTTCGTGGTTCGTGGGCAAGTTTCGTGGAATTTGGCCCCTGAGGGCCCCCGTATCCTACATTGTATTGTTAATTGCTTTTCTATCTGTTTATATTGCAAGTATTCTTGCGAAGTGAAATTGTTTATGTGTTAAGTGACTTGCATGTTTTTTTTTGGGAACTCACGGGATTTTTAGCTCACCCTTTCCATTTGTTTTCCTTAGCAGGAAATGAGCAACCAAGTGGTGGTGCCAACCCTTGAGATTAGGGCTTTCATATGTTTTGATATGTATTTTGGAGAATTATGAATATTGCCCCTTTTGTGGACTCTTGTATAATGGAATCATGTATTTATCGAATTGTAATTGGGATGTTATGTATTTGTAAGACATTGTACTCTTCTATATTGTATCCAGGGCTTTAGTCGTTAAGTATTATTGAACAAGTGAGGGAGTGAGTCCTGGCGAGAGCCGGGCAGGCCGTCCGCCGACCCCTTTGGTCCGCCTTAGGGGAAGGTGGGGTCGTCACAGGTGGTATCAGAGCCTAGATTTGAATAGCCTGGGCATAGTGAGAGTTAGTGAATTGTTAAGGGTTTAGTAGGTTAGGAGCAAAAGTGAAGTGAGGGTTATGTGTTTATGAATAAGTATTGTTGACTTTTAAGTTAGAATGAGTATTAATAGAGTTCTTTCTTGTAGGTTATGGAGCCTGGAGGGAGTGATGGGCCTCGACACCGACAGCCTACCCTATCATATCACTTGGGTTCTAGGGGTGCCCGTGCAACTTACAACCCTAGGATCCGTACTAGCCGTGCTGCTTGTGGGTGTTGGAAGACCCACGCCTATCCTGATCAGGTGGTGCTTGCTGTCTATCGACAGAGGAAGAGGTTGACTAGGATCAACCGTGAGCGTCAGGAGGAGATTGAGAGACTCACTACTGTGGCCCAGACTCGACTTGCTAGGATTGGAGAGCTTGAGGCCGAGGTTCGCTTGGCAAATGAACGAACCGCTAGGATAGTGAGGGTGGCTCGAGAGAGGGCTGACGATATTGCTGCTGGATGTGAGGCCTTGATTGGAGGGGTGATTGAGGCCAACCGAGTAGAGGAGGCTTCGGTTGATCAGCCTCTTACTGATGCTGATTTGGGAGGAGAGCCTCCGATTGAGTCCGTTGGAGATGCTGCCATGGCTGAGGGAGACCCTCAGTACTTGATGTCTGATCCCTCTGAGGATGAGCCCGCGAAGACTTCTTCTTACTGGACCTAATAGATTAGCTTGACTTGACCTTAGGGCTTTTGTAATCTTTTGTGGGGAGTAAGCCTGTAGAGTGGGTTCCCAACTTTTGTAAAGTGCATGCTTGCTAACTTGCCAAGTACCATATTTTTGTTTAAGTGTACTTGAGAACTTGATATACCAATGTCTATCTTTTGACAAAAGCATGCTTGACTGATGTACTCTTGGCACCATGTTGTAATGAAATGTATTTATGAAAGTGTTTTGCCTATTTTCTAAAGCAATTGTTCTAATTGTGTTGTTACTTTTTCCTGTGTTCATGATAATTTGATGGCCCTCTAGAGAACTATGGACGGTAGGAGAGGACGAGGTCGGGGGCGTGGAACTAGGCTTCTTCAAAGTATATTGGAAATGACCATGAATCTACTGCTGATCAGAATCAAGGGGCTGGGGTTAACTTTGTAGAGCAAATGGCTACGGCCATGAACCGTATGACTGAGATTTTAGATCGTATGGCTGGGGAACAAGGCCCTGGACCTGAGCAACCCCTTGGTAACGTTGGAGTTGGTGAGGACCGGGCACTCGAGAGATTCCAAAGATTTAACCCCCCAAAATTCTGTGGTGAACCTAACCCTGAAGTTGCTGAGGGTTGGTTAGAAAGGATTACTGATATTTTCACTGCTTTAGACTATACTGAGGAAAGGCAAATAACCTTTGCCACGTTCCAATTTGAGGGAGCTGCTCGTTCTTGGTGGGCCATGATAAGAACCAAGTGGGAGAGAGAGAATACCCCTAGCACTTGGGTAAATTTTACTCGAGAGTTTAATGCCAAGTTTCTTCCTCCAATAGTGCAAGAGAAAAAAGAGGACGATTTCATTAGGTGTAAACAAGGATTACAGAGTGTGACGGAGTATGAGGTACAGTTTACTAAACTGTCAAGATTTGCCCCAGAGTTGGTGGCCACTGAACAAAGGAGAGTAAGAAGATTTGTCCAGGGATTGAATGTAGAGTTACAAGAGATCTTAACAGCTGCTCAAGTTAATAGTTTTAGTGAAGCCGTGGAAAGGGCTCAGAGGATTGAAGGAGCCAAAGCACAAGTGAGGAATTTTAATGCACGAAAAAGGAATGCACCTAGTGGTAGTCGTGGTCCAATGGACATGAATGTTCCAACTCCTAAGTTTGGAAGAGGAATGGGTAGAACCACCCCCTCTGGCTCGTCAAGGGGATCAAATTTGAGAGGGATATACTCAAGAGGAGGAGTGTCTAGAGGGAGTGTGAGAGGAAGAGGACTATCAAGGGGAGGTTCCCAAGGAAGTCAAGTCTCTACCCCTAGCGTGTCTTGTGGCTTTTGTGGGAAGCCAAACCACACGGAGAATGAATGTTGGAGAAAGAGTGGAGCATGTCTTAAGTGTGGTAGTACGGAGCATCAGTTATCTGCTTGTTCGATGGCCCAAGGAGGAGGTATGACCCAACCAGCAAGCAAACCCACTGCCAGTCAAGCTAGTGCCGCAGGGAATCGACCAAGAGTACCAGCTAGGGTCTACGCCATTGACCAACAGCAAGTTCCTGACCCTACTGAAGTGGTTGAAGGTACCATCCCCGTCTTTCATCGCTTAGCTGAGATTTTGATTGATCCTGGTGCATCACATTCTTTTGTGAATCCTTCCTTTTTAAATGGAGTAGACATAAAGCCTACTAGATTACCTTATGACTTGGAAGTTAAAACACCCACGGGGGAACAAAGTTTAATTACTAGTTGGGTATACAGGAATTGTGATATTTGGATAGGAGAAAGGAAGCTAGTGGTGGACTTGATTAGTCTAGACATCAAGGGGTATGATGTTATCATGGGGATGGATTCTCCAGCCCGTCATCATGCTAAATTGGATTGTAGGGCAAAGACTGTGGAATTTTCTATTCCTGGAGAGGCTACCTTGAAGTTAGACGTAAAAGGGAGGTTAGCATCATCTGCCCTCATCTCGGGGATTAAAGCGAGAAAATTGTTAAGTAAAGGGGCTCAAGGGTATTTGGCCTTTTTGATAAATCCCCCTAGTGATAAAATGAAGTTGGAGGAAGTGCCAATTGTGAAGGATTTTCCCGATGTCTTCCCAGAGGAATTAGAAAGTCTACCTCTTGAGCGAATGGTGGAATTTAAGATTGATTTGTTACCAGGGACAGCTCCAATTTCTAAGACTCCATATCAAATGGCTCCAGCTGAACTTAAGGAATTGAAGGTCCAATTACAAGATCTTTTGGAGCGAGGTTTTATCCGAGAGAGTGACTCACCTTGGGGAGCCCCTGTACTCTTTGTTAATAAAAATGATGGAAGTTTGAGGTTGTGCATTGACTATCTAGGGCTTAACGATGTGACAATAAAGAATAAATATCCTTTGCCGCTCATTGATGAACTATTTGACCAATTACAAGGATCGGTGGTCTTTTCTAAATTAGACCTTAGGCAAGGGTACTACCAATTGAGGATTAGAAAGGAAGACGTACCGAGGACTGCTTTTAACTCGAGGTACGGGCATTTTGAGTTTGTGGTAATGCCCTTTGGATTGACCAATGCTCCAGCGGCATTTATGGATTTGATGCAACGGGTCTTCAAAACCTATTTGGACCAATTTGTGGTTGTATTCGTAGATGACATTTTGGTATACTCAAAGACCCGAGAGGATCATGCTCAACACTTGAAGATAGTGCTCCAAACTTTAAGAGAACATCAATTGTATGCTAAGTTCAACAAGTGTGAGTTTTGGTTAGAGGAAGTGTCTTTTCTAGGGCATAAAATTTCTAAGGATGGAATTGCTGTGGATCCCTCCAAAGTGGAGACAGTGACTCAATGGAGGAAACCTAGAAACCCTACTGAGGTTAGAAGTTTCTTGGGCTTGGCGGGATATTACCGTCGATTCATTCAGGACTTCTCGAAGATTGCGGGGCCACTGACGGATTTGACTAAAAAGCATGTTAAGTTTGCTTGGAATCCAAAGTGTGAGGCTAATTTTCAAGAGTTAAAGAAGCGTTTGACAACAGCCCCTGTGTTGACTTTGCCAAATGGAAAATATGGGTTTGTAGTTTATTCAGACGCCTCGAAAGAAGGATTAGGGTGTGTCCTGATGCAAAATGGAAAAGTTATTGCCTATGCCTCTAGAAAATTAAAAGCTCATGAACAAAACTATCCAACACATGATTTGGAGTTGGCCGCAGTCATTTTTGCACTGAAAAAGTGGAGACATTACTTGTATGGGGTGACATTTGAGGTTTTTACGGATCACAAAAGTCTCAAGTATTTGTTCTCTCAAAAGGAATTGAATCTAAGACAGAGGCGATGAGTAGAATTTCTTGAGGACTATGATTGCACCATAAGTTATCACCCTGGAAAGGCCAACAAGGTAGCAGATGCCTTAAGTCGAAAGGCTCAAATAGCAGGCTTGATGGTAAAGGAGTGGGAACTGTTAGAAAAGGTTGGGGAATGGAACCCTCATTTGGAAAAACAGAAGGTCATCTTTGGGAATATAGTGTTGAGGTCTTCCATCCTAGAACGTATTAAAGAGGTACAAAAAGGAGATTCCATGGTGCAAAAGTGGATTGGAAAATTGAATAAAGGAGAAACCCTAGACTTTAAGTTAGGACCTGAGGGGATTTTGAGGTTTCGAAATCGTATTGTTGTTCCGGATAATGAAGAGTTGAGGAAAGAAATTTTGGAAGAAGCACATCGTTCTAAGTATACAATTCATCCTGGGAATAATAAAATGTACCAAGACTTGAAATGGATGTATTGGTGGGATGGAGTGAAGAGAGATGTGGCCAGATTTGTTCAGACCTGTCTCGTGTGCCAACAAGTTAAGGCGGAGCACCAAAAACCTTCAGGACTTTTGCAACCCTTAGAGATACCTGAATGGAAATGGGATCATATCACTATGGATTTTGTGACCGGGTTACCTAGGAGTCAAAAAGGAGATGATGCAGTTTGGGTGATAGTGGATCGACTTACTAAAACTGCTCATTTTCTACCGGTAAGTATGAAATGTCCTTTGGAGAAGTTGGCTCGATTGTACTTGGATGAAATTGTTAGACTACATGGGGTACCTGTGAGCATCGTCTCTGATAGAGACCCAAGGTTTGTTTCTCGATTTTGGCAAAAGTTACAAGAGAATTTGGGGACTAAGGTTAGTTTGAGCACTGCCTATCATCCTCAAACGGATGGACAATCTGAAAGGACAATTCAAACTTTGGAAGACATGTTGAGGTTATGTATATTGGATTTTGGAGGAAGTTGGAGTCGACACATGCCACTAGTTGAGTTTGCCTACAACAATAGTTACCATGCTTCAATTCAGATGGCTCCTTACGAAGCACTTTATGGGAGAAGGTGTAGATCACCTATTCATTGGGATGAAGTAGGGGAAAAGAAAATTTTGGATCCAACCACTATTCTCTGGGTTGAGGAGGCTTTTGAGAAAGTGAAGCTGCTTCGAGAAAGACTCCAAACGGCTCAAAGTCGACAAAAGAGTTATGCCGATAACCGAAGAAAAGATTTGGAGTTCGATGTAGGGGACAAAGTATTTCTCAGGGTTAAACCGATGAAAGGAAGAGTGGTATCCAAAAAAGGGAAGAAATTGAAACCACGATATGTAGGACCATTTGAGATTCTCAAGCGAGTAGGCAAAGTGGCATACCAGTTGGATTTACCCTCGAGCATGTCAAAGATTCATAATGTATTCCACGTGTCCATGCTTAAGAAATACCATCCAGACCCAAGCCATGTGTTGCCTTTAGGAGAGATTGAAGTGGATGAATCCTTGTCCTATGAAGAGCGACCTGTAAGAATCCTCGACAGAGAAGTGAAAGACTTGAGGAATAAGAAGATCCCATTGGTCAAAGTTCTTTGGAGGAATCATGCTATTGAGGAAGCAACATGGGAATTGGAGGAAGAGATGAAGAAGAGTCATCCAGAGTTATTTACCTAGAAAGGTAAGGAATTTTGAGGACAAAATTCTCTTAAGGAGGGAAGGATGTGAGGGCCTCAAAAAATCAAATTTTATTTCTAAAATGCCTAATAATATTTATATTGAGTTTATTATTGAAATATTAGTGAAAATATGTTTAAAGTGATTATTTCTCAATTTAGAGAATTTTATACGAATTGTTTGCCGGTGTGTGGTTTTGGCCAAATTTTAGCGTTAAAAATTGTTCCGACACGTGAATAGTGACTTGGACTTGAAATCGAGCATATGTAGTGATATTTTGGAAATATTATTATGGTGAGACAGTGTCGGGATGAAAGAAACCAGTGTAAGTTAGACTGTCGCGTGTGACGCGACAAAAAGTAACAAAAAGCACCTTTTTCCCTTAAATTAGGGAAAAGCACTTTTTGGCCTTTAAAAGCCTTGACTTCTTGGCTTCCTTAAGCTTTATTTGCTGCTGCAAAATCTGGAGTAGAGAGAGAGAGGAGAGCCGAGAGGAAGCTTGAGAGAAAGAGAGGAAATGTCTTCAACTTTTTCCTTCCATTCTTGAGCCAATCTTCTTGAAACTTCAAACACCAACACCCACCATCATCTTCATCATCCTAGCAGCCGAGGAAGAGGAGAGAGAGAAGGAGGTTTGGGCTGAAACTCTTGGAAGAAAACAAGAGGTAAGTGGGTTGATCTTCCATTTCTTTTTCTTCCTACAAATAACATGAGTTGTGAAGAGTTGATGATGATTTTGTGGCTTGATTTCCACCTTCTCACTTCAGCCGAACCAAGGAAAGGAGAGAGAGAGGGAGGTCCGAATTTTTGGAAAGGAAAAAGGAAGGAAGAAAAGCTTGGGTGATCATCTTGGGCTCGATCTTGCACTTGGTGACTGATATCTTCGACAGATCTTGAAGATCTTGAGTTGGGTTCGAGGATCTTGGAAGTCATCAAGCTTGGGAGTGACTTTCTTGGAGAAAAGCTTGAGAGATCTTGTTGGATTTTGTCGGATATCGTTGGATCTTGACAGATCCTGAGGTACAAACCTCGAATCTTGTAGATCTAGCTTTATTAGTGTTGATTAGTGTAGATCTGTAGTTAATATTGATAAAAAGAAATCATCTGAAAAGATGAAGTTGGGCTCTTGAAATCCCAACCTAGGTAGCGGACTTGAGGTGGCCTCTAGGTAGCGGACTTGAGGACCTGATTGGGAATTGATTGTTATTTGTGAATTTGTTTTGATATGGTTAGAAATTAGGGTTTTCAGTTGATTGAGAAATTGAGGAAAAATATATGTTATGGCCAAAACCCATGCTTGGTGATTTCCATATTTGATTTTGGAATGTTGTGAATGTTCTCAAGGGGTTTTGCTTTTTGAGAAAAAAATGTGTATATTGTTCAAATTGTGAGTGTGTATGTGTGTGAGTGAGTGTTTGGATTTTAAAAGGGGTAAAAAGTGTAGTTTTTATGAAATCTGAGTGAAAAGTGCTATTTGACTGAATTTGAAGGTTTTACTATATTTTGACTAAAATCTAGGGATTTTTGAATACAATGACTTGGTATAAAATGTTTTGTACTAATATGGAAGTTTTGATTAAAAGTGAACGTCGATCGGGTTGTGTAAAAATAAATGTTGAGGTGTGAGACCTCACTTAAATGTTTTGTGATAGTGAACGTGCTTGTAGTGCCAATGAGTATATCGGTGAGATGTTTTCTTTTAAAATGATAAAGTGATTTTTCCAAGGGAATTTATTTGGAAATTGAGCTATGTGAAATGAATACTTTTCCTCGAGAAAGTTTTGAAAAAATTATCATTTGAAACTAAAAAGTGAAATTGAACTATATTAGTAAATGGAAAAGATTGAAGTGAATCTTATTGTTTGTTTTAAATTATTTTAGGGAGTGTGCAAGGTGGTGATTTTGAACCTTACGTGGAAGCCGAACCCTACTTCGGTGAGTTTTCATGCTTGTTTCGTGTTTACGTGCAAATGTTTGTAAATGAATGTATTGAAGTGATTGTTATGTGAAAATTGACTTTTGAACCCTCTAATGGGGATGGTGTGTACTTTATCGCACCTACTCCATTTGAGTGAAAGTGATTGTGAAAGTGATTGTGAAAGTGACTTGAAGTGATTGATTGTAAAGTCTTTTAAAGTGTATTATAGTGATTGCATGTGGATGCAAAGGTCAGGAAATCCCTGAAACCTATAGGTGAACCCGTCAACTCGAACCGGAGGCTAGGCCTAGGTCGAGGAGAAAGGGAAGAGCCATAGGGTTACCTAAACGTCACAAAGCACAGTGACTCAGACCAGTGATACATGCTCAGAACTTGGTTTTTAAACCAGTCTCCAAAAGAGCAACAACCCAGTGAAGTGAATTGAAAATGTACTCTGGACTTGGCGTATGGACTCGTCCCTAATGGAGAGTACTCAAATAAAGTAAAGTGTTTCAAAGTGAAGTGTACTCGAGACTTGTCTCGAGAAGTGAAAGTGCAATGTACACTATCAAAGTGAAGTGAAAAGTGTTTGGCGTGCGGGCCCGGTGGGGGTTTGGAGGAGTAAGGAGAAAGAGAAGTTCTACATGCTAATAGTGACAGTTGACGAAGTGTCAACTACCTGGTTCGTGGTTCGTGGGCAAGTTTCATGGAATTTGGCCCCTGAGGGCCCCCGTATCCTACATTGTATTGTTAATTGCTTTTCTATCTGTTTATATTGCAAGTATTCTTGCGAAGTGAAATTGTTTATGTGTTAAGTGACTTGCATGTTTTTTTTTGGGAACTCACGGGATTTTTAGCTCACCCTTTCCATTTGTTTTCCTTAGCAGGAAATGAGCAACCAAGTGGTGGTGCCAACCCTTGAGATTAGGGCTTTCATATGTTTTGATATGTATTTTGGAGAATTATGGATATTGCCCCTTTTGTGGACTCTTGTATAATGGAACCATGTATTTATCGAATTGTATTTGGGATGTTATGTATTTGTAAGACATTGTACACTTCTGTATTGTATCCAGGGTTTTAGTCATTAAGTATTATTGAACAAGTGAGTGAGTGAGTCCTGGCGAGAGTTGGGCAGGCGGTCCGCCGACCCCTTTGGTCCGCCTTAGGGGAAGGTGGGGTCGTCACAATGGTACTTGGCAAGTTAGCAAGCATGCACTTTACAAAAGTTGGGAACCCACTCTACAGGCTTACTCCCCACAAAAGATTACAAAAGCCCTAAGGTCAAGTCAAGCTAATCTATCAGGTCCAGTAAGAAGAAGTCTCCGCGGGCTCATCCTCAGAGGGATCAGACATCAAGTACTGAGGGTCTCCCTCAGCCATGGCAGCATCTCCAACGGACTCAATCGGAGGCTCTCCTCCCAAATCAGCATCAGTAAAAGGCTGATCAACCAAAGCCTCCTCTACTCGGTTGGCCTCAATCACCCCTCCAATCAAGGCCTCACATCCAGCAGCAATATCGTCAGCCCTCTCTCGAGCCACCCTCACTATCCTAGCGGTTCGCTCATTTGCCAAGCGAACCTCAGCCTCAAGCTCTCCAATCCTAGCAAGTCGAGTCTGGGCCACAGTAGTGAGTCTCTCAATCTCCTCCTGACGCTCACGGTTGATCCTAGTCAACCTCTTCCTCTGTCGATAGACAGCAAGCACCACCTGATCAGGATAGGCGTGGGTCTTCCAACACCCACAAGCAGCACGGCTAGTACGGATCCTAGGGTTGTAAGCTGCACGGGCACCCCTAGAACCCAAGCGATAAGATAGGGTAGGCTGTCGGTGTCGAGGCCCATCACTCCCTCCAGGCTCCATAACCTACAAGAAAGAACTCTATTAATACTCATTCTAACTTAAAAGTCAACAATACTTATTCATAAACACATAACCCTCACTTCACTTTTGCTCCTAACCTACTAAACCCTTAACAATTCACTAACTCTCACTATGCCCAGGCTATTCAAACCTAGGTTTTGATACCACCTGTGACGACCCCACCTTCCCCTAAGGCGGACCAAAGGGGTCGGCGGACCGCCTGCCCAACTCTCGCCAGGACTCACTCACTCACTTGTTCAATAATACTTAATGACTAAAACCCTGGATACAATACAGAAGTGTACAATGTCTTACAAATACATAACATCCCAAATACAATTCGATAAATACATGGTTCCATTATACAAGA
Source organism: Gardenia jasminoides (assembly GCA_013103745.1). Lineage (NCBI taxonomy): Eukaryota > Viridiplantae > Streptophyta > Magnoliopsida > Gentianales > Rubiaceae > Gardenia > Gardenia jasminoides. Next base: position 10,776,127 of record CM023098.1, on the reverse strand, counting down.
GTCCACAAAAGGGGCAATATCCATAATTCTCCAAAATACATATCAAAACATATGAAAGCCCTAATCTCAAGGGTTGGCACCACCACTTGGTTGCTCATTTCCTGCTAAGGAAAACAAATGGAAAGGGTGAGCTAAAAAGCCCGTGAATTCCCAAAAACATGCAAGCCACTTAACACATAAACAATTTCACTTTGCAAGAATACTTGAAATATAAACAGATAGAAAAGCAATTAACAATACAATGTAGGATACCTCAGGGCCAAATTCCACCTAAAACTTGCCCACCTAACCACGAACCAAGAAGTTGACACCACAATCACTATTACCATGTAGAACTTCACTTTCTCCTTACCTCCAAACCCCCGCACGCCAAACACTTTTCACTTCACTTTAAAACATTTCACTTTAAAACACTTCACTTTATTGAGTACTCTCCAGTAGGGACGAGTCCATAGCCAAGTCCAGAGTACATTTTCAATTCACTTCACTGGGTTGTTGCTCTTATGGAGACTGGTTCAAAAACCAAGTTCCGAGCATAAATCACTGGTCTGAGTCACTGTGCTTTGTGACATTTTAAATAACCCTATGGCTCGGCCCTTTCTCCTCGGCCTAGGCCTAGCCCCCAGCTCGAGTCGAAGGGTTCACCTATAGGTCTCAGGGATTTCCTGACCTTTCCAGACACATGCAATCACTATAATACACTTTTAAACACTTTACAATCAATCACTTCAAGTCACTTTCACAATCACTTTTACTCAAATGGAGTAGATGCGATAAAGTACACACCATCCCCATTAGAGGGTTAAAAACCAATTTTCACAAAACATTCACTTCATTGCATTTATATACAATCATTTGCACGTAAACACGAAACAATGTTAAGTCCTTAATTATGCATATTATTTATGGATATTTTCCCCCTAATTATGGCCTAAATATTGTGTTAATTGCTTGATTCTACTTATATTTGGTTTTCAACCATGATTTAGGTCATTGGAGTTAAATTAGGAATTAAAAGGTGCAATTGAATGGAAATTCCAGAAGACAATCCCAGATAAGGCGCGGGTACGCTGTGTGTTGATTTGAAGGTTGCCTTTTTGAAGAAGTGAACCATTTTTCCATGGAAGACAATTGCTGGATATTTGGAAACAAGGATTTCATTTACTTTTGGGAATTGGTCAAAGACTCCTTTTAATTAGGAATATTTGTAATTGATTTCCTTACTTATTTTGTTATAGTTATTTAGCAAGTTAGATTCCAATTAGGATTCAAACTCTTTGGAGTCCTAATTTGGAAGGGAGATTATTCTTTATTTTCACTAGCTTTAGGGATAAAAGGGGACTTTCTTGGTAGATCATCATCAGCAATTTTTGATAAGTCACGAGAGCTTTCTTCGTAGGTTTTTCCTTGGTTTTTAGTTTTGGTGATTAGTCTCGCGGGGCGGACTTGGCTTGAACGAAATTCTTGGCCGCCTAACTTGGCTATTCATTGGTTTTTGAAGATTATTTCGTTCTTTTCTATTTCTTCTCTTTGTCAATCTTAATTGAACTTTCTACAAACATCCTTTGGTTACAATTCTCAATGAAGAGTGGCTAATTTCTTCGTCTAGTTAAAGGCTAATCGAGCCTTGGTTCATCAACTCTGTGAGACTTGTTTGAATTATTTTTATTTCATTAATTTACAAGTATTTGAATATTTTCTGTTGTTCATGTTAATGATTATTTCTTGCAATTAAATACCTGATCACTATTTCTTTGTGGGGATAATCTACTGTCATCTAGAACGCCAAATACGTAATCATTTGGAAGGTTTTAGTATTTGTGACAATTGACGTAATTCAGTAGTACAAGAAACTTTTGGGTTATTGTCATGGGGATATTCAATCTGGCTTAAATGAACCGAGCTTATGTGTTTGTTGGTTAGAATTGGTGGCTAATCTAATTGTTAATGCTGTTGGTGGGCTAAATCCTAAGAGTTTGTTTAGGGTTGTCTACTGGCAAGAGAGACCTTGTCGTGGCTATCGACACAGTAAGGATTGGCAGGTTGTCAGAGCTTGTTGACAACCATAACCAATTTATTTGTAAGTAATTGAATGCAATTTAGTGTCAGTGATCAAGTTGATGAAACCAAGGTGAGATTAGGCCTTTGACTAGATCTTGTTATTGATTAATTTATTTTATTTGATTCTGTGATACTTTTATTTTAATTGGAATTTTGTGGTGTCGCTTATTTTTATTTATTTTATTGGGTTTTATTAATTAGGAATTAATCAACTCCCTCCCCCCATTTATTTTATTTCATAGAAAATAATTCTTCCAGTTCCCTGAGGAGACGACCCTACTTGCCACTTACACAAATTAATTAATTTCTCGGGGTAAATTCTGGTATATCGGATAAAGTAAACTCCTTGGAATCAGGGTGAAGCTAGTAACCCATTGCACATCCGGAGTCCCTGCTCCAGTACTAGATTTAACTCAGGAATATCTCTGTAGGCAGTTAGGTTCTATTTATTTATTTTTGTACAGGCTCGACACCTGTCAAATTTTGGCGCCGTTGCCGGGGAACTTGGTGCCTTAATTGATTTATTTTCTGTGAACATTTGTTTTTATTTTATTTTTATTTTATATGCCTTTATGCCCGATCTTCTCGCATGTAATCTATGCGCATCCTCGAGATAGAGAAGACAGCCTGTGCATTGAGAAAAGAAACGAGGCAACAAGTAGAGGAATCATCTTCCTCTCCTGGACTTAAAATAGCAGTAGATCTTGCTGAATATTTTTGTGAACCAGAAAGGGAGATTGAGACCATGGCTAACGAGAGGACCCTGAGAGAACTTGCTGCACCGGATTTAAATCAACAGCCTTTATGCATAACATATCCTACTTTAGAGGCTGCATTTGAGTTAAAATCTGGATTGATACACTTATTGCCTTCTTTTCATGGACTTCCTGTGAAGATCCTCATAAGCACCTCAAGGAGTTCCATGGTCTGCTCAACAATGAAGCCTCAAGGAATCACCGAGGAGCAAATAAAATTGAGAGCCTTTCCATTCTCCCGATAAAGCTAAAGATTGGCTCTATTATTTGCCTCGTGATCAATCACTACTTGGGCTGAAATGAGACATCAGTTTTAGAGAAGTTTTTCCAGCTTCCCTGCAAGCATAAGGAAGGACATCTGTGGAATAAGACAATTCAATGGAGAGACACTACATGAATATTGGGAGAGATTCAAGCAATTATGTGCCAGTTGTCCTCATCACCAAATTTCAGACCAACTCCTCATCCAATACTTTTATGAGGGACTTACTCCATCAGATAGAAGGTTAATAGATGCTGCTAGTGGAGGTGCATTAGTGAATAAAACTCCAACTGAAGCAAGGAATCTCATTGCAAGCATGGCTGCTAATGCCCAACAATTTGGAGAAAGACAGATAATACATCCCGCCGAAGTCAATGAGGTAAATACATCTTCACTTGATCACAAATTAGATTCTCTAACATCTTTGCTGGAGAAATGGGTTGTAGGTCAAGTACAACAAGTGAAGACATGTGGCATCTGTTACAATTCTGGGCATGCAACTGACATGTGCCCCACTCTCCAAGAGGAGTCAAATGAGCATGCTAATGCAATTGAAGGATTTCCTGGACCACCTCAGAGGCGGTATGATCCTTACTCAAACAATTACAATCCAGGGTGGAAGGATCATCCAAACTTTAGCTATGCAACAAGACCTCCAGGATTTCAACCTCAGCAATATCAACCTAGACCTCCTGTGCAACCACAACAATTGGCTCCTAAGCAAGGTAATTCACTTGAGGAAATTGTTAAATCTTTAGCTACTAACATGCAACAATTTCAACAGGAGACAAGAGCTAGCATTCAAAGTATGGAGAATCAGACAAGAGCTAGCATTCAAAATTTGGAGAATCAAATGAGTCAGTTGGCTTCCACAGTCAGTCGTTTGGAATCTCAGAATCGGGCAAACTACCTTCACAAACAATCGTTAACCCGAAACAAAATGCTTGTGCCATTACATTAAGGAGTGGAAAAGAATTGCCAGAGCCTAGCAAAAAAAAGTCTGAGAAAGCAATCGAGGAAGAAATTCAAAAAGAGGAAGGGGTGACTCAATCTAAAGTTGCACAACCACAAAAAACGGAAGATGAGCCCTACATTGTGATGACGCCTCCACCTCCATTTCCTAGTCGCCTAGCCAAAGCCAAGAAAGAGGAGCAGGAGAAGGAGATTCTGAAACCTTCAAAGGTAAATATCCTCTTCTTGATGCAATTAAGCAAATTCCTCGTTATGCTAAATTTTTGAAAGAATTATGCACTACTAAGAAAAAGTTGAAAGGTTATGAAAAAGTGCATATGGGAGAAAATGTGTCAGCAGTGTTACAGAAAAAGCTCCCTCCTAAATGTCAGGACCCAGGTATGTTTACTGTTCCTTGCATGATAGGAAATGTTAAGATTGAAAAAGCTATGTTGGATTTGGGTGCTTCCGTCAATGTTATGCCTCGTTCTATTTATAATTTGATGAATTTTGGGCCTTTAAAGGAGACGGGTGTAATAATGCAACTAGCTGATAGGTCAAATGCATACCCTGATGGTGTTTTGGAGGATATTTTGGTTCAAATTGAGGGATTAGTTTTTCCTACTGATTTTTATGTGCTTGATATGGATGATAAGAATTCTCCGAATTCATCACCTATTTTATTAGGGAGACCATTTATGAGTACTGCCCAAACTAAAATTGATGTTAATAAGGGTACACTCACGATGGAATTTGATGGAGAAATTGTCCATTTTAATATTTTTGATACAAAGAAACATTCTAGTGAGTCTCATTCTATGTGTGTTATCAATGTAATTAACCCTAATGTGCAAGAGACATTTGAATTGAATGACAGGGGGAACTTAGAAGTGATGGTGGCCCAACATCGTGAGCAAACAAGTGCAGACTTCAAATCATTGTATGCTCACTTGAGATCATTCCTGAGTCAAAAGAGCTCCACAATTCATAAGTGTAAAGACTACTCCATCTATGAAGGCTATCAGGAGCATATGGAGCAAGCAATGCAAAGAATTAAAAATTTTCATCCTCCTTGATCCAATGATACTTTTTGTCTAGCCAAAGACGTTAAAGAAAGGCGCTACTTGGGAGGCAACCCAAGAATTTTAATTTTTCGTTATTTCATGTTGTTAAATTTTGATTTTTTTTCCCATATTTCGAGTTTTTATTTCTTATGCTAAGCCATTTTCTTGTTTTAATGCACATTTTGTGTTTGTAGGCCTTGGGTATGTGTGCCAAAGCATTGCTCAAAGTGGAGTTTTTCGTTTAGCTTGATCACAAGACCTTTTGGGAGGAAAGGCTTCTGATCTCAATTTCGTTTACAAAATTCGCTTGACTAGAAGACTTCAAGGGGTTGAGCTGCCTCGAGTCTTCTAAGGCTTAAAAGGTTGAGAAGACCTGCCTTCAAGGACTTAAAAAAAAGAAAGAAAAAAAAGAAAAAGAAAACTTGAGTCAATAAGGTCAAATTCCCCTAAACCTTTTCCTTTCCCTTTTTGTTTTGTTTTTACTTTTTTTTTTTCCTTCTCTTTCCCCTTCCCCGTTCTCCTTCCTTGTCTATTTTCTTTCTTTGTTTCTTCTTGGCCATCAAGCTATTGGAAGATTACATCCTTGTCTGCCACCGGTGGCTTCAGCATCGTTGTTCATGGTTCCTCCGGCTTTCAAGCCATGTACGAGTCCCATCCATCGCATCGCCATTGACAACTCCCGAACTCATGCCGATGGACACGATTTGTGTTGCGGTTATCGCTTCGACGGACGGAGCTGCTAACACACTCCGTTGCCACTGCCGGTTTGCCCACTCCTGCTGCTGCTGCTGCTGCGCTATCACAAACCCCAGTTGCCGGCTTCCATCTCCGACGCCATTGCTGCGGCTCCACAATGCTCCAGCCTTGTTCCACATTTGCGCGTGCTCAAGCTTCGCCGCGTTCCTTGCTACTCTCCGTAGCTGTACTTCGCCATTCTATACCCAGGTGCCCATTGTCGCCTTCCGCTATTATGGTCTGGAGTTGCCCGCTTTGTTCGCTTCAACATCTACCATCCACTGCTGGAATAGAATTGCTCCGGCGTCTGGGTCGTTTGCTATTGCAGTGCGGATAAGGTTTAAGTTTCCAATTCTCCCTCCGTAGCTGATGCCAGATTTCTAATTATTAGCTGCGGCCAGATTACCTGAATGTAGTTGTTGAGTCTGATATTGAGTTGATTGGATTTTTTGTCTGAGTTACTTGCTATTTCTCGGCATAGCATTGCCTGCCCGTGGTAGATACTTGGTGTTCTGAATTGGTGAATTTTGAATTTATTGGAGCTTTGCTAGACTAGAGCATGGCCAAGACTAAATTGACATCTTTGAGAAAGGGCAAAACCCCAGTCAAACCCACTCCTGTGGATGCACGCCTTCAGCACTTGGAAGAGCGGCTTCGGCACATTGATGATCGCTTGGCCAATATAGCACGTCACGATTCTCACATGACAAGGATCATGGCCGCTTATTTTGACTTTATGGGGTTCCAACCCCTTATTCCTCTCCAGCCATAACTTTGCTTTTCAGGGAAGTCCTCTGTCTTTCTTTGGTTTTATTACATTGAGGACAATGTAATGTTTAGGTGTGGGGGAGGAGTTTGTTGGCTTTGCTGGTTTGAGTTTTAATTTTTCCTAGTTTTTCCAACCTTTAGTTTCAATGTTTGTTTGTTTTCAATTTTAGTTGCTTGTTTGTGTTTTATTTTTCGTATTTTTAGTTGTTGATTGAGATGCAATTAGGAGTAGTGTAATGTCATTAGCATGAAGATTCTATTTACTTGCAATTGATTTGAAAAAGGGATGTTCTTGACATGACATATAGCCAATTGTGAGTTTTTGAGCTTAAATATCTCATTATTTAGATTTTATTTTTCATCCTTTGTGAGTGTAATTATCACACGTAGTTAGTTCATTCTAGAACTTGCTATGATATACATGTCGAGGCCACATTATTGGATTTGATGCATGAAAATGATAAGGGCAATTAGGTTTAACCCTTTTAGCTTTCTAAAACCTATCCTAATTATGTTTTCCCCTAGTTGACCAAGTTTGGACCTTAAACCTTTTTCTTGGTTTAACAACACATTTTTATCACCCTTTAACCTTTTTCTTGTAAACCTTTTTGTTTGAACCCAACGTCAAAGGGATGCCTCAATATTCTTTTGCATGAGGAAATCACGAGTCAAAGAAGCTGATTATATCTGTAGCCAGCAAGTGCTTTTATGTTCGTATGTTATCAGTGTCTTGTTGCAAAGAAAAAAAGAAACAAAAAAGAAACAAAAAAATCCCAAAAAGAAAAAAATGATGAAAAGAAAAAAAAAAAAGAAAAAGTGTGAAGCACTCATGTAAATAAGTGCTATGTTTTGATAGTGGGATCAATCCCTGTGTTATGTAAGCACTCGCTATACTTGGGAATTTGTTATCAAGCTTAAGAGCTCAATATGTGAATAAAGATGATATTTCAATTCATGCAAGGGATGATTGGGTATTCTCTTTGATGTTTATAAACCTAAATTACCTTTTGTCTAACCTTTACCCTAAGCCCCATTACAACCCTTGTTAAAGACCCTTTGATTCTTACATTTGAATTCATATTCAGTGGTGGAGATGTGATAGATTATCAAGTTTATGGCAATGACTTTCTATGGTGTTGATTTGAGTGAACATGTCCCCATTAAACATCTTGAGTGTTGAGAGCATATACTACTTTCCATGTGAGGATGGTCAAGTCTTGAACATCCTGATTTTGATGAGATTGTTGAGGATATAGAGTATTTGTGTTGTGATATTATGCTATTTCATATTTGTCATCTTGATTTTGAGTTTGGAATTAGTAAATGCTTGAGGGCAAGCATTGTCTAGGTGTGGGGGAATTTGTTAAGTCCTTAATTATGCATATTATTTATGGATATTTTCCCCCTAATTATGGCCTAAATATTGTGTTAATTGCTTGATTCTACTTATATTTGGTTTTCAACCATGATTTAGGTCATTGGAGTTAAATTAGGAATTAAAAGGTGCAATTGAATGGAAATTCCAGAAGACAATCCCAGATAAGGCGCGGGTACGCTGTGTGTTGATTTGAAGGTTGCCTTTTTGAAGAAGTGAACCATTTTTCCATGGAAGACAATTGCTGGATATTTGGAAACAAGGATTTCATTTACTTTTGGGAATTGGTCAAAGACTCCTTTTAATTAGGAATATTTGTAATTGATTTCCTTATTTATTTTGTTATAGTTATTTAGCAAGTTAGATTCCAATTAGGACTCAAACTCTTTGGAGTCCTAATTTGGAAGGGACATTATTCTTTATTTTCACTAGCTTTAGGGATAAAAGGGGACTCTCTTGGTAGATCATCATCAGCAATTTTTGATAAGTCACGAGAGCTTTCTTCGTAGGTTTTTCCTTGGTTTTTAGTTTTGGTGATTAGTCTCGCGGGGCGGACTTGGCTTGAACGAAATTCTTGGCCGCCTAACTTGGCTATTCATTGGTTTTTGAAGATTATTTCGTTCTTTTCTATTTCTTCTCTTTGTCAATCTTAATTGAACTTTCTACAAACATCCTTTGGTTACAATTCTCAATGAAGAGTGGCTAATTTCTTCGTCTAGTTAAAGGCTAATCGAGCCTTGGTTCATCAACTCTGTGAGACTTGTTTGAATTATTTTTATTTCATTAATTTACAAGTATTTGAATATTTTCTGTTGTTCATGTTAATGATTATTTCTTGCAATTAAATACCTGATCACTATTTCTTTGTGGGGATAATCTACTGTCATCTAGAACGCCAAATACGTAATCGTTTGGAAGGTTTTAGTATTTGTGACAATTGACGTAATTCAGTAGTACAAGAAACTTTTGGGTTATTGTCATGGGGATATTCAATCTGGCTTAAATGAACCGAGCTTATGTGTTTGTTGGTTAGAATTGGTGGCTAATCTAATTGTTAATGCTGTTGGTGGGCTAAATCCTAAGAGTTTGTTTAGGGTTGTCTACTGGCAAGAGAAGTAGTTACAGACCTTGTCGTGGCTATCGACACAGTAAGGATTGGCAGGTTGTCAGAGCTTGTTGACAACCATAACCAATTTATTTGTAAGTAATTGAATGCAATTTAGTGTCAGTGATCAAGTTGATGAAACCAAGGTGAGATTAGGCCTTTGACTAGATCTTGTTATTGATTAATTTATTTTCGTATTTGATTCCTGTGATACTTTTTATTTTAATTGGAATTTTGTGGTGTCGTTTATTTTTATTTATTTTTATTGGGTTTTATTAATTAGGAATTAATCGAACTCCCTCCCCCCATTTATTTTATTTCATAGAAAATAATTCTTCCAGTTCCCTGAGGAGACGACCCTACTTGCCACTTACACAAATGAATTAATTTCTCGGGGTAAATTCTGGTATATCGGATAAAGTAAACTCCTTGGAATCAGGGTGAAGCTAGTAACCCATTGCACATCCGGAGTCCCTGCTCCAGTACTAGATTTAACTCAGGAATATCTCTGTAGGCAGTTAGGTTCTATTTATTTATTTTTGTACAGGCTCGACACCTGTCAAACAAGCATGGAAACTCACCGAAGTAGGGTTCGGCTTCCACGTAAGGTTCAAAATCACTGCCTTGCACACTTCCTAAAAGAATTTAAAACAAACAATAAGATTCACTTCAATCTTTTCCATTTACTAATACAGTTCACATTCACTTTTAGTTTCAAATGATAACCTTTTTCCAAAACTTACTCAAGGAAAAGTATTCATTTCGCATAGCTCAATTTTCCAAATAAATTCCCTTGGAAAAATCACTTTACCATTTTAAAAGAAAACATCTCACCGATATACTCATTGGCACTACAAACATGATCACCTTTAATCAAAACTTCCATTTTAACCCAAAACATTTTATACCAAGTCATTGTATTCAAAAATCCCTAGATTTTAGTCAAAATATAGTAAAACCTTCAAATTCAGTCAAATAGCACTTTTCACTCAGATTTCATAAAAACTACACTTTTTACCCCTTTTAAAATCCAAACACTCACTCACACACATACACACTCACAATTTGAACAATATACACATTTTTTTCTCAAAAAGCAAAACCCCTTGAGAACATTCACAACATTCCAAAATCAAACATGGAAATCACCAAGCATGGGTTTTGGCCATAGCATATATTTTTCCTCAATTTCTCAATCAACTGAAAACCCTAATTTCTAACCATATCAAAACAAATTCACAAATAACAATCAATTCCCAATCGTCCTCAAGTCCTACCTAGAGGCCACCTCAAGTCCGCTACCTAGGTTGGGATTTCAAGAGCCAACTTCATCTTTTGGATGATTTCTTTTATCAATATTAACTACAGATCTACACTAATCAACACTAATAAAGCTAGATCTACAAGATTCGAGGTTTGTACCTCAGGATCTGTCAAGATCCAACGATATCCGACAAAATCCAACAAGATCTCTCAAGCTTTTCTCCAAGAAAGTCACTCCCAAGCTTGATGACTTCCAAGATCCTCGAACCCAACTCAAGATCTTCAAGATGCGAAGATATCAGTCACCAAGTGCAAGATCGAGCCCAAGATGATCACCCAAGCTTTTCTTCCTTCCTTTTTCCTTTCCAAAAATTCGAACCTCCCTCTCTCTCTCCTTTCCTTGGTTCGGCTGAAGTGAGAAGGTGGAAATCAAGCCACAAAATCATCATCAACTCTTCACAACTCATGTTATTTGTAGGAAGAAAAAGAAATGGAAGATCAACCCACTTACCTCTTGTTTTCTTCCAAGAGTTTCAGCCCAAACCTCCTTCTCTCTCTCCTCTTCCTCGGCTGCTAGGATGATGAAGATGATGGTGGGTGTTGGTGTTTGAAGTTTCAAGAAGATTGGCTCAAGAATGGAAGGAAAAAGTTGAAGACAATTCCTCTCTTTCTCTCAAGCTTCCTCTCGGCTCTCCTCTCTCTCTCTACTCCAGATTTTGCAGCAGCAAATAAAGCTTAAGGAAGCCAAGAAGTCAAGGCTTTTAAAGGCCAAAAAGTGCTTTTCCCTAATTTAAGGGAAAAAGGTGCTTTTTGTTACTTTTTGTCGCGTCACACGCGACAGTCTAACTTACACTGGTTTCTTTCATCCCGACACTGTCTCACCATAATAATATTTCCAAAATATCACTACATATGCTCGATTTCAAGTCCAAGTCACTATTCACGCGTCGGAACAATTTTTAACGCTAAAATTTGGCCAAAACCACACACCGGCAAACAATTCGTATAAAATTCTCTAAATTGAGAAATAATCACTTTAAACATATTTTCACTAATATTTCAATAATAAACTCAATATAAATATTATTAGGCATTTTAGAAATAAAATTTGAATTTTTGAGGCCCTCACAACCATATTTTTGTTTAAGTGTACTTGAGAACTTGATATACCAATGTGTATCTTTTGACAAAAGCATGCTTGACTGATGTACTCTTGGCACCATGTTGTAATGAAATGTATTTATGAAAGTGTTTTGCCTATTTTCTAAAGCAATTATTCTAATTGTGTTGTTACTTTTTCCTGTGTTCATGATAATTTGATGGCCCTCTAGAGAACTATAGACGGTAGGAGAGGACGAGGTCGGGGGCGTGGAACTAGGCTTCTTCAAAGTATTGGAAATGACCATGAATCTACTGCTGATCAGAATCAAGGGGCTGGGGTTAACTTTGTAGAGCAAATGGCTAAGGCCATGAATCGTATGACTGAGATTTTAGATCGTATGGCTGGGCAACAAGGCCCTGGACCTGAGCAACCCCTTGGTAACGTTGGAGTTGGTGAGGACTGGGCACTCGAGAGATTCCAAAGATTTAAACCCCCAAAATTCTGTGGTGAACCTAACCCTGAAGTTGCTGAGGGTTGGTTAGAAAGGATTACTGATATTTTCACTGCTTTAGACTATACTAAGGAAAGGCAAATAACCTTTGCCACGTTCCAATTTGAGGGAGCTGCCCGTTCTTGGTGGGCCATGATAAGAACCAAGTGGGAGAAAGAGAATACCCCTAGGACTTGGGTAAATTTTACTCGAGAGTTTAATGCCAAGTTTCTTCCTCCAATAGTGCAAGAGAAAAAAGAAGACGATTTCATTAGGTGTAAACAAGGACTACAGAGTGTGACGGAGTATGAGGCACAGTTTACTAAACTGTCAAGATTTGCCCCTGAGTTGGTGGCCACTGAACAAAGGAGAGTAAGAAGATTTGTCCAGGGATTGAATGTAGAGTTACAAGAGATCTTAGCAGCTGCTCAAGTTAATAGTTTTAGTGAAGCCGTGGAAAGGGCTCAGAGGATTGAAGGAGCCAAAGTACAAGTGAGGAATTTTAATGCACGAAAAAGGAATGCACCTAGTGGTAGTCGTGGTCCAATGGACATGAATGTTCCAACTCCTAAGTTTGGAAGAGGAATGGGTAGAACCACCCCCTCTGGCTCGTCAAGGGGATCAAATTTGAGAGGGACATACTCAAGAGGAGGAGTGTCTAGAGGGAGTGTGAGAGGAAGAGGACTATCAAGGGGAGGTTCCCAAGGAAGTCAAGTCTCTACCCCTAGCGTGTCTTGTGGCTTTTGTGGGAAGCCAAACCACACGGAGAATGAATGTTAGAGAAAGAGTGGAGCATGTCTTAAGTGTGGTAGTACGGAGCATCAGTTATCTGCTTGTCCGATGGCCCAAGGAGGAGGTTTGACCCAACTAGCAAGCAAACCCACTGCCAGTCAAGCTAGTGCCACAGGGAATCGACCAAGAGTACCAGCTAGGGTCTACGCCATTGACCAACAGCAAGTTCCTGACCCTACTGAAGTGGTTGAAGGTACCATCCCCGTCTTTCATCGCTTAGCTAAGATTTTGATTGATCCTGGTGCATCACATTCTTTTGTGAATCCTTCCTTTTTAAATGGAGTAGACATAAAGCCTACTAGATTACCTTATGACTTGGAAGTTAAAACACCCACGGGGGAACAAAGTTTAATTACTAGTTGGGTATACAAGAATTGTGATATTTGGATAGGAGAAAGGAAGCTAGTGGTGGACTTGATTAGTCTAGACATCAAGGGGTATGATGTTATCATGGGGATGGATTCTCTAGCCCGTCATCATGCTAAATTGGATTGTAGGGCAAAGACTGTGGAATTTTCTATTCTTGGAGAGGCTACCTTGAAGCTAGACGTAAAAGGGAGGTTAGCATCATCTGCCCTCATCTCGGGGATTAAAGCGAGAAAATTGTTAAGTAAAGGGGCTCAAGGGTATTTGGCCTTTTTGATAAATCCCCCTAGTGATAAAATGAAGTTGGAGGAAGTGCCAATTGTGAAGGATTTTCCCGATGTCTTCCCAGAGGAATTAGAAAGTCTACCTCCTGAGCGAATGGTGGAATTTAAGATTGATTTGTTACCAGGGACAGCTCCAATTTCTAAGACTCCATATCGAATGGCTCCAGCTGAACTTAAGGAATTGAAGGTCCAATTACAAGATCTTTTGGAGCGAGGTTTTATCCGAGAAAGTGACTCACCTTGGGGAGCCCCTGTACTCTTTGTTAAGAAAAATGATGGAAGTTTGAGGTTGTGCATTGACTATCGAGGGCTTAACGATGTGACAATAAAGAATAAATATCCTTTGCCGCTCATTGATGAACTATTTGACCAATTACAAGGATCTGTGGTCTTTTCTAAATTAGACCTTAGGTAAGGGTACTACCAATTGAGGATTAGAAAGGAAGACGTACCGAGGACTGCTTTTAACTCGAGGTACGGGCATTTTGAGTTTGTGGTAATGCCCTTTGGATTGACCAATGCTCCAGCGGCATTTATGGATTTGATGCAACGGGTCTTCAAAACCTATTTGGACCAATTTGTGGTTGTATTCGTAGATCACATTTTGGTATACTCAAAGACCCGAGAGGATCATGCTCAACACTTGAAGATAGTGCTCCAAACTTTAAGAGAACATCAATTGTATGCTAAGTTCAACAAGTGTGAGTTTTGGTTAGAGGAAGTGTCTTTTCTAGGGCATAAAATTTCTAAGGATGGAATTGCTGTGGATCCCTCCAAAGTGGAGACAGTGACTCAATGGAGGCAACCTAGAAACCCTACTGAGGTTAGAAGTTTCTTGGGCTTGGCGGGATATTACCGTCGATTCATTCAGGACTTCTCAAAGATTGCGGGGCCACTGACGGATTTGACTAAAAAGCATGTTAAGTTTGCTTGGAATCCAAAGTGTGAGACTAGTTTTCAAGAGTTAAAGAAGCGTTTGACAACAGCCCCTATGTTGACTTTGCTAAATGGAAAAGATGGGTTTGTAGTTTATTCAGACGCCTCGAAAGAAGGATTAGGGTGTGTCCTGATGCAAAATGGAAAAGTTATTGCCTATGCCTCTAGAAAATTAAAACCTCATGAACAAAACTATCCAACACATGATTTGGAGTTGGCCGCAGTCATTTTTGCACTGAAAAAGTGGAGACATTACTTGTAGGGGGTGACATTTGAGGTTTTTACGGATCACAAAAGTCTCAAGTATTTGTTCTCTCAAAAGGAATTGAATCTAAGACAGAGGCGATGGGTAGAATTTCTTGAGGACTATGATTGCACCATAAGTTGCACCTCGAAAAGTTATTACACTACTAGAAAACCAATTCGAAAAGGAAATGAAACACTTTATATATACCACTCATAAAGAAGTGCTATGAGTACATCATAGGAACATATCTTTAACAAAAGGTACACACAGGTACATCAAGTTCACAAGTACACTTAAACAAAAGTACAACACTTGAGAAGTTTATAAGTATGCAATCACAGGAATTGAGAACCTACTCTACTGGCTTTTCTCACAAAAGGTTACATAAAACCCCAATTTCGCACTAGGCTAATCCATCAAGCCTCAGAAGAAGAAAACTCCGTGGAAGCACTCTCTGACGGGTCAAACTCTAGATACTGGGGATCTCCCTCAGCCATAGTGGCCTCACCCACAGATTCGCTCCGATGATCTCCTCCCATATCTGCATCAGAAGGGGGTTGATCAATAGTAGCCTTCTCAACCGGATTAACCTCGAGCACTCCCTCTACTAAAGCCTCACACTCAGCCACAATACCATCATCTCGCTCTCGAGCAACTCTCATAACTCTAGCCACTCGCTCGTTAGCCGAGCGGGCCTCCTCCTCAAGTGTACGGATCCGATCGGCTTGATCCTGCCTCTCGGTAATCAATCTGTCCACCTCCTCTTGTAACTCCTCACGAACCCTAGTTAGGGTCCTCCTCTCACGATTGATCGCCAGAACTACCTCATCAGGATAGGCATAGCCCTTCCAACATTCCCAGTCACGCCTAGTTTTGGTTTTAGGGTTGTAGGCCATGCGGGCACCCCCCGAACCCAGTCGATAAGAAACTGTAGGCTGCCTATGACCAGGCCCGTTACTATCACCACCAAACTCCATACCTACAAAATAAACTCCATTAGCACTCAACCAAACTTAAGCATCTTTATCACTTTAAACATAAATAGCAGGTATCTCTTACATTTCTTTCAAACCTACTAAACCCTTAAATGCTCAAAAACTCTAATTCTCAACCATTCACCAAGTGATAACGTCAACATACATTTATCATACAATCTAATCCCGCGATCCAGCATCCTAAGAAAATGAAACCAAAGGTCCTCTATTAAGGGTTTCCTTCCAAGATTGATTTGTAACTTCATAAAGGAAAATCAATTTTCCCTCTTTTCTCTCAAATTTTGGACAAAGAAATAAAGCCAAGCAAGTAGAGTTTCTTTTCACTTTTTTTTTTCCTCTCAAAATTCCGTCTACGAAGAATAGAAGAAATAAAATGGAAGATGAAAAAGGTTTGAAAGCTTGGCTATTTATGTTAATTGATCAAAAACTATAACTATTAGTTTGGTACCAAATGTCAAGTTTTCATTGTTTTCCTCTAAAATATCTTTGAAACTTTGCCAATAAGCCCTTCTTTTACATCCAAATATAGTTTACATGCTTAAATAGGCTTGACTAGCTCAACTAAACCCTTGCAAATATTCATAATATAATTGGACGAAAACAAGAAGATACGAATTTATATGCATATGTAAATTGTTTTCCCATCACGAAGAAATAACTTTCTTATTCAAGTGGAAATTTTGAAAATACATTTCGAAAACACCTTTAACTCTTGGGCGTTACAATCTTTTCCCCTTAAGGGTATTGTCCCCGATACTCAAACTCATACTAATCAGGGTTATAACAAATCACAAAAGTCAATCAAATACTAAGAGTTACTCTTAAGCCTCAATCATATTAACGTCAAACTCTCGATCAAATCAATTCATATAATAAACTCTCAAGCAATAACACTTACCAACCATCAAGTTCCAGAAACACTCTAGTCCTACTTTCCACAGGCCAGTATCCTAAACTTTTAGCCTAAGATACACTACAGAGATCTGAAGCCTAGGCTCTGATACCACCTGTTACTACCCCACCTCTCCCTAGGGCGTACCCTAGAGTATCGGTGGCCGTCTGCCTAGTTCTCGCCAAGACTCACTCACTCAAACGATCAATAATACTTAACAACTAAAATTCCTTACATAACTTTAAAATACACAATACTTCCAAATCCACAACTTCAAAGTTACAAACCCAAAATACATAAAGCATTTAATCCATACATTCAGGTTCCATAATACAAAAGCTCTCAATATCCATAATTCAAAGTTCTCAAAAACATTAAACAGAAGTAAACCCTAACACTAAGGGTTGGCACCTTCACTTGGAATCTCATTTCCTATTAAGGAAAAACAAATAGGAAAGGGTGAGCTAAAAAGCCCGTGAGTCCCAAAACATGCAAGTCACTTAACACATAAAGAAATTCACTTCACAAATAACACTTGGAATTTAAACAGACAGGAAAGCAATTAACAAGACAATGTTGGATACGGGGGCCCTCAGGGGCCAAGTTCCACGAAGCCTGTCCACGAACCAAGTAGTTGACACTCCGTTAACTCTCACAATCAAAACCATGTAGACCATCACTTATCCCTTACTCCTCCAAAACCCCCACCGGGGCCAACTCCAAACACTTAACACTTTATAACACTTTACTTGGTTTTATGTACTCTCCAGTATTAGAGACGAGTCCTTACGCCAAGTCCAAAGTACAATTCATTTCACTATATATATATATATATATATATATATATATCACTGATTTAATACTCTTAACGGAGACAAGTGCAAGAGCCAAGTCTCGAGCATATATATCACTGTACTTTATATATATAACTGCACTAACCCTATGGCTCGTCCCTTTCTTCTCGACCTAGGCCTAGCCTACGGTTCGAGTCGAAGAGCTCACCGATAGGTCTCAGGAAATTCCTGACCTTTCACACACACACATAAGTCACTACATAACACTTTTACCATCAATCATTACACTACACTTTCACAATTATTTTTCACTCAAATGAGGGTTAGTGCGATAAAGTACACACTACCCCATCAGAGGATTCAAAAAACCATGTTTCACTTTAAAATCACTTTACTAAACACAATTGCAGTCATTTTCACTTAATCACATATCAAGCATGGAAACTCACTGAAATAGTAGGGTTTGGCTTCCACGTAAGGATCAAATTCACTTCCTTGTACACCCCCTAAAAACATTTAAAACAATAGTTAAGATACCCTCCTTCACTCGTTAATTAAAACAATTCACTTTCACTTCTTAGTTTCAATCAATATTTTTCCCCAAAATCCCCTCAAGGAAAAGCTTTCATTTCATATGATAAAATGTCTCAATGGGTCTTTTGAAGATCACTATATCATTTAAAATATAACACGCCACCGATGTACTCCCAAACCATCACTTTTCAAATCCTTTTTATTATAGAATTTAGGTGAGGTCTCATACCTCAAAATCACTTGTTTCACAATTATTCAACACTTGTTCTTATTCAAAGCTTTAACACAAGTTTAAACAATTCTTATCAAGTCTTTACATTCAAAATTCATAGAAATTAACCACAATATTGTAAAAATCCTCGAGTCCTTCAATTCAACACTTTTTATCCAAAAGTTTATGAAAAACTTCACTTTTCATCATTTAAAATCCAAGAGCTCACTCTACTCAAACATACATTCGCAGATGAACATAACACGTATATTCTTAGGCAAAATCTCTTCAAGAAAAATCACAAAATCTCGAAATCAAACATTAAAATCACCAAGCATGGGTTCGGCCATCTCATACATTTTCCTTCAAAATTTTCAACAACAAAAACCTACTTCCTAACCATATCATGACTAGTTTCATGAATATCAATCAAATCCACAATCAGGTCCTCAAGTCCGCTACCTAAGTTGGGATTTCAAGAGCCCAACTTCATCATTTTAGATATAATCATTTCTACCGATGTAACCCATGGATCTATGATATTTAACACTAATAAAGCTATATCTAGTAGTTTTGAAGTTTATACCTTCGGATCCATCATGATCCAACAAGATCAAAGAAGATCTTGTGAGCTCCTCTTCCAAAGAATGCTTCCAAGCCTAGCAAACTCCAAAAGCTTCTACCTTTGCCCTTGATCCACTAGCTTTGTTAGTGATTTTCCACAAAAACTTCAAGAACAAGAACAATACACACCCACAAGCTTTTCTTTCTCTTCTCTTCCTCTCTTTTTCTCCCTCAAGTTTCGGACCAGCCCCCTCTCTCTCTTCCCTCTCTCACGGCTGCAAGAATGAAGAGGATGAAGGTCTTCAATGGTGGCTTGAAGCTCCAAGGAAGGAAGGAAGAAGAAAGGAAAAAGTAAAGCAATTTTCTCTCTCTCTCTCCCTTCTTGTTGCTGTCAGCCTCCCCCTCTCTCTTCAAGCAAAAAGTGGCTGAAAATGTGAAGCTCCAAGAAGCCAAAAGTCAAGCCTTCAAGAGACAAAAAGGTGCAAATCCCATGATTTAAGGAAAAAGTGACTTTTGGTCACCTTATGTCGCGTCGAGCGCGACACTCTAACTTACACTATTTTATTTCATTCCAACACTGTCCAACCTTAAATATATATATCAGTAATATCACTACACACGCTTGTTTTCAACTTAAAGTCACTATTCACATTTCGGGACAAAATTTAACGTTTAAATTGGCCGAACACACACACCGGCAAATAATTCTCGAAAAATTCACTAAATTAGAAAATATTCACTTTAAACATAAATTCACTCATTTTTCAATGAATAAACACAATGTAAACATTATTATGCAATTTTAAAATAAAATCTGAATTTTGAGACCCTCACATTACAGACGGACTCTGCATGTTAAGCATAAAACCAAAATAAATAATAGCCAATCATGCAGATAGCAATTTTTGTAGGTTCATTCAAGGTCTATGTACTCGTCCATTCCCTGCAAATATGTAACAGGTTACATGGCCTAGTTGGGATTATTCATGGGACACTTGCTGCAGGCTTGCATCACAGTTGGTCAGTACAAGTTAGCAAGTTTGTCCACTTACATAAGTATATAAAACAGCAATGTTTACCTAAAAATCAAAGTACAGTGAACCGAGCAAGAAAACCAATAATGAAAACTTGTTTTGGTAACAAAAAGGAGTTTTAAGTGGAATGAAATGAGCTAGCAAGCAGTTGAAATCACGACAGCATCCCATTGTTTTTCACGCCTAGATCATGGAGGTAGCTCGTTTTGTGATTTCGATTTAGTTTCAGAAGAAGATGTAACTGATGTAACTGATGTAACTGTTCTTGACGTAAATGCAGGAAAATTCTTAGATTTCTTTTACATGATAGATTCATTGAGATTCATCCAAAACTGTTGGATATTTAGAGAAAAGGCCTGTGCAAGTCCTGAACCCACGGCTAATGTTTGAAAGCCTAGACTGTATTGAGCTATCGGACCGGTTAAAGTCATTGAGTGGTATGCTTTCTGGCATAATTGGGACTTAAAACTTAGCAGAGGTAAAAATCTGGTAAATTTGGATAAAAATAAGAAAACCGTCTCGTTTAATTGTGGAATATTTGAACCAAAATGATTTTGAGTGAACGAGTCGGTTCATTGCCCAATTTCGACCAAGCCTAAAATTTTTCAAATTTCGGCAACTAAACTTTTTTAATGGCATCCTAAATTTAAACGTTGTCAATTGCAATGCATGATTGACAATAACTTTTATCACTTTTTTTTTTTAAATTCATCTCTATCACAAAGCAAATTACTATTTCCCTTTTATTATTTTATCACAACTATCTTATAAATTACGACTCTATAATTTTTGAGAATTTAAAATTAGGAAATATTGCTTTGATTAACTCTTGCACCCTTTATTCAATAAAAGTTTTATTTAACGTTCTAACAAGCAATATTTAAGAATATCATAATGATGATTGAACTGATCATCTCTAACATGCAGTGAAGTTTCCGCAACCATTTACATATTGAGTCAATAATTCTTTGACCTGATCATTTTTTCAAGTCAGTGAACGATTCGGTGTTTTAAACCCTTGCCTACGATCCTCGCAGTACTACCACAAGCTCTAACCAATTTAGCTAGTAGGCCAAGTGAATGAAGGATTCGGTTAAGAGGTGAATGTGCACGCCTAAGTATACAATACAATCGCTCCAATGCATCCATTCAATGTGCATAAGGATACAATATAAATCACTCGCACAGCTACTCAAATGGTAATTTATTCCACAATAACTAATTACGCTCCATTTCATTTCTGTAGATTATCACATGCCAAGAGCCATCTTAGATTGGTACTTACTTCTTCCATCTTCTAAGGATCATCATCAGAGTCATTCTCCACATAAGGTACATCAGGATATGTAAATCCCAAATAAAGAAGAAGGCTCGTCATCAAAATTGGGACGAAGAAAATCGCCTTCGCGCGTGGAGGAACCGATGGCAGTACCAGCGGCAACAACACTAGAGATACTATCAAAACCACCATCGTTGCTATCCCTAGTATGGTGAGGTATCTAACCATACTGTTCAATTATCAAGGAGGACTAAGTTGAAGTTCACGACAAGCTCTACTGTAGCTTTTTAATCAATTGTATATTGTATAACAATTTCTGTCTATTTATAAAATTCTACTGAATTTCAATGGAGCTGTTGTAGAGTAAAAAGAGTGGGAAATGATATGAGTGAACAAGGGAAGGAATGACAGATAGCTGAATTGATACTGTAGATTTAGGCAATAAGTTCTATGTTTAGGGGTTTTGTAACGGATGTTAGTGATAGGGATTTTCTTTACTCCTCAAATTTTAAATAACCTTGATAACCCTATATTACCGCAAGTATACGGATCGTTCATTGAGTATAGGGAAATAAGGTGTCGATCCCACAGGGAACTATGGTTTTACAAACACTAAAGTTTAATCACTTGCTTTATTATCTAGAAAACAACTAAAGGAAAGCAAGTAAAGTAAGGAAAGCTAGATAAAAGGGAGAAGGTGGTAAACCGACCTAAGGAAGAGGGATAAAGCAATTAAAACCAACCGTTAGGTGTCAAAGACATCCAATTGGTGGTAGACAAGAAATAAGAAAGCAAGTAAAGAAATTAGAGAGTTAGGTTAGAGAGAGTTTTTAAGATCAAGTTGGAGGAATCCTAGAGCTTTAGAATCCCTTGTTATGTTAAGATTAGAAGTTAGTCAAGTTTATTATGTCATTTCTCCAATGATTCGCTAAGGTATAACTTCCTTTTGTAGGACATCACTTTCGTCAATGGTCATGTGTAGTGCAAGCTCTCATTTAACATGAGCTAGTCACTGAGAATTGCTTTCGCCAATTCCTTAACTCCTTTGAATCTTCCTTGACCTATTTTCATAGAAAAAAGAGAGAAACAAGTTAAATAAGCTCAATGAAGTTATAGTTTAAAATCACAACCAACCAACTATATTCACTACTTTCGTGAGAATATAAGTTAATGTTTAAGAACTTAGATCTTATTGAGGGCAAGTTTTTCATTGCTCATTAACATCAAATCATTAATAGTTGGTAGCTAATCAACCATAAAGCATAAGCACAAGTGTTAAACTAGCAAAATCAATGAAGACATAGATAACTCAACTACTTCATAATCACAACTAAAACAAGTTCATCCTAACTCTAGGATTAAAAAGGCTTAGTTAGACATCATATTAAGAACATTTAAGCATAAACAAACTTGCACAAAGCCATGAAATTTAAGCACAAGAGGCAAAGTAAAGGAAGAAGGAATCTTATTCAATTTCTTGAAGTTGAATCCTTGAGTTTCTTCACAAGTTCATCTCCCAAATACAAAGTGCAAGATTCCTCACAACTTTCACTTTTACTCTCTTTAGAAACTACAAACTAAGAACTAGAACCTAACTAATGAACTAGAGCTATTCTCTAGTCTTTTTTCTCTCTTCAATGGAATGCTTCTAATTGTCTACAAAAGGCCCTATTTATAGAAGATTACAACCATATGAATCCAAAATTATGTCATGTGAATACAAGACAAGTTGGCCTTCAAAAGTCAAGGAAAATGGCTTCTTAAATCTCTTTGTCTTCATGCATTGAATCCTTTGAATTTCAACCCTCAAATGAGTTGTAATGTTGTGTTTTGGATTGGCAATGAATTCTTTCTTCAATCTTCCAAAAATTCTTTACGTAACTTTGGCTGAAATTTGTCCAAAAACTGAGTTGGAAAATCTGGAATTCGGCTGCAACTTGCAGCAGTCACTTTCTGACGATCCGCGATGTGGATCCGCGATGAAGAGGCTCGCGGATCCGGTTCCCTGGCCCCTCTGAGAGGGATTCGCGAGCTAATCATTTCTTTCACTTGTTGGTTCGCCTTTTGCCTCGCGACTCCACTTGAAACTTGCAAATTTCGAGCTTTTTGTCGTGAAATTGGCGCGTTAATTGCTCCGACTTTTATCCCTTTGATTCCTTGATATTCCAATTGCATTTTCCATTTTTCAATTTGGAATTTCTTCACCTTCGGATATTTCAATTTCTCAACTTTACGTCCAAATTTCTTTTTGGAAATTTCTTCTCATTTTGTCCTCATTTGATAATTGGACAAGCAATCCTACAAAAACATGAAATTTTCATCACATTAATCTATAGAAATTCAATTTTCATCATTGAAGCCATAAAATGCAAAATTAACTAGAAACCCTAGTTCATTAGCTACAAAAATAGCAAAAACACAAAAAAAACTACATAATTAAACCTATTAAAAGCATGCAAAATATTGACTTATCAATTCCCCCACACTTGAACCATTGCTTGTCCTCAAGCAATCAAGAATTACAAACCAACAATGATTTAAGTGTTTGTGCACTTTTAAATTCAACTTCTCAAAACAAAGTAGATAACCATTTTGTAATTATTCATTAAACCACAAGTACTTATAATACCAAGTAAAAGAGAGTAATTATACCATAAGTTCTACTAGTTCAATTCAATTTCTCACTCCTCACCCAATTTCACAAGCAAGGTGAATCATATAGCGAATAAAATGCTTCCTAAACCCATAATCATTTTCAAGAGAGGGATTTATTCATATAACATATCAAACATATATTTAAACTGTGAAAATATCTTTTGACGAGAAGATCGACATTTTTAGATGAAAAACCCCTGTTACTCAACATTTCACTTATTTGTCTACATTTCACTTAGATGAAGAACCCCTGTCTACTCAACATTTCCCCAGTCACTAAGCACATTGAAATAGAGCTTTCATTTTCTTTTTCTTCTTTCTTTTTCTCTTTTTTTTTCATAGAAAGATAAATATATATTCCCTCAAAAGAATAATTATGAGAAAAGTACTACATTTATCAACCACATTTATCACTCCACTATGCAAAAATCAAATAAAGAAAAGAAATCTCATTAAACATACAAAATTAGGAATAATTTCCTCCATTTTACAAAATATACTTTCCATAAATTGTAAAAATTTTAATCACAAAATAGTTATCTCCAAGTTAATTGAGAAATTGAAACATATTGGACAGGATTTGCGAAAAAAATTTTGACCAATTTTTAACATATAACAATCACATAATTCCTCCCCCCCCCCACACTTAAAATGCACATTGTCCTCAATGTGTAAGGAATAATAAGATAAGATAGATAAGAAAGTAATACTTCCCTTTTTAACGTGATTAAATTGGTCCACTTTGCTCCACATCTTTGATGAGTGCCATCCGAGAACCTTTAATCCTTGAAAAATTTTGACAAGAAACTGCAGGAAAAGGTTAATTTCAAGGAGCTGCGAAGCATAGTGCGCGTATCAGTTCGCAGATTTGGATGGGAAAGTCTCAGAACCAGATCCGTGACCCATGGATCCGCGATTTATACATCGCGTATTGATCGACGGATCCCCAGAAATGTTCTCTGATTCTGATCCGCGAACTTCAGATCCGCGAGGCAGATATCGCGTATTGACTCGCAGATCCTTCTGAAAATTCAGTTCTGCAATTTTTCTGCAGCTGTTTCATTGGTTTCTCATTTTCTACTATTTCCAGAATAAAAATCCTGTTTGTTAATTATGCAATGCACATTCTCTAACACATGTAATATGATCAAAAAAACATAATTAACCTCATTTATTGAATCAAAAACAACTAAAACACAAATTGAGGTATGAAGATGTTTGCATTTTCACTATTCATCGTGCACCAAAAAGGTTATTTTTCCATGCTTGACTTTTCCTACAAGACAAACACAACAAACACACTTAAAAACATAAAACAAACATACTTAAACATAAAATCACACCACACTAACTTAAACTTAAACAAAATTGGGTTGTCTCCCAAAAAGCGCTTTTGTTTAAAGTCGTTGGCTGGACTCAAAAGTGTTTCTCTTTAAAAATCACTTTGGAGGTGAAAAGGAACTTGTTCCTTCCCAAGGGTTAAAGCTTTTGGTTCCATTCTTCTCAAATGAAGCTTCCCCTTTCTCCAAATCATCCTCATCATCAAACAAAGAAGGATTAGAATTATCATATATTAAATGAGGAATTTTTGAGAAACATTGAAAACAATCCCAAAGTTCACTTGGTTTTTTCCTTTTTTCTTCATTAACTTGAGGGATTTCATGCTCTTTAAAGATCTCTTTTTCTTTGTTCTTCACATGGAACATGTCATTAACAAATAAGCCATCATTATGCAATTCTTGAACAATATCTACCTCTTTAGGCTTAAAAGCTTTTCCATGCCATAATTCAAGATCTTTATTTTCATGGAGGTTAAACACCAATTCTTCTTCATTCACTCTAAACTTAATTATGCCTTCTTGAACATCAATTAGAGTGCCGGTGGTAGCTAGAAAAGGTCTACCTAATATAATAGGTAAATGAATATCTTCTTTCATATCAAGGACAATAAAGTCAACCGGAATAAAGAAATCCTTAACCTTTATAAGGACGTTTTCAATCATACCAACCGGGTGCTTTAATGACCTATCTGCCAATTGAAGAGTGATGTTTGTGTCCTTCATCTCCCTTAAATCAAGTCTCCGAGCTGTGGAAAGTGGTATCAATGATACACTTGCACCTAAATCACATAAAGCATTAGAAAATTGGAGATGACCAATGGTACAAGGTATAGTAAAGCTTCCCGGATCTTTGAACTTTTGTGAGAGTTTATTTTGAATCCTTGCCGAACATTCCTCCGCTAATGCTATGGCCTCATAATCTTCAATTTTACTCTTTTTGGACATGATATCCTTCAAAAATCTTGCATAAGAGGGAATTTGTGAAATAGCATCAATAAAAGGAATGTTAATTCTTATTTGTTTAAAATTTTGAGCAATTTTCTCAAATTCCTTCTCCTTATTGCTCTTCTTCAACCTATCAGGAAAAGGAATAGAGTTAGAAGCATTCTTAATAGGAATATGAGAAGAAGGCATATCAATAGCATCATGTTTATCAAATTCTTATTCTTTTTCCTTATTTTTCTCATTTTCATGAGTTTTACCACTTTTACCAAGGTTATTATCCTCTAATGTTTTACCACTCCTAAGAGTGATTGCATTAACATGTTCTCTTGGATTAACCTCAGTTTTACTTGGAAGCTCTCCCGATTTTCTTCCATTAAAGGCATTAGCTAATTGACCTATTTGATATTCTAAACTTCTAAACCTATGGTCAATTTTCTTGTCCATTTGTTCAAACCTTTCATTTGTGCTTTGAGCATGCTTTTCTAGGGCTTTTTCCCAAGTTGGTTGAGGCTCAAGTGGTTTAGAAGGAAATCCGGGTAGATTAGAAGATCTTAGGTTATGAGGTTGATCCCTCCACCCAAAGTTGGGATGATTCTTCCATCCGGGATTATAAGTGCTTGAATAAGGATTATCTTGAGGTGGTCGGTTAAAGTTGTTGGCAAAGTTAACTTGCTCAACATTCTAACACATGCAAGCGTCATGATTACCACCACAATTTGAACAATAAGCATTACTTACACAAGAACTTAAACCATTTCCTCCTTGTTTACTAAACATGTTAGTAAGATTTTGCATTTGAGCACATAACATGTTAATAGTATTGAGTTCATACATACCGGCCGGTCTTCTTTGGTTACCTCTTTCATTAGCCCATTGGTAATTATTAGAAGCCATTTCTTCAATCAAACCTTGAGCTTCTTCGGTAGATTTTGCCATTAATGATCCACCGGCGGCGGCATCTATGATGTTTTTGGTTGGTATAGAAAGACCTTGATAGAATGTTTGTACTACCAACCATTCCGGAAGACCATGGTGGGGGCATCTTCTTTGGAGATCCTTGAACCTCTCCCAAGTTTCATATAATGATTCACCATCTTGTTGGTGAAAACCTGTAATATCCATACAAAACTTATTAGTTTTAGCGGGAGGAAAATACTTATTTAAGAATACTTTTACTAAATCACTCCATGAAGTAAAAGTATTGGGTGGATGAGAGTTAAGCCATACCTTTGCTTTGTCACAAAGTGAAAAAGGAAACAATCTTAATTTAATAGCATCATCACTTACTCCATTGTACTTAACAGTACCACATAAATCCGTGAAGTTAGCTAGATGAGTATTGGGGTCCTCGGTTGCGTTTCCTCCAAATTGGCTTCTTTGGATCATTTGAATGAGTACCGGTGAAATTTCAAAATTATTAGCATTAATGGTCGGCCTTGCTACACTAGTTTGAGCACCGGATTCATCCGGCAAGGCATAATCTCTTAATGCTCTTGGCCTTGATTCCTCCATTGCTATGGATGTTTCACCTTCACTTTCCACCACAATATTTTCTTCTTGTTGTTGGACACGTCTCCTTCCTCTTCTCGCCGTCTTGATCTCTTGGATGAAGAGATTAGTGTACCTACAAGGAACAAAGAAAAGAACAAAAACTACAACAATAAAATCTAGACTAATAAAGCTTGTTTTAACTTTAATGTTGCACCTAGTCCTAGTTTGAGAAACTAGTCTAGGAAAACCATTAGTTCCCCAGCAACGGCTCCAAAAACTTGATAGGGATTTTCTTTACTCCTCAAATTTTAAATAACCTTGATAACCCTATATTACCTCAAGTATACGGATCGTTTATTGAGTATAGGGAAATAAGGTGTCGATCCCACAGGGAACTATGGTTTTGCAAACACTAAAGTCTAATCACTTGCTTTATTATCTAGAAAACAACTAAAGGAAAGCAAGTAAAGTAAGGAAAGCTAGATAAAAGGGAGAAGGCGGTAAACCGACCTAAGAAAGAGGGATAAAGCAATTAAAACCAACCGTTAGGTGTCAAAGACATCCAATTGGTGGTAGACAAGAAATAAGAAAGCAAGTAAAGAAATTAGAGAGTTAGGTTAGAGAGAGTTTTTAAGATCAAGTTGGAGGAATCCTAGAGATTTAGAATCCCCTGTTATGTTAAGATTAGAAGTTAGTCAAGTTTATTATGTCCTTTCTCCAATGATTCGCTAAGGTATAACTTCCTTTTGTAGGACATCACTTTCGTCAATGGTCATGTGTAGTGCAAGCTCTCATTTAACATGAGCTAGTCACTCAGAATTGCTTTCACCAATTCCTTAACTCCTTTGAATCTTCCTTGACCTATTTTCATAGGGAAAAGAGAGAAACAAGTTAAATAAGCTCAATGAAGTTATAGTTTAAAACCACAACCAACCAACTATATTCACTACTTTCGTGAGAATATAAGTTAGTGTTTAAGAACTTAGATCTTATTGAAGGCAAGTTTTTCATTGCTCATTGCTCATCAAATCATTAATAGTTGGTAGCTAATCAATCATAAAGCATAAGCACAAGTCTTAAACTTGCAAAACAAGTCTTAAACTAGCAAAATCAATGAAGACATAGATAACTCAACTACTTCATAATCACAACTAAAACAAGTTCATCCTAACTCTAGGATTAAAAAGGCTTAGCTAGACATCATATTAAGAACATTTAAGCATAAACAAACTTGCACAAAGCCATGAAATTTAAGCACAAGAGGCAAAGTAAAGGAAGAAGGAATCTTATTCAATTTCTTGAAGTTGAATCCTTGAGTTTCTTCACAAGTTCATCTCCCAAATACAAAGTGCAAGATTCCTCACAACTTTCACTTTTACTCTCTTTAGAAACTACAAACTAAGAACTAGAACCTAACTAATGAACTAGAGCTATTCTCTAGTCTTTTTTCTCTCTTCAATGGAATGCTTCTAATTGTCTACAAAAGGCCCTATTTATAGAAGATTACAACCATATGAATCCAAAATTATGTCATGTGAATACAAGACAAGTTGGCCTTCAAAAGTCAAGGAAAATGGCTTCTTAAATCTCTTTGTCTTCATGCATTGAATCCTTTGAATTTCAACCCTCAAATGAGTTGTAATGTTGTGTTTTGGATTGGCAATGAATTCTTTCTTCAATCTTCCAAAAATTCTTTACGTAACTTTGGCTGAAATTTGTCCAAAAACTGAGTTGGAAAATCTGGAATTCGGCTGCAACTTGCAGCAGTCACTTTCTGACGATCCGCGATGTGGATCTGCGATGAAGAGGCTCGCTGATCACATCGCGGATCCGGTCCCCTGGCCCCTCTGAGAGGGATTCGCGAGCTAATCATTTCTTTCACTTGTTGGTTAACGTTTTGCCTCGCGACTCCACTTGAAACTTGCAAATTCCGAGCTTTTTGTCATGAAATTGGCTCGTTAATTGCTCCGACTTTTATCCCTTCGATTCCTTGATATTCCAATTGCATTTTCCATTTTTCAATTTGGAATTTCTTTAACTTCGGATATTTCAATTTCCCAACTTCACGTCCAAGCTTCTTTTTGGAAATTTCTTCTCATTTTGTCCTCATTTGATAATTGGACAAGCAATCCTACGAAAACATGAAATTTTCACCACATTAATCTATAGAAATTTAATTTTCATCATTGAAGCCATAAAATGCAAAATTAACTAGAAACCCTAGTTCATTAGCTACAAAAATACCAAAAACACAAAAAAACTACATAATTAAACCTATTAAAAGCATGCAAACTATTGACTTATCAGTTAGTCACGTAAATACGTCATCTGTGTAAATCTTTTGAAAGAAGGAAAAGATAAACGCCTGTTACTTTATGCATCACTGCAAACTACTTCGCTTCTTTTTTTTTTTTTTTGGTCCCACATGGCAACAAGATTGTTCGCTTGTTTAATACAATTTAGATGTTAGGAAGGAAGAGGAGGTGAGGATATATCAATCGCATCTAATTTTTGACTGTCTTATTTGATAAATTGAAGTATTAACTTGAATAATGCATGTGTTGCACTTGGAAATGTAGGTGTCTGTCATTTGATTCCTGATCTCCCATACTATAATGGATTGCTATTATAGGTTTCCATTCTACCCTTTTCCTTTGTACATAACGACTGTCTATATTTTTTTTCGTTCGATCCATATTTTGAGTGTACTGTGTCCATATATTTATTGTTTTATATTCAAGAAGGACCAAAAAAAAGTACGCTTCAAGGGTTTTAGTTAATTATCAGCCTTTCTTCCTTTCTGTTGCACCGCTATGCCTGCTTACAAGTATGGTTACATAATGAAGCGCACGAAGTTTTTTAATGCGACATTTTTTTTATTTCTCAAAAGAAAGCTTCTTACAAAGGATATAAACCACATGAAATGACAATTAAATTCTAAAACATCCCCTCTAACTTTTATCCAGGTAGTTCATTTTTTAATTGAAAACTTTTATTGATATTATACATACACGTAGAAACATATTTATGGTTATGCCTTGAACACACAAAGCTTTAAGGTCTTGTTTGGATTGTAGTTTTCCAAAAAAATTTTACGTTTTCCATGACTACATTTTTAAAGTATCTTTTTACCTCAGATATATTAAATCATTACAACATATTTTTCTATGAAAAATTTAGAAAATGGCAATCCAGACAAGACCTTAGCAAAGGGTGAGGCACCCCCATTAATTAATTTAATTCTTTTGATTTTTTTTAGCTCCCTTGTGTAGGTTAAACTTCCCAAGATTCTGCTTATATTAAAAATAAATTCCCTTTTTCCTATTTACTGCCAATTTTCTAGAAAATGAAACATATTTCCTTTTTACATATTATTTTTAATTTTTCTACAAAAATGGCACATTTGTAATTTACGTATTTTATCTATCAAACAGTATATGCCACATGAACAAATAAGGAATTATTCACGTTCAAAAATGCTGTTTTCAGAAAGTTTTTTACTACAGTGTTTCTTCTTATGAAAAGTGTTGCAATATTGGTAGAATTTCCTGTGAGGATCTCTATCTTTTAAAGGGTTCGATTCTAATTTTCATTACTATAATTTATATTCGCTATCTTGTCTATGTGATTTAGAGGCCCCATTAGCTTCAGACCGTGTATATCTGGATTGAGATTTTCTCCTGATAAATGTAATTTATCAATCTTCCCTTTGAGGAAAAAAATGACAGGAATATAGTTCAATTTTGCGACATCCGAATGGAAAAAAAAAAAGGTCCAAATTGTGGCACCGTGTGGAAGACGTAGGAGTTTTGATTGAAAATGATCAAGATTTCTATGGTATACATGGTTTAGTTAGATCTTTAGTTAAAAAGCAAGAAAATAAATTTATTTAATTACCTTTTATTCCAGCTTGTACTTATTTCATTAAATTAGTTTTGCTTAGTATACAACTAGTGGTAGTATAGATATGTTTATTCCTCGTAATTTTTTTTGTAGATATTTTTGCCCAATATACAAGTATGGGCAGTCTAGACATGTTTATTCTTCCGAATTTCAGTAGTGAAGAAAATCGAAGGTGAATTATCGGCATTGTCCGGTCAAAAGCAGAAATGACTAGCACCAAGAGTAAGTAGTTTGTAGTGATGTTTGTGTTAGGAACTGGGGTAGCAGGCACAGCGGAAAATTAAAAAATTTTACCCCAGACTCCCACCAGGATTCACTCTAGTTCTACGTATGACTTCTCAAGGGGGTTGAAAGGATTACCTTAATCCGCAGATGAAGCCTCTGATTCGTCTGAGAAGGCTGAGAATCCCCTGAGCAGCAGTCCAGATGTCCTGCCTCTACTGATGTCCACGCGAGAGTGCTCCTGGATTCTCCTGATCGTCTCTACGATCTGTGTGTGTGTGTATGAGTGAGGTGGAGGTGCTAGCCTTCTCACTCAAGGTCTCAGACTCTCTGAGTTTTTCTCTCTACGTGAGTTTTTTGGGAACTCTTCTCTCTCTGTTTCTCTGACTATCAGAAGTGACTAACACTCACTCTCTTATCGTAGTATCTGATACTACTAATAGGAGAGAGATAGAGAGAGAGAGATGAGAGAAACAGAAGGGAGGGATAGGGTCAGGTGGTTTGATTCAAAATCAAACCACCGTAACATCTGATGGATTCCCTATCCTCTTCTGTTATTTTACAGATAAGAGACAATCCATTTATCTTATCTGTATGTTGACCCCAGGATTTATTTATCTTTATAATTAAACCCCAGAAGTATTTATTTCCAAGTCCCTACTTGGACACACAATTTAATCCAGAACCCAATCTCTATGCGTGTGATCCAATAGGTCCCAAATACACTGGTAATAATTATGAATTATAATTCTTAAAAGAATTAGATAAAATAAACACTTTTATTTTATCATTAATTACAATAATTAATCATTCATAATTATAAATTGTGAGCGGTGTCTAGCAACACATCACAACTACCCAGGTATTCGGAATTGATCAAGGGAAATTCCGACCTAACCTTTTCCATGGAAAATTACCGTGTAATTATTATCCTTTCACCATTGATATCCAATTAGTCAGGGAATAAGGAACAAGTGCCAATTCCCTTAATGACTAATTAATTTTCTAGTTCCCGGAATTAACCTTAGATTAGATTAACTTGAAGACACTCTTCAATTAATCTAATGTAGTCGACTACTAAGGTTACATTCCAACTAGTGGCCTTACTGGATATCAGCTCCCACTATTGGAGTGGTGAATCCTCTCTTGATCACTCACTATCTTTCCATGCTTCACACTACCCCCAATTTCTATTCTTTAAGTCACCCCTGGTGAGTAACAAGAAACAGAATCAAAAGGTAGTGATTCACACTCAAGATACTATGGTGATCTCAAGTCTAGGATCACTTACACAATTTCCCATAAGAGATTCAACCATTGCCACTAAATATCCTAATCGGATCTCTGTGTGGATCACTCCAATGAATTATTACTCTATAATTCATCTACACATTAGCCTAGGTATCCCTATACCATGGTTGATGAGAACAACCACTACTTACATTAAGTAGGGGCTAATTGTGTACTAGTCTGTCCGTATTAATGATGTCCTGTCTCATTAATACTATGACTAGGGACATTTAAGAATATTTATTATAAACGTGATTGATATCTCATAGTCAGCAACTCTTGTGACTATCATCACATTAATAAATATTCTAAGGACTTTTACCAGCTATATCATATATTAAACAGATAAAATTGGAAGTTCATAAAATACAAAACTTTAATTAGGAATGTATTTCAACAAGTCAATTGTTTTTGGGCATACATTCTAACAGTTTGTAAGTCCTTTTAAGGAAGGGGGATGAAACGTTCATAAGTTGCTTGATTGGAATAAGGCTTTGATATCTAAACATTTGAACATTTTCCACAAATAATAATAAAATAAAGGACTTTATGTGGATTCGGTAGGTCACATGTTTTTGCTCTTTGGAAAATGTTTTATGGGCTATTCCAAGTGTGAACCACTAGTCATAGTATAAGTTAATAACGGTTGGTCAGACCCTCAAAATCCAATCAGCATTCTCTGACATTTAACTCCTCTTTTGCTAATATCATTTGGTTGTCATAATCACTCTTTTTTGTCTAGTATATTTCTAATATATAAGCAAGAGATTAAATTCACACTCCTATATTATAAGGATTAGAGAGTGAAACTTGTAAACTAATTGTACATACACTAATGGATATGAATACATATTACATTTACACGATTGGAAGTCCAAATTTAAATTAGGGTTAAGTGGCGTGTGTGTAACTACTAATGTATAAATGACGGTATGTACAAGATTAACCCTTATTATAGATCCACACTTTATACAAGTTTTAATGCTAATTGTACAACTCATCTGTGTGTCAAATATGGAAACTTAGTATGGATGAGTCGTGATTTAATTTTGTAACTTATCAATGAATCAATGTATAAGGGAGAGACTAAATTCACACTATTTAATGTTTCAAACTCTTTGTGCATAGTCAAAGACTTTTGACATATCAATTAATTATTTTGTACCTAAAAATCTTCATGATTATTATTCATATGTCCAAAGACTTTTGCCCGGGGATATTGCACCAAGCCTCTCTTCTAATGTTGAATTTTGAGCTTTTCATGTCAGCATTTCTTATTTAGAAAGAATTTCAGTTTTGGGTCTAAATATTTTGGATATAAGCGGTTCTGCTCCCTAAAGTTTGGATAGAAGAAAACATTGTTCCAAATGTTTAAATATCGAAGTACACTTAGTCCAATCGATTGATTTCTACCAATTGCAACTAGAATTGGGGCACAAATTGCCATGTTCTAGTAGCTAAGCTTTGGAAAAAGTTTTAAAAAACTGATAAAATAATATTACATACTTACTAATCATGAGAGTAATTAATTTTTATCTTAGAATTTTTTTCCAACTGACTTTTTGTATACAGGATAAAGGCTAATTGCCCATGTGAGTGACTCTCACATAATTAGTTCTCTTTTATTAGAAAAAAATATGACTAATAACATTCTTTTTCTTTCTTTTTTATATTTGAAAAAGGTAGTTGCAGGCACATGAAAACAATAATTGGTAAAAATCAATAATCGAGCTGAATGTTCTTAGAAATTGAAACATTTCTGACTTTAATCTCATCCAAATTTTAGGGAGTATAACCCCTCTTGCCTTAGACATTTAGGATGGAATCAAATCTACAATTTTGTCTTCCTACTTATATATGTCTTATAATAGTTGCATTCAAATGCACTACCACACAATGAAACAAATCTTTTTATTACATATAAAATCATAAAGATTTAAATGCACCAAGAAACAGTAAAGCATGGAAAAACAAGGATCAATAATTCCAAATAGAAATAATGCTTTCTGGACCCTGATTGTAGTTGCATTTGCTTAGATAAAATCATCTAGAAAAGAAAATGCCAAAAACATGAACAAAGAAGGACACAACTAATAGGGCATAGTTTATAATTATTTTATAGGAATAATCGGTGCTTAGTTTGGCATGATATGAATGGAAATCATTTAATTTTGTGGTGTTTTGTTTCAGGAAGAGAAAGATACAATTTGTCACAAGTTGGCTTGGAATTTGGTTGGAATCAGAAAGTAAGATGGATAGCAATCAACGTGGAAGACATGCAAGAGTGAATAGGGACCCAAGGAACATTAATCGGACAAATACGAAATGCAACGTGAAACAACAAATGGTAGACCATCAAGTATTGACTGGTGCCGCTGTTATATCCGATCTTATCACTGGACATTCATTTCAAATTGAAGAGTTGGACGAGTGGTGAGAACCGGTGCCGGTTGTTTCACCGGTCTTTGCACCAGTCTTCGCACCAGTCTTCATCGAAAATCCACACGCGTCTCAATTTTGTGAACTTTTGAAAACCTTTTTCTTCTGGAATTCAATTTTGATTTTGAGAAACTATAAATAGGAGTATTTAGAATATTTTTAATGAGAGGAAACAATAGTTTAGCCACATCTTTTCATAACCATTTTTTGAGAGATCAAGATCGAAAGCAAATCAAGGAGCAACGAAGGTGGAAATTCTGGCAAGCAAACTGAGAAGTTTTCTTTCTCTTTTTCTTATCTTTATAAACTCTCTAAATTTATGGTTTTAATTTTTTCTATTATGTCAAACTAATTTTATTCTTGGGTTAAGGTTTTTATAAAGGGATTTTGATCGATTTTATCTAGTTAAATTCTTGGCTAATGCTATGATTTATTTATCTTGATTTTAATTATATGTTTGTGATTGGCCACCATCATTATGATCTTTTAGATTTGTATTGAATTGAGAAAGTAGATACAACTCTGCACTAGTGACAGGTGTCGAGCCTGTACAATAATAATTAATAGACCTAATGCCAATAAAAATAACCAAAAGCTAATCCCAAGTACTGGAGCAGGGACTCCGGATGTGCAATGGGTTACTGGCTTCACCCTGATTCCAAGGAGTATACTTGATCCGATATACCAGAATTAGTTAATTTTGTATACAGTGGCAAATAGGGTCGTCTCCACAGGGACTGGGGAAAATTAACTCATTTTTCAAGTGACAAGAATTGGGGGGAATTTTGAGAATTGTATGCTAACAAAATATTAACTAATTAACCAACTAGGAATTAAGAGAGAGAATTAATGAGAAAAACTCTAGCCAAGGATACACTTCAGAAATGGTTCAAATAACTGATCATTGATGCAAATATAATTCCAACATTCATTGATAAACAGGTTTTCACGCCGATCTGATCGAGTCTCTCCTTATTGTTTCGATAGCCAAGGTACGACCATTGACTATTTCCCTAATCCAGGAATAACCCTAGGTACGACCATAGGATTTAATTCGATTGCATTAAAATTAGAGAAACCCGTTCTAATTAACAAACACGCTACGAGGGTTCATTTAAATTAGATTATATACTTCCCTGACACAAACCCAATTATGCCAGTTGCTACCAGGATTAAAGTAATCAAACAATTACGGATTCAATTACTCTAATTAGCAAATAGATCACGTGAATAATTAAATATTGTACACCTATTTAATCACACACGATCACTATAATCAATAAAAGCAGAAAATATACAAATACCAAGGAATAGAAGAAATAAGTAAAATCGATTAGATCTCACAGTAATAATTGAACCAAATCCTCAGTTGTCCCCTTGACTAGAAGGATGAAATTAGTTCTCCATTAATGGAGAACAATCCATGAAGAATGCGTTGGAAGCTTTGTAATTGTTTTCCAATTGACGTCAGGACAAAGAAAAGAAAACAATTGATTGATTGTCTCTTGTCGTCTCCTGTGTTTCTTTTTGTTCCCGGGCTGACCAACAAAGAAGAAAAGGAATAGCCAATAGAAAAGAAGACGTCCACTACCGATGAAACGAAAATAAACCTAAAGTACTAATCATCTTTCCCTATTCGTTACTTCTCCTTTTCCTTTTATACTATTAATTCTAATTTCCAAAGATAACAATCCTAATCCAACTACTACTAGCCTCTTTACAAAGTGGAATTTTCCTAATTTAAATAGCTCTTTGACTTCAACTCGGATTAGGAAACTTCCTTGTGTCCACCCCGAATATTCTTCAAAATCACCAATTAAGCCCATTTTTGCTCCAATTCCTACAATTGACACAAAATACCAAATATAAGTAGAATCAAGCAATTAAAACAATATTTGGTATAAATAGAAAGCGAAATAGGAACAAATATACCGATAAAATACACATTATCAACTCCCCCACACCTAATTCATGCTTGTCCTCAAGCATAGCCAAGCTCAGAAATACAATCAAGAATTCAAGTCTTTTGCAGTAACCCAAATTAGCATAAATGACTTATACTCCCAATAACTTAAGTGGAGTCAAAATATGCCAAATTCAACAGTCCTCACAAGTGTATAAAGGAAAATTTTACTCTCAGAACGACACCATGGAGCGACATTACCATATGCTTGCTCCTATATCATATCTCCACCACTAAAGATGAATTCAACACAAAAATCAAAGGGACTTTATAAGGGTTGTAACGGGGCTTCAGGTAAGGGTAGGACAAAAGTAAGTAAAAAGGTGAAAATATGTCAAGAACATGCCAAAATTCACTACGTGAAAGAAACTCCAAATTCACAATAACAAGGCATAACTTCCTTCCATTTACTCAGCAAGTACTTAGCAATGGCAAGACATGTTCCTTTTTCTTTTTTTTTTCTTTCTTTCTTCTTTTTTTTTTGGTTTTCTTTTTCTCTT
The DNA here is from genome assembly GCA_013103745.1 of Gardenia jasminoides. NCBI lineage: Eukaryota > Viridiplantae > Streptophyta > Magnoliopsida > Gentianales > Rubiaceae > Gardenia > Gardenia jasminoides. The sequence continues at coordinate 10,738,520 of CM023098.1, read as the reverse complement.
TTTTTTCTTGCACTTTTCTTCTTTTTTTTTTCACTTCATGTCATTTTTTTCACTTTTCTGCATATACAAACATTGTAAAACAACTCACATTCCATTACTTGCTATGGTACTTTCTTTCCTTCAACTTAAAACTTGGGAGTTTCACATAGTTAAACTAAGACATTGCCTTGACATAAGGCTTCAAAAGAAAGTCAAAAGAGAGGTAATGAGGTAATAAATGTAGTTGTTTTTTTTTTTTAGAAGAAAAAGGTTAAGGCTCAAAAGGGGTCTTCTAGGGTAAAACTGAATAAGGCGAGTTTTTCAAAGAAAGTCAAAAATGGCTAAATCCTAGGTGCCCTTATCATTTCAATGCATCAAATTCAACAAAAATGTGGCCTCGACACGCATAATAGAGCAAGTTCTAGAATGACAAACCATGAGCGTTAATCACACAACAAACGAAGGTAGAGCAGAATATGAATAAAGATATGATTAAAACGCTCATCACAAAGCTCAAAAGCTCACAAGGTGGTTTAAATCTGTCAAACTCAGCACATTTATCACCCAAATAAATCATCAAGAAGAATAAGAAATTTAACTAGCCTGGATTTACTACTCAAACTCGCATCTTGATTGTACATTTCATCATAGTAAATGAAATTAACAACGAAAAATAAGCAATATGCACACATGCTAGCCACTCAAAACCCTCCCCCACACCTAAATATTACATTGTCCTCAATGTAATAAGCAAAGAACAAGAGAAAAAGAAGGACAAGAGCACTTCCCTGAACACGAAGGGAGAGGATGGCAGACGAAGGCGCAGGAGGAAAAGGCGGAGGAAAGCGCACATGGCTTTGGATTTCTTGTTGTCTTGCGTTCACGTCAGTAGGTGACAAGGATAGTAAAACAGGCAAAAGCAAGGTCACAAGCCCAATTCACAATTCAAGCTCGACCACGCAACTTCCATCAAGGCCAAATGACCAAGTCAACTATCCAATGCAAAGATAAACTCTCTCTAAAACCAGAATTACCCCAAATTATGAAACCAAATCAAAATATACAGACAATTCCAAACGAGTAATTTCCCAAACCAGCAGGCAATTCCAATATCAACTCACCAAATAGCACAACGAGATGCAAGTCATAGAAACAAATAACCCAAAGAATCACCAAACCTCTATCATCAGCTATGTAGAGTAAAGTCTGGCCTCAGCTACTAGGCAAAAGGAAATTGGAGAACAGAAAACAAAACCTGAAGTTTCACCAACCGAGGACAGTAGAGATGAAGTGAAACAGCGAGGACCAGTGGCGAGGAAGCAACAGCGTCGACCTCGGACGGAGATGCAGTGTCTGGGAAACTTCAAAGAGGAGCCAAAGCAATAGCGGTCTGACCAGCGATGGAGAAACTCCGGCGGCGATGTGCAACGTCTGAAGGCCTCCATGATGAGGACCAGACGACCTCAACGATGGCGAATAAGCGGCAAGCAGCAAGCCGGCAACAACTGAACGGCGGCTCAACCGATGGCAAGCGGCAACGACCGTTGTCTGAACTTCAGCAGAACCGGAGGCTGCGATCTTGGATAACCAAGAATATGACGGGCAAGCTTGCTTAGCTTGGACCAGGCGATGGAGATGGAAGAGCATCGTTAGTCTGAAGAGAAGAAGGGAAGGAAAGAAAAGAAAGAAAGGAGAAAAAGAAAGAAGAAAAAGAAAGAAAAGAAAGAGGAAAGAAAAATTAGGGATTTTGGGTTGTTGGGATTTTTTTATTTATTTATTTTTTTTATAGAAATTGCTGAAAGCATACAAAGAAAAGGAAACAAAGAAAAGAGAAAAACAAAAAAAATGGAGGTTTTTTTTTTAATAAAATGATCCGTGGGCGATCTGAGTAATGGAAGTCTGCTGGTTGGGGCGTGTAGGACTCGAATGGGTGGGACTCTTGGCGTGGCACGCGTCGACCAAGGAAAGTCTTGGTCGACCAATTTTTCTTGAAAAAAAACGTATCAGGTGTCATGACGTGGGCACGTCCTGACACTGAAGAGTCTTCTGGTGGGCACCTTGAAAAATTCTGAATGGCAATATGACTCATGACGTGGGCACGTCCTGACAAGGTGAAGTCTTCTGCCCACCAAATTGCATCGAAGTCAAAACTAAGAATGACCACCACTTTGTACTTGCAACCAAGTGCCTCCTACCAAAAGAAATTTACTTAAGTGATACTTAACAACTTAAACTAAAAACTCAAATAACTAACAACATAAAAAGAATCCTTGGGTTGCCTCCCAAGCAGCGCCTTTCTTTAATGTCTTTGGCTAGACATAACCATCTTTACTCAAGGAGGGTAAAAATTTTCAATTCTTTTCATGACTTGCTCCATTTGTTCCTGATAGCCCTCATAGATAGAGTAGTCTTTGAACTCATGAACTGTGCTACTCTTTTGATTCGAAGGTGATCTGAAGTGGGCAAACAATGGCTTGGATACTTCACTTAATTGCTTTCATGATGTTTGGCCACCATAACTTTTGGATTGTCCCTGTCATTCAACTCAAATGCCTCTTGCACAACAGGGTTAGTTACATTGGTAGCAAATGGAGTGATACTTTCGGTGGGATGTTTCTTTACATCAAAAACATTGAAGTAAATAATTTCTCCATCAAATTCCATTGTGAGTATACCCTTACTAACATCAATCCTAGTTTGGGCAGTACTCATAAATGGTCTCCCTAGCAAAACAGGTGATGGATTTGGAGAATTCCTGTCACCCATATCAAGCACATAGAAATCAGCAGGAAAAACTAGTCCTTCAACTTGAACTAAAACATCCTCAATTAAACCCTCAGGATAAACATTTGTACGATCAGCCAATTGAATTATCACTCCCGTTTCCTTTAATGGGACTAGGTTTAATGAATCAAATATTGATTTAGGCATGACATTAACAGAAGCCCTTAAATCTAGCATGGCACCTCTAGTTCTAGAATTTCCAATTTTACAAGGGATGATGAACATACCTGGATCACCACATTTAGGTGGGAGCTTTCTTTGCAACACTGCCGATACGTTCTCTCCCACTACAACTCTTTCATCTCCCCTTAACTTTCTTTTATTGACGCACAAGTTCTTAAAGAACTTGGCGTACTTGGGCACCTGCTTGATTGCATCCAGTAGAGGGATGTTTATTTGTACTTTACGAAACACCTCTAGGATCTCCTTTTCCTTCTCTTGCTTCCTTGGCTTTTCCAATCTACTAGGGAAGGGTGGTGGAGTAGACTTAACTTTGATAACTGAGTCAGGAGTTACCTCAGGAGCCTTCTTGCCCAATCCTTCCTCTTCTAATTCCCTCTCAATTTGATCCTCATTTTTGTCCTTGGGAATCACTGGTTTGGGACCTTCAACTTCTTTCCCACTTCTGAGGGTCATGGCACTCACATTTTTGGGATTCACCTCAGGCTGTGAAGGTAATCTCCCATCCACCTTGGCTTCTAAACGATTGACAGCAGTGGCTAACTGACTCATTTGCATCTGTAGATTTTGTATACTGGAGTCCGTTTTCCGCTGGAACTGTAAGGTGCTAGAAGCCAGGCTCTTGACTATATCTTCAAGAGACGTATTTGATGAATTAGAAGGGGGAGGTTGAGGCCTGGGCTGGTACGGTTGCTGAAATCCTAGGGGACGATTTGAAAATGAACCCGGCTGCCTGTTCCCATAGCTGAAATTGGAATGATCTCTCCACCCCGGATTGTATGTGTTCGAATATGGGTCATATTGTCTTTGGGACGTGGGCACGCCACCAGCCATATTTACTTGTTCAGCTCTCTCTTCTTGTAACATTGGGCACGAGTCAGTGGAATGCCCCACATTTGTGCAAATCCCACACACCTTGGCTTGTTGGGCATTTCCTACAGCTAGTTGCCGAACAAAGGTTGTCAGTTCGGACAACTGTTGTTGCATAGAAGACACCTCCACTTCATTTACTCTACGAATGGATGAACTCTCACGGATGCCAAACTGTTGTGAATTCTCTGCCATTTCTTCTATTAGCACCCATGCTTGGCTAGGGGTCTTATTTGCTAATGCCCCTCCACTTGCAGCATCGATGATGTTTCGGTCATTCAGTAGTAGTCCCTCATAGAAGTACTGGATCAATAATTGTTCACTAATTTGATGTTGTGGACATCTAGTGCACAATTTATTGAATCTCTCCTAGTACTCATACAGTGACTCCCCGGGATGCTGTTTTATGCCGCATATCTCTTTTCTTAGACTAGCAGCTCTGGAAGCAGGAAAATATTTTTCCAAAAACTTTTTCTTCAACTGCACCCATGTTGTAATACTACCAGCTGGTAGGTAGTATAACCAGTCCTTGGCTGCATCCTTCAGTGAAAATGGAAATGCTCGAAGTTTTATTTGTTCTTCAGTAACTCCAGGTGGTTTCATACTCGAGCAAACCACATCAAATTCTTGGAGATGCTTGTGGGGTTCTTCACCTGAGAGTCCATGAAAAGATGGTAAGAGGTGAATCAAGCCAGATTTTAACTCAAACGAAGTGTTTTCAGCCTAATTTGGGAGAGTTATGCAAAGGGGTTGTTGAGTCAAATGCAGGGCAGCCAACTCCACAGTGTCCTAGTATTGGCCATAATGTACTCCTCTTGTTCCGAATCACTAGAAGAATCAGTTAAAGATTGTGCTAATCCAATTGCCAAGTTAAGCCCAGGGGATGCCGTAGACGACTGCCCTTCCTTGTGTTGTCTAGTCTCTTTTCTTAGCCTACGCGCTGTCTTCTCAACCTCTGGATCGTATATCAACTCACCTGTGCGGGAAGAACGAGGCATAAACTAGCGAAGATACCAAAAATAAAAATAAAATAAAATAAAATAAACCCAAAAAGGAGTAATTAATTCAGCACCGGTCCGACAGCGGCGCCAAAAATTGACAGGTGTCGAGCCTGTACAATAATAATTAATAGACCTAATGCCAATAAAATAACCAAAGCTAATCCCAAATGGGCGGGGACTCGGATGTGCAATGGGTTCTTGGCTTCACGATTCCAAGGAGTATACTTGATCCGATATACGAGTAGTTAATTTTGTATCTGATGGCAAATAGGGTCGTCTCCACGGGCGGGAAAATTAACTCCTTTTTCAAGTGACAAGAATTGGGGGGAATTTTGAGAATTGTATGCTAACAAAATATTAACTAATTAACCAACTAGGAATTAAGAGAGAATTAATGAGAAAAACTCTAGCCAATGATACACTTGAAATGGTTCAAATAGCGATCATTGATGCAAATATAATTCCAACATTCATTGATAAACAGGTTTTCACTTTGCCGATCTGATCGGCGGTCTCTCCTTATTGTTTCGATAGCCAAGGTACGACCATTGACTATTTCCCTAATCCAGGAATAACCCTAGGTACGACCATAGGATTTAATTCCTGATTGCATTAAAATTAGAGAAACCCTGTTCTAATTAACAAACACGCTTCGAGGGTTCATTTAAATTAGATTATATACTTCCGACACAAACCCAATTATGCCGGTTGCTACCGGAGTTAAAGTAATCAAACAATTACAGTTCAATTACTCTAATTAGCAAATAGATCACGTGAATAATTAAATATTGTACACCTATTTAATCACACACGATCACTATAATCAATAAAAGCAGAAAATATACAAATACCAAGGAATAGAAGAAATAAGTAAAATCGATTAGATCTCACAGTAATAATTGAACCAAATCCTCAGTTGTCCCCTTGACTAGAAGGATGAAATTAGTTCTCCATTAATGGAGAACAATCCATGAAGAATGCGTTGGAAGCTTTGTAATTGTTTTCCAATTGACGTCAGGACAAAGAAAAGAAAACAATTGATTGATTGTCTCTTGTCGTCTCCTGTGTTTCTTTTTGTTCCCGGGCTGACCAACAAAGAAGAAAAGGAATAGCCAATAGAAAAGAAGACGTCCACTACCGATGAAAAGAAAATAAACCTAAAGTACTAATCATCTTTCCCTATTCGTTACTTCTCCTTTTCCTTTTATACTATTAATTCTAATTTCCAAAGATAACAATCCTAATCCAACTACTACTAGCCTCTTTACAAAGTGGAATTTTCCTAATTTAAATAGCTCTTTGACTTCAACTCGGATTAGGAAACTTCCTTGTGTCCACCCCGAATATTCTTCAAAATCACCAATTAAGCCCATTTTTGCTCCAATTCCTACAATTGACACAAAATACCAAATATAAGTAGAATCAAGCAATTAAAACAATATTTGGTATAAATAGAAAGCGAAATAGGAACAAATATACCGATAAAATACACATTATCAACTAGAAAAATAAACATAATTAATTTAATCATGCGAGTAAGTTAGGATTTATGTGATGCAATTATATCACTTATGTTCTTAATGGGTTTAGTTAAACATTTTTGATCTCAAGAGAGACATAAGATATAATTAAGCAAACTTTAGATGCATTAAGCATTGATCTAAAATAAAATTACATGATGCGTTCATAACTTGTCAAGAAAACAAGTGAAGATTTAAATCAAAATTCTAGATTAAAACCTAAAACCCTAGGCTTTCTCATCTATTATTTCTCAACCACACTTAATTTGAATTTTATTATTTTTGTTAGAACAATTAAAGTAGAGAAAATTTACTCGTCCCTATGAGTTCAACCCTTGAAATACTCCAGGTGAATTTGTTACTATTGATAAGAGTTTATTTTACTTATTTTTTGGTATGTTTAATTATGTAGTTTTGGTGTGTTTTTAGGATTTAAAGTGGAATTTTAGCACCATTTTAGTAGTTATTTCTTCAGGAGTCACTTTATCGCCAAAACATGGAAATGAGTGGATTAATGCACAATTTGATGTTGTTTTTGTAGATTTTGAAGATTCACTCATGTTTTACGATTGATTGGAATACATTTTGGCCAGTTAAGGTCATAGCAAAAGGTTATTGGAAGAAACATCGAGGGGTCGAAATTGCACACAAAATGGACAAATGTTGAAGTAGAAACAGCTCGGATCAGCCATGCATCCTGTGTATCTAGTCCTCAGATAAACTTCTTAAATTAGAGGCTGATCCGAGATTAGCGATCCAACCCCAAATTGATAGTAGCAACACTCGGACTGTGCTTATCAGGCAAAAATAAAAATGCAGGGTAATTGGATCCGAGGGGTGGTAAGACAGATCCGACCTCAGATTCGGGCCCTCGGATCCATATTTCAACTCTGCAATTTGCAGAGCAAGTTGTGGCCTTTTTCACACTAAATTTTTGACTACTTTTTGTAAAAGACTTTGGCTGATTCTGTCCAAGAAAGAAAGAAAAGTTGGAAAAGCAAGTCCAAGGATATTATTGAGTAACTCTAACATTATTGCTTCCACCTGGATTTCTTTATATACATGAGCTTCAAAACAAGTTCAAAAGCCTTTTGGAGAGGAAAAGAACACCACAAAAAAATGTTACTCTTCTACTTTCTTTAGTTTAGACTAGGTTAAAATAGATTAGGAAGTATCGTATAGTTTTATCGTCTCTTGTTTATAGCTAGATTTGGATGAAGATTGAGGAGCAAAGATAGAGGATTTGATCTCATGTGACAACGGTGATATGTCTTCTATCATTTTCTCTTTTGTATTGGATTTCTTGTTTGGTTATCATACAAGTTTGGATCTTCTATTTATTATGTGTTTCTAATGTTTATACCTTAGGTTTGGTTGAACTTTCTATGATTGTTTTGTGTTGATATTTCAATTATTTGATGCTATTATATTGAGCAAACTATTTAGCACTTTTGTTCTTATAATCATGATTGACTGGCCATTGATTGTGATAATCTAAAGGTGTTGGATTTGCAATGCAAATTGAAATTTGACACTAGTTTACGAATGTGCTAAATCTAGGGAGTACACTCACGAAAGTAGAGGTGCATTTTCATGGTTTTAGTGACTTGTTCATGTAATTTTATAGAACTAATGCACTTTTAGTTAGCTTCATAACCACAAAAGTAGGTATGGATTAACTATATATATATAGTTGGTATACTGGTGAAAGCGGATATCACGTATATTAGGGAATTACACCATGACTTGCTGAGATAATAGCGTTCATTAATTCAAGAATTGCACTTACATGAATAGTAAGGGATTTCATGAATTAAGAAGTTTTTATTTGTTATTTTCTTACATATATTAGCTTAGTTTTATTTTAAGCAAATTGTTGATCATCTAAATAATAGAGAAACTTTAGTTGTGCCGATAATTGTCCATTTTTTCCCCGTGGGATTGAGCCTTAATATCTTATATTCAATCACAACCTATGTACTTGCAAAACATCACGTGTTAGGGTATTTTGAAATTTATAAATGTAAAACTTGATTAATGATTTGTGCTGAATGTGTATGCATGCTCCATGCATGTCAAATATAGTTGACCCTGTGCGCTTGCAGGAATTGTCAATCAACAACCTTACAAATTCAAAAGTCTATAGAAGCATTAAATAGGTGTTTGAAGCATGTCTATGTTGCTTAAAAAAATAAAATAAACAGCGACTTTCTTCTCTCCAAATGATGATTAGGGTTTCTATTCTTGATTTAACTTTTCTGAAACTAATTGATAAGAGTCCAAAAAGAAAGCAATTTTACCGAAAAATGTGGAGCTACAACACTTTCGCCTTTGTATGAAAAGCAAGAAAAGGGAATGCATTGATCATATACCTAATTTTGAAAAGAAATAATAAATTTTGAGTTTCAAAGTCGAAACCTATATAGGTTCAAATGTGCTCATGTTAGGCCAAATTACGTAATATTTATTCAGTCTTTTACACAATATAGTTGGAACAAGAATCCTATCATTTTCATCCGACTTCTGTTCCAATCCACTTAGTAGCTACACTGTTCGACTCTCTCTTTCGTTCCTTTTTTTTTGGGGTAAGAAGTGTTCATCTTTATTCTGCGTGAGGCTGAAAATCCTCAGAGAATGAAAAGAGACTGAATCTATATGCATGCATTTTCTTATAGATTAATCACACCAGAATCATACAAGCTATGTTCAGTGAAAGCAAGTGTTGGATTCATGAGTAAGAAAAAGTGTACCACATTAGTTTAAGAATTGAAAAAAGAGCGGTTCATATGTAAATAAAGATCTAAGATCTAACAGTTTAAGTTTTTGGATCAGAGTTAGATTAGATTCTTGACTTATATATTGAACTATTTGATGGACTCTCTCGAGGTGTAATTCCCCAACAAGTGGTATCAGAACTCTAAGTTACGAGATTGGCCTATTCACTGGGAAGTGGATTCTTCTCGAAGTTAAGTCGGTGAAATTTTCTTTGTGGTGGTGGACCGAGGTGCCAAAAAGCTTGACTGGGGTTGGACTAGATTCGCTAGGGGTTTGGCAGGGGGCGGTTGGTGTTAGACCAATGAGTCAAAAGGTTGGCAAGGGTCCAGAATTTGATTTAGACATTGAAGAAGAGTGGGACCATAATTGGAAGAATAGGCGACCTTTGGAGTTAAGGTGGGCTTGTTTTGACTATTTAAGTGGGTTCGAAAAAGAACTTGTAAATTTAGATTCAATGTGAGGGGTTACTCATAAAGGGAGAGATTGTTGGATTTATGAGTAAGAAAAGTTTCCCACATTGATTCAAGAATTAGAGAAAGAGCGGTTCATATTTTAATAAAGGACTGAGACCTAACAGTTTAAATTTTTGGATGAGAGTTGGGTTCTTGACTTACATATTGGGATATTTGGTGGGATCTCTCCAGATGTTTCTTCCCAACAGTAGGAATCTTAGCTAAGGTGCAAATATGGGATTTGGTCTCTCATGTTGGTATGATGAATGCATCTAAACTTAGGGAAGTTCAGAAACAAGCAAATGTAATTATTGTTTGTCTTTTATGCAAACAAAAATTTTTGCATGAAAATGGAAGAAATATTATTGTTGCTAACTTTTATGTCTTGATATTCTTGACTGCATACAGTAAGACTGTCGTGTCAACAAACTAAGACACACAAATTTTCCTTCCCAAATGTGTAAGGCTATCACAAGACAAAACTCAATCAGAATACATACTAATGTGTACCATAGCATGGTATTGACTATCCTCATTTCCTCAACATGGAATCAACGTCTTTGGAGCATTCCACATTTGTGTCATTTCATAGATAGGTAGCCATATGGCACGTGTAAGAAAAAAGATGTTACGTAGTTTCAGTCAGGGATGCCCTGCTATTTCTCTATGAAACCGACCTGCCACTACTACTACGTTCTTTCTCTCTATTTTTCATTAATCTAATAAATCAAATAATTAAAAGGTGTCAAACAGTTTAGTCTTATAGCCATTATTAGTACTGACTACTTAATAGCTTTGTGTAGATAAGACTGGTGGTTGAGCCATTTCTTCTTTTGGCTCCCTTGAATCCTTCAGGGATTTAGATAGTTATTTCTACAGTTGGACGCTTTAACAGTGTAAAGTTTCAAACTGTAAGGCTTTTGATTGATGGGGTCTGAAGGGCCTCCTGCTGTAACCATCCATGTGACTGGTTTTAAAAAATTTCATGGAGTTGTGGAGAATCCTGCTGAGACAATTGTCAGTAATCTAAAAGATTATGTGAAAAAAAGGGGTTTGCCCAAAGGCATAATCCTTGGCAGTTGCAGTATTCTTGAGACTGCAGGACAGGGAGCGGTGGTTCCTTTATATCAAACACTGCAATCTGCTATCAGCACAACTGAGAATGAGTCATCCACTCCCGGTAGAGTTATTTGGGTCCATTTCGGAGTTAATAGCGTGGTGCAACAAAGTTTGCAATAGAGAATCAAGCAGCCAATGAAGCTACATTTCGCTGCCATGCATGATGAGATGGGGTGGAAGCCTCAGAAAGTCCCTATTATCCCAGCAGATGGTGGAATTTCACGAGCACGAAAGACTTCTCTTCCTGTTGAAGAGATCACGAAGGCATTGGCGAAGATGGGCTATGAAGTGATGACCTCTGATGATGCTGGCCGATTTGTGTGCAACTATGTATACTATCATTCCTTACGTTTTGCAGAGCAGAATGGAATCAAATCTCTATTCATACATGTGCCCCTCTTCCTTACTATAGATGAGGAGACACAAATGCAATTTGCTGCTTCCTTACTGGAGGTACTTGCCTCTTTATATTAGAATATCACATTCTTCTCTCTCTTTTCATCTTGTTCGGGGGGCAAATTTGCCTCTTCGCTGTGCTCGTGTATGTGAAGATGGATGCAGCTATGTCTATGTCAAGCTTCAATAAACTGTTGATTGTATGTGGAATGGAAATGCGATTTTTGCTGATGAATTATATTACATATCAGGGTTGTGTTATGATTAAAATACAAAAAACAAAAAAGAAAACAATTTAGTTACGTTACTCTGAAGAGTATGATTATATCATTTATACAACTCACGCGTATGCTAGTGTTAGACCGTTCCTCTCCTATTTTCAAAGTCAGCCGCATAATTTGAAAATGTTAAATGTATATCCAATACTCTTTTTCAATGCTCTTAAGAATATTATTTTACTTTCCTCATATCTCATGCTCAAACTAATTTTGGATTTTTCCCCAAATTTTTGAATTAGCCATAGGCCTCAAAATTTTTTGCTTCATTGAAATTAAAAAACATACTATGTGAAACAAGCAAACTGCACATATAAGTCTAACATTCACAAACAATTTGCAGGCAAATTCCTCAATTTATTGACGTTTGAGAAAAAAATCCGGAATCTGTTGCTGAATTTTTTTTTTTCTTAATCTATCGGTGCCGCACGTCAGACGTGCGGCACCAAGGTTGATTTTTTTTTTGTTCCAATTTGCAGAGGGGGGCGAGGGATATTGTGCAAGGGCTTTTGTGCCATTTTTTTTTTTTACCAATTTTACGGTGCACACCGCGGCACCGTAAAAAATTATGTTTGAGGTGCCGCATGCGCACCTCAAACATGGAATTTGTTGTGACACTCACAATAGGTAGCTGGAGATGTGACCGTTGGGAAATTAGAATGAATAAGAGACATGGCCATTAGCCAGAAATTGACTGCAACTCTCATTGGTCATGAACATCATTCTGTATATTCCTGATAGATAATCTACAATATCTTGCCTTCCGGCCTGATTTGCACTATACTAATATGATACATTACTTGTGACCTTAAGTATTTGACCAGTGCATTATTTTGACAGCAGCAGACTGGATGCCTACTACCGCACACTCCAAGTGCGGTAGCAGACTTGGGCGTCTACTGCTCCAGGTCTGCTACTGCACGCGTGGCGTGCGGCAGCAGACCTCAGGTTTTTTTTTCAGACACTACAAGAAATTTGGATTTTAATGACAACCAAAAGTCGTCACTGAAACCCAAAAAGTCGTCATTATAAGATACAGTGACAACATTTTTCGCTGTCACAGAGTTGTCACAGATTCTATGTCACAAATGGGTCTATGTGACAACCTTAAGAAGGTTGTCACAAAATTATGTTATTCAATGACGAGAAAAAAGTCATCACTAACTGTAAGAATTCTGTGACGACTTTTGTTGTCACTACTGCACCTATATTTTTGTCATAGATGAAGCAAAAGTCATCACTGATTTCGTCTCTACAGTGACGACTTTTAACTTGTCAGCATCAGTCCTATTTATCAGTGACAAGAATTGTTGTCACCAAGTGAATTTACAGTTAGTGACAACCTTCTCTAGAGTTGTCACTAAGTTTTATTTAGAAGGTTCAAAATTCACAGTATGCTACAGGCATTTCCAACAAATATAGCAGAAATTTCTAGCTCGAGAAATGCTAGAAATGAAAGTAGTGAACACACAATTGAGCTTGAAATATGTACTTATATTGTCAAAAATATCTCTAAATTTCATAAAAAATAGGTAGCAACAAGAATGGGTCCAAATTAAACCCACATGAGTTCAACAACCAGTAGTAAGTGGCCATCCCAAAAACACAATTCAAGAACTAATAACAAGTGGCCTTCCAAAAAATAAAGTACCACATTTCTAAACAAAAGCATAAACTAAAGCACCAATGTCAAACTTCAGCCATCTTTATCAGTATATCCAAAAGCCAACTCCATCCAGGTAACATATTTCTTCCAAATAGCCCATGTCTGAAGCACACCTGCATAGACAACAAAAGTAAATTACTATTGATGGTCCACATACAACTACATATGCTATGGAGGTTGTTCTTCCTAACCAAACTAATCCCAACTTAAAGCATAAATAACTACCAAATTAAGCTAAGCACAAGAAGATGACAACAAATTCTAGCTATAAGTACAAGAAACTAATTACAGATTAGCTTCCGACCATCAATTTATCACTTTAAATGATCCCCAACATCCATTAACCACTTTAAATGATTTTCAAGGTATTTTATTGTTATATTTTCTTCACTCTAGTTAGGTAACACAACTAGTTTCTAAAAAAACTAAGGAATTTTTATAAAGATTGAACTTGAAATAGAGAATGGAAACACAGGGAACTTGTCTCTTCATGGTTGCCAAAGTTTGTTACTTGCATAAATCTTTCATTAGGGGAATCAACTCCTCATACAGCCGTCTTAAAATAGCTCTTCTGCCTTTTCAGTCTATAAGACTCATCGTTTCTAATATAAAGTGTCATCTAATTTTTGTCCTTGCCCTAGAGATACAAATCCAGAACATAATTAGAGAGCGTGTTGCACTAATGCTTAACTATACAACCATTATATGGATGAATAAAACAATATCAGTATGGAAAATTTTAAACCCAACATCATCAACCAAAAAATTAGACAACTTATCTATTTTTTGTTCACTACATGCTGTCAAGCAAAACACACACTAAGCATATTTAGGCTTACCTAATCAAAGAAGAAAGAGAGATTTTTTGTTCACTACATGCTGCCAAGCAAAACACAAATCATACCTAATCAAAGAAGAGAGAGAGAGAGAGAGAGCCAAAAAGATGCATATTTCAGGCTCAAGCAAGAGGCAAGTCATACCAAACCTCTTCAAGCCTATCTAAGCCCAAAAAAAAAGGAGCATACTTCATGCCTCAACCAAAAGGCAAATCAAACCAAGCCTGTCCAAGCATATCGAAGGAAATAAAAGTGCCAAACAGATGCATACTTAACAAAGCATCTTACAAGCACACATATGAATGACAATCATACTTCATCATATAAATCAGAAATTCACACTTGCAGCCCAATAAATAATAGAAAAGTGTAGACAAATTTCAAGTACTAACCTTGAATCCGAAAATGTCAGAAGACTTTAGACTTAGATGGAAACCAAAGAGTTCCTATGATGACAATGAGAAAGTTAGACTTAGATGAAAACCAAAACATTCAACCATTTAGTACATAGACTTTCAAAAATGACAATGCCTATAATCACAATGCCTTTACCTTAACTCCTGATATGACCAAAAGTTAACCAAAACAGTGTAATAAGTTGTTCTTTCCTAAACATGCAAATCAGAACAAGCCCATTCAAGCTTCTCTAAGCATGAAAACAATGCCAAATTAGAGCATGAAACCATAGCAATTACATAGCATATAAGTTTTGAATTGAGGGAAAAAAATGACATCAAGAAATCTTGCATTTTATTAACTTTGAATTGAGTTGTTGAATATATTGGCAATGTGTAAAATGAATCTCACATGCTAGCATATATTTATACTTTGAGGAAAATCAAAGGCATCAGATTCATATTGATTGGCAGTTTTTAGTGAATATATCAAGAAAAAATTTCAATGCCTTTTTCTATCATAGTTTCTAATAGCATTTTTGTTTTTTGGTGCAAAGACTTATCTTCAGCAATTGGAAATACAAATTAAGAATTTTCATGAAAATGAACATGATGTCAGCCGTATTTGAGAAATGGAACTAACAAAATTTGTTTAATCAATAATGTAATTTTCTGCATTTGTCTAGTGTCAAAAGACTAATCAAATAGGCAAGGGCAGCAAATTAATTGAATAGATGTTTATCTTAACTAAGACATTAGTACGATTTTTGCATTTAACTCTTGAGGCAAGAAAGAAAACTCAAGGACTAGTAGCTTGTTTTGCTGTCCCCTGCTTCTATATATATCATGCTTGAATATATAGTCAGTAATCTGAGTAGCTCCTTTTAAGAGAATAAGGTAGAATTCAAAGAAATCTAACCAATTTAATACACTTGTATCTGATGCACTTTTAGCGCATCTACCTAGATATTTCATCTGTTATGAGTTTATTTAAAGCAAAACAGCCTGCAACCACCATCTAAGAAAACATGAAAATGTATCTTTTTTTTACTTAAAGCACAATAGCCTGCTATGGGTTTATTTAAAGCACGGTCTAGTGGGAATGGAAAATTAGGTGATTGGTTTCATAGTCATGAATTGCCTTTTCCTTTTGGCAATCAAAATGAACTTGATTGATGGATTTTTTAAAATTAAATAAGCATCACCCAATTGCATCCAGAACTATTATTCCAGTACATTTATTTTTCCGTTCAAACACTGGAAAAGAAACACAAAAAAATACACGGAGTCAAACTCCTCCACTTTAGCACACAAAATATGCACAAAATCGGAACCCCATATGGTAGAATCAATACCTAACAGCCTCACCAGTTCAATCTTTTACCTTCAATTACCGTACATCTCCCATGAATGAGTATGCAGTCCAAATTGCAGTGACTCTCACAATGGATAACAAGCCCCATCTACAAAAAAAATATTATATAAATACAAATTCATTGGAAGTTCACTCATGATTTGGATAGTGGGCTGAAGATTAGTTTAATTTTTGGGCAAATCTTTGCTATAAGTGAAAGTAAACCCACAATCCATAAATAATTAAACATGTCAAGACAAGGATGCAACCAACCGCCACCAAGAAAATATGTACAATGTACTACAAAATCGAATACAAAATATCGAAATTACCTCAAACTATGCCATCAATGCCTAGCCTCTTGTTTTCCCCCAAGCTTGAAGCTCTAAGTTCCATCTTTCACCCAAATTTTCATGCCCTAGTTCTTTTATTTCTTGCCTCAAGCCAGTGCAATGGCCGAATTAGGGGCTTTGCTAGTGCAAGTCGATAGAACTGCCCAAAGGGTTCAAACTAATTTATGGATGACAATGGCAAATTCATGATGGATTTGGCAGTGTGAGCTTGATAGAGTGGGTATCTGTGGCTAAGCGAGGAAGAAACAGAGAGACGGAGAGGAAGTTAGGATTTACAAATTTGGTTAAGTTTTCTAGCTATAGAGAGAGTAGATGTACTTGCCAAACGATGTCGTATCCTTAAAATTCCATCAGCCCGCCCATGCCTCTTCAATTTTTCAGTTTGCCGCTCTTAGTTTTGTACATCTAAATAACACACATTCCTTCTATTTAATAGCAAGAAATTCATGCTTTCTTTTTCCTTTCTCCTACCTCTTTCTTTTTCCTTTTCTCATCTTAATTTAATTAAGATTTTCTATTATTTTGAGTTTTCTTATTTCTTTTACTCTCAAGTTGTATTAAAATTTTAAAATATGAAAATTTAATGTGTTTGAACAAAGAATTTTTTAGCTTTTTTTTAACTAATACAGAAACTTTTCTAATTTATTATATAATAAAATAATTCAAAAATGAAAAGGTTATTAAAAATTATGTTTATGACTCAAAAAATCAATAAATATTCTCTCAATCAAAATCTTTTTGTACTCATTTTATGGTTCTATCAATTATATTTAAGTTGCAGTCTGATGAGACCTGAAAACCAATTTAGTTGATCAATCAAATAATCAAAATAGTTTCCCAATACATGTATGAAATGCTAAATCTATTTGATAATAAATTTATGATTTTATTAGTTATGTACAAGTTGTAGTCTAGCAAGACCTGACAATTAGTTTAGTTGATCAATTAATCAAAATAGTTTGCTAATACATGCATGAAAGACTAAATCTATTTGGTACAAGTACTAGTTCATAAACCATAAACAATGTGACTGTTATAACTAATAATAAACTTTTAGCCATGCAATTGTAAGGATTATACTTAATTTCATACTAAATTTTGCTATTTTTTACCATCATTTTCACACTATACTAATCACTCATTTTTGACGTGTTGTGAAGATAATTAGATAGGGAATCTATGATATATTTTATGCTCATAAAAAATTATTATCTAAGTTTGGAAAAATTATAAAATATGTACATATTTTATGACAATACCTTTCAGCTTTTGCTAATGAAAAATATAGTCTAAATTGCAAAGGATAGGATGCCATAGTAAAATTAATGAAATTGAGTTATCACATATGAGGCTAAATTACAAAAAACATAGGATGCCATAATAGAGATAGTGAAATTAATTTATCACATACGGAGCTAAATTGTAAAAGATGGAGTGCCATAGTAGAATTAATAAAATTTGTTTACCATAGATGGGGCTAAATTGAAAAAATTAGGGTGGTATAGTTGAATTAATGAAAGTGACTCAGGAAAAAGTACTTTAGGCAGTGATGACTAACTGTTGTCACTAACTCTAAACCAGTAATCTAATAGTGACGACATTAAAAGTTGTCACTGTATGGCTTATTTCAGTGACAACATTTTTTCAAATCATCACAAAGGTGATTTCCCACCAATCTGACCTATTACGCACCACCTATATTGTGATGACTAATCCCATGTTGTCACTAATGACTAATCTATGCTAAGCCATTTGTGACGACGTCAAAAGTCGTTATTAAAATGTATCAACTGTGACAAGTTTTCCTATTGTCACCGAGAATGTTGTCACAAAAGGCCAAATTTCTTGTAGTACCTCAGTCTGCTTTTTAAGTTTTTTTTTTTTGCACAACAGCCCCCTCGCCCCCCTCTGCAAATTGGTAAAAATAAAAATAAAAAATCAACCTTGGTGCCGCACGTCTGACGTGCGGCACCTATAGATGAAGAAAAAAAAAATTTCCAGCAATACTTGGAGTTTTTTTTTTTTTAATTTCAATAAATTGAGGAATTTGCCCTCTCTGCACCAGGCCAAACTATATTGATCTGCGGCCAACGTTTGAAAACCTAGATTGTATTGAGTGGCCGGATCAGTTATAGGGGTTGCCTGGTTTACTTTTTGGCGTGATTAGGTCTTAAAACTCAGTAGCTATAAAAATGTGGTTAATTTGGATAAAAATGTGAAGGCTGTCTAGTTTAGCTGTGGAACGTTTGAACCAAATTTGTTTTGAGTGAATAGATCAGTTCATTGCTCAATTTCAATGAAGCCCATAAATTTTCAGAATTTGTCAACTAAACTCATTTAACGACATCCCAAGTTTAGATTTTGCCAATTACAATGCATAATTGATAGGGTGCAATTAATTGATATATTTGTTCCTATTTTCTCTCGTGTTAATGCTAAATATTGCTTTAATTGATTGATTCTACTTATATTTGTTTGTGTTAATTGCAGGAATTAAAGCAAAGCGTGCCTAATTGATTATTTTAAAGTAGCTTGTACGTGGACGCGTTTGAGTTCAAGGTTCAAAACTAGAATTGTCCCTTGACTAGAAGTATGAATCTCAAACTTCTAGCAGAAAACATACAAATAATTATTGTGTATGATTGAATAGGTGAACAATATTTGATTATTCACGTAATCTATTTGCTAATTAGGGTAGTTGAATCCGTAATTGTTTGGCTATTCTAATCCTGGTAGCAACTGGCATAATTGGGTTTGTGTCAGGGAAACATACAATCTAATTTAAATGGACCCCCGTAGCATATCTGTTAATTAGAATAGTGTTTCTCTATTTTTTAATGCAATCAGGAAATTAAATCCTATGGTCATACCTAGGGTCATTTTCTAGATTAGAGAAGTAGTCAATGGTCGTACCTTGACTATCGAAACAGTAGCGAGAGACTGCTATCAGATCGTATCGGCAGTGAAAAACCTATTTGTTAATGAATATTAAAATTGTAATTGTATCAATGATCAATATCTGAACCATTCCTGAAGTGTAACTTTGGTTAGAGCGTTCTCTATTTGATATTTCCTTTGATTATTTCTTGTGGCAGTTTATTACTTTTAATCATTTTATTAAATATTGAGTCTTTGAAATCCCCCCATTTTCTATAATTTGGAAAGGAACGTATTTTTCCCCAATCCCTGAGAAGACGACCCTACTTGCCACTACTCTAAATTACTATTTTCTCAGAGATAATTCTAGTATATCAGGTTCAGCATACTCCTCGGAATCAGGGTGAAGCCGATAACCCATTGCACATCCAGAATCCCTACTACAATACTCAGAATTGTTCTGTAATTAATTAAGGTGGTAATTGGAATTTTTAATATTTATTATTGCACAAGTTCGGCACCTGTCAATAATTACCAATAGCATTGATTGTTTTTGTTCAACCTGCAATGCATAATTCTACTCAAAGAGTAATTTATTCCACATTAACTAGCTAAGTACCATTCCATTTCCATGGATCATTGCACGCCGAGTTCGAGATCAGACTGGTACTTGCCTTTTCTACCTTTTTAGGGTCATTGTTAGAGTTAATCTCGAGATAAGGTACATCAAGATGTGTCAATAATGTCAAGTAACGAAGCAAGCCCATCATCAAAAATGGGATTAACATAATCACCACCATGGGCGAAGGAAGCACTGGCACCACCAGCAATAATTACACTAGAGATAATTTCGAAACTCAAAATCAACATTATGGCTATACCTAGTGCAGTGAGATATCTAAACATACCGTTCAATTATTGAGGAGAAGAAAGTTGAATTTCACACCAAGGGCTACTTTAGCTCTTTAATCAAGTCTCCATTGTATAATCATTTTTGTCCACTTAGAAATTTCTATAGAATTTTGATCAAGCTGATGTAGAGTAAAAAGAGTGGTGAGTGCTCTGAAGGAACAAGGAAAGGGGTGGGAGATAGCAGAATTGATACTGTGGACTGAGGTGTTAAGTTCTAAGATTGATGGGTTTTGTAACATATGACGTAGTCCAATAGGCACGTCACCTGGCCAACCGAATAAGTATGGGACAGAGTACTTTAGAGGTGGATTCAAGATACCAAAGGGTTTCTGTGTAAATCCTTGAAAGAAAGGAACAACAAACACCTTCTAGTTTATCCATCACTACAAATTCCTTCCAAGTTTGTTTTTATCCCAACTGGAAAATAGGTCTGTTAGCTTTTTTAATATGATTTCGATGTAAGAAGGTAGGGGGAGTGAGTACATATATCCCGTATCTATTCTCTGACTATGATGACTGAGTTTGTTGAAGTATTTACACTTGGGTCCTTAGATGTCTATCAATTGATTCTTGATGGATCTCCTATAAAATAAGTTTTTACTACCATACGTTTCCGTTTCTATCCTTATCTTGTGTATATTAACGGTAGTTTATTTTTGTTCCATCTTTTTTTGGTGTATAATAGGCCTACGTATTTATTCTTTCATACTCGGGGAACACCAAGAAAAGGTAGGCTACAAGGGTTTTAGTTAATTATATGAAACCAACTCACTGCAAACATAATTAGTTAATTTAAAGTGACAAAATAATTACCTCATTAGTTAAACCGTATATGTGCCTTTGAATTTTTGCCAAATAAGAAAAATGTCTATTAAAGATAATATATGTGACAACTATTGAGAGGAGCTATTGACTTGAGCTAATGATCATGACATTATATTTCTTTTAACATTTTCGGCACTATGCAATGCTTTAACAGTCATTACCACGAAGGCCCTACCTTTTTTTCCCTTCTCTTGACATAGTACAGTTTTTGTCTTTTTATTTATTAATTTTTCGTATGACAACGACTAATTGATACTTAGGCCATGTGTAAATAACCGAGAGAGATTATTGTCCCTTCTTACCATAGAACATTCTCGCAGCAAAACTCAACCACTGTTAATATATACCAAATGTAATAAAATATAGTTCTTAGCTTTGGTGATATTGGGATATGTCCAATATGGGTTTTCATTCACTTTCACTACATCTCGAACTTCTAAACTTTGAGGGGCCAATCAGTATTATTTGTGCAACTTAAATACACAGAGAGCACGTGTCACCACAACTTTTGGCATAGATTACAGATGGATACTGCATGTTAAGCGCAAAACCAAAATAAATAATAGCCAATCATGAAGATAGCAATTTTGCAGGTTCATTCAAGGTCTATGTACTCTTCCATTCCCTGCAAATATGCAGCAAGTTACATGGCCTAGTTGGGATTATTCATAGGACACTTGCTGCAGGCTTGGATCATAGTTGTTATAATTTAGCAAGTTTGTCCACCTATATAAGTATATAAAACAGCAATGTTTACCTAAAAATCAAAGTACAGTGAACCGAGCAAGAAAACCAATAATGAAAACTTGTTTTGTACGACAATGTTTTGCTAACAAAAAGGAGTTTTAAGTGGAATGAAATGAGCTAGCAAGCGGCTGAAATCACGACAGCATCCCATTATTTTTCATGCCTAGATCACGGAGGCAGCCCGTTTTATGATTTCGATTTAGTTTCAGAAGAAGATGTAACTGATGTAACTGTTCTTGACCTAAATGCAGGAAAATTCTAAGATTTCTTTTACAAGATAGATTCATCGAGATTCGTCCAAAACTGTTGGATATTTGGAGAAAAGGCCTGTGCAAGTCTTGAGCCCATGGCTATACTTCGCATTTGTAAAATGTGAGTTTCTCTAAACTCGCATTCTACAAATGCGAACCACCTATTTTCAGAACACTCACCACAAACAACTCACATGTAGAATTTTTTTTAATTTTCATCACATTTTTGGAATTTACCCCTTGTCCAATAGCTCGATACGGTCTGGCGACAGAAAAAAAAAAAAAACAGAAGGAATAATCATTTTCCATACATAGCTCGCATCTTGAAAATGCGAAACTATCATTAAGTCGCATTGGCAAAATGCGAGGTCGCCTGAATCAAAACACCCCCGCTATATATCTGATACCCAGCTATACGCATATGCCTTGAACTTTCCCATACAAAAATTCTTGCAAGCACAAAGGAAAGTCTGGGTAATGTTGTGGATAGCAGTAGCGGTGCTGATGCTACATTGCTTCTATTGCTGGTTGATCCTGTTTAAGCTACGCTGGGGGTTGGTTGGAGCTGCAATCTCTCTGGATATCTCGATGTGGCTCATAGTAATTGGACAATTCATGTACATTTTCTACACCGAATCAGATGGGGCTTGGACTGGATTCTCATGGCTTGCTATTTCTTTGTAGTTTTTTGAAAAAATGCCACATTATGTCATTTCTTGCTATTGAGTTGCTGTGTTTTGAATGGTGTTAAATCTGAACGGCTGGTGTTAGAGGTTAGTTTACATTTAGTGTTGCGGAAAATTCTTTGGGCTGATTATGCAGTGAAATTGTTGTAGACGATTGAAAATGGTTTTCGCACACAAGCTGTTTGATGAAAAGCCATACCTGCTGGACGGCTGGAGAAGAAGCTATTGCTATAATTTGCAACTTTAGTCCTTCATTTCTTCCTTTGTTTTGAATCTATGCCCTAAAGTTTAAATTTATAATTTGACCCCAAAACGTTTTTAGAGTTTGCAATTACGTCCTTAGCCAATATCATTTAACCCTTAGCTCAGTTAGTTTGTTGAATTAGCCAACTTAAATTGTAATTAATTTTATTTTTTCTTTTTAGAAGTGATGTAATTTATAAGGGGCATAGGAGCATTTAATCTTTGTAATTTCCTTATTTTCTTTCTTTTCTTTTACTTTTCCTCTTATTACTTGTGTAATATGATCGAGTGGAACAATAGCCGATTATTCTTTAACTTTTGCATTGCAAGTCTTTGAATAAATTAATTTTAGATTTGTAATTTAAAATTTTAGATAGGTTTTAAATTTTAAGTTCCTTTTTCAAACTTGCAATTTTTTGAAAATTTTTATGCATATATGAGCATTGAAAAAATTGTTCCCATGCAACCACAATTTGAAATATAGATTTATTTATAGGACAATTTAGCAACTAACTACTTATACATGAACGACATCAAGTTTATGAAATAAAATACATACAAAATCATATACAGTAAGAAGCATAATTTATGACTTCATAGAACTCCATATTTAACAAATTTTAAAAAGAATTACAATTTTTATTCGTATGCATGTTAATAAGTTAAAATAATTTAATATTTTATATCCTAGCAAAGGGAAAAATAAAATTCAAATGTCTACTACCATTTTTGGGATTACAGATAATAATATACAAAAAATTTTATGTACTAAATATTTTATCATTTAGTTTCCATAACATATCAATTCAAAAGAACTTATAATTTTTGGGACAATCTAATAATATCACATGTTATAGTACTTAAATTACTATAAACTATTCTTAGCTTTTAATTGCTGATAGGTTTATTATTATTTTAGAATTAGACAATCATGAAAGAGGGGCTACACAACAAATGTTTCTCAAATGTAAGTAAGTTTTCTATGATAATAAAATTGTTAAATATTTTATGCTAAATTTTAAATTATTCTTAAAGGGTTTTTAGTAGTGCTTTGTTAAATAAAAAATTACTTACTTAGGTGACCCTGTACACCTAAATACAATACCAAGTGGTGAATCCAAATATTCCAAAGACAGGCTGTTTAGTGCCTTTCGTTCGATAAGTAGGATTTTTGAACGCTTACGAGAGTTTAATTTATAATATAAAGAGAATGATGGAAACCAATATACATTCAATTGCAAAAGGGAATAAAAAATACTTTTGCCCAAATGAAGCTTGTTCAAGTTGTTTAATTGTTGTAAAAAAAAGGGAATAAACAATAATTAAATCAATATGATCTCCATATTAGTACATGGGACGGCTGCTCTAAATCAATATGCTGCTCTTCCTTATAGTACATGGGACGGCTACTGCTTTAGAAATGGTCTCTTGAACTCGCATTCACTGAATGCGAGTTCAAGAGAATTAACATTTTTTTCAATGAACTCGCATTTTCTGAATACGAACATCACTGATCGGAAATATGCAACCAAATCATCCCTTTTGCAGAAAAAATTTAATTTCCATCACATTTTTGGAAATTTCTCATCGGACAAGTTAAATGCATCGAGTGGTATGCTTTCCGGCATAATTAGGACTTAAAACTCAGTAGGGGTAAAAATCTGGTACACTTGGATCAAAATAAGAAAACCCTCTAGTTTAATTGTGCAATGTTTGAACCAAAATGATTTTCAATGAATGAATCGGTTCATTGCCCAATTTCAATCAAGCCCAAAATTTTTCAAATTTCGGTAACTAAACTTTTTTAATGGCATCTTAAATTTAAACGTTGTCAATTGCAATGCGTGATTGACAATAACTTTTATTGCTTTTTTTTTTTTTAAATTCATCTCTGTCACAAAGCAATTTACCATTTCCTTTTATTATTTTATCATAACCATCTTATGAATTACGACTCATACAGTTTTTGAGAATCTGAAACTAGGAAATATTGCTTTGATTAACTCTTTCACCCTTTATTCAATAAAAGTTTTATCTAAGGTTCTAACAAGCAATATTTAAGAAGATCAAAATGATGATTGAAGTGATCAACTATAACATGCAGTGAAGTTTCCGCAACCATTTACATATTGAATCAATAATTCTTTGACCTGATCATTTTTTCAAGTCAGTGAATGATTTGGTATTTTAAACCCTTGCCTACGATCCTCGCAGTACTACCACAAGCTCTAACCAATTTAGCTAGTAGGCCAAGTGAATGAATGATTCGGTTAAGAGGTGAATGTGCACGCCTAAGGATACAATCACTCCAATGCATCCATTCAATGTGCGTAAGGATACAATATAATCACTCGCACAACTACTCAAATAGCAATTTATTCTACATTAACTAATTACGCACCATTTCATTTCTGTAGATTATCATATGCCAAGAGCCATCTCAGACTAGTACTTACTTCTTCTATCTTCTAAGGGTCATCATCAGAGTCATCCTCCATATTAGGTACATCAGGGTATGCAAACCCCAAATAAAGAAGAAGGCTCGTCATCAAAATTGGGACGAAGTAAATCACCTTCACACGTGGAGGAATTGATGGCAGTACCAGCGCCAGCAACTAGCGATACTATCAAAACCACCATCGTTGCTACCCCTAGTGTGGTGAGGTATCTAACCATACTGTTCAATTGCCAAGGAGGACTAAGTTGAAGTTCACGTCAAGGGCTACTGTAGTTCTTTAGGCAATTCT
Organism: Gardenia jasminoides; assembly: GCA_013103745.1. NCBI lineage: Eukaryota > Viridiplantae > Streptophyta > Magnoliopsida > Gentianales > Rubiaceae > Gardenia > Gardenia jasminoides. The sequence goes on along the minus strand of CM023098.1, from coordinate 10,713,277 downwards.
ATATTGTATAAAAATTTCTGTCTTTAGAAAATTCTATTGAATTTCAATGGAGTTGTTGTAGAGTAAAAGAGTGGGGAATGATATGAGTGAACAAGAGAAGGGATGGCAGATAGTAGAACTGATACTGTAGACTTAGGCGACAAGTTCTATGCTTGGGGATTTTGTAACAGATGTTAGTCATGCAAATACATCATGTGTGTAAATCTTTCGAAAGAAATAAATGATAAACGCCTGCTACTTTATGCATCACTACAAACTACTTCGTTTCTTTTTTTCTTTTTTTTTTTGTCCCACATGGCAATAGGATTGTTCGCTTATTCAATATGATTTAGATGTTAGGAAGGAAGAGGGAGTGAGGATATATCACTCACATCTATTTTTTGATTGTCTTATTTGAATTTATTGAAATATTAACTTGAATAATGTATGTCTTACACTTGGAACCGTAGGTGTCTGTCACTTCATTCCCGATCTCCCATACTATAATGGATTGTTATTATGAGTTTTCCATTCTACTCTTTTCCTGTGTACATAACGACTGTACATTTTTTTTTTTTTGGTTTCATCCTTATTTTGTGTGTACTGTGTCCATATATTTATCGTTTTGTATTCAAGGAGGACCAAAAAAAAGCTTGAAGGGTTTCAGTTAACTGTCAACCTTTCTTCCTTTCTATTGCACTACTATGCCTGCTTACAAGTATGGTTACATAATGAAGCACAGGAAGTTTTTTAATGCGACATATATATATACATATATATATATATATATATATATATATATTGTATTTGTCAAAAGCGAGCTTTTACAAAGGATATAAACCACATGAAATGACAATTAAATTCTATAACATCCCCTCTAACTTTTATCAAGGTAGTTCATTTTATAATTGAAAACTTTTATTAATATTATACACACACGTAGAAACATATTTATGGTTATGCCATGAACACACAAAGCTTCAAGGCCTTGTTTGGCATCTAGTTTTCCACAAAAAAAATTTTATGATTTTTGTGACTACAGTTCCAAAGCATCTTTTTACCCCAATACATCAAATCGCTACAACATATTTTTCTATAAAAAATTTAGAAAATGGCAATCTAGACAAGACTTTAACAAAGGGTGAGGCACCCCCGTTAATTAATTTAATTCTTTCTATTTTTTTTTAGCTCCCTTGTGCAGGTTAAACTTCCCAAGATTCTACTTATGATAAAAATAAATTCCATTCCTCCTATTTACTGCCAATTTTCCAAAAAATGAAAAATATTTCCTTTTTACATATTATTGTTAATTTTTTTAACTAAAATAGCACATTTGTAATTTATGTATTTTATCTATCAAACAATATGTGCCACATGAACAAATAAGGAATTATTCACGTTCAAAAATGATGTTTTAAGAAAGTTTTTTATTACAGTGTTTCTTCTTATGAAAAGTGTTGTAATATTGGTAGAATTTCCTGTAAGGATCTCTATCTTTTAAAGGGTTCGACTCTAATTTTCATTACTATAATTTATATTCGTTATATTATCTATGTGATTTAGAGGCCCCATTAGCTTCAGTCCGTGTATAGCTGGATTGAGATTTTCTCCAGATAAATGTAATTCATCTATCTTCCCTTTGAGGGAAAAAAATGACAGGAATATAGTTCAATTTTGCGACATCCGAATGAATAAAAACAAAAGGTTCAAATTGTTGCATGGCCGTGTGGAAGACGTTGGAGTTCTGATTGAAAATGATCAAGATTTTTATGGTGTACATGCTTTAGTTAGACTCTTTAGTTAAAAAGTAAGAAAAGAAATTTATTTAATTACCTTTTAATCCAGCTTGTACTTATTTTATTAAATTAGTTTAGCTTGGTATACAACTAGTGGTAGTATAGATATGTTTGTTCCTCCTAATTTTTTTTAAAGATATTTTTGCCCAATATACAAGTATGGGCAGTATAGATATGTGTATTTTTCCGAATTTCAGTAGTGAAGAAAATCGAAGGTGAATTATCTACATTGTCTGGTCTAAAACAGAAATGACTAGCACCAAGAGAAAAGTAGTTTGCCGAGATGTTTGTAAGTCCTTTTAAGGAAGGGGGACGAAACGTTCATAAGTTGCTTGTTGGAATAAGGCTTTCATATCTAAACATTTGAACAATTTTCACAAAAAAAAAAAAAAATAATAATAATAATAATGGACCTTATGTGGATTAGGTAGGTCAGATATTTTTGCTCTTTGGAAAATCCTTTCTGGGCTATTCGAATTGTGAACCACTAGTCATAATATAAGTTAATAACGGTTGGTCAGACCCTCAAAATCCAATTAGCATTCTCTGACATTTAACTCCTTTTTTGCTAAGATCTTTTGGTTGTCATAATCACTCTTTTTTGTCTTGCATATTTCTAATATATAAGCAAGAGATTAAATTCACACTCCTGTATTATAAGGATTAGAGGGTGAAACTAGTAAACTAATTGTATCTACACTAATGCGTATGAATACATACTACATTTACAAGATTGCAAGTCCAAATTTAAATATGATTAAGTGGCGTGTATGTATAACTACTAATGTATAAATGATAGTATGTACAAGATTAACCATTGTTATATATCCACACTTTATATAAGTTTTAATGCTATTTGCACAACTCATCTGTGTGTCAAATATGGAAACTTAGTATGGATGAGTGGTGATTTAATTTTGTAACTTATCAATGTATCAATGTATAAGGGAGAGACCAAATTCACACTAGTTAATGTTTCAAACTCTTTGTGCATAGCCAAAGACTTTTGACATATCAATTAATTATTATGTACCTAAAAATCTTCATGATTATTAGTCATATTGCCAAAGACTTTTGCCCGTGGATATTGCACCAAGCCTCTGTTCTAATGTTGAATTTTGAGTTTTTTGATAGGTGTCGAGCCTGTACAATAACAATCAATAATCTTACTGCCAATAAAAATAACTAAAGCTAATTCTAGGTACTGGAGCGGGGACTCCGGATGTGCAATGGGTTACTGGCTTCACCCTGATTCCAAGGAGTATACTTGATCCGATATACCAGAATTAGTTAATTTGTATACAGTGGCAAATAGGGTCGTCTCCATAGGGATTGGGGAAAATTAACTCCTTTTTCAAGTGACAAAAATGGGGGGGGGAATTTTGAGAATTGAATGCTAACAAAATATTAACTAATTAACCAACTATGAAAAATAATTAAAAGAGAGAATTAATGGGAGAAACTCTAGCCAAGGATACATTTCAGAAATGGTTCAAATAACTGATCATTGATGCAAATATAATTTCAACATTCATTGACAAACAGGTTTTTCACTATCGATAAGATCTGACAGCAGTCTCTCCATACTGTTTCGATAGCCAAGGTACGACCATTGACTATTTCCCTAATTCAGGAATAACCCTAGGTACGACCATAGGATTTAATTCCTAATTGCTTTCAAAATTAGAGAAACCCTATTCTAATTAACAGACACGTTACGAGGATCTATTTAAATTAGATTGTATATTTTCCCGACACAAAACCAATTATGCCAGTTGCTACCAGGATTAGAGTAATTAAACAATTACGGATTCAACTACTCTAATTAGCAAGTAGATCATGTGAATAATTAAATATTGTACACCTATTCAATCACACACAATAATCACTACCAATAAAAATAGAAAATATACAAATACCAACAAATAGAAGAAATAAATAAAATCGATTAGATCTCACAGTAATAATTGAACTAAATTCTCAGTTGTTTCCTTGACTAGAAATAAGAAATTAGCCCTCCATTAATGGAGAACAATTCATGAAAAAAAATCCGTTGGAAGCCTTCTAATCACCCATTTCCAATTGACAACAGGACAAAGAAGAAAAATTGAGTCGTCTTCTTGTGTCTTATGTTCCGCGGGACTCATCAACAAAGAAGAAAAGTAATAGTGAAGAAGAAGACATCCACACGCAACGAAAAGAAAAAAAACCTAAAGTACTAACTATCTCTTTTTCGTTTCTCCCTTTTTTCTCTATACTACTACTACCAATTCCCAAAAAAATAACAATCCTAATCCACTTGTAACTAGCCTTTTCAAATAAACGCCCATAAGCTTTTTACAAAGTGTAATCTTTCCTAATTAAATACAGATCTTGGAATTCGACTTGGATTAGGAAACTTCCTGGTGTCCACCCCAAATCTTCCTGCTTTAAACCTTGAGCTCAAACGCGTCCATGTGCAATCTACTTCAAAATCGTCAATTAGGCCCGTTTCGCTCCAATTTCTGCAATTAACACAAAATACCAAATATAAGTAGAATCAATTAATTAAAACAATATTTGGTATAAATAGAAAGGAAAATAGGAACAAATATATCAACAAAATACACCTCATCAACTCCCCCACACCTAATTCATGCTTGTCCTCAAGCATGACCAAGCTCAGAAATGCAATCAAGAATTCAAGTCTTTCACAGCAACCCAAATTAGCATAAATAACTTATACTCCCAACAACTTAAGTGGAGTCAAAATATGCCAAATTCAACAGTCCTCACAAGTTATAGGCGCTCATCACTCACAAGTGTATAAAGGGAAATTTTACTCTCAGAACGACACCATGGAGCGACATTACCATATGCTTGCTCCTATATCACATCTCCACCACTAAAAGTGAATTCGACACAAAAATCAAAGGGACTTTAAAAGGGTTGTAATGGGGCTTAGGGTAAGGGTAGGACAAAAGTAAGTAAAAAGGTGAAAATATGTTAAGAAAATGCCAAAATTCACAACGTAAAAGAAACTCCAAAATCACAATAACAAGGCACACTCCCTTCCATCTACTTAGCAAGTACAAAACATGTTTTTATTTTTTCCTTTTTTTCTTTTTTTTTCTCTTTTGTTTTTTGGTTTTTCTCCTTCTTTTTTTTCCACTTCATGTCATTTTTTTTTTCACTTTTCTGCATATACAAACATTGTAAAACAACTCACATTCCAACACTTGCTACGGTACTTTCTTGCCTTCAATTTAAGCTCGGGAGTTTCACATAGTTAAACTAAGACATTGCCTTGACATAAGGTTTCGAAAGAAAGTCTAAAGAGAGGTAATGGAGTAATAATTGCAATTTTTTTTTATAGAAGGAAAAAGTTAAAGCTCAAAAGGGGTCGTCTAGGGATAAACTAAATAAGGCGAGTTTTTCAAAGAAAGTCAAAAATGGCTAAATCCTAGGTGCCCTTATCATTTCAATGCATCAAATTCAACAAAAATGTGGCATCGACATGCATAATAGAGCAAGTTCTAGAATGACAAACCATGAGCGTTAACCACACAACAAACGAAGGTAGAGCAGAATATGAATAAAGATATGATTAAAATGCTCATCACAAAGCTCAAAAGCTCACTATGTGGTTTAAATCTGTCAAACTCAGCACATTTATCACCCAAATATCTTGTCAAGAAAAATAAGAAATTTAGCTATCCTGGATTTACTACTCAAACTCGCATCTTGATTGTACATTTCATCACAGCCAATGAAAACCAACAAAGAAAAATAAGCATTATGCACACATGCTAGCCAATCAAAACCCTCCCCCACACCTAAACATTACATTGTCCTCAATGTAACAAGTAAATAACAAAGAGAAAAAAAAGGACAAGAACACTCCCCTGAACATGGAGGAAGGAAATGGCAGGCTAAGGTGCGGGAGGAAAAGGCGGAGGAAAGACCACGTGGTGAAGGTATTGCGCCAAATTCTGCGCCATATGAGACACTTGAAGCTCCAGGCAGGAGAGGCGATCATCCATGGTGCCCATTTGGTGATGAAGGTGCTGCATTTGGGCCTCCCAAGAAGGAGGGGATGGTGCTGAAGTAGAAGTCTCGGGTATATCACCAAGGGATCCAGTAGGCCGAGAAGGACCACCAGGAACCCGTGACCGTGCGGCCGGCGTGTGTGGTTGGCCCGGTGGTGTAAAGCAATACTCACCATTGACCTTCGCCACAACCCCCATCTTCTCCAAACAAGACAAATCCAATGGCTCCATAGGACAAGCTAGGTGCAAATCATGATTAGAAAGATCAAGTACACCCAAATTCACAGCTAGATGAGTGATATAAGAACCAAGAATCAAAGGTTTACTTTTCCTAGAAAGCACAAACTTGAATTGTTGAGCCAGCCAACATCCCAAATTAACTTTTATATTATTGGTCATGCACCACAAAAAGAAAAATTCAGGCTTGGCAAAGGTACCAGAGCTATCCTTCTGACCCGAATAGCTATAAGCTAGAAAACGCTGAATATAGCGCCAAATGGGGTCCTTAAGGAAAGAGCTCTTAGACATGCTTGGGTCATAATGCTACTTATCAACAGACAATTCTTGCCATAGACCAACATTGGTGGAGTAAAAGGGTTCAACATAATCACAAATGGTATCCACATACTCCCTAGACTCAGAATAGGTTTGATCAATGAATCCAAAGGCAAGATTAAAGTCAGTAAGTGATTGTTTAAACTCCCTACCCAACAAACGGAATTGAATCACATTAGGAGTCGTGACAGTGTACTCATGAGGCAGATCAAACTCAAAAGTAGCATAAAATTCACAAGTCAACTCAACAAAGGCTGGACAGTGAATAGTAATATAATTTGACCAACCAATTGCAGCAAACATATCCCAAACGGCATCAGTAATCTTCAAAGCATCAAGGGTCGGGGAGTGAATGAATTTACACGGGATGATGGAGCGCTTGCAACAGTTCTCATATCTCTTTTGATCAGCAGCCCGTGTAAAAGTCAGATTACCACCGAAATGTGATGGTGAGGAAATATGGACACCCCTATCCTTACCTAGCCTAGACTGTTGACCAAAAGTGGAGGACAGACCAGTTTTTCGAATTGTGGGTTGGGGGGAAGAAGGGCTAGCTTTGGATTTCTTTTTGTCTTGTTTTTTCGCCATTGGAGGACAAAGATATTAAACCAGTCAAAATCAAGATCACATGCCTAATTCAAAATTCAAACTTGACCACGCATAGTCCACCAAGGCCAAATGACCAATTCAACTATCTAATGCCAAAAAAAAAAAAAAAATGACAGGTGTCGAGCTTGTAAAACAATAATCAATAATCCTACTGCTAATAAAAATACCAAAAGCTAATTCTAGGTACTGGAGCAGGGACTCCGGATGTGTAATGGGTTACTGGATTCACCCTGATTCCAAGGAGTATACTTGATCCGATCTACCAGAATTAGTTAATTTGTATACAGTGGCAAATAGGGTCGTCTCCACAGGGACTGGGGAAAATTAACTCCTTTTTCAAGTGACAAGAATTGGGGGGAATTTTGAGAATTGAATGCTAACAAAATATTAACTAATTAACCAACTATGAAAAATAATTAAAAGAGAGAATTAATGGGAGAAACTCTAGCCAATGATACATTTCAGAAATGGTTCAAATAACTAATTATTGATGCAAATATAATTTCAACAATCATTGACAAACAGGTTTTTCACTGCCGATACGATCTGACAGCAGTCTCTCCGTACTGTTTCGATAGCCAAGGTACGACCATTGACTATTTCCCTAATTCAGGAATAACCCTAGGTATGACCATAGGATTTAATTCCTAATTGCATTCAAAATTAGAGAAACCCTGTTCTGTTGGCCCAAATGCAACCTAAGAGGGGTGAATTATATTGTTTAACAAAACAATCAATTATAGCAATAATTCACCCAATAAAACAAGTATAAACTATTTTTCAAGTGTGCACAAAGATATGTCAAATTAAGCACAATAAAGATATCACAATTGAACAATGAAGAAAAAGAGATATAGAAAGAAATGCAAACCAAATTTCCAAGTTGCACCGAACTTGGATACACTCCACTAGTAGCTTCTTCAATTGAAGGTGAAGCTAACCAACTTGTACAAGTGAAGGTTCACTCCTTCCTCACCCTAAAGGCCTTTAGTTGAGCTAAGGAGTTTTACAACTATCCTGGTTAACCCTCAACAAGCTACAATTGAAAGCTCACTCAACCAATTAAGAACTACTATTACAAGTGAGGCAACCTTCACCAAGGTTTTACTCCTCCAAATGAGTAACCTCAAAATCCCCACTTTTCCCACACCTATACAACAAACAAAGAAGATTTCTACCCAAATATTCACTTGTAAGCTTGTATTTCATGTAGGCAAAAGTCTATTATCTTCTTGAACTTGTGGGTATTTATAGAGTGTGAGAAATGGTCTCAAGAAACTCTTCAACGGTCAAAAATATGGCTGTTAAAAAATAGCCGTTGGAGTTATTGGACATCCGACACAATGTTATGCGTCCGATGCAAGCGTTCGATAGGTTGTTTCGATCTTTATCGGACAGCCGATGGGTTTTGTGCGTCCGATGAAGCTTGCGTCCAATGCTGGTCAGAGATCTTAGATTTTGTCTTTAATCCTATCAGACGTCCGATGATGATGATATGCGTCCGATAGGAGTGTCTGATACTTCCCCTATTTATCGGACGTCCGGTACTAGCATTCAAGCGTCCGATAAGTTAAAACTTTCTCAATTCATCTTGAATTGATTTCTTTTCTTTTCCAATGAATCAAGGACCTGTTCTAACATAGTTCTCACATAAAAACATTAGTCCAAATCATTTTGTTTCGTTATCATCAAAACTTAGGATCAATTCCAACAATCTCCCCCTTTTTGATGATGACAAATCAAATGATGATTTTGCAAGAAAAAACAGAGAAACTCCCCCTCAATAAGAGCTAAAAAGATTTAGAAAAACATAATCATCTAACATGTTCTAATTAACAGACACGCTACGAGGGTCTATTTAAATTAGATTGTATATTTTCCTGACACAAAACCAATTATGCCAGTTGCTACCAGGATTAGAGTAATCAAACAATTATGGATTCAACTACTCTAATTAGCAAGTAGATCATGTGAATAATTAAATATTGTACACCTATTCAATCACACACAATAATCACCACCAATAAAAATAGAAAATATGCAAATACCAACAAATAGAAGAAATAAATAAAATCGATTAGATCTCATAGTAATAATTGAACCAAATCCTCAATTGTTTCCTTGACTAGAAATAAGAAATTAGCCCTCCATTAATGGAGAACAATTCATGAAGAAAAATCCGTTGGAAGCCTTCTAATCACCCTTTCCCAATTGACGACAGGACAAAGAAGAAAAATTGAGTCGTCTTCTTGTGTCTTATGTTCCGCGGGACTCAGCAACAAAGAAGAAAAGTAATAGTGAAGAAGAAGACGTCCACACGCAACGAAAAGAAAAAAACCTAAAGTACTAACTATCTCTTTTTCGTTTCTCCCCTTTTTCTCTATACTACTACTACCAATTCCTGAAAAAATAACAATCCTAATCCACTTATAACTAGCCTTTTCAAATAAACGCCCAAAAGTTTTTTACAAAGTGCAATCTTTCCTAATTCAATATAGATCTTGGACTTCGACTTGAATTAGGAAACTTCCTGGTGTCCACTCCGAATCTTCCTGCTTTAAACCTTGAGCTCAAACGCGTCCATGTGCAATCTACTTCAAAATTGTCAATTAGGCCCGTTTCGCTCCAATTCCTGCAATTAACACAAAATACCAAATATAAGTAGAATCAATTAATTAAAACAATATTTGGTATAGATAGAAAGGAAAATAGGAACAAATATATCAACAAAATACACCTCATCACTTTTCATATCAGCATTTCTTATTTAGAAAGAATTTCAGTTTTGCGTCTAAATATTTTGGATATAAGGGATTCTGCTCCCTAAAGTTTGGATAGAAGAAACTACTGTTCCAAATGTTTAACTATCTAAGTACACTTAGTCCAATCAATTGATTTCTACCAATTGCAACTAGAATTAGGTCGAAAACTTTAAAATAATATTACATACATACTGATCATAAGAGTAATTAATCTTTATCTCAGAATTTTTTTCAAACTGACTTTTTGTATTTAGGGATAAAGGCTAATTGTTCATGTGAGTGACACTCACATAATTAGTTCTCTTTTATTAGAAAAAAAAATGACTAATAACATTCTTTTTCTCTTTTCTTTTTATATTTGAAAAGGATATTTGCAGGCACATGAAAACAGTAATTGGTAAAAATAAATAATCGAGCTAAATGTTTTTAGAAAGTGAAACATTTCTGACTATAATCTCATCCAAATTTTAGGGACTATAACCCCTCTTGCCTCAAACATTTAGGATAGAATCAGATCTACAATTTTGTCGTCTTATTTATACATGTATTATAATAGTTGCATTCAAATGCACTAAGACACAAGGAAGCAAATCTTTTTATTTTACACTGGAATACACATATAAAATCATAAAGATTTAAATGCACCAACAAAGAGTAAAGCATGGAAAAGCTTGGTTCAATAATTCGAAATCAAAATAATGCTTTCTGGACCCTGATCGTAGTTGCATTTGCCTAGATAAAATCATGAACAAAGAAGGACACAGCTGATAGAGCATAATTTATAATTGTTTTGTAGGAATAATCGGTGCTTAGTTTGGCATGATATGAATGGAAATCATTTAATTTTGTGGTGTTTTGTTTCAGGATGAGAAAGATACAGTTTGTCACAAGTTGGCTTGGAATTTGGTTGGAATCCGACTGTAAGATGGATAGCAATCAACGTGGAAGACATGCAAGACTGAATAGGGACCTATGTTTTCAAACTCGGACCAGGAATCGAATCGGCCGATCTCAGGGGTCGGGGATCGATGGGTCCAATTGGGTTCGATCGGAGGGTTGAATCGGATGATGTTATAAATATGTCATAAATATATATTAATAGTATATAATCAAAATAGTGTATAAAAAAATTCCCTTAAAAATACTATATAAAAATTCCCTCAAATTGGTAGTTTTCAACTTTATGTATATAAAAATTTTTCTTAAATTGGTGATTTATGACTTTATATACAAATGAGAATTTTATATTTGATCACAAAATTGACTTAAAGAATATAAATATATATATATATATATATATAGGTAGAAATGTAACTTAAAAACAGTATTAGATTAATTTTACACTTTATTAAAATAATGAGAGGTTAAAGCATATTTACTAAAACTTAAAAAGTGAGTTTGAAAGAATATGATGGGTTAAAAGTAAAAAAAAAAAAGGTCAAATAGACAAACCCGATCAACCAGGTCAATCGGTTCACTCGGTCAGACCCGGTTAAACCCAAAATTTGACCGGTTTTGAATTTTTGGTTTTTAAGAATGACTCGGACCGGATGTCTGGCCGGTTTCCAGTTCAATCGGTCGGACCAACCGGTCAGATTCGAGTTTAAAAACATGGATAGGGACCCAAGGAACATTAATGGGACAAATACAAAATGCAATGTGAAACAACAAATGGTAGACCCATCAAGTAATAACCGGTGCCGCTGTTATGTCCGGTCTTATCACCGGACATTCATTTCAAATTGAAGAGTTGGACAATTGGTGATAGCCGGTGCCAGTTGTTTCACCGGTCTTTGCACCAGTCTTCATAAAAAATCCACGCGCGTCTCGATTTTGTGAACTTTTGGAAACCTTTTTCTATTGGAATTCAATTTTAATTTTAAGAAACTATAAATAGGAGTATTTAGAATATTTTTAATGAGAGGAAACAACAGGTTAGCAGCATCTTTTTATAACTTTTTTTTTTTAAGAGATCAAGATCGAAGGCAAGCAAATCAAAGAGCAATGGAGGCAATTCTGGCAAGCAAACTGAGAAGTTTTCTTACTCTTTTTTCTTATCTTTGTAAACTCTCTAAATTTATGGTTTTGATTTTTTCTATTATGTTGAGCTAATTTTATTATTGGGTTTATAAAGGGATTTTGATCGATTTTATCTAGTTAAATTCTTGGCTAATGCTATGATTTATTTACCTTGATTTTAATTATATGTTTGTGATTGGCCACCATCATTATGATCTTTTAGATTTATATTGAATTGAGAAAGTAGATACAACCCTGCACTAGATAAATAAGCATACTTAATTTAATCATGCGAGTAAGTTAGGATTTATGTGATGCAATTATATCACTTATGATCTTAATGGGTTTAGTTAAACACTTATGATCTCGAGAGAGATGTAAGATATAATTAATCAAACTTTAGATGCATCGAGCGTTGATCTAAAATAAAATTGTGTTGCGGTCTCAACTTGTCAAGAAAACAATTGAAGATTTAAATCAAAATTCTGGATTAAAACCTAAAACCCTAGGCTTTCTGATCTATTATTTTCTTAGCCACTCTTAATTTGAATTTTATTATTTTTATTAGAATAATTAAAGTAGAGAAAATTTACTCATCCTTATGAGCTCGACCCCTAGAATACTCTAGGTGAATTTGTTACTATTGAAAAGATTTTATTTTACTTATTTTTTGGTATGTTTAATTATGTAGTTTTGGTGTGTTTTTAGGATTTAAAGTGGACTTTTAGCGCGATTTTGGTGGTTATTTCTTCAAGAATCACTTTATGGCCAAAACATGGAAATGAGTGGATTAATGCACAATTTGATGTTGTTTTTGTAGATTTTGAAGATTCATCCATTTTTTTGGATTGATTGGAATGCATTTTGGCCAGTTAAGTTCATAGCAAGAAGGTTATTAGAAGAAACATCAAGAGATCAAAATTGGGCGCAAAATGGACAAATGTTGAAGTAGAAACAAGGGAGGCTGATCCGAGTTCAAATCAGTCATGCATCCCATGTATCTAGTCCTCAGATAAACTTCTAAAATCAGAAGACTGATCCAAGATTAGTGACCCAACCCTGAATTGATAGTATCAGCCCTCGGATTGTGCTTATTAGGCAAAAATAAAAATGCAGGGTAATTGGATCCGAGGGGTGGTAAGAAAGATCCGACCTCGGAGTCAGGCCCTCAGATCCATATTTCAACTCTGCAATTTGCAGAGCAAGTTGTGGCCTTTTCACACTAACTTTTTGACTACTTTTGGTAAAAGATTTCGACTGATTCTATCCAAGGACATTATTGAGCAACTCTAACATTATTGCTTTCACCTGGATTTTTCTATATGTATGTTAAAATTAGAACAAACATTGCAATTAGAGGCTATTCAAATAAAAAATATTACTAATATATTTGAGGAAATTAAGTTAAAATTACAAAAATGCTATACAGAAAACCTATTAAAATTTTGGGATAAAAATAATGAGTTTGCTGAAATAAAACTCAAAGACGAGAATAAAGAAATAAGGGTTAGGCCAATGAGATATAACATAATAGATAAAGAAGAGTTTAAAAAACAAATTAAAGAATTGTTAGAAATGAAATTAGTAAGAGAAAGTAATTCTCCTCATTCCTCTCCTGCATTCATGGTTAGAAATCATACTGAAATAGTTAGAAATAAACCGAGAATGGTAGTTAATTATAAAAAATTGAATAGTGAAACCATTTTTGATGGATATTTTCTACCACATAAAGAAACTCTGATAAATATGAGTAAAGGAAAGAAAATATACTCAAAATTTGATTGTAAAAGTGGATATTGGCAAATAAGAATGCATCCTAATAGTATTAAATACACAGCATTTAATACACCTCAAGGACATTATGAATGGTTAGTAATGCCTTTTGGATTAAAAAATGCACCACAAATATTTCAAAGAAAAATGGATAAAATATTCAAAGATTATTCATTCATATACGTATATATAGATGATATCCTTATAGCATCCGATTCAATTCAGGAACATATAGACCATTTAAATATATTCGCAAACTTATGTCTAAAACATGGAATAGGCTTATCAGAGAAAAAAATCAAGAATTGGATTAGAAGAAATTGAATTTTTAGGATTAGAAATAAATAGTAAAGGTATAAAATTGTAACCACATATATTAGAAAAAATACAAAAATTTCCTGATAAATTAGAAGATAAAAAGCAATTACAAAGATTTTTGGGAATATTAAATTATGCATCAGATTTTATATATAATTTGGCAGGAAAAAGAAAAGAATTATAGAAATTGCTAAAGAAAGAAGTTAAATATGAATTTTCAGAAAATCATATAGCCATGGTAAGGAAAATTAAAGAAGAATGTAAAAACTTGCCATTTTTAGTACTACCGTCTAATGAGGATGACTTAATATTACAAACTGATGCCTCAGAAGAAGCATGGAGTGCAGTTTAACAAACTGTAAAAAAGTAAATTTGTAGATATGGATCGGGCACATTCACCGAAACTGAGAAAAAATACCATATAAATGAAAAGGAATTACTTGCGGTAGTCAAAGGATGTAACAAGTTTTATTACTTCTTACATTCACCGAAACTGAGAAAAAATACCATATAAATGAACATGAATTACTTGCGGTAGTCAAAGGATGTAACAAGTTTTATTACTTCTTACTTCCAAAAAGGTTTTCATTCCGTTTTGGCCCATATTTGACAAGACAAGATCTGGGTTGATCACAAGTATAATATTCAAAGTGAAATTTTCAAATTTTAATTTTAACACTATTGTTATTTCATTTGGGTGAAATATGAATTCTATAGCAAAGCTTTGTAAATTTTGATCCATTTTAAATGAGTGAGTGTTCTTCACTTTTACCTACTTTCTTCTTAAAATATTACAATAAAAGAGTAAGGGTCCATCATGCTTCCTTAGCTCAAATTTCTATTTTTTGACCGACAAGACTCCGGCTACCTCCCGAGGACTTCTTACTTGAGCATTTCTGCCTCCAACCACCAGGGTGACTTCCTTTAGGGCCGCTTCAGAATCTCTCAGCACAGCCTAAAATCGTTTTCTACCTTTAGGCGTACACAGAAATTTTAAAGGTAGAGATTTATGAAGAACTTCTTCTTCTTTTATTGATATATACTAATAGGTACATAGGTTAAGTTCAGAACACTCTTCTCTCTTATTTAACTATACATGACATCTAGAAATTATGAAGGAAGAGTTTTTGGGTTTCATCCCATCTATCCGACCTATTGATCGAGCGATGCCTTTGTCAATTTTACCTCCTTCTATTTACAGCCGTTTTCCCCCGAACTTTATCTTCGGACTTCATCCTCTTATCTCTCTGTGCGGACTTCAGATATTTCATTTGGCATCTATAAGACGTAAGGGCTTACGTCTGCCTGTATTATTGTTACTAAATCGAAAGTCATCCTTTATTATTGTCGCTGGATAAAAGTCACTAGATGAGCTGCCTTCATTATTGTTGCTGAATAAAAGTCAGTTATTGCTGCTGGATGAGCCGCCTTCCTTGTTTCTGCATGCTGGACAGTTGTTTGGTGCATGCTTTCTCATTCGGCATAATGTAGCAATTGCCTTCTAGCTGGATTTGATTTGACAGCTATCTAATAGTTGTATTTTTCTTTGCAGATATTTTATCGTAGCTTCTGGACTCTTTTTGGCATATGACGTCGTGATGGATGAAAACATTCCTTCTCCGCCATATGTTCTGAATCCTTGCTTCGGGGCATTTTCTAAATTTTGTATAACGATCTTCATCCCCAATGCTCTTTTATAATGTATTTTATCTTCCTTGAGGTATTCATGTTCCTTTCTCTGAGGGTAGACCTTAATTTCTAATTCATCAAATTTCATTAACTTTATGTAATGATATGCATCAAATCTGGTAGTATTTTCGAAATTTGGTCCAACTGAGACTATTTTGATCATCAAAATATCCTTCAGTCTGTATGTGGGATTATTTTGATATGTATGTGTTACTTCACTTCTTATCCATCTAGGTAGTAGACTGACTTCTTCAAAAGTAGGAGTGGTCATGTATACAGCATTGATAGATCCAAAATCGAACAACTTCTTGACAAAGCTGGGGTCACATCCCTGCACACAATTTATTCTGGGATAGATTCCCGTAAAATCCAAATAATATGTTTCTGTATTTTGTAGTTCGTATAATTCTCTCATGAGGGAATTATACTCATGAACCATAGGGGATTCCTGCAAGATATTTTGAATTATAGGTATTTGCACAGGTACTCCTTTACTTGTGTAATCTGGTCGAAGGTGCACCCTTCTATTTTCAGCTTCTTCCTTTCCCGGTGAAGGGGGAAGATTTTCCTCATCATCATTGACCTTTTTGAATAGGTCATATAGTATTTGTTCAACCTTATCATATAGGCTGATTGTATTTTTACCTTTCTCAGAATGAGATAATAGAAGTTCAGAGACTTCTTTATTTAGATCTTCATAATTTACAATGTTCATAATGTCATTGAATGACATTTGCAATTCTACAATCTTCTCAGATAATTCTGAGATTTTATTTAAGAGCAAATCTTGCTTATTCATCGGGCTTTCCATCTCTTGTAAGAAAATCTGCAAGAACATTGTCGTTAGATTTAATAGTTTTGATATCGAACACAAATTCAGCTAAGGCCATGTGCCATCTCATTAATCTTTTATTTTGTAGTAATGGTTTAATATCATTTTTAATAAAAGCTCTTACCTGCGTATTGTCAGTTTTTAATATAAACCTTTTTGGAAGTAAGAAGTAATAAAACTTGTTACATTCTTTGACTACCGCAAGTAATTCCTTTTCATTTATATGGTATTTTTTCTCAGTTTCGGGGTGAGGGTCTCAAATTTTATTATTTTAAATATTATTATTATTATCATTAATTCGTTTGATTATTTTAATATCGTATTCAAACCTATTTTCCAGAAAATTTAAATGGAAATTCAATTTTTATTTTATTTTTTATTTTTATTTTTATTTTACTTTTGGGCGCCCCAAATTTTATTTCACACATATTTTCTCATAGATTTTTAATATTTCGTTCCTTTTATTTCAAAATTCGCCCTTTTAGCATCAATTAAAGAGAAAATGAGAAAACACGTTTTACGAGAAAAAAATTCGGGCAGTGAGTGAAGTAGCGATGGAGTGTAAGGATGATCACTCGTAGGTTAAGAATACAATCAAGGGACTAGAAGTGAATTATTAAAGGTGAGATTAAGTAGGGTTTTGAAATCTTAAAACCTAGTTGCACAAATTTCCCGAAAGTTAGGATTTTAACCTGCGATTGTTTATCCATTTAATTTCCTCCAATTCACTTTAATTTTTCCTTTTCTTCTCTCCCTCTTAGCTGAGATTATCTCTTAATTTGCAGCCAAGAGAGCTAATTATTTTTTCCTCCAAAATTGCTAGCAAAACTACTATTTCAAAGTTGGACTTTGACCCTTAAAATTGGGCTTTAAGTCTTGTCTTGTATTTCTTTCATTTATTCACCAAATTACCACTTAAACATCACTTCTCTTCTCTCTCTCCTTGGCCGACTCTTTCCCTTCTCTCTTCCCTTGAAATTTCAGCATTTTCTACTTCCATTTTCCTCCTAAAATCAACCACAATCTAGCAATAATCTTGGCTCAAGATTGAAGCTTTGGTGTAGAACTTGGAAGAGGAAGCTTTTGGGTGGTTAAAGCTAGGTTCTTGGGTGTTTTCTTGCTAATTACTTGGAGGAGGTAAAACCCTAAAAGTTTAATCTTTTTTCATTCTTTAAATTCCAAGCATGAAATTAGGATTGGGATGTTGATGGGTTATTAGAACCTTGCCTTGTGTTGGTTTTGGAATTTCAAGTTATTAAGCTTCATTAATTTGCATTTGTTGATTATGGTTGATATGTGGGCTCTTGGAATTCCCACAAAATATGTGAATTTGTTTACTAGTGTTGCTAAATGATGAAATGTGTGTGCATATGTTGGAATTTGTGGTTGAAAATTAGAGGAGAAACCTCAAGGGAAAAACCGAGAAAGGAGAAGAGGACATGGAGGGTGAAATTTGCTGTTTTTTCCTTAATTTTGTGGCTGCATTTTTGTAGGTTTAGGGGATGAATTTTAATGCTTAAATGTTGAGGTTTAAGTTGTTAATGTTTCCCACAAAAAGCCCTCTAAAAGTTGTAGTAATAATGGTTGTTGAATTGGAACCAAAATCTGGAATTTGGAAGAAGCTTGCTGTCCGAAATCTTGGGGCTGTTTAGTGCTAAAAAGTGATAAAAGCTTTCATCATTTTTGATCACCATTAGGCTTATAAAGGTTAATACTATCTTTGTTCCAAATATTAGGGCAATTGATGGTGTTTTAGATAGGTTAGAGGTGTTTAGAAGAAGAAAATCAAAACCTTGCAGATTTGAAGCAAGATTGCTGAGTACACTTTGAGCGTTAAAAACACTGTCTTCCCGTGATATTTTTTGACTAAATTTTGGTGTGGACATAATCTATATAGGGTAGAGTTAGTGTACCAAATTTGGTGATTTTTGAGTAAAAATTCGTTACTCATTTGAGGCTTAGAAGCTGCCCTGCAAATCTGGAATTGTAGAAAACGCAGAATTTTGAACCTGCCCTATTTGGACAGTTATAATTTCTTTCTCGAGAGTCAGAATCGAGTACTATTAGTGGAATTTGAAACTAGATATATAGGGCTTTAAACTATGTAAAGTCTAGAGGCCAATTCATTTTCTACAATTTTTAGTGAATTTTCAAAGTTTGCTGGAAAACCAACCTTTGATGTCCTATTTTTCACTGTAGCTGATTCTTAAACAAAATTCTGGGCAGTTTTTGTCTGGAATTTCATCATGGTGTCTTATACAAAGTTTTAGAACTTTAAATGAGGTTTCCAACGGTACCAACCTTATGAAATTTGGACTTATACAACTCAAGTTACGATTTTTCAAAAATTTCTGCTCAAATTAGAAATTTATCGAACTTGCTTTTTCTGGAACGAGATTTGATCAAAGAATTAGAAGGCTTATTTCCGTTGTTCTTTAATTATTTTAGGAAATGGTGCTGATTTACAAAGTGATCAAAACTTGGACTCCAAACTCTACTTTGTTGGTGAGTTTTCAATGCATGTTATTTGCTTTAATTGAATGTTTTGCGTGAATGTGTAAAGTGCTGGTTTACATGAAAGTGAAATTGTTGAACCACTCACTTAAGGAGGGTATACTTTATTGCTCTCTTTTAAGTAGAGTAGGTGACCTAGTTGTTTTGCATGAATACATATACACTTGTGGGGAAAGTGTGTATAAAGTGTTTATAAAACTACTCTTGACCGCGTCCCTTGTGTAGTAAGTGTTAAGTGTTAGAATTGTGGGCCCGGTAAAGGGGGATGTTTGGTAGAAGGAAATGGTTGTAAAGAGTCGTCTACATGGACTGGAAAGTCGACAGAGTGTCGGCTACGTGAATTGAACGTGCGAAGTGGACCTGAGCTCCTGAGAGCTCCCGTATCCTACTTGTGTGTTTTGTATTTACTTGTTTTAAAAATGTTATTTATCCCGCTTTATGCCTGTGCATGTCCTTTTGGAAATTCATGAGCTTTTAGTTCACCCCCGTTCCCATTTTGTTTTTCCTTAACAGGTGACGAGAATCCAGAGACCTAGATAGGTCTAGTAACTGGTTTTGGTTTTGTCTCGAGTGTGGAAGAATGGATTGTATATTCTTATGGTTTTGTATATTTTGACTCATGGGAATGTAATAGATTATGGATCGAGGCTTTAAGTGCTTTTGAGTTAATGATTGTATTCTAAGTTTAAATGGCAATTTTATAGTTTCCTTTCTCTCTCCTAATGTGGACTTTAGAATTATCCTTTAGAGTTAGTATTTTCTGTGACAGCCCCACTTCTCCCTAGGGCGTACCCTAAGGTATCCGTGGACCATCTGCCTAGCTCTCGCCAGGACTCACTCACATAAATATCGCTAAAACATTAAACTAACATTCGAATCTCAAATCTAAACTCAACAATAGCTTACCATCACATTACACCATCCTTACAATCTCCAAATTACATAAAATACTTATCAAACGTTCAAATTCTCATAATACAAAAGCTCTCGGAATCACATTCCACGTTTGTCACATCAATACAAAAGCAAACCCTAACTCTAAAGGTTGGCTCCTTCACTTGGGTTCTCGGTCCCTGTTAAAGAAAACAATTTGGAAAGAGTGAGCTAAAAAGCCCAGTGAGTTCCAAAAATGCTTACAATTCACGTAAAATAGTTCAAATCACACTTCAAGTATACAATTCAAATCAAGTAGATAGACACTTAAATGGATATTGCTCGTATGAACTACTTGTGGGACATTGCCCATCAAAGTAGACTAGTCGAGGGATTTCGCCCAAAACATCACAAACTGGTCGAGGGTACTCGCCCTACGACGTCACTTTATTTCATTGAAACTAGTCGAGGGGTATCGCCGTCACTTTATCTCATTAGAACTAGTCGAAGATATTCACCCTACGACGTCACATACTAGTCGAGGGACTTCGCCCAACGATGTCACAATGTTTGTTTGAAACTAGTTGAGGGAATTCACCCTACGACGTCAAATCATTTCATTGAAACTAGTCGAGGGACATTGCCCATCGACGTCACATTAGTTCATTGAAACTAGTCGAGGGATATCGCCCATCGACGTCACATTCTCTTCAATCACTATTTCACTTATAGAGCATTTCACTCGGAAATAATAGTCAATCACTTCAATAAATCATTCCTTTAGAAAGGGAGTCGAAACACTGACAGATCCTTCATAAGTTATTTCACTGGTAAAAGCATTTTACTTGGAAATAGTGGTAAATCATTTCTTTGTAAACACTAACAAATCACTTCAACAAATCAATCATTTACAAACCATGGCGAGATTTCATTTAAAAGAGAGTTAGAACTCTCACATATATAGGACACTGCCAAACACTTTAACAATATTTTTATTTCAAATAAAGGTAAGTGCGATGAAGTACACACTACCCCACCCGAGGGATTTGAAAACTATGCTTCACTTCAAAATCACTTCACTAAACACAGCTGCAATCATTTTCACATAATCACGTAACAAGTATGGAAACTCACCGAAGTAATAAGGTTCGGCTTCCACGTAGGGGTCAAAATCACTTCTTTGTGCACTTCCTAAAACAATTTAAAACAATGGTTGAGATTCACTTCATCTCTCATTCACTAAAACAATTCGTTTTCACTTTTATAGTTTCAATCAACATTTTTCCCAAAATCCTCTCGAGGAAAGATTTTCACTTCATATGACATTGTATTTCAAATACCTCCTTGAAAATCACTTAATCATTCCGAATACAATGTTTCAAATGGAACTTTGGAAAATCACTATCTCATTTCAAGTATGACACATCACCGATGTACTCTCCAAGCACTATTTTCACATTTTCTATAATAAAACACTTAGGTGAGGTTTATCACCTCAAAATCACTTTTAACACAAACTCAACACTCACTCTTTGATAGTACTTTAATATAACTTGAAAACACTTCAAACCATATCTTTATTTCTCAAATCATAAGATTTGGTCACAATACGGTAAATCCGTCAAATTCATTTAAATGACATTTTTCATTAAAAAACTCACGAGAAACTTCATTTTTATCTTTTAAAAGTCATATACTCACAAATGAGCGTGACATGTAGTTTCTTAACGGAATGGTATCAGAGTCCGTCATCGATTTAAACAACGACATAAATATGTATTTGAATGAAGAAAATGAAAATGAAGAGTTAGAAAATTTCTATACCCCTATATGCTATCCCGGATATGGATATGAACATAACTTTGACGATGTAGATTGGGACTACCCTTCCCCATGATATGGATGATAATTGCTTAACATCCGATACTATGCTTGTTAGATTGAGTTGTAGTTGGTAGGTGAGAGTGTATCAATTAGTGATTAATGTGTATCAATTAGTGATTGATAAGTAGCTGGTTGTTATCTGTTAGTGATTGATATCAATTAAGTGGTTGATAGATGGTAGGACATTAACTCTTGTAAGTCTATAAGTAAGCTGTTGTACCTTTGTATACGTAGAAGAAATACAAGAGAAAATTCTCCCAAACTCTCTCTATAGTTTCTCTCTCTAGATTTTCTGTCTTTCCAACATGGTATCAGAGTAGGGATTCTAGGATCTCTACTCAAAACGCTACTCTGATTTAAACAAGAATCATGGCTGAATCATCTACAATGATGGAAAGTGGGAAAGGACAAAATGACACAGTTCTGGAAGACCTAACCACAAGAATGGTGGAGGTCCTGAATAGGTGTCAGAAGCCCACTCCAAGCAGTGATTCTGCGGCAACTCAGATTGGCATTAAGTTAAATGATACTAACTATGCCTTGTGGTCCCAGATAGTCGAGATGTACATCTCGAGAAAGGATAAATTGGGATACATCAATGGTGAGTTTCCTCAACCCTCACCAGCAGATCCGGCATACCGACAGTGGCGGACTGAAGATTCTATCGTGAAAGGATGGTTGATAAACAACATGGACCCATCCTTGATTGGTACCTTCATTTGATACCCGACAGCAAAAGCGGTATGGGAGGCTGCCGCTACCACATACTTCGATGGGGCCGATACATCCCAATTATATGATCTAAGGTGAAATGTGACCAGACTGAGACAAGCCGGTGGGCCAATTGAGAAGTATTACAATGACCTGCAAGGCTTGTGGAGAGAAATTGACTTTCGTCAGCCAAACCCGATGGAATGTGCTACCGATATCGGTAGGTATAACTCTCTCATACAGGAAGAGAGGGTATATACTTTTCTTGATGGGTTGGATGACCGACTAGACCAGATCCGCAACGATGTTCTACGGATGAAACCTTTTCCATTAGTAGAAGAGGCATACGCCTATGTCCGACGAGAGGACAGTAGACAGTCGGTGATGCTGATAGGGGGAGATAATCCAATCAGCAGCGTCATGGCATCAAAGGGGAAGAAGAATGAGCTGATCATAGTGCCCCGAGTTGGACCACTGATAGAGGAAGATAGCTGTACTCATTGCAGTAAGAAAGGACATACACAAGATACGTGTTTCAAACTGCATGGGTATCCAGCATGGTGGAAAGAACGCAAAGGGCAAAATCGATGGGCTGACCGATTGAATGTTACTGATCAGAGTGGGAGTTCCAGAAAGGTGGCTATTGCAGCTCTTGATACAACAATAGCTACCGTTCTTAACATTGTCCAGATGCCTACCAGGTCTTCTGACAATCAGCATCAAGGTACGAGCTATCCAAATCAACGTGATAATAGTTGGATTGTCGATTCAGGAGCCACTGATCATATGACGTATGATCCTAACGATTTCACATCAGTCACTCAGCCAGGACGGTCAAGGATTTCTACTGCAAATGGTGTTCAGTATCTAGTTACAGGAGCTGAAACTGTTACTTTATCTCCATCTCTATCTCTACCAAATACTTTGCTGATTCCCTCACTGTCAAATTAACTACTATCAGTAAGTCAAATAACTGCTGATCTTAATTGTGTAGCACTAATGTATCAAACCTTTTACCTTCTTCAGAAAATTCTCACGAAGGAGATAATCAGTCGTGGTACTAGGAGGGGGATCTATATTACATTGATGATTTCAGTCTCGGTAGAGTCAATCAGACAAGAAGTGCTGATAACACCAAGGAGCGAGAAATCCGACTGTGGCATCAGCGACTAGGGCATCCTTCTTTTGGGTACATGAAGTATCTATTTCCAGACTTCTTCTCGAATTTCAGTACTGTCGATTTCAAATGTGAAACGTGTGTATTAGCCAAGAGGTCATAGGGTACCATACCCTACTAGTTTGCATAAAACTGATACTCCTTTTGCTTTAGTACACTCTGATATTTGGGGACCATCCCCGATTACTTCATCTACTGGGGTCCGTTGGCTTGTCACTTTCATAGATGACTGTGCTCGAATGACTTGGCTGTACCTGTTGAAACATAAGAGTGAAGTTCTTGATATTTTCAAATCCTTTTGTTCTATGATTCGCACACAATTTTCAACTACAGTCAAGATCCTTCGATCTGATAATGGTGGGGAGTATGATAATCGGCCACTACAAGAGTTCTTTAATGCCAATGGTCTTATACATGAAACATCTTGTACCCAAACTCCACAGCAAAATGAAGTAGTTGAAAGGAAAAATTGGCATATACTCGAGATAGCAAAAGCATTACTGATTGGTGCAAATGTTCCGCACCGATATTGGTCCAATACAGTTACAACGGCAGTTCACTTGTTAAATCGGTTACCTTCCATATCAATCAACTTTCAGACCCCATTAGAAACACTATCTCAACATTTCACTCTACATCGGTCCTGATGCTCCCAGCATGAGTGTTTGGCTGTGTGGCATTTGTTCATCTGCACAAGAATCAATGGAATAAATTTGATCTTTGTGCTGTTCGGTATGTCTTCATGGGGTATGCAGTGCACAAAAAGAACTATCGGTACTATGACCCAACCACCAACAGGATGTATGAGATAATGGATGTTACATTTTTGGAATCGGAGACTTATTTCTCATTAGTATCCAATTTTTTCCTTCAGGGGGAGATGAGGGATATGGAAGAAAAGAATTTGTCAGAATTAGCGTGGCCATCTTGAACTACTGATTCAGCTGCTGATGATGCTGCTGATGATACTGCTAATGCTGATAGAGACATTGATGAGCATGATGAACGTACTGATACTAATGATGTTACTGATGATGCTGTCAATGCTGGTAGTGGCATCGATAAGCATGATGAACGAGCTGATACTGGTGGTATTGATGATCTACCATTTGCTGATATGATCCCTTCCTCCTCGGTACTTGACCATACATCTCCTGAGAATATTCCTGAGGTAAGTACTCCTGCCAATCCTACTATTATTCTGGATACTCCTGTAAAATATGTATTACCTGACAGATCCAATCGTGGCAAACCACCGGCTCGGTACTCTCCAGAAACTTGTGCAAAACGGTCAAAGTACCCTATTGCCAATTATATATCTACTCACAGGTTATCTGAATCTCTTGAAACCTTTATGAATAATGTGTCATTAGCTGAGATCTCGACCGATGTGCACGCTGCGTTGGAAGACCCGTATTGGACTCAAGCAATTAAGGATGAAATGTTAGCATTGCAGAAGAATAATATGTGGATTTTGGTCTCACTACCAGATGGAAAGAAGACGGTGGGATGCAAATGGGTCTTCACTATTAAGTACAAAACTGATGGATCAATTGACAGATATAAAGCTCTGCTCGTAGCCAAGGGATACACTCAGACATATGGCATCGATTACCAGGAAACGTTCTCACTGGTGGCTAAATTGGACACAGTCAGAGTACTACTATCTCTTGCAGCAAATTTGGATTGGACATTACATCAGTTTGATGTGAGAAATGCCTTTTTACATGGAGATCTGGAGGAAGAAGTCTACATGGATATTCCAACAGGGTTTCCTACAGCACCAAAAACAAATGTAGTGTACCAATTACAGAAAGCATTGTATGGACTCAAACAGTCACCAGGGGCTTGGTTTGGCCGGTTTACTCTTGCTATGAAGAAATTTAGTTTTCAACAGAGTAATGCCGACCACACCCTTTTCTTGAAGTATCGGTAAGAAAAAGTAACTGCTCTAATAATTTATGTCGATGACATGGTTATTACAGGTAATGATGAAAAGGAGATTTCTAGGTTACAAGATCAGTTGGCTGCTGAATTTGAAATGAAGAACTTAGGGAATCTCAAATATTTCTTGGGAATTGAAGTGGCAAGATCAACACAAGGCATCTTCCTATCACAAAGGAAGTATGTACTTGATCTTTTGACAGAAGTTGGACTCTTGGACTGTAAACCTGCGGATACGCCAATTGTGCAGAACCACAGGTTGGGAGATTACCCAAATCAAAAGCTAACTGATAAAGAGAGATATCAGAGGTTGGTCGGTAAGTTGATCTACCTATCACATACTAGACCTGATATTGCCTATGCTGTTAGTGTGGTTAGTCGATTTATGCATGCACCCAGTAATAAGCACATGGAAGCTATGATGAGGATTCTCAGATATTTGAAGGGTTCTCCTGGAAAAGGTCTTTTATTCTCAAAAAATGGCTTTCTGAATATTGATGGCTATACTGATGCCGATTGGGCAGGAGATGCCACCAATCGAAGGTCAATTTCAGGCTATTTTACCTTCGTCGGTGGCAATCTAGTTATTTGGAGAAGCAAAAGACAAAAGGTGGTAGCATTATCAAGCGCAGAAGCTGAATTCAGAGGCATGACTAAAGGTGTGTGTGAGCTTCTATGGCTCAGGCGACTAATGGCCGATATCGGTTATCCTCCTAAGTTAGAGATGAACTTATTCTGTGACAATAAAACTGCCATCGATATTAGCCATAACCCGGTTCAATATGATCGTACTAAGCATATTGAAGTCGATCGGCACTTTATAAAGCAAAATCTTGAAGAAAAAGTGATACGGTTTCCGTTCGTGAGATTTGAAAACCAACTAGCCGACATACTCACAAAAGCTGTGCCGACTAAGAACTTCTACAACTCACTTGGCAAGTTGGGCATGCATGACATCTATGCACCAACTTGAGGGGGAGTGTTAGATTGAGTTGTAGTTGGTAGGTGAGAGTGTATCAATGAGTGATTAATGTGTATCAATTAGTGATTGATAGGTAACTGGTTGTTATTAGTTAGTGATTGATATCAATTAAGTGGTTGATAGATGGTAGGACTGTAAGTCTATAAGTAGGCTGTTGTACCTTTGTATACGTAGAAGAAATACAAGAGAAAATTCTCCCAAAGTCTCTCTATAGTTTCTCTCTCTAGATTTTCTGTCTTTCCAACAATGCTAACACTCATTAAAGAATATGCATATTAGCTCCAGAGATTGGAATCAAGTATTAAATACCTTAATAGTAGATGGACATATGTTACCTTAAATAATTGTCATAGAGATACTTGTAACGAAAGATATTCTGCACTAAGAAATGCGAAAAATAAAAATTATCTATTAAAAAATAAATATTCAAAACTAAATAAAGAATTTACTGAGCATTATAAGACAGAACATTTAGATAACCATGAATATTGAAAGAATAACCTATTGTTTAGAATGTCAAAAATATATAAGTACAGAGATGGCAGCAAAAGCTAAAATAAATAAAGTTAGAGAATGCAAGATTAAATATAAGAATGAAGGAGAAATAATAACAGAAGCTTTAAATATACTATTAGAAATAGAGAAAAAGAAATTAGAAAAACTTGTAACTCAACGAAACTTGCATTTAGTAAAATTACATGGATGATTATAAAATAATAGAATTACCATCAGGATATTTAAAAATAGAAAAAGATATATATGAATTACAAAGAACTATGTTATACATTCATAGAGATTTGATGAAGGAATTGAAAGAAATCAAAGTCTCATTAGAAAAAATAAATTTAAGTGATGTAAAGACCACTGAAAAGAGAAAGAAAACAACCATCGAGCATATAACGGAACATATATCTAAAATAAAATGAGTGACTCAGAAGACATAAATAATTCTAAAAATATATTTACCAATTTGTTAGAATCTGATTTAGAAAATCTAAGTGGTAAATTAAAAAATATGGTAATAAATATCAAAACAGATAAACCGGAGGTAGCTGAAAATTCTCACATAGATGATAGACCCTCAACTAGTACAGCCCCACCTCCATTAAGATATAATAGGCGTCGGCCAGGAAGTGGAAATTCTTTCATTTCCACATTAATGAATCTTGCCAAACAAAAAGGACATTTGGACAATGATGGATATACTTTGATAGATAAAATTACACTGAAAGCAATATTCCCTTTTGGAACATTTCTAGATTTGGATTGTGTAAAAAACACAGAAGAGGCAATTGATAAATGGGAAATTGGATTAAGACTAGCAGTCTCAATAAATAAATTAAGCTATGAAGAAGCTCAAGGATTTTTTGGAAAAATCACTAGTAAATAGTGTTTCCAGATATTGGAAAACATTACTAGAAGATACTAGAAAAATAATATACGGAAACGATAAAGACATTAATGGTATGATAGCAAGAGCACTTGAATTATTTCGCCTAGAATTTGTAGGTGAAGGAAGTTATTTCAAAGATGCAAATTTAGTACAAAAATACACTGATGCATTATTAAAATTAACATTATGTGATATGTGTAAAATAGATAAATACATTTGTGTATTCCAAGATTATTATTATAGAACTGATTTTAATAAATGAGAAACATATTTAGAAATGTTTTTCTCTAAAATACCAGACCCTTGGGGAAAGAAATTAAGAGATGAATATAACCCAAGTACTAAAGATACATTGGGAAAAAGGATTTTCCATACCCTAGAAAAATTAGGAAGATAGTGTGAAGAAACAATACTTTTTAATAAGACCAAAAAATTGAAACACCAATTTCGATTGTGTTGTGATAGTGTTAATATGCCTACACAAATAGGATGTGATAGTCTATACTATTACAATAAAGTGAGAAAAAGTTATAAGAAAATAAAATATTTTAAAAAGAAATTTATTAAAAAGCGAAAGGCTAAATACTATAAACAAAAAATCAAAGTTTCCTAAAGGAAAAAAGATATATAAGAGAAATAATAGACATAAGAGAAAAATAACTGATTGTCAATGTTATTTTTGTAAAGAAAACGGACACTTTGCTAACGAATGTCCTAAAAAATTCAATAAAAAACGAATAGAAATAGATGATGATATTGAAGAATTAATCAAAAATAATGAATTTATCGAAGTAAATAGATTTGCAAAGATAGAAGAAATATCTTCAAATGACAGTATATTTATTTATACTGAAACAGAATATGATATAAGCAGTAGTGATGAATGAAATACAGAAAGTAGATCAAGAAGAAAATTCTGAAATAATTGACATTCACCTAGAAAGACTAGGAGAATATAGTCAAGAAACATTTATAGATAGAAAAATACTTATGAAAATACAAAAGAGTAATTTTTCCATAAATTCATACAGTGGATTTAATGTTCCAGCATTAGAAAAATTAAAGTTTCATATTAGAAAACATCATATGTTCTATGGAATAAACCTAAAGGAAAAAGCTTTAGAAAATAGTTTAACCACAAATAAAGTAATGATCCCTTTAATATCTAGAAGAGATATATATGATAAATTACAAAAAATACCAGAAAAAAAAAAGAGATACCATTGGATGGATTCATATAGGATCAATACAAATGATAATAAGATCAACCTTTAGAGAAGGGTTAAATACCCCTATCGACTTGGCCATAGTAGATAACAGAGTAACAAACCGAGAAGAAGCCACTTTAGGTGTCTTACGAGGAAATCTAAAATATCAAAAATTGATTTTTAATATTTATCCAAAACTTTCATACAGTTTACAAGATAAAGATTTTGATAAAACATTATCATTAATACAAGATTTTAAAAGAAAAGATTTTTTCTTTAATGGAAATAGACCTTATTCTATCACATATATGATTTCATATGCACTATCTAATACGCACCATACTGAAAATTTTGCAAATAATAATTTTATTGATATGCCAAAATTATTCAATGAAATAGGAAAAATATATCCTCCTGAAATTACTAATATTGAATTAAATGAAGAATTTGACTTAGACATAGGACAAAAACCATTGATAAATAAACATAATAATAATCCAGTAAGACTCTCTTATACTAAAAGTAGTGTAGGAAGTAGTCAATGACTTTTAAATAATAATATAAGAAATTCCAATTATAAAATAAAAGCTAGATTTTATAATGGAAAAATCATGATGGACCCTTACTCTTTTGTTGTAATATTTTAAGAAGAAAATAGGTAAAAGCGAAGAACACTCGCTCATTTAAAATGGATCAAAATTTACAAAGCTTTGCTATAGAATTCATATTTCACCCAAATGAAATAACAATAGTGTTAAAATTAAAATTTGAAAATTTCACTTTGAATGTTATACTTGTGATCAACCCAGATCTTGTCTTGTCAAATATGGGCCAAAACGGAATGGTATCAGAGCATTTGTATTGATCCTATATGAATCCATCCAATGGTATCTCTTATTTTTTCTGGTATTTTTTGTAATTTATTATATATATCTCTTCTAGATATTAAAGGGATCATTACTTTATTTGTGATTAAACTATTTTCTAAAGCTTTTTCCTTTAGGTTTATTTCATAGAACATATGATGTTTTCTAATGTGAAACTTTAATTTTTCTAATGCTAGAACATTAAATCGACTGTATGAATTTATGGAAAAATTACTCTTCTGTATTTTCATAATCTTCAAAACAACTTCAAAAGCTTTTTGGAGAGGAAAAGATTATCACAAAAAAATATAGCTCTTCTACTTTCTTTAGTTTAGACTAGGTTAGTATAGATTAACTAGTATAGTATAGTTTTATCGTCCCTTGTTTATAGTTACATTTGGATGAAGATTGAGGAGCAAAGATGGAGAGTTTGATGTCATGTGACAATGGTGATATCCCTCCTATCACTTTCTCATTTGTATTGGATTTTTTATTTGGTTATAATACAAGTTTGGATCTTTTATTTATCATGTGTTTCTAAAGTTTATGCCTTAGTTTTGGTTGAAATTTTTATGATTGTTTTGTGTTGATTTCTTGGCTATTTGATGCTATTATATTAAGCAAACTATTTAGCACTTTTATTCGTATAAGCGTGATTGACTGACCATTGATTGTGATAATGTAATGGTGCTGGATTTGCAATGAAAATGGAAATTTAACACTAGTTTACGGAAGTGCTAAATCTAGGGCGTACACTCACGAGAGTAGACTTGTACCTTCATGGCTTTAGTGATTTGTTCATGTAATTTCATAGAGCTACTAAGCATTTAATTAATTTCATAACCATAAAAGTAGGTATGGATTAACTATACGTATACTTGGGACACTGGCAAAAGTGGGTATCACATATATTAGGAAATTACACCATGACTTGCCGAGGTAGTAGTGTTCATTGATTCAAGAATTGCACTTACATGAGCAATAAGGGATTCTGTGACGACCCCACTTCTCCCTAGGGCATACCCTAAGGTATCCGTGGAGCGCTTGCCTAGCTCTCGCCAGGACTCACTCACTAGAACATCCAATAATACTTCAAAAGTGAACATAAACAACCATTCCAATCCAAATCACAAATATTACATAACGAAATTCAACTTACAACTCTCATTCTCAAATTACAGTTCAAAGTACTTAAAGTACAACCACAATACCATCTCACAGACCCAAATACAATAAAAGTCCATCCATCCATGATTACAAAGGGATACAGGAAATAACCCAGCCAATAGCGCTAAGAAAGATCACGACACACGTTATCTATCGTCTCGAACCCTGTGGGGGAAAAATAAAACATTTTTTAGGTGAGTTAGAAGCTCAGTGAATTTCCAGTAAAAACAAGAAATTCATGGACCTTTGAGTTAAACATCATTTTGTAAAACATTTGAGTCTTTAAACAATCATTCTAGAAACACTTATTTAGCAAACAACATACAGTAAGCAATAATTCAATAAACATGTAGTTCAAGTAATGAAAGGATACAGTGTCTTCCAATGGCAGTCACAGTCCGTCTTGTCAGTCAACCACCCTCCTACTCCTCCTTATAACTCCTAGTGGTAATACTCGAGTATACCGTACAGTGCCCTAAGTACCAACCTACCTGACTGAAACCGCTTCTAGCTCGAGTAGGCCGATAACGAAGGGGGAAAGGCCTTGTTCAGCCAATGTGGTAAAGTACACATGGCCTACAGTCATGCGCAAGTAATATACAAACAGTGGAGAAGTAAACAGTTGAACAGTGTATTCACAGTTAGGTCGACTGAGATAAAGTACACACTCGCCTAGAACAAAGTATTTAACACTTATGAAATCAGATAACATCAAGCATTAATCACATAAGCATGTAATTCACATATCATACAGGAAATACTCACAGACTTGTTTCTTTACAAATATGAGTTGTGTAAATCATTTCACAAGTCATTTTCACGTAGTAGTAAAAGTTTTGACCTAAAACGGATTTGAACATTCATAAACTCTTCATAAATTGTGTCAATTGTAAAAGCATATTACTTGGAAATGGTGGTAAATCACTTCATTAGAATTACTAACAGATCATTTCAATAAAGCATTCATTTGCAACCAATAGTAAAGTATTTCATTTAAAAAAGGGTTAGGACACTCACCTTGATTCGATTAAACGAGTGAGCAAAGACGAAGGCTAAACTTCGTTAGTTGGTTCACCCTCGACAAGGTCTTGACCACCTGAGCCAAGTTCATCTATTAGATACTAATCAAAACATCTAAAACTCAAAGTCTTAACTCAACTACTCAGAATCACCAAACCCTCACTACTACAGTTTCCTGTTCGCACCATGTCTAAGATTACTCTCGTTGAAATGGAGCAAGGCTTATGGGTACGGATGCTAGACTCGGAGAACTACAATTCACTAGAAAACTTCGTTTTCAAATTCATTTGGTAATATAGGTCAAATCAAATTACAAGACTCAGTAGTAGTTAAAGTACAGTATTACCAGTTTCAAAAACAAGCCAACGAAATCTTATGGGAAAAATGCCAAATTTTGTACACTTATTCTTCTATACATATAGGCTAGGTTTATACCAAAATTCAGTCAAAAACTCATACGGGAAGTCAAAGTTCTAGACGATTAAAATCACTCCCTATTTTTCCAAAATTACATGTTTTCACCATTAAAATTCATAGCTTCACTCCATTAAATCACGTACTCATAATTAAACATAATACACATTTATTAAGACAAAAATCTCTTCAAGAGAAATTACAAAGTTTCGAAATCAAACATTAAAAATCACCAAGCATGGGTTTGGCCATCTCATACACTTTTCTTCCAAAATTTCCAACAACAAAATCCTACTTTCCAACCATATCAAGACTATTTCACGATTATCACACAAATCCACAATCAGGTCCCCAAGTCAACTACCTAAAATCCACCTCAAGTCTGCTACCTAGGTTGGGATTTCAAGAGCCCAACTTCATCTTTTCAGATGAGATCATTATACCAATATCAACCATAGATCTAAGTTATTTAACTCTAATAAAGCTATATCTAGAAGATTTAGAGCTTATACCTTCAGATCTGACTAGATCTGACAAGATCCGACAAGATCCACCGAGGCTTTGTGATATCTTCTCAAAATTGACCCCTTCCAAGCTCAACAACCACGAAAGTTTCAATCTTAGCCTCCGATCTACAAGCTTTGTTGAGGATTTCCGTCACCAAACTCAAACCCAAGTTCAAGACAACCACCCCAAGCTTTTCTTTCCTTTCTTTTTTCTTCCAAAATTTCGAACCTCACTCCCCAATCTCTCTCCTTGGTTCGGCTGCCATAGAGGGAAGAATTCAAGCCAACAAAACCTTCACAAACTCAAGGTTCTAATTGAAGAAAAAATGGAAGATTTCAACCACAAAGCTTACCTTTCTTTCTTCCTCCAAAACCGGTCCAGCCCTTCACTCTCTCCTCTCTCTTTCAGCTGCAAGAAGTGGTGGGGAGGATGGGCTTCAATGGTGGTTGCAGCTTGAAGGAAGCAAGGATGAAGAAGGAGAAGAAGATGAAGGCAAATTCTCTCTCTCTCTCTCCCTTAGCTCTCGGCTGCCTCTCTCTCTCTTCACTCCAAGTTGGGTGATAAAAAGTGAGGAAAGGAAGCAAGAAACAAGGCTTTAGGAGGGCAAAAGGAGTGGCTCTCCTTAAATTATGGAAAAGTTGTCCCATGACCACTTTATGTCGCGTCAAGCGCGGTATTCTAACTTACACTATTTTCCTCCATTCCAACACTGTCCAATCTTATTAATATTTCTAAAATATCACTACATATGCCTAATTTTAACTTAAAGTCACTAATCACGCTCCAATAGAAAATTAAACATTCAACTCGACCAAAACCGCACACCGGCAAATAATTCGTATAAAAATTCTCTAAATTGGAAATTGATAATTCAAAGCATAAATTCACTTATATTTGCGTGAAAATACATAATAATATTATTATTATCATTATCATTCATTTTCTAATAAAAATAAAATTTCTGAGCCCTCACATCCTTCACCCCTTAAAGGAATTTTGTCCTCAAAATTCTTACCTTCCACTACCTCAGTCGTCCCTGGAATCTGTTGACCAGAAAAGGTATATACTCTAGCTGGCGCTCGTGGTCGTTCCTCTCCTTCACTAGCTTGTTGAGAAGTATCCACACTTCCTTGGCGAGTACTACTATTTCGTAGTTGCTTTCTTAGGCAATGACTAACTTGATGGTCGGCACTCCCACAACGCAAACATTTTCGCCCTTTCACCCAACAGTTGTCCTCAATATGATTGTTTTTCCCACAATATCCACAAGTCAGTTGAAAAACCGTGGCTCCATTTCCTTGCGATATTTCCTTTGATTGTACCCTTCTCGTTTGAGCTCCTTGTGATGTAGCTCCTTCAAATCGCTCCACTCTATGAGAAGAAGAAGAAAGAGGTGGTAGTCTCACTCCATCAGTCCCTTTTCCAACTTTGTATGGTGATACACTCTCTCTAAAAGATTCAAAGTGGCTACCACTAGGTGTATCTTTCTTTCGTGAGTAAGAGGCTCTCAATTGGGATTTTGTAATCTAGACCCTTTGGGCTTTCTCAAGGGCATCAGCGAAGGTCTCAATTTGAGCTGCGGCTAGGGCATCTTGAATTTCCAAATTAAGTTCTTGAATAAACCGCCTTATTCGTTTTCACCTGTAACCACTAGTTCTGGGGCAAACCTAGACAGTTTGGTGAATTGGGTTTCATACTCAGCCACACTTAAGGTTCCTTGCTGAAGCTTTATAAAATCATCTTCTCTCTTTTCTTCGACTAGTGGTGGAAGGAACTTTTCATTAAATTCTCGTACAAAGTTCATCCAAGTCCTAGGAGTTTGTTCCCTTTCCCACTTGTTTCTTATTACATTCCACCATGCTCGAGCCGCTCCTTCAAATTGGAACACGGCAAAGGTCACTTGTCTCTCCTCTGGATAATCTAATGCATCAAATATATTTCTTATATTCTCTAACCATTCTCAGCTTTATCAGGGTCAGGATCCCCAGAAAACTTAGGCGGAGAAAACTTCTGAAATCTTTCTAAAGCCTTATCTTCCCCTATCTCTTGGTTTCCAAGTTGATTCACTTGTCCAATTCCATGGCCCTGTTGAGGCACTAAACGTTCTAACAGGTCCATCATACGATTTAAAACCTGTGCCACTTGATCGTTTGCCTCAGCCCTTGGCCCAGTGTTTTGGTTAGCCACAGATCCACTCTCTTCCTCTTGATTTTGGGGTTGTCTGCGTGGACGTCCCCGTCGTGGTCTTCTAGCTTCCATTCTCACAACTAATCTACATAGACATGCATTACTTCAATATAAACTTGGAGCGTACACATACAAATAACAACTCATAAAAACAAAAGAGACGAATCCATTCTTGCACATAACATTTTCACAACACAGTTTAAACTCAGTCATGTCCCAATCCAGTACAAACTAGAACTCATTAAGCTAAAACACAAGTCACAGTCAAGTTGAGTACATACCCAGTCAAAAATAGCAAACATAAGCAAATAAGTCATTAACAAAACACATTGGTCTCCAAGGTAGAACATTTTATGTTCTAATCCTGTCATCCTCTTACAAGAGGTCAAAAGCAACACGTCACTAGACTAATTAGATCCAAAGGATTCTCATTCTCTAACATGTCTAACTTTGTTTCCATCGCTAGGATCCTCAGGACCACGATCTTCTTCACCTCTCTCCCTTAGATGTTGTGTCATTTGAGCCAAACGATTATTGGCTTCTTGTAATTGTTCACACAAGGCATCGGTTCGTTCTTACTCCTCGAGCACCCTAGTCTCCAACTCTTGAATCCAGTCATTTGCTCTTGCATTTGCGATGTCTAGCCTTTGCCTCTCATTTACTATAACTAACACCACACGTTCGGGATACGAATAAGTCATCCAACAATCACATTGACTACCCACCCTATGTCCTGGGACAAACTGCCGAAATGGCTCGCCAAATCTTGTCAATTTCCTTGTACTCTATTTCCTTCCATTCCTATAATCATAACTAGGATTAGTATTCGGGATAAACTATTACCAAAAATCTAGGATTAGTATTTGGGATAAACTATTACCAAAAATCATGTCACTTAACGGTCAAACTAGTCCCACAGTCCGGCATCCTAAACTTAAAGCCAAGGATACACTACAGAGATCTGAAACCTAAGCTCTGATACCACCTGTGACGACCCCACTTCTCCCTAAGGCATAGCCTAAGGTATCCGTGGAGTGCCTGCCTACTCTCGCCAGGACTCACTCACTAGAACATCCAATAATACTTCAAAAGTGAACATAAACAACCATTCCAATCCAAATCACAAATATTACATAACGAAATTCAACTTACAACTCTCATTCCCAAATTATAGTTCAAAGTACTTAGAGTACAACCACAATACCATCTCATAGGCCCAAATACAATAAAAGTCCATCCATCCATGATTACAAAGGGATACAGGAAATAACCCAGCCAATAGCGCTAAGAAGGATCACGACACACGCTATCCATCGTCTCGAGCCCTATGGGGGAAAAATAAAACATTTTTGGGGTGAGCTAGAAGCTCAGTGAATGTCCAGTAAAAACAAGAAATTCATGGACCTTTGAGTTAAACATCATTTTGTAAAACATTTGAGTCTTTAAACAAGCATTCTAGAAACACTTATTTAGCAAACAACATACAGTAAGCAATAATTCAATAAACATGTAGTTCAAGTAATGAAAGGATACAATGTCCTCCAATGGTGGTCACAGTCCGTCTTGTCAGTCAACCACCCTCCTACTCCTCCCTATAACTCCCAGTGGTAATACTCGAGTATACTGTACAGTGCCCTAAGTACCAACCTACCCGACCGAGTCCGCTTCTGGCTCGAATAGGTCGATAACGAAGGGGGAAAGGCCTTGTTCAGCCAATGTAATAAAGTACACATGGCCTACAGTCATGCGCAAGTAATATACAAACAGTGGAGAAGTAAACAGTTGAACAGTGTATTCACAGTTAGGTCGAGTGAGATAAAGTACACACTCGCCTAGAACCAAGTATTTAACACTTATGAAATCAGGTAACATCAAGCATTAATCACATAAGCATGTAATTCACATAACATACAAGAAATACTCACAGGCTCGTTTTCTTTACAAATATGAGTTGAGTAAATCATTTCACAAGTCATTTTCACGTAGTAGTAAAACTTTTGACCTAAAACAGATTTGAACATTCATAAACTCTTCATAAATTGTGTCACTTGTAAAAGTATATTAATTGGAAATGGTGGTAAATCACTTCATTAGAATTACTAACAGATCATTTCAATAAAGCATGCATTTGCAACCAATAGTAAAGTCTTTCATTTAAAAAGGGGTTAGGACACTCACCTTGATTCGATTAAACGAGTGAGCAAAGAAGAAGGCTAAACTTCGTTAGTTGGTTCACCCTCGACCAGGTCTTGACCACCTGAGCCAAAGTTCATCTATTAGATACTAACCAAAACATCTAAAACTCAAAGTCTTAACTCAACTATTCAGAATCACCAAATCCTCACTACCACAGTTTCTTGTTCGCACCATGTCTAAGATTACTCTCGTTGAAATGGAGCAAGGCTTATGGGTACGGATGCTAGACTCAGAGAACTACTATTCACTAGAAAACTTCGTTTTCAAATTCATTTGGTAATATAGGTCAAATCAAATTACAAGACTCAGTAGTAGTTAAAGTACAGTATTACCAGTTTCAAAAACAAGCCAATGAAATCTTACGGGAAAAATGTCAAATTTTGTACACTTATTCTTCTATACATATAGGCTAGGTTTATACCAAAATTCAGTCAAAAACTCATACGGGAAGTCAAAGTTCTAGACGATTAAAATTGCTCCCTATTTTTCCAAAATTACATGTTTACCCAAAATTAGTGAAAACACAACTTTTCACCATTAAAATTCATAGCTTTACTCCATTAAATCACGTACTCATAATTAAACATAATACACATTTATTTAGACAAAAATCTCTTCAAGAGAAATTACAAAGTTTCGAAATCAAACATTAAAAATCACCAAGCATGGGTTTGGCCATCTCATACACTTTTCTTCCAAAATTTCCAACAACAAAATCCTACTTTCCAACCATATCAAGACTATTTCACGAATATCACACAAATCCACAATCAGGTCCTCAAGTCAACTACCTAAAATCCACCTCAAGTCCGCTACCTAGGTTGTGATTTCAAGAGCCCAACTTCATCTTTTTAGATGAGATCATTATACCAATATCAACCATAGATATAAGCTATTTAACTCTAATAAAGCTATATCTAGAAGATTTAGAGCTTATACCTTCAGATCTGAATAGATCTGACAAGATCCACCAAGGCTTTGTGATATCTTCTCAAAATTGACCCCTTCCAAGCTCAACAACTACGAAAGTTTCGATCTTAGCCTCCGATCTACAAGCTTTGTTGAGGATTTCCTTCACCAAGTTCAAACCCAAGCTCAAGACAACCACCCCAAGCTTTTCTTTCCTTTCTTTTTTCTTCCAAAATTTCGAACCTCACTCCCCAATCTCTCTCCTTAGTTCGGCTGCCATAGAGGGAAGAATTCAAGCCAACAAAACCTTCACAAACTCAAGGTTCTAATTGAAGAGGAAATAGAAGATTTCAACCACAAAACTTACCTTTCTTTTTTCCTCCAAAACCGGTCCATCCCGTCACTCTCTCCTCTCTCTTTCAGCTGCAAGAAGTGGTGGGGAGGATGGGCTTCAATGGTGGTTGCAGCTTGAAGGAAGCAAGGATGAAGAAGGAGAAGAAGATGAAGTGCAAATTCTCTCTCTCTCCCTCTCCCTTAGCTCTCGGCTGCCTCTCTCTCTCTTCACTCCAAGTTGGCTGATAAAAAGTGAGGAAAGAAAGCAAGAAACAAGGCTTTAAGAGGGCAAAAGGAGTGGCTCTCCTTAAATTATGGAAAAGTTGTCCCATGACCACTTTATGTCGCGTCAAGTGCGATATTCTAACTTACACTGTTTTCCTCCATTCCAACACTATCCAATCTTATTAATATTTCTAAAATATCACTACATATGCCTAATTTCAACTTAAAGTCACTAATCACGCTCCAACAAAAAATTAAACGTTTAATTTGACTAAAACCGCACACCGGCAAATAATTCGTATAAAAATTCTCTAAATTGAAAATTAATAATTCAAAGCATAAATTCACTTATATTTGAGTGAAAAACATAATAATATTTTTATTATCATTATCATTCATTTTCTAATAAAAATAAAATTTCTGAACCCTTACAATAATTAATGATGTAACAAGCCTACTTAAATAGTCGAGGCAAGCACACCTTACTACCCATCTCCAAGAAGAATCCAATTCCCAGTGAGTAGCCCAATCTCATAACTTAGAGTTCTGATATCACTTGTTGGGGAATTACACCTTGAGAGAGCCCACCAAATAACCCAATATGTAAATCAGGAATCTAATTTTGACCCAAATGCTTGGCCTGTTAGGTCTCAGGCCCTTTATTAATATAAACTTCTTTTTCTCCAAATTTCGAACCAATGTGGGATACTTTTGCTTACTCATGAACCCAACACCTGCTTTCGCTGAACATAGCTTATCTGATTCTGGTGTGATTAATCTATAAGAAAATGAATGCATACAGAATCAGTCTCTTTTGATTCTCTGAGGATTTTTAGCCTCACGTAGAGTAAAGATGGACAGTTCTTATCCAAAAAAAAAAAAATGAACAAAAGAGAGAGTTGAATTGTGTAGCTGCTAAGTGGATTGGAACAGAAGTCGGATGAAAATGATAGGATTCTTGTTCCAGCTATATTGTATAAAAGACTGTCTAAATATTACGTAATTTGGCCCAATGTGAGCACATTGGAACCTATACAGGTTTCGACTCTGAAACCCAAAATTTATTATTTCCTTTCAACATTAGGTATATGATTGATCAATGCATTCCCTTTTCTTGCCTTTTATACAAAGGCGAAAGTGTTGTAGCTCCACATTTTTTGGTAAAATTGTTTTCTTTTCGGGCTCCAATCAATTAGTTCAAGAAAAGTTAAATCAAGAATAGAAAGACAAACCATCATTTGGAATGAAGAAAATCAATGTTTATTTTATTTTTTTAAGCAACATTGACATGCTTGAAACACCTATTTAATGCTTGTATAGACTTTTGAATTTGTAAAGTAGTTGATTGACAATTCTTGCAAGCACACCGGGTCAACTATAATTGGCATGCACGGAGCATGCATACACATTAAGCACAAATCATTAATCAAGTTTTACATTTATAAATTTTAAAATACCCTAACACATATTTTTTGCAAGTTTATAGGTCAAGATTGAGCATAGGGCATTAAGGGTCAATCGCATAGGAAAAAAATGGACAATTACCGGCACAACTAAAGTTTCTCTATTATTTGGATGATCAATAATTTACTTAAAGTAAAACTAAGCTAAAATATATACAAAATAACAAATAAAAACTCCTTAGGTCATGGAATCTGTGAGGGCTTAGAAATTTTATTTTTATTAGAAAATGAATGATAATGATAATAATAATAGTATTATGTATTTTCACTCAAATATAGGTGAATTTATGCTTTGAATTATCAATTTCCAATTTAGAGAATTTTTATACGAATTATTTACTGGTGTGCGGTTTTGGTCGAGTTGAATGTTTAATTTTCTACTGGAGCGTGATTAGTGACTTTAAGTTGAAATTAGGCATATGTAGTGATATTTTAGAAATATTAATAAGATTTGACAGTGTTGGAATGGAGGAAAACAGTGTAAGTTAGAATACCGTGCTTGACGCGATATAAAGTGGTCATGAGACAACTTTTCCATAATTTAAGGAGAGCCACTCCTTTTGCCCTCTTAAAGCCTTGTTTCTTACTTCCTTCCCTCACTTTTCAGCAGCCAACTTGGAGTGAAGAGAGAGAGAGACAGCCGAGAGCTAAGGGAGAGAGAGAGAGAGAATTTGCACTTCATCTTCTTCTCCTTCATCATCCTTGCTTCCTTCAAGCTTCAACCACCATTGAAGCCCATCCTCCCCACCACTTCTTGCAGCCGAAAGAGAGAGGAGAGAGTGAAGGGCTGGACCGGTTTTGGAGGAAGAAAGAAAGGTAAGCTTTGTGGTTGAAATCTTCTATTTCTTCTTCAATTAGAACCTTGAGTTTGTGAAGGTTTTGTTGGCTTGAATTCTTCCCTCTATGGCAGCCGAACCAAGGAGAGAGATTGGGGAGTGAGGTTCGAAATTTTGGAAGAAAAAAGAAAGGAAAGAAAAGCTTGGGGTGGTTGTCTTGAACTTGGGTTTGAGTTTGGTGACAGAAATCCTCAACAAATCTTGTAGATCGGAGGCTAAGATCGAAACTTTCGTAGTTGTTGAGCTTGGAAGGGGTCAATTTTGAGAAGATATCACAAAGCCTCGGTGGATCTTGTCGGATCTTGTCAGATCTGAAGGTATAAGCTCTAAATCTTCTAGATATATCTTTATTAGAGTTAAATAGCTTAGATCTATGGTTGATATTGGTATAATGATCTCATCTGAAAAGATGAAGTTGGGCTCTTGAAATCCCAACCTAGGTAGCGGACTTGAGGTGGATTTTAGGTAGTTGACTTGAGGACCTGATTGTGGATTTGTGTGATATTCGTGAAATAGTCTTGATATGGTTGGAAAGTAGGATTTTGTTGTTGGAAATTTTGGAAGAAAAGTGTATGAGATGGCCAAACCCATGCTTGGTGATTTTTAATGTTTGACACCATTGTCAACCCCAAGTTAGATCTAAGTGCAATTACCTTGAGCAATGGTGTAGAATTGCAAGAGATTCGAAAGAAAGGATTTAACTATGAGGTTGAAGAGGAAATTGAAAAGGAAAACCTCAAATTCTAGCATCTTCGGTGAAAAAATCCAATGAACAAATCCCAATTGTGGTGACATTTCCTTCATCCCTAACTGCTAACTTTCATTCTATATTTTATATTAGTGAAATTGAATTTGTTATACTTGAAATTTTTGAATTTCATGACAGGAATAAGTTAGGAGTTGCAAAGAACATTAGGTTATTAATTAATCATAATGGAGGAGTGAGTGAAGAATTAAAATCATTATTTAATTGTTTGGCATCATCGGCTAGTCAAAAGAAGAAAGTAGCTTATGTTCTTAAAGATTACTCTATTCACAATGAATATCATGAGTATGAGAATGAAATAATGAAACGAGCTATATGATTTTATCCTCCACGAGCAAGCATGGAAATGTCTCGCCAAAGACATTAAAAAAAGGAGCTACTTGGGAGGCAACCCAAGAGCTTTAGTTTTCAGTAATTTTGTATTTTTATTTCATCTTTTTGGGTGAAAGTTAAGTTTATCTCATTTTGTTTGGTAGAAGACTTTTTGTGAAGACCGCGGGCATGTTCTGTAAAATTTTCATTTAGAATGAGTTGCAATTTCTTGGGTAGAAGACTTTTCTGTTATAAGACGTGCCCACGTCTTATATTTGACATTGCTATCTTATGCAGATTTGAGATACAATGGCCCACGCTCTATGTTGGTTGAAAGTTAACGCTTTCAAAGCTTGTTGGACAGAACACTTCTCCTTATAAAGCATGACCACACTTTACAACAAAAGTCTATTGCAAACAAAAAATACAAAAGTATTTTTCTTTTCTCTTTTATTTTAATTCCTTTTTATCTTATTTCTTTTAGCATCTAGTATCCATATTTCGGGCTGAATGCAACTCTCGGGTCTCTTGTGCTCCAAATTCTATTGATGACTGGACATCAACTCAAGTATTTTTATCCTTCAACCTCCTTCGGTGCTTAATTCTCTAATCAAGGGAGTCCTATTATTTCCCTTTTGCTCTTTATTTTCATCCATTAAGGACAATGACTGATTTAGGTATGGGGGAGGGGATATTTTCTCAGATATATGTGAAAATTTTTTCAAGAAATTTTTAGTTTTTCACAACTTTTTGCAATTTCTTCGGATTTTCTTTTGTTGTAAAAAGCAAGAAAGATGCAAGTATGATTAGTGAGATTTTTTCTAGCATGAGTATTATATTTTTCTTGCAATTGATTCAATTGATAGATGTGCAAGATTTGACATGTTTTGTTGCTAATTTGTGAGCTTTTGAGCCTAAGGAGCACACTATTTATAACTTGGTCTAGTTTCTTTCATGGAGTGATATCACACATGGTTAGATTATTCTAGAACTTGTTTTGTTATACATGTCGAGACCACATTGTTGAATTTGATGCATGAAAATGATAAGGGCAATTAGGTTTAACCCTTTTGACTTTCTAAAGACCTTTCCTAATTATATTTTTCTTTAGTTGACCAAATTTGAGCCTTAAACCTTTTCTTTGTTTAATAGCCATACTCGTTATCTTAAACCTTTTCGTTTGAACCCTGTGTCAAATGAATGCCTTAATGTTCTTGCATGATGATTTCAAGTATCATTTCAAGTTATTGAAGTTGGTTATGTCTAGAGCTTGCAAATGTATTTATGTATCCATATTATCAATGCCTTGTAGAAAAAAAATAAAAAAAGCAAAAGAATAAAAGACAAAAAAATTTAAAAATAAAAAGAAAAGAAAAAATTAAGAAAGAAAAAAAAAGAAGTTATGAAGTGATCATGTATATATATGTTCTATTGTGTAGCTGAGCAAAGTCCAGATTATATTTGCACTTGCTAAGGTTTGGGGAATTTATCGATATGCCATGGAGAACTCATAGGAATGAAGATGGTATTTGAATTCATGCAACGGATTGTTGGTATTTCCTTTAATGTGTTTGGGCTAAATTTTCCATTATATCCAACCCTTTACTTGAGCCCTATTACAACCCTTGTTAAAGGCCCTTTGATTTTTGTATTGAATTCATATTAATTGGTAGAGATGTGATATATTAGCAAGCCTATAAGTAATATCTTTCCATGTTATTGATTTGAAAGTTAAATGGTCCCTTGAACACTTTGAGCGCTGAGTGTATATACAAATATCCGTGTGAGGGCTAAATCTTGTGCATCCTGATTTTGATGAAGTTGTTGAAAATATGTGATACTTGTGTTAGTTTGTTGTACTATGAAGTACTAGTCATCATGATTGAGATAGTGAATGCTTGAGGACAAGCATTGTTTTGGTGTGAGGGAATTTGTTAAATCATTAATTATGCATTTAAGTTAGGAATATTTCCCTTTTTATTATGCCAAAATATG
The DNA here is from genome assembly GCA_013103745.1 of Gardenia jasminoides. Lineage (NCBI taxonomy): Eukaryota > Viridiplantae > Streptophyta > Magnoliopsida > Gentianales > Rubiaceae > Gardenia > Gardenia jasminoides. The sequence continues at coordinate 10,669,035 of CM023098.1, read as the reverse complement.
GTGTTAATTACTAGATTCTACTCATATTTGGTTTTTGGTGTAAATTCTAGGAATTTGGAGTTAAAATGGAGTAAAAAGTGCATTTGAGGTGAAATTTTCAGAAGACTATCGTCTACAAGGCCCGGGCATGTCTCAATTTACTGTGAACTCCGGATGTCGCAGGATTTGAAGTGGGTCTTATTCAATATATATGCTAATAATCATTCTGGAACGGAGTCTTTATTTACTTTGGAGTTGGACAAAGATTATTTAATTTAGGAAAATATGTATTTGGTTTCCCCTTTTATTGTTAGTACTGCTTAGCAGTATTATATTCACAAAAGGATTCTAATCCATTTGAAAGTAGGAACACATGTACTAGGTTTTAGTCATAATTCTTGAGTGGGGGGAAGCTGAGCCGCCTTCTCTTTTGCGTTCTTTCCATTTTTCTCTTTTTCCTTTTTTTTCATTTTTCCTTTTCCTTCAATAAACTCTAGTGTTTCTTTTGGCTGCGAATCCACCGTGAAGAGTGGCTGAATTTCGCATTCTAGTTAGAGGCAATTGAAGCCTTGGTTCATCGAATGCTGTGAGATCTAATTGATTTATTTTATTTCATTTATTTATAAGTATTTGTATATTCTCTGTTCATTCATGATTATGATTATTTTCTGCAATTAAGTAACTGATCACTATTTGATTGTTGGAATAATCTATTTCCATCTAAAATACCAAATCCGTAATTATTGGGTGGTTATAGTACTTGAAGCAAGTGGCGTAATTTGATTGTAGTAGAAACTTTCGAATTAGGTATGGGAATATATAATCTAACATAAATGAACCAAGTTTGTGTGTTTGTTGATTAGAATTGGTAACCATTCTAATTGTTAATGCTGCCAATAGGCTAAATTCTAAGAGCTTGTTTAGGGTTATCTAAATGATAGAAGAAATAATCGCAGAGTTTGTTGTGATTATCAATGCTGTAAGGATTGGCAGGTAGTCAGGACTTGTTAATAACCATAATGAATTTATTTATAAATAAATGATTTTATCTTTGCATCGATGATCAACTAACTAAAACAAAGTGGAGATTAGATCTTTGACTAGACGCTTGTCTTTTGTTGATTTAATTTTATTTAATTTTTGTGTTCTTGCTTTATTTTTATTTGTGTGAACTTATTAGGTAATTTTCCATTCCCCCATTTTATTTCACAGAAATAAACTCCCAATCCCAGAGAATATGACCCTACTCACCATTATATTTGAATTCATATTTTTAGAGTAAGTATTTTATTTTTGGTGGTTTCAACATCCATCTGGACTCGAAAAAAAAGTTGTAAACTTAGATTTAATGTGAGAGGTTACTCATGAAAGGGGAGATTGTTGAGTTCATGAGTAAAAAAAAGTGTCCCACATTGGTTTGAGAATTGGAGAAAGAGCGGTTGATATGCGAATAAGGACTAAAACCTAACAACTTAATTTTTTGGGTCAGAGTTGGATTTCTGACTTACATATTAGCTATTTGGTTAGCTCTCTCGAGGTGTTTCGCCAAACAGCAGAAATCTTTAACTAAGGTGCAAATATGGGATTTGGTCTCTCATGTTGGTATGATGAATGCATCTAAACTTAGGGAAGTTCAGAAACAAGCAAATGTAATTATTGTTTGTCTTTTATGCATACAAAAATTTTTGCATGAAAATAGAAGAAATATTATTGTTGCTGACTTTTATGTCTTGGTATTCTTGACTGCATACAGTAAGACTGGCATGTCAACAAACTAAGACACACAAATTTTCCTTGCCAAATCTGTAAGGTTATCACAAGACAAAACTCAATCAGAATACATCCCAATGTGTACCATAGCATGGTATTGACTGTCCTCATTTCCTCAACTTGGGATCAACGTCTTAGGAGCATTCCACGTTTGTGTCGTTTCATAGATAGGTATGCATATGGCACGTGTAAGAAAAAAGATGTTACATAGTTCCAACCAGGGATGGACCTAGAGATTTTTTTTCAGTGGGGGCAACAATTTAGTTACATTACTTTTAAGAATATGATTATATCATTTACATAACTCACGCGTATGCTAGTGTTAGACCGTTCCTCTCCTATTTTCAAAGTTAGTCGTATAATTTGAAAATGTTAAATGTATATCCAATACTCTTTTTCAATGCTCTTAAGAATATGAATTTACATTCCTCATATCCCTTGCTCAAACTAATTTTGGATTTTTCCCCTAATTTTTGAGTTAGCCATAGGCCTCAAGATTTTTAGCTTCATTGAAATTCAAAAATATACTATGTGAAACAAGCAAATTGCACGTACAACTCCGACATTCACAACTAATTTGCATGTACACCTATAAAAATTAATTTGTAGTTAAATTACAATAGTATTCTAACCGAATCCAGTCATTTTCATCTCTAGTTTTTAACAGAAAATCACTTTAATCTGTTCCTCAATGACATATTATTGTCAACATTATTTGTTGATTGCAAAGAACAAAGCAAGAGATCGTGTTTGAATGTGCAAACACACGCAAAATAAAAGGAAATGATAGGTGGATTTTTTTTCTTTCCAAATGGACTTATTATTATTCTGCATATCCCGGGAGATATTTAAGCTTATTTCCATTATTCAAGAAATAAGTCATATAATATACTGCACCATACAGTTTCTCGTGTATGATAACCTATTTTCTGACTAATAGTCAAATCAAATCTTTTATTGCGCATCACTGCAAGACTAATACGATACAGTGAGAGCAAAACTTCGACGCATAAATGGCCTACCATGTTTACTTCACTTGCTAGCTAGCTCACTGCACCAGGCCAAACTGTATTGATCTGCGGCCAATGTTTGAAACCCAGATTGTATTGAGTGGCCGGATCAGTTAAAGGGGTTGCCTGGTTTACTTTTTGGTGTGATTAGGTCTTGAAACTCAGTGGCGGTAAAAATCTGGTTAATTTGGATAAAAATGAGAAGGCTGTCTAGTTTAGCTTTGGAACGTTTGAATCAAAATTGTTTTGAGTGAATAGATCAGTTCGTTGCTCAATTTCAATGAAGCCAATAAATTTTCAGAATTTGTCCACTAAACTCATATAACGACATCCCAAGTTTAGATTTTGCCAATTACAATGCATAATTACCAATAGCATTGATTGCTCTTGTTCAACTTGCAATGCATAATTCTACTCAAAGAGCAATTTATTCCGTATTAACAAGCTAAGTACCATTCCATTTCCATAGATTATCGTGCGCCGGGGGCCAGATCAGGCTGGTACGTACTTTTTCTATCTTTTTAGAATCATTGTCAGAGGTAACCTCGGAATAAGATACATCAAGATGCGTAAATATTGCCAAGTAAAGAAGCAGGCCCATCATCAAAAAATGGGATTAACATAATCACCGGTGTGAGCGAAGGAAGCACCAGCAGCACCAGCAATAATGACTCCAGAGATAATGTCGAAAGGCAAAATCACCATTATGGCTATACCGAGTGCAGTGAGATATCTAAACATACCGTTCAATTATTGAGGAGAAAAAAGTTGAATTTCACACCAAAGGCTACTCTAGCTCTTTAATCAAGTCTCTAATGTTAATCATTTTTGTCCACTTAAAAATTTCTATAGAATTTTGATCAAGTTGATGTAGAGTAAAAAGAGGCGGGAGTGCTCTGAATGAACAAGGAAAGGGGTGGGAGATAGCAAAATTGATACTGTGGACTGAGGTGTTAAGTTCTAAAATTGATGGGTTTTGTAACAGATGACGTAGTCCAATAGGCACGTCATCTGACCAACCGAATAAGTATGGACAGAGTACTCTAGGGGTGGATTCAGGAAAACGTGTAAATCCTTTAAAGAAAGAAATAACAAAGACCTCCTATTTTATGCATCACTACAAACTCCTTCCAAGTTTGTTTTTATCCCAACTGGAAAATAGGTTTGTTTCCTTAATATAATTTCGACGCAAGGAAAGAAGGGGAAGTGAGTACATATATCTCGTATCTATTCTCTGACTATGTTGATTGAGTTTGTTGAAGTATTGATTTGAATTTTAGATGCCGTACACTTGGGTCCTAAGATGTATATCAATTGATTCTTGATGGATGTCCTATAAAATAATTTTTTACTACCATACGTTTTCGGTTCTATCCTTATCTTGTGTATATTAATAGTGGTATATTTTTTGTTCCATCTTTATTTTCTGTATGATAGGTCTACGTACACGTTCTCTCATACTCGAGGAAGACCAAGGAAAAGCAGGCTACGAGTGTTTTAGTTAATTATATGAAACCAACTCACCGCAAACATATTTAGTTAGTTTAAAGTGATAGATTAATTACTTCATTAGTTAAACCGTATATGTGCCTTTGATTGTTTGCCAAATAATATGCGACAACTATTGAAAGGAGCTATTGACTTGAGCTAATGATCATGATGCTACATTTCTTTTAACATTTTCGGTACTATGCAATGCCTTAACAGTCATTACCACAAAGGCCATACCTTATTTTCCCTTCTCTTGGCATGGTACAGTATTTGTCTTTGTTTTTATTTATTTTTCGTATGACAACGGCTAATTGATACTTAGGCCATGTGTAAATAAACGAGAGAGATTATTGTCCCTTCTAACCATAGAACATTCTCGCTGCAAAACTCCACCACTGTTAATATATTAATATATACCAAATGTAATAAAATATAGCTCTTAGTTTTTATGACAATGGGATATGTCCAATATGGGTTTTCATTCACTTTCACTACATCTCGATCTTCTAAACTTTGAGGGACCAATCAGTATCATTTGTGCAACTTGAATACACAGAGCACGTATCACCACAACTTTTCACATATATCAAATGGTTACGTCATATTTTTTTTATGAAAAATACAGAAAATGATAATCTAGACAAGACCTTAGACCTTAGCAACTTTCTTTTTCTTTTTAGTTCCCCTGTACTGGTTAAACTTCCCAAGATTTTGCTTATATTAAATATAAATTCCTTTTTTACTATTTACTGCCAATTTTCCAGTATTTCCTTTTCACATATTATAGTTAATTTTTCTACAAAAATAGCACATTTTTAATTTATGTATTTTCTCTATCAAACAGTATATGCCACATGAACAAATCAGGGATTATTCACGTTCAACAATGCTGTTTTTAGAAGGTTTTTTATTACAGTGTTTCTTCTTATGAAAAGTGTTGTAATATTGGTAGAATTTCCTGTGAGGATCTCTATCTAATAAGGGTTCGACTCTAATTTTCATTACTATAATTTGTATTCGCTATCTTATCTATGTGAATTAGAGGCCCCATTAGCTTCAGCCCGTGTATAGCTGCATTGAGATTTTCTACGCATAAATGTAACTCATCTATCTTCCCTTTGAGGGAAAAAAAAAACGACAGGATATAGTTCAATTTTGCGACATCCGAATGAATAAAAACAAAAGGTTCAAATTGTTGCATGGCCATGTGGAAGACGTAGGAGTTTTGATTGAAAAAGGTCAAGATTTCTATGGGGTACATGCTTTGGTTAGACTCTTTAGTAAAAAAGTAAGAAAAGAAATTTATTTAGTTACCTTTTATTCGGCAAATTCCTCAATTTATTGACGTTTGAGAAAAAACTCCGGAATCTATTGCTGATTTTTTTTTTCTTAATCTATATGTGCCGCACGTCTGACGTGCGGCACCAAGGTTGATTTTTTGTTTCTTTTTTGCTCCAATTTGCAGAGGGGGTCGAGGGCTGTGCAAGGGCTTTTGTGCAATTTTTTTTTTTTTTTACCAATTTTACCGGTGCCACACACCAGGCGTGCGGCACCGGTAATAACAAATTCCATGTTTGAGGTGAGTACATTTTACAAAAAAATTTTTTTTTTTTGATACACTCAAACAAATTCCATGTTTGAGGTGCCGCATATGGCCTATGCGGCACCTCAAACATGAAATTTGTTTTTGAGGGTGTGCGGCACCTCAAAAAAAAACAAAAATTTTTTTGTAAAATTACACGTGTGTGCGGCAGCTTAAAAAAAAAATTTGTTAATTTAGTTTGCAAAATATCGAATTGGGGTTTTTTTTTTGGTGTGAAAATTGATATTGGGTTTTGTGTGTCTAAATTTTGAAAGAGTAGAAATTTAAAAACTCTTGATTAAGAGAAAATTGAACAGCACAAACTGGAACTTAAATGACGCAAATGTAGTAATTATCTGGATTGAAGTAACATGTGGATAGAATGGTACAATTTAAAAAATCAGTATGTTTGAATCTTGTATATTAGGGTTTTTATAGTGTGTATTGGAAAGATATAAAAGATTTAATACATGTACACAAAGTTCGAGAAATATTAAATAGTAAATGTTGAGGTTACACTGGGTGATATGGTTGATGGTTAAAAAGAGTAAAGACAAGGCTTTTATTTTATAATTAGATAATGAATAAAGTTTTGTAAAGTATGTAATTAGAAAAGTTGGAAAAGTTGGTAATTTAGAGGTTAGGGTTTAGAGATACACGGCACAGTATCTAGGGCCTATTTCGGCCCAATCGCAGCCTAAAAAAATTTGCGAGTAATAAATGAAGTGTGTTGAGAAAAAGTTGATTGAATTGTTAAAAATTGAGAATCCAACGTATTTTAGGGTTCAAACAAAAAACATTTATATTAAGGTAAAAATAGTGATATTAAGAAAATCTTAAAGTTGTAAAATAGACACACAAATGAGAGAATTTAAATAAGGAGTGATTGTGAATTTTGGATTTACGTTGGGAGTGGTAAGTAATGATTTTAAAAAAGTGTCGCACGGGTTTGAATATATTAGGGCTTGGGGTAATAGGGTTTAAGGTTTAACGTTACGGATTAAGGAGTAAATCAAATTATACCTCCAAAATATTATTAATGTGATAAATCTTGAGAGTAAAGCGTTGAAATGTGGTATTAAAAAATAATAGTTATATCGTGGGAAACGCATCATATGGGGACAAAAATAGAAGTGGATATATATAAACCAATTAGAGAAAATTAAGTATTTGGTGCATGGTGGGAGTTATAGTTAGGACGCTTAAAAAAAATCATGCTGGTTTAGAGTTTTGGACCTTATGGTTTATGTGTTTAGGATACATGCTTTAGGGCCTATGGTGTAGGGTTGCAGTGGTTTGACCTTTATTTTCTGCACAATTTTAGGGCATTAGGGCTTAGGGCCTGCGTTTTAGGGTTTAGGGCTCACCGCCTATGTCCAGGTTTTAGGTTTTTCCAAGACCCTTAGGGTCCACCGGCCTTTAGGGCCTAGGGCCTAGGGTCCAGGGCCTAGGGCCCATGGTCAGTAGGGCCTCAAGATCTTTAGAGCCTGGCCTTTAGGGCCCACCTGGCCCAGGGTCTCTGGGGGCCCAGGGTCACTGGCCTCTCAAGATCTCTTGGGGCCCAGGGCCCATGACTCCACCTGCCCAGGGCCTCTTGGGGCCTCAGGGCCCTGGGGCGTAAGTGGCCCAGGGCCCAGGGTCAGCAGTGCCTCCAAGATCTCAGGGCCCAGGGCCTAGGGCCCAGGGGCAGGGCCCAGGGCCCAGCGATTACTGGCCTCCTCAAGATCTCAGGGCCTAGGGCCTCATGGCCCAGGGCCTTGGGGCCCTCAGAGCCTCCTGCCCCTCAGGGCCTAGGGCCCAGGGCCTAGGGTTTATGCAGGGCTTAGGGCTCATGGTCATTGGCCTCAAGACTTTGGGCCTAGGGCCATGGCCCAGGGTCTTGGGGCCCAGGGTCCTGTGGTTTAGGGTTTTTAGGGTAGGGTTTTATGATTTAGGGTTTAGGGTTTAGGGTTTAGGGTTTTTAGGGTTTAGGGTTATTAGTGTTTGCAAGATTTCTAGGGTTTAGGGTTTAGGGTTTACGGGAGAATCGTTTTAGGGTTTAGGTATATTACGTGCTACGGACAATGGTAAAAGATTAGGGTATGTTATTATATCGCTTAACGGATTAGGCTTTAGGGTGTAGGAGTTAGCACGAATTACAAATCGCAATAGGCACGGCATCCAAAATGAAATGTAAAAGATGTCGATAAGTAATAGAAGACAGTAAGCCGGTCACAATATAGAAAGCAGCCTAAGCTTCACCAATGTACTTTCTGCTTGCCCTTGTCCCTAGGTGTAGTAGAGCAGCTGCATTTCCAGTGATGACGCCTATTCTGGCCATAGGTCTCAGCCTGTTGCCGAAAAGACCTTCGGAGGAGCTGGCCTAGGCCGAGATCCCGTTCGCCGCGCCGACCGCTTCAATGAACCCGCAGGCGGACATGATGGCGGAAGCAGTAGCCATGTCGCTCCTCGTGGTCCCCGCTGGTTCAAACCGCGATGAAAACTGCCCACTGATCCGAAACAAAATTCATAATAACGCCATCGCCGAGAAGGATCACACCAAATGCCGGAATCGAGGGCGCCGATATGCATCAAATCGCTCGCCAGACACTGGAATGTATGGCGAATTGAGAGTATAATCGCCATCTCCGTGGGGAACCGTAAAGTTCGCCAGGTTCCGCACGACACTGCAAGACTGGTAGGGACATGTGTATCGAATCCAGAAGATCTATCTAACCCAGTCACAGTGTCATGTGTAGTGTCCGCACTCGGCGTAGCTACCGGACTCGTGGTCGACGCCTACCTCGCTGATCGACGCGTTCTCACCGACCGCCGAATCACGCACTTTGATGTCGATATGTTACATTATGGTGCAATGATGCACCAGCTCTCCCGCTCGCCGTGACACTCCAAGACAAGCACGCATACCCCTATCCACATAGTTCATGCTCCCAAAGGCCTCTTGCTGGATGCCCTTTAGAGATGCGGTTAAAATCTCCGTGGTCGATTCTTGGGCATCACATCGAGCCCCACGCTATACGCTGGATCAGATCCATCTCTGCTCAAGATACCTACATGTGACAAAATGATCAGAAGACGACATATATTGTAGGTAATCGATGACATAGTAAAAACTAATTTAAAGTTTACCGACGTTACTATATACCATCACCGCATCCCCTCAGAGACCGCCCCACTGGCTGCAGTGGAATAGGTGGTGTAATGTACCGGACAGTATGAACTGAATACCATCTCAAATACTGATAGAGTGGTATATAGGGTCCACTGCTCAAATAAAACCTGAAACCGCCTGCTCCACTCAATGTAATCCCTGTTCATGTATGCCCAATCGCATCCCTGATATCCCGAGCGTGACAGCTTATGAAGTGATTCATATGTCTCAGGAGGCTCTGGAATCTCCTGGCGCATACCGAACTGTCGCAGCACCGGGTTAGGAAGATGCATCTCCACAATATGCCAGTAAATGAGGGGTACTCTAGCTCGCCATAAGTGTGCATCAACGTGCAGAGCTGAAGTGATGCTATGACATCTCGTGTAATGGCTCCCAAATGAACTAAACCCAGATGGTTATAATGATAAGTTAGCCAAGTACAATGAAAATTAACGCTTAACGCCTAAAAAAAGCTGTAGGGCATAAAGAAATTAGCACCTCAGACCGGGCCGAAGTTTTGTCACCGGTCTCTATACAAGCTAAACAATTTGGGGAGCAAAAATTTACCGCTTAGTTGCCCATCTCCCTCGCACGCGGTAGTCCCTCACAATGTTAACAACAATGGACGGCCGGATAGTCGGCATACGCTCCCATGCCCACCACTGTTAGTTGCAAAGTAATCACTAAGTAAGAGTAAACTTTAAGAACGAAATTGATGAAAAGAATGCCACGCCTCCCGAACATCACCTGTAGGAGCAGGTATGGCCCAGCCGTGATCGAAGATGACGTCTTAGATGCACGACACATCTGCCTGCAGATGTTCAACACAATACGCCTAACCGCATCGGCCATCCCTCTATGTCCCGGACGAAATCTAGCCAGTGCGGACTGACTAGATTACCGCACGCGGTTCCGCAAATAACCGCCGCCTAGCAGAGAAGGATGTACATCCTGCATGGCATCAATACGCCGATGCGCTCGCAGTAACCGGACATAGACGTGCGGGACAAGAGCTTCAAGTTTAAGCCGCTTGCTATTGAAGAAACTGTCTCCTGGCGCGAACCCTAGCAGCTCATGACACAGGCACCGCCGCATCGGTGCCCTTTCCACGAGGGTGACCGGCAATCCCTCTAATCTCAAACCCCATAGGACCTGTACATCCTGGAGGGTCACCGTAGCCTCTCCCCAGGGAAGGTGAAAAGTGTGGGTTTCCTGGTGCCACCGCTCAATCAATGCTGTGATCAGAGCCTGGTCGTATTTAACCTACCTAGCACGGACAACGCCGCCAAAACCAGCTATATCCAGATAGCTCAAAATGCGACTGTCCTGTAGTCCCTCAACGACGCTCCAGAAGTTGCCATCACACCTCTTGATCTTCAACTGCACGTCGTGGCCGGCGTATACCGCCGTCGATCTATGGTGCTCCTGCAGCGTAAGAAGTGATGGATCCTCCGGTCCGGGACGCGGATGCGGTGTGCGTGGGAAACAGTCTGAAAATTGCTCCATGTCCTGTAGGTATGCAGTACGTAAAATTAAATTTCCTCAAGACAATTCAATCAAAGTTAAAGCATTTGCAGACTAGAAAACATTACTAAACAGATACATCGAGCATGTTAATGCAACGGAAGACACTGTTGAGAGCCGACCAGAAGTAGATAATCCAATCAATTGCCATTATTGTATTGAAAGTTCGAATACATGAAGGGGAGCGTCCAGTACATTACAAGAGCAAACACATGACATTTCAAAATCAAACAAAGTGACTAGAGTAGGGGCACGAGGCGGCATTGTGGCCGGTCTGAGAGCAGTGGCTGCACCGGCGTGGAGCATCCGGACAACGACGATCTATTTCATTTCGGATACGTCGGGACCTTAACGGTCCAGGCCTCTTATCCTTGAATCTCGAAGATACAATGTGAGAGCCATCTCAATAGGGAGTCCAATCGAGGGTGCCTAAGTGGATAGAATTTCCCTCGGTAGGTTGCCCGGAATGACGCATTTGAATATTCAATGCCGACTAACTCAAATGCATTTGTGCCAGACTGGTTACATGCTGCCATTACATGCGAACAGGGCAATCGAAGTTCTGCCCACTTTCCACAGTGTGTGCGCATCTAAAATCAACTATTTGCCTATTTCCTCCTTGATTCGTGTTGTTACGCTGGTGACACAATACATACCACCTCTGCTATCAAACACCTGGACGTAGTGGCCACGAGATTTCTGCTCGTTTGCTGTATAGATTTTCCAAATTTCCTTAGGAAGCCGGAATCTAGGATTTGTAGAAACTTTTCTTTTCCTCTCAAACAATTCAACACTCTGCGTCATAGTAAACTGGACGCAGGCCTTGATCGGTAAATGCCTAGCCGCCCGCAACAATTTGTTAAAACACTCGGCCACGTTCGTCGAGGTGTGGCCCCATCGATAGCCCCCGTCTTTACACATCGCCCATTGTTGTGGATGCACAGCCCCACCAGTCAACCATCGATACGCCTCCTCATTAGCAAGTGCAATTTGCTTCATCCATTCATCGTATTTTCTTGTCTGCGGCGCCGCGCCAGCCAGCCACACAAGATCTTTTAGGCTAAGAAGGAAAAGGGAAACGAATAGTATCAAATGTGGATTGAATCTAATCTAATTGAGATTTGACAAACACGAAGCAGTTGCTTACCGATGGTTTCTAAATTTTTTCGTAAAGTTGGACCTAACATGGACGAGGCAAAATCGGTGAACGGCAACGGGTTCGGCCCACTCAGGCAACGTCCGCATGGCATTAATGATGCTCTGGTGCCTATCGGAGATGATGCAAATATTTTCAACACCTTTGCACACGTGCTGGCGAAGTTGCCGCATAAACCAACTCCAACTTCTAGTTGTCTCCTCGTCGACTAGAGCAAAGGCTAGCAACATTCTTAGCAGATCGTAGCCAACCGCTGACTAGAAGTTTAGATCAGATGGACCCTTCATGAACGTTCCGTCTACACAAATCACAGGCTTGAGGTATGGAAATGCTGCAATAGCAGGAGCAAACGCCCAAAACACGTAGTCAAATATTTGGCATTCGGGTGCTTTGTGGTGAAACTCCCAAACAACCGTAGCTCCTGATTTGTCGAAACCACTGCATGAACCCCCGCAGCTCGCTATCGAGGTTGGCCAATCACCGTATACTATTTCAATAGAACGGCATCTTGAATACCAGCCTCTTGTATGAGATGTCGGTGGAAAATGCTTCACCGCAGCTTTGACTTTATCTGAATGCGGACCGCTCTCAATATGGGGCGAATGAACCGGCCACCATGGCGTAACTCAACCGCCGATGATCATTGAATTTGACACGCGAACACGTGTATGTTCTTCATGAGAGTTACAATCGTCCAAATTTGGTGCGACTTTCGGAATGAAGCTCGCAGCTGCCAGTCACATCCTGGAGGATTATTTTTAACTTTGCAGATGACATACCATGTGTTCGCTACTCTCTTTGACCTTGTACTCGACAGTGTTTAATTGACCACAACAGACATGCTTTTGCACGCTGCTCTTCGTCTCAAATACTTGCCCGATTTCCAATTCATTCATTCGCTCGTCCCCTACCTGGAACTTTTCGTATGCATGACGAGAGGTTGGATCGAAATCCATAATGGCGTCAACACCATCAACATCTCGTAATTGCCCAAACCGAGGGACTGGTCGAAGTTTTGAGAACTAGGGCCTGGAGTATCAATTTGCTGGATCTCGGTGTCACGAGCATCAATCTCGTCGTCGTCATTGCATGAGTCCTCGCTATCTGGTTCTTGGTCTCCCGACCCGTAAGTATCATCATCATCGTCGTCATACTCATGCGCATATTGCTCATCCGAAACACCTGGATTTCGATAATGTGTTTGGTCACACATTTGTTGGTTTGTGTCTTCCACGGTAGTAGTTGTATTGCTACACAAACCGTGAGAGCCCACACCTCCACCCCTTCTACTCGGGCCAGGGGATGGCTGAAATGAACCAAATTGACGCTCACTTAAGTATGGGTAATGTGCCTTTGATGCTCCCGTTAGTAGGGGGACATCAAACAACATCGCAGACCAGCTTTCATGTTGCGGTTGCATCTCATTCACAGGCACGTCAGACGTGCGGCACCTATAGATGAAGAAAAAAAAAATCCATCAATACTTGGCGGATTTTTTTCTCAAACGTCAATAAATTGAGGAATTTGCCCCTTTTATTCCAGCTTGTACTTATTTTATTAAATTAGTTTTGCTTAGTATACACTAGGGGTAGTCTAGATATGTTTATTCCTCCTAATTTTTTTTTATAGATATTTTTGCCCAATATACAAGTATGGGCAGTCTAGATATGTTTATTCTTCCGAATTTCAGTAGTGAAGAAATCGAAAGTGAATTATCTGCATTGTCTGGTCTAAAGCAGAAATGACTAGCACCAAGAGTAAAGTAGTTTGCAGAGATGTTTGTAAGTCCTTTTAAAGAAGGGGGACGAAACGTTCATAAGTTGCTTGATTGGAATAAGTCTTTGATATCCAAACATTTGAACATTTTACCCCAAAAAAAGAAAAAAAGAAAAAAAGAAAAAAAAGGACTTTAGTGGATTAGTTAGGTCAGATGCTTTTGCTCTTTGGAAAATGCTTTCTGGGCTATTCGAATTGTGAACCACTAGTCATAATATAAGTTAATGACCGTTGGTCAGACCCTCAAAATCCAATCAGCATTCTCTGACATTTAACTCCTTTTTTGCTAATATCTTTTGGTTGTCATAAACACTCTTTTTTGTGTAGTGTATTTCTAATATATAAGCAAGAGATTAAATTCACCCTCCTGTATTATAAGGATTAGAGGGTGAAACTTGTAAACTCTATGTATATACACTAATGGGTATGAATATATACTACATTTACAAGATTGGAAGTCCAAATTTAAATTAGGATTAAATAGTGTGTATGTATAACTACTAATGTATAAATGACGGTATGTACAAGATTAACCCTTAATATAAATCCCCACTTTCTACAAGTTTTAATGCTAATTGTACAACTAATCTGTGTGTCAAATATAGAAACTTAGAATGGATGAGTGGTGATCTAATTTTGTAACTCATCCATGCATCAATGTATAAGGGAGAGACTAAATTCACGCTAGTTAATGTTTCAAACTCTTTGTGCATAGCCAAAAACTTTTGACTGATCAGTCAATTATTTTGTACCTAAAAATCATCACGATTGTTATTCATATTGCCAAAGACTTTTGCCCGTGAATATTGCACCAAGCCTCCCTTCTAATCTTGAATTTTGAGCTTTTCACATCAGCATTTCTTATTTAGAAAGAATTTCAGTTTTGGGTCTAAATATTTTGGATATACGCAATTCTGCTCCCTAAAGTTTGGATAGAAGAAAATATTGTTCCAAATGTTTAAATATCTAAGGCCCTGTTTGATAACTCAATTTAGTAATTAAATTTAATAGATTCAAATCTTAATACGTTTAGACTATTTGATAACCGAAAATTGAATATCTGAATGAATTAAGTGGCACTGAATTTTTAGGCAAAACTTGTTCTCAAAAATAAGTGATAAGCTAATCACCTGTCACTGAATGTATGACAGCCCCACCTCCCCCTAGGGCGAACCAAAGGGTTCTGCGGATCGTCTACCCAACTCTCGACGGGACTCACTCACTCAAATAACTTAATTAACAATTCCACCCATCTCAATATAACTAACTTCACATTTCAAACCAACTACTTAAAAGAACTAAAATTCAACTTACATTTCCCAAAATACGTTCCAAGTACTAAAATACATACAAAAACTGAATTTACAAATCCCAATAATTTCATCCGAATTTCATTAGTACTAACTCCAAGTACTACAAACCATCAAGTGCTCAAATCATAACAACCTTATACAAAAGAGCGGAAATCCTACGACAGAAACTAAGATCCACGGTTAACGAACTTCGCTTCAAAACCTGTTAAGGAAAACAAATCTTATGGGGTGAGCAAAGCTCAGTGAGGCCAAGAAAATATGCAAGCATGCAAGATCAAGAAACATACACTTTTATTAACAAGATAAGCAACCAAAACTTTTAGGCAAGAAGGCAAATAAGGAATTTAATTACACATTAAATAAAGGATACAGGGGCTCTCAGGAGCCAAGTTCCACGAAACTTGATTACATTCCAGTAGTTGACACTCTGTCAACTTTCATAATTACCATGTAGAACTCCACTTGTCATCCATCTCCATCCACCGTTTCATCCCTCAACCGCGCCCGCTCGTCAAAATAGAAAATTTGGTAATACTCGAGTATACCCAGGTAAGTAGTCGGCGAGCGCACTCCAACCGACGAAAATATGTAAAGACTCATGGCTCACCAATCCTTTGGCCAAGCCCTTGTCGGCCCGAGGTGAAAGGTTTACCAAAGAGTTTTGGGCGTCCCCATTAAATTTAGGTATCAAGTAGGATGATGAGCCAACGCTCAATCATCAATCAAGTACAAGTACAGGTTTAGGCAAGTCACTACAAGTATAGCAAGTACAAGCAAGCATGTTCATTTTAAGTAAGAGAGGTCGGACGAGATAAAGTACACGTCCACCTCTACAAGTATAATAATACGATCAATTTAAACATGTAACAGGTCAAGCAAGTCAACAAATCATGCACTTGACACGCACCAATAACCGAGAGCAAGCGAGAAAAATTCAGGAGATCAAACAAACTTCTCGGTATCCACGTGATCACCTGAGAGATGAAAATCAAAATTACCTAAATATACATTCAAGGTCAATTTTCAAATAATTAAGTTTTTCGATTCCAAATTAAAAGGAATCTCATGAAATTGGAAAATCTATTTTCCAAAATTGGAATGGTGTACAAACACTCAAAAGATTACGCCTGAAAACCAGGAAATGTTTCCAAGGCATTTTTAAGCTTTCGTCGTCTCCTTGGAGAAATTTTAGTTTTGCGCAATGTTCTTTGAAAAATCATAATTTGAGTTATATAAGTCCAAAAATCACGAATTTTATACCGTTAGAAAATAGACTCAATGAACTAAAACTCTTGAGAAGACACTCATACAAGATTCAGATCAAAAACCAGTTGAATTTCAGTTGGAAGTTACTGCAATAATGAAAACAGGGCATAACAGTCATGGTTTTCAGCAAATTTTGAAAATTCGTCAAAATTCACAGAAATCGAACTGGTCCTTGAGATTTATACCACTTAAATAACTTCAAGTCTAGTTTCAAATTCAACAAATGGAACTCAATTTTGACTCCTGAGAACAAAAATATAGTCGTTTCAACGTGAGGCGAAATGCTGTCCTGACACAGCGATTTTCCAGATTAAGAGGCACTTTTGAAACATCATTTGAGCAATGAAATGGTACTGGAAAAACACCAAATTTCGTACACATAAACCTGAGTATACGAACTACATTTTCACCAAAATTTAGCCAAAAAATCACACGGGAAGTCAGTGATCCATGTGCCCAAAGTTGACTGAAAATTTGAAGTTCAAACCTGTCAAACGAAATTCTTATCCTTTTGCAACATTTAGCTTATCCAAAACAGCCCCTTTCCATTCCATTTTTAAAACCAAGACTCTAGAAACATTTCTTGAGCAAATGATGGTACTATGGTAGCAAAAATTTGGACCAAACAACACCCCAAAATAGAACACAAGTTCGGGCAGATTAGGAACAAAATTTCCAGATTTTGGCTTCTCCTTTCCATGAGATTTTACCCCACCAAATGGAATGATTTTTGCAACTAAATTTACACACATATAGCCCAACATCTCAGCTCTCAAAATGGCCAAGAAACTCATGAAATTAGTAGCTAAAACAGGGCATAAAATCAGCAAAAGGAACCAGCAGGAACTTCCCTCAATCCACTCGATTTTCCTCATTCATTTCTTCCTATCTTTCTAACATCAAAAATCAATTAAAAATCACCACCATATCATCTCATCAACATCAAAATAGCCACACATTCAAGTCTTGTGGGAATCCAAGAGCCCACTTCAATAACCCAAATTCAACAAGAACAACAATATTAAACTATCAAAGCTTAAAACTACATAAAAGGCATCAATAGAGCAAGGTTGAGATGTAGTAAGCTACCTCTTCCTTTTCAATTAGAAACCCTAGGTTGGATGTGATCTAGAGTGCACCAAGACTCCTCTTTTCCTCCTCCAAAACTCGGCTCACACTCAAGGCCAAATGGTCTTCAAGGTGCAAGTGAAGAGGGAAGGAAGATTGAGCAAGTTTTCTTGGTGGATTTAATGGAGGATGGAGTAGATTTTGAAGGTGAATTGAAGGGGAAATTGGGGGAAGGGGTGCGGTTGGAACAAGAGAGGAAAAGAGAGGATTTTGGGTGTTTTGGTAAAGTGAAACAATGAAATGAAAAGATGACACAGAGCCTGTGAAACAATGAAATGAAAAGATGACACAGAGCCTTACTTTAATATACAAAAAGTCAACTTGAATTTGTGGCAAAAAATGCTCCAATTGAAGTTTAATCCCAAACACTCACTTCTAATCTCTTAATTAGCTTTTCTTAATCTACTAATAGTCATTCTTATTCTCAAAGATTACGTCACTTTCAGTCCAAATGTTTATCTCGAAAAACGTGTCTTTTCTCGTTTTTCACATTTGAGCGGTAGAAAAATTAAATTGATGGTTAAACAAGGTTTTTAAAATAAAATGAGGTAATGTATGATGTAATTGCAATTAAAATGATTTAAAACAATTATTTAGAAAAATAAATAATTAATTAAATAATTAGGTCAGATAAAAATAAATTTTCGAGTCCTCACAGAATGTGATATACATTCAAATGTATTAGATTTAGTACTTAACAATTCAATCATTTAATGAATTCAGATTTCAGATTTTAGATTTCAGACTTCAGTTTTTAGACCTCAGTTTTATCAAACGCACCCTAAGTACACTTAGTCCGATCGATTGATTTCTGCCAATTGCTACTAGAATTACGTCACAAATTGCCATATTCTACTAGCTAAGTTCTGGAAAAATTTTTACAAAACTGATAAAATAATATTACATACTTACTAATCATGAGAGTAATTAATCTTTACCTTAGAATATTTTTTCCAACGGACTTTTTGTATGTAGGGATAAAGGCTAATTGCTCATGTGATTGACACTCGCATAATTAGTTCTCTTTTATTACAAAAAAAAAATATGACTAATAACATTCTTTTTCTTTTTTTTTTTCGAATTTGAAAAGATGGTTGCAGGCACATGAAAACAAAAATTGGTAAAAATCAATAATCGAGTTAAGTGTTGTTAGAAACTGAAACATTTCTCACTATAATATCATCCAAATTTTAGAGACTATATTCCCTCTTGCCTCAGACATCTAGGATGGAATCAAATCTACAATTTTGTCGTTTTATTTGTATGTGTATTATAATAGTTGCATTCAAATGCACTAAAACACAAGGGAGCAAATCTTTTTATTTTACACTAGCATACACGTATAAAATCAAAAAGATTTCAATGCACCAACAAACTGTAAAGCATGGAAAAACAAGGATCAATAATTCCAAATGGAAATAATGTTTTCTGGACCATGATTGTAGTTGCATTTGCTTAGATAAAATCATCTAGAAATGAAAATGAAAGAAACGTGAACAAAGAAGGACACAACTGATAGGGCATGACTTATAATTATTTTATAGGAATAATCGGTGCTTAGTTTGGCATGATATGAATGGAAATCATTTAATTTTGTGGTGTTTTGTTTTAGGAAGAGAAAGATACAGTTTGTCACAAATTGGCTTCGAACTTGGTTGGAATCCGATTGTAAGATGGGGTCAAGTCCCGAGAAATTAACTGTAAAAATTTCAGTAGATATTGTCCTTACTCACAATTTGCGATAGTTAGCAACGGACACGGTCAGCAAGTTAGTTAGATGGTTAGAATAAGCAGTTACTAGCTGAGGCTTATTTTTTTCGGAATAACCGAAAAATTGTTGTAAAGCATAATTTAAGATAAGACTCACAAACCAACACCATTCAGCTAATTGATAATTAGAGGTGCAGCTACGGACCATAAATCCAAGTAACTACCCACAATCTTTCGACGTGCGATGGAGACTAGCTGAGGCTTATTAATACAGCAAAAACTCTAAGATGAGGTAACGATTGAAAAGCAATAAGCAAATCCATTTCCTCTCTCCCTGCTCTTCCATCTGGTTCTTCTCTCTCTCTCTCATCTCTGTTCTTATCTTCCTCCTCATTCTGTTCAATCATCCTAGCTCTTGATTTTCAATTTTTAATTCGATTCAAGACTGCCGAGCCTTGACAAATTGGTATTCAGGGCTAGCTCAATCCTCGGACAGAAACCACATCAATGGCGGAGAGCACCAGATTCAAGGCACTGGAAGAGCAAATCAAAAAGCAAGAAACCAAGATACAAGAAGCGATGGAAAATTGGTAGAATTCGCAGCTCCGATTCCGCGAAGAAATGGAAGGAAAGGACAAGCTGCTAGAATCAGCCATCGGTGGATTGGACCAGAAAATCAGCTCACTCATAGCAATGGTAAAGATGATCTTGAACCGTGAGAAGGAAGCAACGGAAGGCGAAGCATCTGAATTGAATCAAACTCCGATTTTGCCAACTCCTCCTCCGCATTACAGACTGCAACCAGCACTGGAGTAGCAAGATAACAGAAACAAGGAGGCAATCGGTAAAGTTTTCTACCCCCATCTCCCTAAAATTGAGTTGACTTTGTTCAGTGGGGAAAATCCGAGAGAATGGGTTAGGAAATGCAATAAATACTTCCTAATCAATAGGACTACTGAGGAAGACAAGCTATTACTAGTGGAAATGTTCTTGGATGGGAAGGTTGACAATTGGTTTCAAGGTATTAAATTGGAGAGACCTAATTTGAATTGGCCAGAATTTGAAAAGTTGTTGTGCCAAAGATTCTCGGATCACTTTGGGAGGGACATTGTAGAGGAATTTAACAAGCTCCAACAGACATCTACAATAGAAAAATACCAAGAGAAGTTCGAGGAGTTAAAAACTTTGATGCTAATTGACAGGTGCCGAACCTGTGCAATAATAAATGTTTAAAATCCTAATTACCACCTCAATTAATTTTAGAGCAATTCTGAATACTGGAGCAGGGACTCCGGATGTGCAATGGGTTACTTGCTTCACCCCGATTCCAAGGAGTATGCTAAACCCGATATACCAGAATTATTTCTAAGAAAATATTAACTTGTAGTAGCGGTAAGCAGGGTCGTCTCCTCAGGGACTGGAGAAAATTTGTTTCTTCTCAAGCACGGGAAATGGGGGGATTTTTGAGACAAATAAGAATTATTTAAAAATCAAATAACAAAGCCAAATAACTTAAAATAAAAGAGAATAGAATATATGAGAGATGAATTCTAGCCAAAGATCCAACTACTGCATTACGTCCATATACCTGATCATCGATGCAATATTAATTCATTTAATTCCTTAATAGGCTGGTTATAGTCGCCGGAAACCTCTCAAACGACCAACTCTTCCTTAGGTTCTAGGTAAGTAAGGTACGCCCGTTAAATACCCCTAATTAAGAAATAACCCTAGGTACGCCCGTAGGATTTAATTTCTCAATTGCACTAAGAATTAGAAAAGCCCAAACCCTAACCAACAAACACACTACCAGGGTTTATTTAGATTAGATCATACGTCCCCCTAACATGCGTACACGTCAGTTGCCAACTAATGTTAATTTACTAAACAATTACGGATTTAGCAAATTAAATTGGCGGTAGATTATCAAGTTAATATGAATATCGAGCTCTTAACATCCAATTAACAAAACAATCATATAATCATAAAACAGAGAACGTATAAATACTAAAGATTTAAATGAACAAATGACAAATCGATTAGATCTCACAGATATGTTGGACTGCATCGTTGAGTTGATCTTTGACTAGATAAGAAACTTAGCCACGCATGACGTGAGAAATTCCACCAAAGACTTCAATGGAAATCAACAAAGCCATGTGTGAATTTTCGTTCAATTGAATATAGAAAAAGCCAAAGAAACCAAGGCTATCCAATGTTCAAAAGAAAAACAATAGCCAAGGAAAAAGACGAAAAGCAATGTTTTTTCGTTTCTTTCTTCACACGTTCTTCCGCAGGCTCCCTTTTTCGCAATTGCCCGTGACCAATCAAAGGTATTGGTCACCTTCCAAAATCAGTCCTCTCTCGCAGCCAAGTTCTTTTGTTCTCGTTTATATCCGAAATCCTCTCCAATTACTAGTCCAAGACGGATGCACCTTCAGTGGCAGTTTTCCTTCTTTTTCTCCTCAATCAAAGCGGGTGATTACAATTAGGAATCCCAAACTTTTAGGAAGTTCCTAATCCAAAATACTTCCTAATAACAAATATCCAACCATAGTCTCCTAATAGGACTTAACTACTAAATATAAAAAGGTAATAAATATCCCAGAAAAAGTCTTGAATTTGGAATCCCCAATTCTTGGAAACTGCCATGTAGACTCGGGATCTCTTCTGAAATTTCAGCCATTTAGCACCCTTTTTCACAATTTCCTGCATTTAACCACCAATTACACAAAATCAGTAGAATCTATCAAAGAATGCAATTTTTAATCTAAATAACTAGGAAATATTAATACAATAAACACCTAAAATTGCACCCTATCAATCTCCCCCACACCTAAATGATGCTTGTCCTCAAGCATATCCCAACTCAGAAAAACAACCAAGATGTAGAGCAATCATAGTAAGTCATACCAATCAGGGCATTCCATACTTCCCAACAATTTCATTAAAATCAGAATATGCCAATTTTGACAAACCTCACAAAGGAATTTAGAAAATATACTCATTCACCCCAAGGTGTAAAGGATATGGCATATCACTCAATTCAACACCATGGATTGACTTTACCATAGGCTTGCTCATATATCACATCTCCACCACTCAATAATGAATTTAATACAAAAATTAAAGGGACTTTTATAAGGTTGTACTGGGGCTTAGGTGAAGGTAGGATAGAAGGGTTAATTTAGGTGTAAATATGTCAAAGAGAATGCCAAAAATTTCAATGCACAATTTCTTTACAAATTCCAACTCTCAAGGCAAATTAACACTTCATCAAACAAACGTAGCTTGTATTGGTGCTTGCCACTTTCACAACACAAGAACTTCACACGTCCTTTTTTTTTTTTTTTTTTTTCATAATTTTTTTTTCAATTTTCTTTTCTCCTTTTTCCATTGCTTGCTTTTTCTTTTTTTTCTATTCTTCTTCTTTTTCTTTTTCTTTTCAAGACAAAAGAGACAACCAACACATAGAGCACCTTAGCTTGCTACACTTGTTTTCTCATCTATTGCCTTGCAAATAACACACTGGTCCTGATGCACTGAAATTCAAGCATTTCTTTAACATATGGGTTCAAAAGAGAGTCTAAAAAGAGGTCTTAGGCTAATAGATGTGGTTTTAAACAAAAAGAAGGGGTAAAGGCTCAAATTGGTTCACTAGGGTAGACAAAATAAAGAAAAGATTTTTTTTTTAAAGTCAAAAGTGGTTAGTCCTAAGCGCCCTTATCATTTTAATGCATCAAATTCATTTAAATGTGGCCTTGACATACATAACCGAGCAAGTTCTAGAATGTTCAACCCATGTGGAATCCCACTCAACAAATAAACATAGAGCAAGTTTAGAAAAATGCTCACAGTTAGGCCCAAAAGCTCACACGGGTGGTAAAGAATCACTGTCAAATACAACATATTCCTCAATTAATTCCATCATCTAGGAAAAGTATAAAACCCCATTGGCATGAACTTACCATTTAGACTCATATCTCAATTGACATTCATCATTACTATCAAAGAACAGAAAGTAAAATGCAAAACATAGGACTAAAGCATAGCTAACCCTCCCCCACACCTAAATCCTACATTGTCCCCAATGTAGCAAATAAAGAACATGGAAAAGAAATAAGAAGGGACAAAGGAACTTCCCTGAATCACGGAGGAGGGCAACAACCAGCTATGGCGCGAGGGGAAAAGGTGGGCAAAAACCCACAAGGTGGAAGTATTGCACCAAGTTCTGAACCATCTTGTTGCGAGGCTTTGGAGAAAAAGAAATAAGGAAGAAAGAAGGAAGAAAGAAGAAAGAAAGAAAGAAAGAAAAGAAAAAGAATTAGGATCTTGGGATTGGATTGATTTTTTTATTTTTTATTTTTTAAGAAGGTTGGTCAGAAGACTTTCCTTTAAAGTCTTAACGCTTTTTTTTTTTTTTTTTTGACTTGGGCAGAAGCCTTTCCTATACAAGGCATAGGCACGCTGTAATGTGGAAAGTCTTCTGTCCAAAAACTTTTTTTTTTTTCTTGAAGCTGTGGGCAGAAGACTGTCCTCCCTACAGCCAAGGCACGCCATAACCAAGAAAGTCTTCTGTCCAAAAATCTGTGGAGACGAAAATGAAATCAGAAGCCTTTCCCCCTTAAGGTGTGGGCACGCCTTAATATGGAAAGTCTTCTGATCAAGTTAGACGAAAACTCCACTTTGAGCAATGATTTGGCATACACCCCCAAGGCCTACAAACACAAAATTTCTATTAAAACGATAAAATGACTTAACATAAGAAATAAAAACTCGAAAGATGGAAGAATCAAAATTTTTCACAAGAAATAATGAAAAAGAGTAAAATTCTTGGGTTGCCTCCCAAGTAGCGCCTTTCTTTAACGTCTTTGGCTAGACATAGCCCAAAATTCTTCAATCTATGTAGATGGGATCCTCAAGATGCATGAAATCCACTGTTTCCACTTCGAATCCTTCATAATATGGCTTCAAACGATGGCCATTCACCACAAATTTCCTATCCGTTGTCAAATTTTGAATTTCCACTGCACCATAGTGAAAAACATTAGTGACCACAAACGGACCAATCCATCGTGAATGTAGTTTACCTGGGAAGAGTTTAAATCTGGATTGGTACAAGAGGACCTTTTGGCCTACAAGGAATGTTTTCCTGGAGACATTTTTATCATGGAAGATTTTACTCTTCTCTTTGTAGATTAGGGCATTCTCATATGCCTCATTCCGGATTTCTTCTAACTCTTGCAATTGCAGCTTTCGATGAGCACCACCCTCTTCAAGGTCCATGTTGCATTGTTTGACAGCCCAAAACGCCTTGTGCTCGAACTCAACTGGTAGATGGCAAGGCTTCCCAAACACCAGTCGATACGGTGACATGCCAATAGGCGTTTTGTAGGCAGTTCGATAGGCCCACAGTGCATCCTCTAAACGTGCACTCCAATCCTTTCTGTTAGGTTTTACCATTTTCTCTAAAATCAACTTGACTTCTCGATTGGAAACTTCTGCTTGGCCATTTGTTTGAGGATGGTAAGATGTAGAGACCTTATGAAGAACTCCATACCTCTTGAATAATACAGCAAGTACCTTATTACAGAAGTGTTGCCCTCTATCACTTACAATTGCTCTAGGCATTCCAAAGCGGACAAAGATATTAGACTTAATGAAATCTGCAACCACTTTGGAATCATTAGTTCTGGTGGCTTTTGCTTCCACCCATTTAGACACATAGTCAACTGCAAGTAGGATATACAAAAATCCAAAGGAAGAGGGAAAAGGACCCATGAAATCAATCCCCCAAACATCAAAAATCTCAATAAAAATCATGGGGGTTTGTGGCATTTGACCCTTGTGAGAAAGATTACCTATGTGTTGGCACTTATCACAAGACTTACAAAACATGTAGGCATCCTTAAAGAGTGTTGGCCAATAGAATCCACTATCCAGCACTTTGCGGGCCGTCCTTTTTGGTCCAAAGTGACCTCCACATGCAAAGGAATGACAATATGTTAGAATTGACTGAAATTCATCCTCACTTACACACCTCCGCAGTACTTGATCGGCTCCTTGCTTCCAGAGGTACGGGTCATCCCAAATGTAGTATTTTGCATCACTTTTCAATTTATCCCTCTTTGCCTTGGGCCAACCAACAGGAAATTGGTTAGTTACCAAATAGTTGACAATATCAGCATACCAAGGGAGAGATGGAGTAAATGCAAAAAGGTGTTCTTCAGGGAAGGATTCCCTTAATGGGAGTGCGTCCTCAGGCACCGGTATGCGGCTCAAGTGGTCAGCTACCAAATTCTCTGCACCTCTCTTGTCTTTAATTTCCAAGTCAAACTCTTGAAGCAATAAGATCCATCTAATGAGCCTTGGTTTGGCGTCTTTCTTGGCTAAGAGGTAGCGCAGGGCTGCATGGTCAGAAAACACAATGACTTTAGCTCCCAACAAATAAGATCTAAACTTTTCTAAAGCAAAGACCACAGCTAAAAGTTCTTTTTCTGTAGTGGAATAATTGAGTTGGGCTCCATTTAAAGCTCTTGATGCATAGTAGATGGCATGGACTGCTTTTCCTACTCTTTGCCCCAACACGGCTCCCACTGCATAATCACTGGCGTCACACATGATTTCGAATGGTAAGTCCCAGTTTGGAGGTTGGATGATGGGTGGGGATATCAACACTTCCTTGAGCCTATCGAATGCTTGCTTGCACCCATCATCGAACTCGAATGCCACCTCCTTTTGTAGGAGTCTGAATAGGGGTGCCCCAATCTTGGAGAAATCTTTGATAAACCTGCGATAAAAACCTGCATGTCCCAAGAAAGAGCGCACCTCCCGCACACTTGCGGGGTAAGGCAAAGAAGACACAAGATCTATTTTGGCTTTATCAACCTCTATACCTTTAGATGACACGACATGCCCTAAAACTATCCCATGCTCTACCATAAAATGACATGTTTCCCAATTGAGCACAAGATTGGTTTCAATGCACCGTTTCAGAATTAAAGCCAAATTGTCTAGGCATTCATCAAAACTATCTCCATACACACTAAAGTCATCCATGAATACCTCTATAATTTTCTCTACATAGTTGGAGAAAATACTTACCATGCATCTTTGGAAAGTAGTAGGAGCATTAAATAATCCAAATGGCATTCTCCGATAGGCAAAAGTACCGAAAGGGCATGTAAAAGTTGTCTTTTCTTGATCTTCTGGTGCAATTGCTATCTGGAAGTACCCTGAAAAGCCATCTAAGAAGCAGTAGTAAGCACGACAAGCTAATCTTTCCACCATTTGATCTATGAAGGGAAGAGGGAAGTGATCCTTCTTGGTTACCGCATTAAGCTTGCGGTAATCAATACACTGACGCCAACCCGTAGGCTTACGGATTGGGACTAGTTCTCCTTCATGATTTGCCTCTACAGTCACGCCAGCTTTCTTGGGAACCACTTGGACTGGACTCACCCATGGGCTGTCAGAGATGGCGAAAATTATACCCACATCTAGCAGTTTCAAGATCTCCTTTTTGACCACCTCCATCATCATTGGGTTTAATCGCCTTTGTGGCTGCCTGACGGGTTTGGCATCTTCCTCTAGCCTGATCCGATGCATACATATAGATGGACTAATTCCCTTTATATCTGCTATGGTCCATCCAATGGCTTTTTTGTGGTCCCGAAGTACTACAAGCAATTTTGCTTCTTGATTGGGTGATAATTTGGCTGATATTATTACAGGTAGGGTCTCTTTATCACCCAGGTATGCATACTTCAAATGGGTTGGCAAGGGCTTTAACTCCACTTCAGGTGCCTGTAAAACAGAAGGTAGTAGCTTTTGATGAGTGTCAGGCATAGAAATAGGTATAGGCCCACTCCTTACCGAAATAGGTGGCAATGACTGTAATGCCCCAATCATGTACATCAAGCCCTCATGTAACTCAACATCTAGAGTTGTTCCCAACTCAAGGTGTTTAGTTAGGGCCACTTCCAACTCATCCTTGTCATTCAATTCAAACATTTTCTGCACTAAAGGATCAATCACACTCACAGAAAAGACAGCATTAGGCTCATGTGGGTGTTTCATAGCATCAAATATATTAAAATGAACAACTGACCCATCAAACTCCATAGTTAATGAACCCTTATTAACATCAATCTTTGTACTAGCAGTGCTCAAGAAGGGTCTACCTAACAAAATAGGTGAGGGATTTGGGGAATGTTCATCACCCATGTCCAAAACATAAAAATCAGCAGGGAACACCAGTTCATTAACTTGCACTAACACATCTTCAATTAGCCCATCAGGATAAGCATTAGTGCGATCAGCTAATTGAATTATGATGCCAGTGTCTTTCAATGGACCTAGACTTAGAGATGCATATATGGATTTTGGCATTACATTAATGGATGCCCCTAAGTCTAGCATGGCATTTCTAATGTTGGTGTTTCCAATCTTACAAGGGATAGTGAACATACCTGGATTCCCACATTTTGGTGGGAGTTTCCTTTGTAGAACTGCAGATACGTTTTCTCCCACCACAACTCTCTCATCTCCCCTTAGTTTTTTTCTATTGACACACAAATCTTTTAGAAATTTAGCATATCTTGGCACTTGTTTGATGGCGTCCAACAGGGGGATATTGATCTCCACTTTTCGAAACATCTCCAAGATCTCCTTTTCCTTGTCAAATTTCTTGGGCTTCTCCAATCTGCTAGGAAAAGGTGCAATGTTAGACTTACTCTGAACAAGAGGTTTAGGTATTACCTTACTGCCCGAATCTTCTCCTTTTCCTTCCTTCTCAAGTTCTTTCTCAATATGGTCTTCACTTCTATCTTTGGGAATCACCAATGGAGGTCCTTCAACCTCTCTACCACTCCTCAGAGTCATAGCACTGACATTTTTTGGGTTGATTTCCGGTTGAGAAGGCAATTTCCCATTTGCCTGAGACTCCAAGCGATTGACGGTGATTGCTAGTTGGCTTATCTGAGTCTCCAAATTGTGCATACCTGCTCTTGTCTCCTGCTGAAATTGGGCTGTACTTTATTGGAGTTGGGTTGTACTTTGCTGGAGTTGGGCTGTACTTGTAGCCAAACTCTTAACTAGATCCCCCAATGAACTTCCCCCACTAGCAAGTGAGGGTTGAGGTTTTTGCTGGTATGGAGGTTGGAATCCTTGCTGTCTATTTTGCCCAAAAGGTTCCTGTTTGTTCCCTCCATAGCTAAAATTTGGATGATCTCTCCAACTCGGATTGTACGTGTTGGAGAATGGATCATATGGCCTTCTAGGCGCGGGCATGCTACCAGCCACGTTGACTTGTTCAGAATGTTCCTCTTGCAACATTGGGCATGTGTCAGTGGTATGTCCGACCATGGTACAGATCCCACAAACTTTAACTTGTTGTATGTGTCCAGCAGCCAATTGTCTAACACATGAGGTGAGCTCCGATAATTGTTGTTGCACCGATGATGTCTCCACCTCATTCACTCGACGAATAGGAGGATTATCTCTAAAGCCAAATTGCTGTGAGATCTCGGCCATTTTCTCAATGAGCTCCCAGGCCTGCTCAGGGGTCTTGTTCACCAGTGCCCCACCACTTGCAGCATCAATTAAGTTTCTATCAGAGAAGCAGAGACCCTCATAAAAATATTGAATTAGCAGCTGCTCGCTTATCTGATGTTGTGGGCACTTGGTACAGAGCTTGTTGAATCTTTCCCAATATTCATATAAATTCTCTCCTGTCTGCTGTTTAATGCCACAAATTTCTTTCCTCAAACTAGCAGCTCGAGAGGCAGGGAAGTATTTCTCCAAGAACTTCTTTTTCAGCTGGACCCATGTAGTGATACTACCTGCTGGTAAGTAGTATAACCAGTCTTTTGCTGAGTCCTTGAGAGAAAATGGGAAAGCTCGTAGCTTAATTTGCTCCTCTGTTACTCCAGGAGGCTTCATACTCGAGCACACTACATCAAACTCTTGTAGGTGCTTATGGGGCTCTTCACCTGAAAGGCCATGGAAAGAAGGTAAAAGACGAATTAGTCCAGATTTGAGCTCAAAGGAGGTATTCTCATTCAAATTGGGAAAAGTAATGCAGAGTGGCTGCTGAGTTAAATCAGGAGCAGCTAACTCCCTCAATGTCCTAGTTTGAGCCATAACAATCTTCTCTTCCTGAAAGTCACTTGAAGAATCACTCAAAGAATTTTCCGGAGATGTAGCTAGTAATTGCTCCTTTGGTTCTCTATCTCAGGGATATAGATTAGTTCACCTGTACAAGAAGAACGAGGCATAAACTAGAAAATAGAGCCAAAACAAAACCAAACAGAAATAAAGTACGAAGAAATAAAAATAAAAGACGATAAATGCACTCAAAAAGAAACAAATAATTCAGCACCAAGAACGGCGCAAAAAATTGACAAAATAACCTGCAATAATAAATGTTTAAAATCCTAATTACCACCTCAATTAATTTTAGAGCAATTGAAAATCGGAGTGGACTCGGATGTGCAATGGGTTACTTGCTTCACCCCGATTCCAAGGAGTATGCTAAACCCGATATACCAGAATTATTTCTAAGAAAATATTAACTTGTAGTAGCGGTAAGCAGGGTCGTCTCCTCAGGGACTGGGGAAAATTTGTTTCTTCTCAAGCACGGGAAATGGGGGGATTTTTGAGACAAATAAGAATTATTTAAAAATCAAATAACAAAGCCAAATAACTTAAAATAAAAGAGAATAGAATATATGAGAGATGAATTCTAGCCAAAGATCCAACTACTCAGACACAGTCCATATACCTGATCATCGATGCAATATTAATTCATTTAATTCCTTAATAGGCTGGTTATAGTCACCGGAAACCTCTCAAACGACCAACTCTTCCTTAGGTTCTAGGTAAGTAAGGTACGCCCGTTAAATACCCCTAATTAAGAAACAACCCTAGGTATGCCCGTAGGATTTAATTTCTCAATTGCACTAAGAATTAGAAAAGCCCAAACCCTAACCAACAAACACACTACCAGGGTTTATTTAAATTAGATCATACGTCCCCCTAACATGCGTACACGTCAGTTGCCAACTAATGTTAATTTACTAAACAATTACGGATTTAGCAAATTAAATTGGCGGTAGATTATCAAGTTAATATGAATATCGAGCTCTTAACATCCAATGAACAAAACAATCATATAATCATAAAACAGAGAACGTATAAATACTAAAGATTTAAATGAACAAATGACAAATCGATTAGATCTCACAGATATGTTGGACTGCATCGTTGAGTTGATCTTTGACTAGATAAGAAACTTAGCCACGCATGACGTGAGAAATTCCACCAAAGACTTCAATGGAAATCAACAAAGCCATGTGTGAATTTTCGTTCAATTGAATATAGAAAAAGCCAAAGAAACCAAGGCTATCCAATGTTCAAAAGAAAAACAATAGCCAAGGAAAAAGACGAAAAGCAATGTTTTTTCGTTTCTTTCTTCACACGTTCTTCCGCAGGCTCCCTTTTTCGCAATTGCCCGTGACCAATCAAAGGTATTGGTCACCTTCCAAAATCAGTCCTCTCTCGCAGCCAAGTTCTTTTGTTCTCGTTTATATCCGAAATCTTCTCCAATTACTAGTCCAAGACGGATGCACCTTCAGTGGCAGTTTTCCTTCTTTTTCTCCTCAATCAAAGAAACGGACGCAGATTACAATTAGGAATCCCAAACTTTTAGGAAGTTCCTAATCCAAAATACTTCCTAATAACAAATATCCAACCATAGTCTCCTAATAGGACTTAACTACTAAATATAAAAAGGTAATAAATATCCCAGAAAAAGTCTTGAATTTGGAATCCCCAATTCTTGGAAACTGCAATGTAGACTCGGGATCTCTTCTGAAATTTCAGCCATTTAGCACCCTTTTTCACAATTTCCTGCATTTAACCACCAATTACACAAAATCAGTAGAATCTATCAAAGAATGCAATTTTTAGTCTAAATAACTAGGAAATATTAATACAATAAACACCTAAAATTGCACCCTATCACTAATCAAGAATCGGAGCCTGACTGAAGAATATTTTGTTTCTAGTTTCACAAGTGGTTTAAAGGACGAAGTTAAGCCAATGGTTAAGATGTTCAAACCTACTACCTTATTAGGAGCATTTGAAGTAGTACATCTGCAAGAGCAAGCCTTAAAATTGCAAAGCAGAACCATTAAGGAAGGGAGTACGGCAATTGCAGAACCTAAATTTGGCTTGTATAGGAACTCTGCCACTACAAATGGGAATGGAGATTACTACAAACTACCTGTGGGACAGAGCAACAAGGCTGTCAATGGTAAAGGATCTGAGACAACTAAGAGAATTTCACCTCAGGAAATTCAATTTAGAAAAACCAAGGCCTATGATTTAAGTGTGGAGAAAGGCATGGGGTAGGCCATCAATGCAGACTCAAACATCTTAATATCTTGCTGTGTGAAGAAGAGGAAGACGCTGAGTTCGTGGATGCAGTGGGAGAGCAGGATGAGCATACCGGAAATCCTGGGGAGCCAGTGGATGTTTCCATAAATGCACTGTCAAATTCCTTGAAAAAGAACACCATATTGGTAAAAGGAGAAATTGTAAGGATTTTAGTCGACACTGGCAGTTCTGATGGTTATATACATCATAAGATAGTCTCTGAACTTGGAATTCCATACGAGTATGTCAAACCTTTTACTGTAGTAATGGGAGATGGTAGCCATGTGACTAGTTGTGCAAAATGTCCAAAAAGTGCTGTGGAATATCCAGAGATATGGTTTCTGCTTTCATTTAAGAATCATGGAGCTCGGGGAATGGGATTTAACACTAGGGGTGGACTGGATGTATCATTACAGCCCCATAACATTTGATTTCAGGAAGCTCAGCATATCCGTGTTCCACCAAGGAGAATACATTACTTTGCATGGAGCAGTCAATGAAGCAACCTTGGATTTGGTCAGTCAAAAGGACCTCAGAAGCTTTCTCCAAAAGAAGAGGGGACGCTGTGCTACGTCTTTACAGCGAAGTGACACAAAATCTCAGACTCCAGGAGTACCTGCACAGATCAAACAAATTCTGTAACAAGTTTCTAAAATTTTTGAGACACCAATGCAACTCCCTCCTGCAAGAGTGTTGGATCATCAGATACCCTTGAAGCCTGACACTCAACCCTTTAAATTGAAACCTTATTGATACCCTCACTCCCAGAAAACTGAGATAGAAAAACAGGTGGCTGAGATGTTGCAAGCCGGAATCATTCAACCCAGCAGCAGCCCCTATGCTCTCGAGTGTTATTAGTCAAAAAGAAGGACAATACGTAGTGTTTCTGTGTCAACTATAGGCACTTGAATGACATGACGGTTAAGGACAGATTTCCAGTCCCCAATATAGACAAGCTTCTGGATGAATTATATGGTTCCAGATACTATACTAAGATAGATCTCAGATCCAGATATCATCAAATAAGAGTTAAACTGCAAGATGTTCCTAAAACTGCATTCCAAACTCACCACGAGCACTATGAATTCCTTGTAATGCCATTTGGACTTACTAACGCACCAGCTACATTTCAAGCACTCATGAATCAGGTGTTTGAACCATTCTTGAGGAAATTTGTTCTGATATTTTTTGACAATATTCTGGTTTATAGTCACACATTATCTGATCACATTGAGCATTTGAGACTAGTATTGATTAAGTTGAAGGAGAACAGTTTATTTGCCAAAATGTCAAAATGCTTGTTTGAGCAAAATAGAGTGGAATATTTGGGTCATGTGATTTCAGAAAAAGGAGTTAGTAAGCAAAGTCAGCTGTATTCTGTCATGGCCATCACCTCAGAATATCAAGGAACTGAGAAGCTTGTTGGGATTAACCGGCTAATATAGACGTTTCATCAAAGGGTATGGTACAATATGTAAACCACTTACAAATTTGCTCAAAAAGGTTTCTTATGGAATGAGCAAGCTCAGATGGCATTCGAACAACTCAAGAGGCAATCAGTGAAGCACCAGTTTTGAGGCCACCTGATTTTAACCAACCCCTCGTGATAAAGACTGATGCAAGTGGATATGGTACGGGGGCAGTGCTGCAACAAAAAGGTCAACCTATAGCTTTCTTAAGTAGAGCATTCGCACAAAGAAACATGGGGCTATCCATTTATGAGAAAGAGCTGATGGCTTTGGTCCTAGCTGTTACTAAGTGGAAACATTACCTGATAGGAAATCACTTTATAATTAAGACTGACCATCAGCCTTTGAATTATCTGCTGGATCAGAAATTGACCTCTAACCTACAATACAAATGGTTGTCAAAATTGTTGGGGTTAGACTACGAGATTCAATACAAGAGAGGTGCAGATTGCAGATGTCTTATCCGGAAGAGGGATTGAAGTGACTGAAGCAGACAAAACTCAACCAACACTGATGGCCATTACCGTGGTGAAGCCTGCCCGGATGGAGGAATTACAAACTAGTTATGATGGAAATGAAAAGAGTCAAGAGTTACTCAGTCAACTCTCGCTATTACCATCTTACCAAAGTGACCATTTCCAGTTAATCCAAGGAGTAATCAAGTATAAAAATAGGCTGTACGTGGGGAGCAGCAACGACATCAGAGTGAGGATAATCAAAACCTTACATGAGTCACCTATGAGGGGTCATTCAGGGCAGAGGGAATGTTTACAGAGGATCCAACATTTATTCTACTGGCCTGGCATGAAGGGAGATATCATACAATTCATTCGGCAATGTGACATTTGTCAGAGAAACAAAGGGGAACACCGCCATCATCCTGGCCTGCTACAACCTCTTCCAATTCCATCCCAAGCATGGTCCCAGATAACTATGGATTTTGTGGAAAAGCTAGCTAAATCTGGAGGATTTGACACAGTACTGGTAGTGATAGATCGACTCACAAAATTTGGTCATTTTATTCCCGACTCATCCATTCTCAGCATTACAAGTGGCTCAAGTTTCATAGACAATGTGTATAAACTTCATGGACTACCAGAGTCCATCATCACTGATAGGGACAAAGTGTTTACTAGCAATTTCTGGCAAGAACTATTCAAGCTCATAGGAACGGAATTACATTACAGCTCTTCTTATCACCCTCAAGTAGAAGGGCAAAGTGAGAGACTAAATCAGTGCTGGAAGCTTCCTTAAGGTGTATGACCGGAAAGCTGCCTTCACGTTGGGGTAAGTGGCTTAGTTTAGCAGAGTGGTGGTACAATTCCTCCTACCATTCTAGTCTCAAACTTTCACCTTTTGAAGCCCTTTATGGATATAAACCTTTCACCTTGCCTATGGGGCCTTACTTAGATGCCATAATACCAGCAGCCAGTACGGTAATACAAAATAGAGCACAGATGCTACAGGTTATCAAGGAACATCTAGCACAAGCTCAAAATAGGATGAAGATGTTTGCTGACAGGAACAGGACTAAGAGGCAGTTCACAGTGGGAGAATGGGTCTTCTTAAAACTCCAGCCTTAACGACAACGATCAGTGTCTCAAACTCGCTGCTAAGTACTACGGTCCTTATCAGATAATAGAGAAAATCAGTGCAGCAGCTTATAAACTAGATGCCACCTGGTGCAAAACTTCATTCCATTTTTCATGTGTCTCTTCTGAAGAAAAAGATAGGGCCTCATGAGGATATCACTTCATTGTTACCAGGCCGGGATACAAATGATCAGTGCTTGCTCGAACCAGCTGCAGTTCTGAAGAGGCAAGTAATCATGAGGAATAACCAACCAGTCATTCAGTATCTTATCAGGTGGCAGCAGCTGGGTGAAGAAGAATCTTCATGGGAGGATCAATAGTTTGTTACCAGTGAATTCCCACATTTCCAACCTTGAGGACAAGGTCGTTCTTTTACCTGGGGAGAATTTGTCATGTCCTGAGGACTGAAGTGTAAAATTCTCAGTAGATATTGTCCTTATTCACAATTTGCAATAGTTAGCAACAGACTTCAGACTACGGTCAGCAAGTTACTTTGATGGTTAGAATAAGCAGTTACCAGCTGAGGCTTATTAATACAGCAAAAACTGTAAGATGAGGTAACGATTGAAAGCATTAAGAAAATCCAATTCCTCTCTCGCTGCTCTTCCTTCTGGTTCTTTTCTGTCTCTCTAATCTCTGTTCTTATCTTCCTCCTCATTCTGTTCAATCTTCCTAACTCTTGATTTTTAATTTTTAATTCGATTCAAGACAGCCGAGTCTTGACAGATGGATAGCAATCGACGTGGAAGACATGCAAGAGTGAATAGGGACCCAAGGAACATTAATCAGACAAATACGAAATGCAACGTAAAACAACAAATGGGAGACCCATCAAGTAATGACCGTGCCGCTGTTATGTCCGGTCTTATCACCGGACATTCATTTGAAATTGAAGAGTTGGACGATTGGTGATAACTGGTGCCGGTTGTTTCACCGGTCTTTGCACCAGTCTTTGTCGAAAATACACGCGTGACTCGATTTTGTGAACTTTTGGAAACTTTTTTCTTTTGAGATTCAATTGTAACTTTGAGAAACTATAAATAAGAGTACTTAGGATATTTTTAATGGAGGAAACAATAGTTTAGCAACGTCTTTTCATAACTTGTTTTTGAGAGATCAAGATCGAAGGCAAGCAAATCAAGGAGCAACGAAATAGGAAATTCGGGCAATTAAATTGAGAAGTTTTCTTATTCTTTTTTTATCTTTGTAAACTCTCTAAATTTATGGTTTTGATTTTTTCTATTATGTTGAACTAATTTTATTCTAGGGTTAGGTTTTTTATAGAGGGATTTTGATCTATCTTTTCAGTTAAATTCTTGGCTAATACTATGATTTATTTATATTGATTTTAATCACATGTTTGTGATTGGCCACAATCAATATGATTTTTGGATTTGTATTGAATTGAGAAAATAGATACAACCCTGCACTGGATAAATAAATATACTTAGTTTAATCACGTGAGTAAGTTAGGATTTATGTGATGCACTTATATCATTTATGATCATAATGGGTTTAGTTAAACACTTATGATCTTGAGAGAGACATAAAATATAATTAAGCAAATTTTAGATGCATCGAGCGTTGATTTAAAATAAAATTGCGTGATGCGTTTATAGACTGTCAAGAAAAATAGTTGAAGATTTAACTCAAAATTCTGTATTAAAACCTAAAACCCTAGGCTTTCTCATCTATTATTTTTCTCAACCACTCTTGATTTGAATTTTATTATTTTTATTAGAATAATTAAACTAGAAAAAATTTACTCATTCCTATGAGTTCGACTCTTAAAATACTCTAGGTGAATTTGTTACTATAGTTGACCCTGTGCGCTTGCAGGAATTGTCGATCAACAACCTTACAAATTGAGAAGTCTTTACAAGCATTAAATAGGTGTTTCAAGCATGTCTATGTTGCTTAAAAAGCGACTTTCTTCATTCCAAATGATGATTAGTCTTTCTATTGTTGATTTAACTTTTCTTGAACTAACTGATTAGCGTCCAATTAGCGTCCAAAAAGAAAGCAATTTTACCGAAAAATGTGGAGCTACAATACTTTCGCCTTTGTATAAAAGCAAGAAAAGGAAATGCATTGATCAATCATACACCTAATGTTGAAAAGAATAATAAATTTTAGGTTTCAAAGTCGAAACCTGTATAGGTTCAAATGTGCTCACGTTGGGCCAAATTACGTAATATGTAGACAGTCTTTTACACAATATAGCTGGAACAAGAATCCTATCATTTTCATCCGACTTCTGTTCCAATCCACTTAGCAGCTACACTGTTCAACTCTCTCTTTTGTTCCTTTTTTTTTTTTTGGATAAGAACTGTTCATCTTTATTCTACGTGAGGCTGAAAATCCTCAGAGAATAAAAAGAGACTGATGCATGCATTTTCTTATAAGATTAATCACAGCAGGATCATATAAGCTATGTTCAGTGAAAGCAGGAATATTAACTAAGATGCAAATATGGGATTTGGTCTCTCATGTTGGTATGATGAATGCATCTAAACTTAGGGAAGTTCAGAAACAAGCAAATGTAATTATTGTTTGTCTTTTATGCGTACAAAAATTTTTGCATGAAAATAGAAAAAATATTATTGTTGCTGACTTTTAAGTCTTGATAATCTTGACTGCGTAGAGTAAGAAGGAGGTGTCAACAAACTAAGACACACAAATTTTCCTTACCAAATGTGTAAAGTTATCACAAGACAAAACTCAATCAGAATACATCCCAATGTGTATCATAGCATGGTATTGAGTATCCTCATTTCCTCAACTTGCGATCAACGTCTTACGAGCATTCCACATTTGTGTCGCTTCATAGATAGGTATGCATATGGCATGTGTAAGAAAAAAGATGTTACATAGTTTCAATCAGGGATGGACCTAGAAATTTTTTTCAGTGGGGGCAACAATTTCGTTACGTTACTGTTAGACCTTTCCTCTCCTATTTTCAATTTTAGTTGCATAATTTGAAAATTTTAAACGTATATCCAACACTCTTTTTCAATGCTCATAAGAATATGATTTTACCTTCCTCATATCTCAAGCTCAAACTAATTTTGGATTTTTCCCCTAATTTTTGAGTTAGCCATATGCCTGAAAATTTTTAGCTTCATTGAAATTCAAAAATATACTATCTGAAACAAGCAAACTGCACGTATAACTCCAACATTCCCAACCAAATTGCATTGCACACCTATAAAAATTAATTTATAGCTAAATTACAATAGTATTCTAACCGAATCCAGTCGTTTTCATCTCTAGTTTTTAATTGAAAATCACTTCAATTTGTTCCTTAATGACATATTATTGTCAACACCATTTGTCGATTACAAAAAACAAAGCAAGAGATGATGTTTAAATGTGCATACACAAGCAAAATAAAAGGAAATGGTCGGTGGATTTTTTTTTCCTTTCCAAATGGGCTTATTATTTATTCTGCATACGAAGAGATATTTAACCTTATTTCAATTATTCTAGAAATAATTCATATAATAAACCACACTCTACCGTTTCTTGTGTATTATCACCTATTTTCTGACTAATTCTTTTATTGTGCATCACACATCGGCAAGACTATACAATTGATCGGTATTTTCTGCAAGTGCACAGAGCCGATCGTAGTAATAAATCACCTGGAGTATTCCAGGGGCCGAACCCAAGGGACGAGATAATTTCCTTCCTTAATTACCGTAAATGAAAGAGGTGAAAGTGTAGAAAATGTGAGTATTTGTTTTTGTTGCAATCTACCAAAACTAATCAAATTGAAAAAGAGTGAATGTCAATGAGTGAGAGTCCAGGGTGTTAGGTTTTAATCCAGATTATTGAGTTAATTTCCCTAATTATCTCCTTACCCTGCTATGAACGCATCACACAAATTTATCTTAGACCACCTCTCAATGCATCTAAGGTGTGTTTAATTACATCTCACGCCTCTCTCAAGGTCACAAGCGTATAACTAAACCCTTTAATTTCTTAGGTGATTAAGTTGCATCAGACAAATCCTAATCTACTCTCGTGATTAGGTTAGGTATGTTTGACTATCTAGTGCCCGACTATATCTCCTTTCTCAATTCGATACTAACCCTAACTTCATGTCTATGGCGATCAAGCACAAACATGCATTAAGAGCAAAATAGGCAAATCATAGCCTAAGATAATAATTTAATTGGGAAATTAATCAACAATCCTTCATATAAACCCTAACCCTAGAAGAAAGTTTAGTTCAACATGATTGGAAGAATAAACATCACAAAATAAAGAGTCAATACCAAGAGGAGATTGGGGACAAAAGAACTTCTCAGTTGATTGCACCAAATTTTCTCTTGGACGCTCCTTGATTTGATCTCCAATTGCTTGTAATTATCCTAAAAGAATGTTAAAGCAGGTTTTTTATGCTGAAAACTAATGTTTCTCCCCTCCAAAAATGTCCTAAGAGCCCCGTATTTATAGTTCCTTATGAGTATAATTAAATCCTTGTTGGATTAGACTTCTTCTGGCACGAGAAATTCACGGGCGGCTGAAATACGATGAAGACCGGCGTGATGACCGTCTCCATGTCCGGCGCTGGTCATCTGATGTTCTCGTTCAATACACAGCTTCTGGGGATGACCGGTGTGATGACAGAGGTCATGGCCGGCGCCAGTCATCAGCGAACAAACTTTCAAAATTGCTTCTCTGGCCCTTCAACTTTCGATTGTTGCACAGTTCCTCCTCAATTCTCGTCAACCCTTCAATTTAGTCTCTACGGGCACAATTAAACACATTTTAAGCAGTTGATCCATTCAAAATAGTAACAATTAAGCACAAATACATATACAATTTAGGGCCTATCAACAATACAATGAGAGCAGACTTCGATGCACAAATTGGCTTACCATGTTTGCTTCACTTGCTAGCTAGCTCACTGCACCAGGCCAAACTGAATTGATCTGCGGCCAATGTTGGGAAACCCAGATTGTATTGAGTGATCGGATCTGTTAAAGGAGTTGCCTGGTTTACATTTTGGTGTGATTAGGTCTTAAAACTCAGTAGCGGCAAAAATCTGGTTAATTTGGATAAAAATGAGAAGGCTGTCTAGTTTAGTTGTGGAACGTTTGAACAAAAATTGTTTTGAGTGAATAGATCAGTTCATTGCTCAATTTCAATGAAGCCCATAAATTTTCAGAATTTGTCAACTAAACTCATTTAACGACATCCCAAGTTTAGATTTTGCCAATTACTATGCATAATTAACAATAGCATTGATTGCTTTTGTTCAACTTGCAATGCATAATTCTACTTAGAGAGTAATTTATTCCATATTAACTAGCTAAGTACCAATCCATTTCCATAGATTAGCGTACACAGAGGGCCAGATCAGACTGGTACTTACTTTTTCTATCTTTTTAGGGTCATTGTTAGAGGTGACCTCGAAATAAGGTACATTAAGATGCGTAAATATTGCCAAGTAAAGAAGAAGACCCATCATCAAAAATGGGATTAACATAATCACCACAGTGAGCGAAGGAAGCACCAGCAGCACCAGCAATAATGACTCCAGAGATAATGTCGAAACTCAAAATCACCATTATGGCTATACATAGTGCAGTGAGATATCTAAACATACCGTTCAATTATTGAGGAGAAGAAAGTTGAATTTCACGCCAAGGGCTACTGTAGCTCTTTGATCAAGTCTCTAATGTATAATCATTTTTGTCCAATTAGAAATTTCTCTTGAATTTTGATCAAGTTGATGTAGAGTAAAAAAAGTGGGGAGTTCTCTGAATGAACAAGGAAAGGCGTGGGAGACAAAAGAATTGATACTGTGGACTTAAGCATTAAGTTTTACCGTTGATCGGTTTAGTAACAGATGACGTAGTCCAATAGACACATCACCTGGCCAACCGAATAAGTAAGGACAGAGTACTTTTGGGAGTGGATTCATGATACCAAAGGGTTTCTGTGTAAGTCCTTGAAAGAAAGAAACAACAAACACCTTCTATTTTACGTATCACTAAAAATCCTTCCAAGTTTGTTTTTATCCCAATTGGAAAATAGGTCTGTTTGCTTATTTAATATGATTTTGATGTAAGGAAGGAAGAGGAAGTGAGTACATGTGTCCCGTATCTATTCTCCGACTATGTTGATTGAGTTTGTTGAAGTATTAACTTGAATTTTTAGATGCCTTACACTTCGGTCCTTAGATTTCGATCAATTGATTCTTGATGGATATCCTATGAAATAATTTTTTACAACCATATGTTTTAGGTTCTACCCTTATCTTGTGTATATTAGCGGTACTATATTTTTGTTCCATCTTTATTTTGTGTGTAATAGATCTACCTATTTATTCTTTCATACTCGAGGAAGACCAAGACAAGGTAGGCTACAAGGGTGTTAGTTAATTATATGAAACCAACTCACCGCAAACATATTTAGTTAATTTAAAGTGATAATTTAATTACCTCATTAGTTAAACCGTACATGTGCCTTTGATTCTTTGCCAAATAAGAAAAATGACTCCTAAAGATAGTATATGCGACAACTACTGAAAGGAGCTATTGACTTGAGCGAACGATCATGATGTTACATTTCTTTTAACATTTTCGGTGCTGTGCAATGCTTTAACAGTCATTACCACGAAGGCCATACCTTATTTTCTCTTCTCTTGACATAGTACAGTTTTTGTCTTTATTTTTTATTTTTTATTTTTTGTATGACAATGAGTAATTGATGCTTAGGCCATGTGTAAATAACCAAAAGAGATTATTGTCCCTTCTAACCATAGAACATTCTCGCAGCAAAACTCCACAACTGTTAATATATCCAAAATGAAATAAAATATAGCTCTTAGATTTTATGATATTGGGATATGTCCAATGTGGGTTTTCATTCACTTTCACTACATCTCGATCTTCTATACTTTTAGGGACCAATCAATATCATTTGTGCAACTTGAAAAAACAAAGCACGTGTCACCACAAATTTTGGCTTCGATTACAGGAGGAAATTCTAAAACTGTGATGGAAAAAAAAAGTTTCTACAAATAGGGTAGTTTGCAAATAGGTTTCTGAGATTGTGATTTTCGCATTTGACAAATGCGAGTTCCGTGAAACTCGCATTTGTCAAATGCGAGTTACGTTAATTTCGGATGAAAAAAAAAAGTGGAAAGATTATATTTTCCACATGTCAAACTCGCATTTGGGAAATACGAGTTTAGGGAAACTCGCATTTTACACTAAACTCGCATTTGTCAATTATTTTTTTCCATTTCTGTTGCTTTTTTTTTTCCATTTCTAATGCAAATTTTGTTTTTCCATTTCTGTTGCATATTTTTTTTTTCTGTTTCTACTGCTAATTCTGTCCGTATTTTTTTATCATGTATTATGACATTTATGTATCATGTATTACAACTGCATAACAGTTGTAAATTGTAACCACTTATTAAAGGAATAAAACTATCCTATAAATTACTAAAGAATTTTCACTGTCCAAGATACTTTTACATAAACTCTGTTACTCTCACTAAACTATCCACAAAATATGTTACACAAATTAACCAATACAAGAAGAGATATAAGCCACAGCTATTGCTTCATAAATCGAAAAAGCAGGATCGACTAAAAATTTACTAACACAGCGTGTAAATTATCGAAAGTTATCGAGTTTATTATACATGGCATAAGAACTCAAAATGATCTTGTATTTTCATTGGGGAGAGTTTAAAATTATTGAGTTTAGTATATTCATGTTTGAGTTTGAAAAAATTGTGTTTACTGGCAGGGAGTTTTAGTCGGTCGGACTAGCGAGCTGCTTGATTCGTTTGTAGCCCTAAGAGGGTGTTTGGTAACTTGATTTAAGGAATTTTTGGTAACACATTAACCCCCTTGCGGGTTATGATGTTATAAGGTTATAAACAATTACCCGCTTGCAGGTTTTAGGGATTATATTTAGTGTAAAAGAACATTTGTTAAGTGTAGTAATGTCTATGACCAATAGAGTAGTAAAGTAAATATCAATATGCTCTGATTATTTGCCAAGGAAATAGAGAAGGTGCATGTGCTTTTCAAGCATTCTCTCTGCTACAGCCTGCTGTTGCTGTTTGTTCTTGTTTAACCATGTCCAAACCTTGCTGTGGCTGGCTCCGTGGTTAAGTTTCTTCCAGGATTTGAAGGCCCTCTAATTCTTGTATTACTAAAGATCTAATTCAATGGAAGGTATTAATAGTATTCACTTCAGGCCCTTCAAATTAGACTACTGCAAAAGAGGAAATTTGAAATGGAAAATGGTGAGGTAAACAGCAGACACATGAAGGATTCTCTATAATGCTGATAGCATTCCCATTCCCCATGAGTTTGAATTTGGTAATTGTATGGCTTTATCTACCTGCAAATAATAGTATTTGACCTCATCTATTGTATGCTTGTCATTTGCAACCTTTTACTTTTAGCCACTTGAAATTGCTCTCAAAAGGGTGCCTGCCCTGCACATTGGTAATGGCTGCCAAGTTTGTTTGAAATTGATTGTCCTAGTTAGCTTGAAATTCCTCTTTGCTACATGGATTACTGCAATTGCCTTGTCCTCCTTTAGTGAAGTACCTCTTGACCATTTGTTTGGAAATATATGACTGATGGCCTTCGGATCAGTAGAAGAATTTGTAGAATGGAAATAGCAGAGCACTCATTTTAGGATTCTCTTCCGTTGCCTATTTTTCTTTCTTTCTGCAGGAGCTTTTAGAACTCAAGAAATCCCTCAAATGGTGAAGTAGATCAGCTTCAATTAGTGAGTGGCCATTTTTATTGTCTCTCAAAAGCTTTTGGTGTTTTGACCGTGTACTCATATTTGTTAAAATATATAAATCCAGGAATTCCAACATTTGAGTAGTACTATGTAGCAGCAACAGGAGGATGTTAGTGCCAGCTTAAAAGGCCTTGGGGTCAAATATTATGACATCCCTTGACCACGTTATAATATCATTGCTTGCACTCTTCCTGTGACATTAGTCCATTTTCCACAATGGGGAAGCATGTTTCTTCCTCCATCAAAAGATGGGGTCAAGGGAACTGAAGAACATTATTATTCTGCTGAATACACTGAGGAGGAAAAGCAGAAGGGGATGCACCAAGGCAGTCTCAAATTTGCTGAGAATAGTAGATCAGAGAGGGGAAAGCATGTTGCCTCAGCACCGACTCCACCAAATGCGACCCCAAACCATGTTTAACTAGTTACTATGTCAAATGGTACTTAGAAAATACCACGAAGCATAATGCAGGTGGATACCTCGAACCATACATTGGTGTGGGGTAACTCAAGGATGCTTACACCTATGGATGGTTTGGAGTTTTACTGTCTTTCGAATGTATCAATCCAATTACTCAAACTTGACAATTTTATATTGTCATGAATATTATACTTCAGTCATCATAATAGTGAAATGACTTATTTAGAATACTTGCAATGTATGCTTTATCCTAATACAAAAAATTAATTATATTTTGCTAAAATTCAAAAAGCCAACGTGTTTCAATCTTGTGAGAAAAATTTTTAGTTATATTAATGACAAAGTATTGTGTATTTTGAAAATATGAAAGTTCTAATATATACACATCAAGTCCGAGAGTTTAATAAACGAGTGCTTATCAATATTGTTACGGTGAGAGTTATGGTTTATGGTTAAAAAAAAAAAACTTTACATGACAGTTTTAGGGTTTACGAAGGTTTAGAGTTTAGGGTTTAGGGTTTTAGGGTTGTAGGGTTTTAGGGT
This sequence comes from Gardenia jasminoides, assembly GCA_013103745.1. Classification (NCBI taxonomy): domain Eukaryota; kingdom Viridiplantae; phylum Streptophyta; class Magnoliopsida; order Gentianales; family Rubiaceae; genus Gardenia; species Gardenia jasminoides. Next base: position 10,624,926 of record CM023098.1, on the reverse strand, counting down.
TTAGGATTTTAGAATTGTAGGGTTTAAGGTTTAGGGTTTGGGGTTTGGGGTTTAGGGTCATAAGTAGTATATAAAAATAAATCTGTGTTGGAAGGGAAAAAATATTTTATATTAATAAATCAAATTAGAATGAATAAATTTTATTGAATTGATAAAATTAGAAAACCTGATGTGTTTGAATGCAGTATGAAAAAATTTGAGTTATATTAGGAGCAAAATTTTTTTTTATTTTGCAAAAATATAAAAGTTATAATGTATACATCAAGTTTTGTTTATTCTCGTACATTAAGTTCTCGAACTTGATGTGTGTGTGTGTGTATATATATATATATGTATATATTATAACTTATATATTTTCAAAATGCACAATACTTTTTTCCTAATACTCGAACTTTTATATTTTTCTTTTAGAATCCCTATCAATTCCAGTAGTGTCTTGAAATCAATGGAGAACTCAAGGGAATCACCCATGTCGGGACTTCCAACAATATATTTTTTTCATACTCTTAATTTCCAGTGAGGTCGGGGAATTATTTTTTTATTTATCTAATTTCCAGTGAATTCGCTTTTTTTTTTTTTTTGGTCTAATGCGAGTTTCATGGAATTATAATTTTTACTAATTTCCAGAAAGTTCGCATTTGGGAATGCGAGAAAGCTTCTTCGAGCATGTTAGAAAATTTTATCATAATTGAGACAATTTATGATTTTTATGGAACAGATTGATCCAAACCAACAAGGAAGCTACAGAACGAAAGACGTATATTATTGAGGACATTTATCAAATTTTTATTTAAAAAAAACTTTAAGGAATAATTTTAAAAAAATGATAGCTCAAGAAAAGACTCTATCTGCAATATTGGTTGACTTATTCCATATGTCATTTTTCTCAATCGTCAACCATTCTGAGCCATCCTTTTTGGAATTCAACAAACGACCAATCACTTTGATCGCTAATGGCACACCGCCACACTTTTTCAGAATCCTTCTGCCAATGTCCACCAAATCTTGAGTCTTTCTTGCACCACCATCTGCCGCAGAACTTCATATCCAAAGTCATCCAACACGATCTCGGCATCACGTGCTATGGATCGGAGCCTTTTGAGCTAAAGTTGCACGGTTTTGCTTGTTGATTGCTTGCCTTGAGCATCAAAAATCAAAGCTTGCATCATATCTACATTCTTGCGAACTCGCATTCTGAAAATGCGAGTTCCTTGAAACTCGCATTTAGAGAATGCGAGTTTCAGGAATTTTGATTTTTTTAAAAAACTCTTTTTCCAGTGAACTCACATTTGCAATTACTGGAACTCGCATTTTGCAAATGCGAAAATCACTGGCAGGAAACCTAATCCCAAATCACCCTATTTGCAGAAAAATTTTAAAAATCATCACATTTCTAGAAATTTCTCTCGAGACGGATACTGCATGTTAACCGAACACAAAGCACGTATGGCCACAAATTTTGGCTTCGATTACAGATGGATACTGCATGTTGAGCGCAAAACCAAAATAAATAAAAGCCAATCATGCAGATAGCAATTTTGTAGGTTCATTCAAGGTCTATGTACTTGTCCATTCCCCGCAAATATGCAGCAGGTTACACGGCCTAGTTGGGATTATTCATAGGACACTTGCTGCAGGCTTGCATCATAGTGGGTCACTACAATTTAGCAAGTTGTCCACCCATATAAGTATATAAAACAGCAATTTTTACCTAAAAATCAAAGTGCAGTAAACCGAGAAAGAAAGCCAATAATGAAAACTTGTTTGTACGACAATGTTTTGCTAACAAAAAGGAGTTTTAATCTACTTATATAGTAAAAGCGGGAATGAACTTGGCCAAAACGCATGGTTGCTTGCTGACGTGGCAGCTCCCAATTGGATGGATGGTGGTCGTCACTCACGTGCTACACACGTGATTAAGTTGAAAGTAAAAACGGACCCTTCATTGATTGTTGTGGTTGTTGCCCAAAGAACATGATTTTTATCTTTTCAAATGTCAGCCTCTTCAGTCAAGAAAAAGGTAACTCCAGCACGTTGAGCATTGGGCTCAATGTTGTTGGTTATTTTACAATGTTTCCCTTCTTTTGAAATCAAAACTACCATTTTTTGTTACTGAGGGTGGTTTGACTATGGACTTTGGTGTACAGAAGAGTTCCCACCGACACTGTAGAGACCTGACAAACAGCTTTTTGCCTTTTCCCTTGATCGAGAAGACCAATCTTCAAGAATCAAGCTTCCAAAATACCACTTTGTAAAGCTTCCAAATTGTTTTTCTTCTGAGGAAGTTGGGCAGAGGATTTGGTGGTCTCAAAACAGAAAGTACTGGTACTTCTTTCTTGATTTCTGTCTTTTTTTCTCTTCATCTCCCTCTTTCCTCCTTTCTCCTTCCCTCGAGTAACTGTGGTAAATTTCTGCATTTTTCTGCTATTTTTTGCTAATCTTTTCTTGACTAAAAGTACAATCACTTTTCTTCCCTTCCATTGTGTCCTTAGTAAGTTATACTTTCAGATATTTTTTCTCCTGTATTATACTCCAAAATTAGCATGAAGACTTCATTTTTTTCATGTTTTTTGGGTTTTGATACACTCATTCCTTAATATAAGAAATCTATTTCTTCTATGGTTCCTTTTTTCCTCGCTTTTAAGGATTTAACTGACATCTTTCAATATATTTTTATTAGATTAACTTGGACTTGGAAAGATGGCTGCATATTTTTTTTATTTTTTTATTTTTGCTCAGATGAAAGAAGATGATAAAGAAATTGAAGAGGAAGTGATGGCGATTTTAATGGAGGTTCTTGCATTTTTCTATGGCTCTAGCTCAAAGGTAATTATTTTACCCACCAATTCATTATCTTTTAGTTAGTTTTTTTTTTTGGAACAATTCTGTAATTCATTTTCAAAATAGTCTAGGTCATGCAGCAAGTTGGTTTGGGTAATTAATAATACATCCATGGGACTGTAGACTGATGTAGATTTTACTTCTTTTTTTTTCAGTGACTGCAGATGAAAGACAAAGTTGGTATTTTCCTTTATCATTTGTTGGGTCCCTCCCCCCCCCAAACCAAAAAAAAAAAAAATCTGATGGTACTTGTCATACTTTTGTAGGGAAAAAGGTTGAATGCTTCTCAAGGACTAACCCAGATTACGGTTAGCTTCTTCCGTCTCTTGTGAACCTCACTTTTTTTTTTACCTATATTTTTAACTTCATATTCTAAACTTTTTTATTTGTTTTTGTTTTTTTTGGGGGGGAGGGTTTCTGTTATGTTTCCAAATTATTTTTTCTTATGTTTGAACATCTCGAAAGTTAAAGATAAGCAAAAAGGAAAAGATTATTGTGTGTGTAGTAATTTAGTGAAATGGGAAGGATGCTACTGAAGTTAATTCAGTTTCACTGCGTTCCCATGTCGAACTCTCAGATTTCAAATGCTTGCTATTTATACTGAAGTTTGCTACTGAAGATTGATTAGGAAGGATGCTACTGAAGTTTTATGTCTTATTTGCAGTTAAGTTTTAGATCTATCAATTAATACCCTGTAGGAGGGAAAGACTGTTTAACTGTAACATCTTTGTCCAACAATGGTGGAGGCGTAAAATTTACAAAAAGGAAGTAGCCGTGAGGGAAAGTTCCCAATCAAATGTTGTAACTTTATTTCAGACTAAGAAAGTTTGACTTTTTCTTTAAATTGAATTAGATGATTGACTACTATAGTTGATTCATATATTTTATTTTATTTTATTTTTTGGTTTCCCTTTGCCTTCGTTGTGATATCTTGGTTTGAATATTATTAAAGAGAAGTGAAGATTTATTTGGGTTTTATTAATCAAAAAATTGTGCTCTGTAGTTTTTTGAGTGTTGTGTTCGTTGCTAGATACTGTTGTGTGAAACTTTATAGGTATCAGTCACGAATATTTAAAATGCATAAGTAGATGATAATTTAGTGGTAGTGATAACATTGAACATTCTGCCCAGCTGGATTGGGATAAGTTATTTGAGAGAGGACAAAAAAAATGAAAATTTGAAGCAATCTGATCAAGCTAACTTTCAAATGATTCGCCTTATGTGTGATGCCTACAAGCTCTATTTGGCTTTACATAGTACATTCTTTGCCTGAAACATCTGGCTATTTTGGCCAATTTCGTTTATCTCTTATCAGAAAGTGGATGTTCATATTAATTTATATGCTTTCATGCTAAGAATCATTCATACTAAGGCCTGGTCAATTATAGGAATTAAGGTATAATTGCTTCTTGTCTTCATTTATATATTTATTTTTCGTGTTTTGGACCCTTTTTTTGGAGTATATCTTCTCGCCTGAATGGTATTTCTTATAGTATACTTTTGCCAACCAAAACTATTAGTTGTTTCTTAATTAATATGTGAAATTATGTCATAATGGTTCACTCAATGTCTAGCTCCTAGGAAGTTAAGAAAGGTGTGAGTAATCAATACTTAGGTTTGTTATTTCTCTTCATGTGGTGTGTTATATCTGCTTTTTATTGGACTATTAAATTCTTTTCCCATTCTTGTTTTCTAAGTAATCCATAATGGAGAAGATGATTTAAATTTTTTTACTCCTGTATAATTTCAGGTTTAGATATAATCATGAAAGAGAAGGTGATGGCAGCATATGACCTTGCTATTTCTAGAGACGAATCAAAAGTGCCTAAATGGTAATATGTCTTAAAGATGTGATCTTGTTCATAACATTCGCTGCTTTTTTTTTTTTTTTTTTGTATAGCACCAAATTAGTTTATTGCTTGAGGACATGCTTTCTAAATCGATGATGTTGAGTTGATTTGAGTTTATTAAGTTCTTTTGTTTCTTCAGAAGGTGGTGCTGGTAGTGAATACGTGCATGAATAGCAAACTAGCTATTCTAAATTTGATCAGAGGGCAACAAGTTGGTTTGATAAAAATCTTCAGCAATTTATGCTCTTTCTCGATGGTTAACTTTCTCTATTTTTTCCCTTAGGTTTTTATGTTCTTTTTTATGTTAATTGATGATTCAGGGGTTTTTTCTGTTTAATTTCTGCCCATAGCCAAAGGAGTGTTACTCACTCTTCAAAAGTTCTTTTTCCTTTTCCTTTTTTTGGGCCTCTATCACAAAGATCAACTTGTAGATCTTTTTTCATATTTGTTCAGCATGCTGATGTTACCTTATTGCATATAATATCAAACTCTAACCTGCATTCTTGAGATGTGTTGCTTTCTTCAAGAATTACCATAATGAATCCATTTTATCTCTTCTATAATTTTGTATCATGCTCCCCTACTGTGTTCCTTTTTGTCTTTTTTTTTTTCAAAATTGTGACCAAAATACTCTCATAGCCAAAAAAAAGGTAGGCTATGTATATCATTTGCGACTGTAATTTTCTGGGTGAGCTAACTGTTGAGGAATAAGGAAATAATTTTCATACATCGGTGTAGATAGATAGGTTGACATATACCTCAAACAACTTGACTCGATGCATGATAGACAAAAATTTGTCCAGAAAATAGCAAAGCTATGCTTCACAATAGTGACCTTCAATGTTGGATTGGTTTTACATTTTGAGGAAAAGAAAAATTTTAAAATAACGCATATAAACTTCTCTATAATATGCTTTACTATATATGTATATTTCCTTGTTCCTCTTGGGGGTATGTATATTTTCTTGTTCCCCTTAGGGGATTTTCATAAGTGACATGTATTTGTATTTTTATTTTACACCTGTTGGTGAGACTTCTTATTTTCATACTCTCTCAATGATTTTCTTCTCTTATTTCTGTTATCACCATTGTTTTGCTTATCCTTACCTTTTGTTAATGTAATATCTAACCCTTCTTTGGCTTTTCTATTTCTTGGTTTTTAAGTGGAGCTAAAACAATTCAATTATTGAACTCAGGGTATAGATAATTTGAAAGACTAAAATTTGATTTCTCTGGGCAATTTCACCACTGAGATGGTTAGACGAAGGACCAAAATCTTGGACTACCCTTGAATCAATAGCAGCATTTTCTATATGATGAGTTTCCTAGGGAACGATATGTTCTACACTTTCAGAATTGGTCTTGTAGTAATTCTCGTGGACATTGCTGTCAACTCTTGGCATGATATTGTGAACAAATTTTGCTTAACTTTTAGTCATAAGTTTATAATTCTTGAGGAATCCTTAGTTGTTTCTTCTGCTGATTAAAATTAATAATCACTAGCCAAAAGATACTTGCATTGCCAAATTATTGTCTTATCTGATTTTGCGTAGGCAAAGATACCAAGTCTATTGATGTTTAATGTTCTAAGTATATAGGTTTTATGTCAAGTACTTGTGAGTGTGTTGCTAATTATGAAACATGGCAATGACTGCCGGTTTATTTATTGTGGATTTAATAGGATTATTATCTTGATGCTTTGTTTTATGACGAAATATCTGTCATGCGCAATTTCTAATACATTCTTTTCTCCAGATGTGAGAGTGATGGAGAGTACGGGTAGTTTGCTCCTGGATGCTGTGGAGTTCGAAAAAGGTTGATAACTTTTTCTTCCTGTTGTAATAATCCTTAGCAGGGGAGAAAGGGACATGTCCATTTTTTGTTTAGTCATATTTATTTTTACAATCATTTAATATAGGAAGTCCAATTGCTACTACTTTTATGGTGATATCTTTTACTCTTTCGACACTGATCGATAATACTAATTCAATTAGTTGAGGTTTTACCAAACAATAGTAGTGGCGTTTTTTAATATGGCTACTAACGTATATTTTTTGATAAATGTAACTTATTTTGAAATACCGATTTCCTGGGCATTCTTCCATTATTCACACCGTGCATCGCACGGTGATCCCCTCCTAGTCGGAAAGAAATGAGCTAGCAAGCGGTTGAAATCACGACAGCATCCCATTGTTTTTCATGCCTAGATCATGGAGGTAGCCCGTTTTATGGTTTCGATTTAGTTTCAGAAGAAGATGTAAGATTTCTTTTAAAAGATAGATTCATCGAGATTCGTCCAAAACTGTTGGATATTTGGAGAAAAGGCCTGTGCAAGTCTTAAACCTACGGCTAATGTTTGAAAGCCCAGACTGTATTGAGCTATCGGACCGGTTAAAGGCATCGACCGGTATGCTGTCTGGTGCAATTAGGACTTAAACTCAGTAGAGGTGAAAATCTGGTAAATTTGGATCAAAATAAGAAAACCGTCTAGTTTAATTGTGGAATGTCTGAACCAAAATGATTTTGAGTGAACCAATCGGTTCATTGCCCAATTTCGATGAAGCCCAAAATTTTTCAAATTTCGTCAACTAAACTTTTTTAATGGCATTCTATATTTAAGCCTTGTCAATTGCAATGCATGATTGACAATAACTTTTATAGCTTTTTTTTAAAAAAAATTCATCTCTATCACAAAGCAATTTATATGTCCCTTTTATTATTTTATCGCAACTATCTTATAAATTATGACTCATATAGTTTCTGAAATTTTAAAACTAGGAAATATTGCTTTGAATAACTCTTGCACCCTTTATTGAATAAAGTTTTATCTAAGGTTCTAATCAGCAATATTTAAGAAGATCAGAATGACGAATGAAGTGATTATCTTTAACATGAAGTGAAGTTTCCACAACCATTTACATATTCAATCAATAATTCTTTGACCTGATCATTTTTTCAAGTCAATGAATGATTTGGTGTTTTAAATCCTTGCCTACGATCCTCTCAGTATTACCACACGCTCTAACCAATTTAGCTAATAGGCCAAGTGAATGAATGATCGGTTAAGGGGTGAATGTGCGCGCCTAAGGATACAATACAATTACTCCAATGCATCCATTCAATGTCCATTAGGATACAATATAATCACTCGCACAACTACTCACATAGTAATTTATTCCACATTAACTATGTACGTACCATTTCATTTCTATAGATTATCACATGCCAAGAGCCAGCTCAGACTAGTACTTACTTCTTCTATCTTCTAAGGGTCATCATCAGAGTCATCCTCCACATAAGGTACATCAGGATATGTAAATCCCAAATAAAGAAGAAGGCTTGTCATCAAAATTGGGACGAACAAAATCACCTTCGCACGTGGAGGAACCGATGGCAGTACTAGCAGCAACAACACTAGAGATAATATCAAAACCACCGTCGTTGCTATCCCCAGTATGGTGATGTATCTAACCATACCGTTCAATTGCCAAGGAGGACTAAGTTGAAGTTCATGTCAAGGGCTACTGTAGTTCTTTAATCAATTCTGTATTGTATAACAATTTCTGTCTATTTAGAAAATTCTATTGAATTTCAATGGAGTTGTTGTAGAGTAAAAAGAGTGGAGAATGATGTGAGTGAACAGGGGGATGGAAGATAGTAGAATTGATACCGTAGACTTAGGCGATAACTTCTATGCTTGAGGGTTTTGTAACGGATGTTAGTCAAGCAAATACATCATTTGTGTAAATCTTTTGAAAGAAAGAAATGATAAACGCCTCTTACTTTATGCATCACTGCAAACTACTTTCAAGTTTTTTTCATTGCTTTTTTTTTTTTTTTTGTCCCACATAGCAACAGGACTGTTTTCTTATTCAATATGGTTTAGATGTTAGGAAGGAAGAGGGAGTGAGATATATCACTTGTATCTATTTTTTGATTGTCTTATTTGAATTTATTGAAATATTGACTTGAATAATGCATGTCTTACACTTGGAACCTTAGGTGTCAGTCATTTGATTCCTGATCTCCCATACTATAATGGATTGCTATTATAGGTTTTTCATTCCACCCTTTTCTTGTGTACATAATGACTGTACATTTTTTTTGTTAGGTCCTTATTTTGTGTGTACTAGGTCCATATATTTATTGTTTTATATTCAAGGAGGACCAAAAAAGAGTAGGCTTCAAGGGTTTAAGTTAATTATCAACCTTTCTTGCTTTCTATTGCACTACTATCCCTGCTAACAAGTATGGTTACTTAATGAAGCACAGGAAGTTTTTGAATGTGACCTCTTTTTTTTTTTTTTTTTTTTTTGTGTTTGTCAAAGGTAAGCTTCTTACAAAGGATATAAACCACATGAAATGACAATTAATTTCTAAAGCATCCCCTCTAACTTTTATCTGGGTAGTGCATTTTGTAATTGAAAAATTTATTAATATTATACACACACGTAGAAACATATTTATGGTTATGCCTTGAACACACAGAGCTTTAGCAAAGGGTGAGGCAACCCCGTTAATTAATTTAATTCTTTATATATTTTTTAGTTCCCTTGTGCAGGTTAAACTTCCCAAGATTTTGCTTATATTAAAAATAAATTCCCTTTTTCCTATTTACTGCCAATTTTCCAGAAAATGAAAAATATTTCCTTTTCACATGTTATTGTTAATTTTTCTACAAGAAAAAAAAACACATTTGTAATTTATGTATTTTCTCTATCAAACAGTATATACCACATGAACAAATAAGGAATTATTCACATTCAAAAACACTGTTTTAAGAAAGTTTTTTATTACAGTGTTTCTTCTTATGAAAAGTGTTGTAATACTCGTAGAATTTCCTGTGAAGATCTCTATCTTTTAAAGAGTTAGATTCTAATTTTCATTACTATAATTTATATTCGCTATCTTATCTATGTGATTTAGAGGCCGATTAGCTCCAGCCCGTGTATAGCAGCATTGACATTTTCTCCAGATAAATATAACTTGACGAGGTTTTACACTACATCAAATTTTAAATATAAAACTTAAACAACCCCGTTTTCTGCAAGTATACAGATCGTTTATCGAGCATAGTGTAGTATAGGTGTCGATCCCACAGGGAAGAGTGTCAAGTACCGGTGATTTTCAAACTCCTCTATTATTTAGACTGTCACATGCATATAAATTAAATCTAAACTACAAACATGGAAATAAAATAGATAGAATATAACAATTAAAAGCTTCTCAAGCTATGGAATTCCTTACTACTCTTGCAAATGAAGCTACCGGTTGCATTAATGATATTAATTTGGCTAAGCATGGCGTAATCTCCTAATGCACGTGAAACATACTTTCGTAGTGAATCAACTATACTCATAGTCAAACCATACCTACTAGCGTGGTTATGGAATTAACTACAAGCTCATTTGCTCAATGAAATTACATGAAATAAATCACCAAAGTCACAAAGGCGCCACCCTACACTTGTCAGTGACTTCCTAGGTTTAGAATTTCATGAACTAGTGTCTTTAACACCTTTAAATGATCACAATTAATGGCCGGTTAATCATGATTAGAAAAGCCAAAGTACTAAATACTTGCTCAAAATAATAGCATCAAACAACCATGTAAACATCACAAACAAGATATAGAAAGTTCATCCATAACTCAAGACAATAACTTAGCTAAACATTCTTGAATTACACTATAACTACACTACTAACTATACTAAACTAAACTAAGGAACTAGTGAAGACTACATTTTAGTAGTGAATCTAGCCTTCTTCTCTCTCTAATTCTAATGTCCTTTGTCTACAAGAGGCCCTATTTATAGATGATTGAATTCATAAACCTCCAAAATTCTATCATGTGAACACATGACAAATTTGGCCTTCAAAAGTCAAGAAAAATATCTTCATGAATCTTCATCTTCTTGAATTCTTCAAAGTGTGTCTTCATGCATTGAATCCATTGAATTTCAATCTCAAATGAGTTGTAAAGTTGAAGCAAATTGTGTTTTGAATTTGCTATGAGTTATTTCTTCAACTTCACAAGATTCTTCACGCAACTTTCATTGAAATTCGTTTGAAAATTGAGTTGGAAGAACTGGATTTCGGCTGCAACTTGCAGCAGTCATTTTCTGAGGATCTGCGAGGTGGATCCGCGAGATATAGGATCGCGGATCCCATCGCGGATCGTCTCCCCTGCTTCGACCGAGAGGGATTCGCGAGCTAGTCTTTTTCTTCATTGGTTGCATCACGTATTGACTCGCGAATCTGCTCCAAAATTGTGAAATCCGAACTTTTCGTCAAAACTTCTTGGCAAATTATTTCCTCATTTTCGTCATTTGATAATTGAGCATTTAATCCTTACAAAAACATGAAGTTTTTACTATATTAATCCACAAAAATGTACTTTTCTATTTAAACCACAAAATGTAGAATTTCAATAGAAACCCCAGTTCATTAGCCATTAAAATAACTAAAATACACAAAAACTAAGTACTTAAACATACTAAAAGCATGTAAAATAAACACTTATCATAACTCATCTATCTTCCCTTTGAGGGAAAAAAATGACAGGAACCTAGTTCAATTTTGCGACATCCGAATGAATAAAAAGAAAAGGTTCAAATTATTGCATGGCCTTGTGGAAGACGTAGGAGTTTTGATTGGAAAAGATCAAGATTTCTACGGTGTACATGCTTTAGTTAGACTATTTAGTTAATACTTATTTTATTAAATTAGTTTTACTATACAACGAGGGGTAGTATAGATATGTTTATTCCTCCTAATTTTTTTTTATAGATATTTTGCCCGATATACAAGTATGGGCAGTCTAGATATGTTTATTCTTCGGAATTTCAGTGGTGAAGAAAATCTAAGGTGAATTATTTGCATTGTCTGGTCTAAAGCCGAAACGACTAGCACCAAGAGTAAAGTAGTTTGCAGAGATGTTTGGAAGTCCTTTTAAGGAAGGGGAACAAAACGTTCATAAGTTGCTTGATTGGAATAAGACTTTGATATCTAAACATTTGAACATTTCCCCCAAAGAAAAAGGAAAAAAGAAAGGACTTTATGTGGGGTAGGTCACATGTTTTTGCTTTTTGCAAAATCCTTTCTGGGCTGTTTGAATTGTGACCCACAAGTCATAATATAAGTTAATAACGGTTGGTCAGACCCTCAAAATCTAATCAGCATTCTCTGACATTTAACACCTTTTTTGCTAAGATCTTTTGGTTGTCATAATCACTCTTTTTTGTCTAGCATATTTCGAATATATAAGGAAGAGATTCAATTCACACCCATGTATTATAAGGATCAAAGGGTGAAACTTGTAAACTAATTGTACATACACTAACGGATATGAATACATACTACATTTATAAGATTGGAAGCCCACATTTAAATTAGGATTAAATGATGTGTATGTACGTATAACTGTTAATGTATAAATGACAGTATATACAAGATTAATCCTTATTATAAATCCATACTTTATACAAATTTTAATGTTAATTGTACAACTCATGTGTGTGTCAAATATAGAAACTTAGTATGGATGAGTGGTGATTTAATTTTGAAACTCATCAGTGCATCAATGTATAAGGGAGAGACTAAATTCACACTAGTTAATGTTTCAAACTCTTTGTGCATAGCCAAAAACTTTTGACAGATCAATCAATTATTTTATACCTAAAAATCTTCACGAGTATTATTCATATTGCCAAAGACTTTTGCCCGTGAATATTGCACCAAACCTCTCTTCCAATCTTGATTTTTGAGCTTTTCATATCAGCATTTGTTATTTAGAAAGAATTTCATTTTGGGTCTAAATATTTTGGAGATAAGTGATTCTGCTCCCTAAAGTTTGGATAGAAGAAAATATTGTTCCAAATGTTTAAATATCTAAGTACACTTAGTCCAATTAATTGATTTTTACCAATTGTTACTAGATTTAGGTCACAAATTGCCATGCTCTAGTATCTAAGTTTTTGAAAATGTTTTAAAAAACTGATAAAATAATATTACATATTTATTAATCATGAGATTAATTAATCTTTGTCTCAGAATTTTTTTTCCAGCTGACTTTTTGTATTTAGGGATAAAGGTAATTGCTCATGTGATTGATACACACATAATTAGCTCTCTTTTATTACAAAAAAAAAAAGACTAATAACATTCTTTTTCTTTTTTTAATTTGAAAAAGATAGTTGCAGGCACATGAAAAAAAATAATTTGTAAAAATCAATAATCGAGCTAAATGTTCTTAGAAATTGAAACATTTCTCACTATAACCTCATCCAAATTTTAGGGACTATAACCACTCTTGCCTCAGACATTTAGGATGGAATCAAATCTACAATTTTGTCTTCGTATTTATATATGTATTATAATAGTTGCATTCAAATGCACTAAGGCACAAGGAAGCAAATCTTTTTATTTTACACTGGCATACACATATAAAAACATAAAAATTTAAATGCACTAGCAAACAGTAAAGCATGGAAAAACAAGGATCAATAATTCAAAATAGAAATAATGTTTTCTGGACCATGATTATAGTTGCATTTGCTTAGATAATTATAGTTGCATTTGCTTAGATAAAGTTTTAGGAAGAGAAAGATACAATTTGCCAGGAGTTGGCTTGGAATTTGGTTGGAATCCGAATGTAAGATGGATAGCAATGAACGTGGAAGACATGCAAGAGTGAATCGCGACCCAAGGAGCATTAATCCGAGAAATACAAAATGCAACGTGAAACAAGTGAGAGACCCGTCAAGTAATGACCGGTGCCGCTGTTATGTCCGGTCTTATCACCGGACAATTGCAATGCGTGATTGACAATAACTTTTATCCCTTTTTTTTTTTTTTAATTCATCTCTATCAGAAAGCAATCTACTATGTTGGCAGAATAAACCAAACTGTGTAGTATTTGTTTATTTATTTATTAATCGTAATAGAATTAGATTTTTAGTAGTTGTGTGATTTAGGAATTTGTGTTTTATTTGGTAATTACTTATGCAAGTGGTTTCTTACCCAACAACTCTGGTAGACTATAAATAGACCATTAGATGGGGTATTTTCTTAAAAGAGTCCAACAAGAGTCTATAAGGTTTAATTGTGGTGAGACTTTCTTCCATTGTTTTGAGATATCAATAATAGTGTGTTTATTATTTTCTTCTCTTCCTCCTACATATATATATATTTGAGTGTTTTTTTTTTTTTCCATTCTTCAATCTACAGCCTTGCATGCATAATTATTATTAGAACCCTAAAATTTGGGTTCTGCAATTGGTATCAAGAGTCAGACTACGAGATTAGCCAGACTACAAGGTTTGTCCTGGGCGCTTCCGCTGTCAGAGTTAAGGCACAAGGTTTGCCAGAAAGTATTCTGTTGATTGAATTAGACCACAAGATTGGTCCTAAAGTGTGCAGTTGGTGAAGATTTTGACTACAAGATTAGTCTAGAAGTTGTCAGATTGTTGCAAGTATTATGACAGAGATTAGAGAAGGTTGCAAGTATTATGACAGAGATCAGAGAAGAATCCTGTTAAATTTGTTGATTGCTGCAGGTTGTCAGATTGAAGGATTTAATTGGCTAATCAGTCAGGGTGGCCAAGAAACTTCATAAAGGGGGAAGAATTTGCTGATTATGTGAGTTATTAATGATGGATATATCTTGGGATCTACGTAGCCGTCAAATGTATCGTATACTAACTTCAAAAAATAAAAGTTGGGAATCATATTATTTTTGGCTTTTAAGAGTAGAAAAATATCTTGAGCAATGCAATTCAGATGATATTCTCTATATTGATTCAAGTGAACTGCTGCCAAAACATGTTTTTAAGAAGAAGGTCAGATTATTTTTTCAAATCATGTGTAAAACCATGTCTAATTGTCTTTTCAAACCATCTATTCATCGGACTAAAGCACCTTGGAGATTTTGGGTGGATACTCATTATGTTTTGCGGACTCTTGAGTTGAATGAAAATTTTAAACCAAAAAATGGTTGTTGGACATGGTTAGTTGATTTTGAGGGTGATAGATTTGTTGATAACATGGGTGATTTGGAAGATTTTGAATTGGCTAATAATTTTGATTTGCATTCTATATTTAGAGAAATTGGAAGTGATGATTTTGTTAAAGAAACGGAAAGTGTTAATTTGATAGAGAAAGAAAAGGAAAATTTTGATATAGCAAGTCAAGAAAAAGAAATTGTTGTTGAAGAATTTATTGGTTTGGATTGTCTTCAAAGTAATGTGGAAAAGTTTGATTTGATTGATATGGATTTCATTGGAGTTGAAAAATATTTTGCTCCTGAAGAGTTAATTGACAAGGTGAAATTTTTTGGTAATTCTGGTAGTGGAGCTTTTGAATTATCTAGTGGTGATCATTTTGGTAAAAGAGATTATTATGATTTCATATTTTTGGTCACTTATGTTGGTGATACATATGGTGAATATGGTAACGAATGGGTATGCATCAATGACTATTTTGATCAAGAAGAAATTGTTGAAAAATTGTTTGCAAAATATAAAGTGCGTCCACTGCCGCGTGTAAAGATGAAACTGATAACTGGTAACAATATGGAATTGCATATCGTCTATTCAGCAACAGAATTTTCAATGAAGATTGTTGCTCGAGATGGAATTGGATCTCATTTGATGAAGAGCTTGGTTTAAGGGAGGCAATGTTGGCAAAATAAACCAAGCTGTGTAGTATTTGTTTATTTATTTATTAATCGTATTAGAATTAGATTTTTAGTAATTGTGTGATTTAGAAATTTGTGTTTTATTTGGTAATTACTTATGCAAGTGGTTTCTTACCCAACAAGTCTGGTAGACTATAAATAGACCATTAGATGGGATATTTTCTTAAAAGAGTCCAAGAAGAGTCTGTAAGGTTTAATTGTGATGAGACTTTCTTCCATTGTTTTGAAATATCAATAATAGTGTGTTTATTATTTTCTTCTCTTCCTCCTACACATATATATTTGAGTGATTTTTTTTTCATTCTTCAATTTACAGCCTTGCATGCATAATTATTATTAGAACCCTAAAATTTGGGTTCTGCATACTATTTCCCTTTTATTATTTTATCACACCTATCTTATAGATTACGACTCATATAGTTTTTTAAAATTTAAAACTAGGAAATAATGCTTTGTATAACTCTTGCACTCTTTATACAATAAAAGTTTTATCGAAGGTTCTAACAAGCAATATTTAAGAAGATCAGAATGACGATTGAAATGATTATCTCTAACATGCAGTGAAGTTTCCGCAACCATTTACATATTGAATCAACAATTCTTTGACCTGATCATTTTTTCAAGTCAATGCATGATTTGGTACTTTAAATCCTTGCCTACGATCTTCGCGTTATTAGCACACGCTCTAACCAATTTAGCTGATAGGCCAAGTGAATGAATGATTTGGTTAAGAGGTGAATGTGCACGCCTAAGGATACAATACAATCATTCCAATGCATCTATTCAATTTGCATAACGATACAATGCAATCACTCGCGCAACTACTCAAATAGTAATTTATTCCGCATTAACTAGGTACTATTTCATTTCTATAGTTTATCGTATACCAAGAACCAATTCAGACTAGTACTTACTTCTTTTGTCTTCTAAGGGTCATCATCAGAGTCATCCTCCACATAAGGTACATCAGGATATGTAAATCCCAAATAAAGAAGAAGGCCCGTCATTAGAATTGGGAAGAAGAAAATCACCTTCACACGCAGAGGAACCGATGGTAGTAATAGCCGCAGCCACACTAGAGATAATATCAAACCTGCCATCGTGGCAATCCCTAGTATAGTGAGGTATCTAACCATACTGTTCAATTGTAAAGAAGAACTAAGTTGAAGTTCACGTCAAGGGCTATTATTACTCTTTAACCAATTCTATATTGTATAACAATTGCTATCTATTTTGAAAATTCTATTGAATATTGAATTTTCAATCGAGTTGTTGTAGAGTAAAAAGAGTGGAGATTGATCTAAGTAAACAACAAAAGGGATGGAAGGTAGTAGAATTGATACTGTAGACTTAGGCGATAAGTTCTATGTTTGGGGGTTTTGTAACGGATGTTAGTCAAGCAAATACATCATCTGTGTCAATGTCAAGCAAACACGTCATCTATGTAAATCTTTTGAAAGAAAGAAACGATGAACACCTCCTACTTCATGCATCACTATAAATTACTTTCAAGTTTTTTTTTGGTCCCACATTGCAATAGGATTATTTGCTTATTCAATGTGATTTAGATATTAGGAAGGAAGATGGAGTGAGAATATGTCACTCGTGTCTTTTCTTTGACTGTCTTATTTGAATTTATTGAAGTATTGACTTGAATAATAGATGTCTTACACTTGGATCCTTTGGTGTCTGTCATTTGATTCCAGATCTCCTATACTATAATGGGATACTATTATAGGTTTTCCATTCTATCCTTTTCCTGTGTACATTAATGATTGTACACTTTTTTGTTCATTCCTTATTTTGTGTGTACTAGGCCTTTTATGTTTTTATATTCAAGAAGGATCCCAAAAAAAAAAAAAAAAAAAGTAGGCTTCAAGGGTTTTAGCTATTTGTCAACCTTTCTTACTTTCTATTGCACTACTATGCCTGCTAACGAGTATGGTAACATTAATAAAGCATAGGGAACTTTTTAATGTGACACTTTTTTTTATATTTGTCAAAAGTAAGCTTGATACAAAGGCTATAAACCATAGGAAATGGCAATTAACTTCTATGACATCCCCTCTAACCTTTATCTAGGTAGCTATTTTTATAATTGAAAACTTTTATTAATATCATACACACATGCAGAAACATATTTATTTTTGTGCCTTGAACACACTAAGCTTTAGCAAAGGGTGAGGCACCCCCGTTAGTTAATTTAATTCTTTCTTCATTTTTTTGTTCCCTTGTGTAGGTTAAACTTCTCAAGTATCCACTTATATTAAAAATAAATTCATTTTTTGCTATTTACTGCCAATTTTCTAGAAAAAAAGAAAAATATTTCCTTCTCACATCTTATTGTTAATTTTTCTACAAAAATAGCACATCTGTAATTTGTCCACTTTGACTATCGTACAGTAGATGCTACATGAGCAAATAAGGAATTAGTCACGCTCAAAAAAGCTGTTTTCAAGAAGTTCTTTATTGTAGTGTTTCTTATTATAAAAATTGTTGTTATATTGGTCGAGTTTCCAGTGAGGATCTCTATATATTAAAGAGTTAGATTTTAAATTTCTTTACTATATTTTGTATTTGCTACCTTATCTATATGATTTGGAAATCCCGTTAGTTTCAGCCCATATATTGCTGGGTCGAGATTTTCTCCAGATAAAAGTAACTCACCTAACTTCCTTCTGAGGGGAAAAAAGTGACAGGAATATAGTTCGATTTTGGACATCGGAAGGAATAAAAACAAAAGGTTTAAATTTTTGCCTGGTCATGTGGAAGATTTAGGAGTTTTGATTGCAAACGGTCAAAATTTCTGTGGTGTACGTGCTTTAGTTAGATTCTTAATTAGTTGAAAAGTTAGAAAATAAATTTATTTAATTACCTTTTTATCCAGCTTGTACTTATTTTATCAAATTAGTTTTGCTTAGTATACAACTAGGGGTAGTATAGATATGTTTATTCCTCCTAATTTTTTTATAGATATTTTGCTCAATATACAAGTATGGGCAGTATAGATATGTTTATCCTTTTGAATTCAGTAGTGAAGGAAATCGAAGGTGAATTATTTGCATTTTCTGGTCCAAAGCAGAAATGACTGGCACCAACAGTAAAGTAGTTTGGAGAGATGTTTATGTCCTTTTAAGGCTGGGGGACTAAACGTTCATAAGTTACTTGATTGGAATAAGGCTTTGACACCTAAATATTTGAACATTTTTCCAAAAAAAGAAAAGGAAAAAGAGAAAAGGCGTTTTGTTTATTAGGTAGGTCATATGTTTTTGCTCTTTGGACAATCCTTTCCAGGCTATTCGAACTGTGAACGACTAGTCATAATATAAGTTAATATCGGTTGGTCTGACCCTCAAAATCCAATCAGCATTCTCTGAAATTGTACTCCTTTATTGCTAAGATATTTTGGTTATCATAATCACTCTTTTTTGTCCAGCATAATTCTAATATATAAGGGAGAGATTGAATTCACATTCCCGTATTATGAGGATAAGAGGGTGAAATGTTTAAACACTAATTGTTAGATGATTATACTAGATTCTACTGGATTTATTTTCTCAAAACCAAAGCTGAGGTTGCTAATATATTTTGGAAGTTTAAAGCCTTTGTGGAGAATCAAAGTAATTGCAGGCTGCGCATAATAAGGTCTGACAATGGGAAAGAGTACACAAATGAAGTTTTTGACAAGTTTTGTGAGGAAACAGGTATTGAACACCAACTCATAGCACCTTACACTCCACAACAGAAGGGTGTGAGTGGAGAAAAAATGGGAGCATCATGGAGATGGCGAGGTATATGCTATATGAAAAGGAGTTACCAAAGAATCTTTGGGTAGAAGCTGCAAGCACAGCAGTTTTCCTGTTAAACAGGCTGCCAACTAGAGTTGCACAAGGAAAAACACCGTTTGAGGCTAGGTTCGGTCACAAACCAGATTTACAAAGTCTGAAAATTTTTGGTTGCCTCTCTTTTTCTTATGTGCCACAGGTGAAACGAGACAAACTTGATAAGATGGCAGAAGCAGGTATTTTTGTTGGCTATAGTAGTACTTCCAAAGCTTATAGAATTTTCCAACAACAAAATGGGAAAATTATTGTAAGTCGAGATGTCAAGTTTATGAAAGATAAACAATGGAGTTGGGAGGTATCATTAGAAAAGCAGGTGCCAGTGAATTCACATTATCTTGATGACAATATAGATGATGTCCCAATTTGTGGCACAAGACCTCTATCTGATATCTATGAAAGAAGCAATGTTACTGTTTCTGAACCTGCAGAATTTAAGGAAGCTGAGAAAGATGACAAATGGACTGAAGCAATGAGAGAGGAACTTCGTATGATCGAGAAGAATGGCACTTGGGAGTTGGTAGACAAACTTCAAAATAGAAAGATCATTGGAGTGAAATGGGTTTACAGAACCAAATTCAATGTGATGGTTCTATGAACAAACACAAAGCCAGATTAGTTGTGAAGGGATATAGTCAAGTTTTTGGGGTAGATTTTTCATAAACTTTCACTCCTGTTACACGTTTAGACACTATCAGGATGTTGTTTGCCTTGGCTGCACGAAAAGGTTGGAAGCTTTACCAGTTGGATGTAAAGTCAGCCTTTTTAAATGGTTATCTTCAAGAAGAAATCTATGTTGAACAACCAGAGGGATTTCATGTCAAAAGACAGGAGGAGAAAGTATACAGATTGAGGAAGGCTTTATATGGCCTTAAGCAGGCCCCCAGGGCCTGGTATAGCAGAGTTGACAATTATCTTCAAAGTCTTGGATTTTTTAAAAGTCCAAGTGAAGCCACTTTATATGTGAAAAAATCAAATGCTAACTTAATTATAGTGTCTGTTTATGTTGATGATCTACTTGTTACAGGAAGTAATGAGAAGCTAGTGGATGAATTTAAAGTTGAGATGTTCAAAACTTTTGAGATGACAGATCTCGGTTTATTGACCTACTTCATAGGAATAGAGGTGAAGCAAGGTCATGATGGAGTCTTCATATGTCAAAAGAAATTTGAAAAGGAAATTCTTAAGAAATTTCAGATGGAAGATTGCAAAGGGATCAGCACACCAATGAATCAAAAGGAGAAGTTTAGCAAAGAAGATGGAGCTGAAAAAGTTGATGAAGGGCTATACAGGAGTCTGATCGGTTGCTTGATGTATATCACAGCCACAAGATCAGATATAATGTTTGCAGTAAGCTTGATGTCAAGGTTTATGAATTGTGCCAGTGAAGTGCATTTTGCAGCTGCCAAACGTATTTTAAGATATGTCAAGGGTACAACAGATTATGGCATTAAGTATTCTTGCTGTCATGATTTCCGGCTCCAAGGATTTTCTGACAGTGATTGGGCAGATTCTACTAAGGACATGAGAAGGACAACTGGTTTTTGTTTTAGTTTTGGTTCAGGTGTATTCTCATGGAGTTCAAAAAAGCAAGATGTGGTTGCTCAAAGTTCAGCAGAGGCAGAATTTATTGCAGCTAATGCCACAGTGAACCAAGTAATTTGGATCAGAAAATTACTTGTGGACTTGCACATGAATTAGATTGAACCAACAGAGATTTTTGTAGATAATCAAGCTGCTATTGTAATCTCAAAGGATTCTGTTTTTCATGGGAAACAAAGCACTTCAATATCAAGCTATGTCACTTAAGAGAAGTGCGAAGAGCTGGTGAAATCAAGCTGATTTATTGCAAGACAGAGGAGTAGATTGTAGATTTGCTGACCAAAACCCTTCCCAAAGCAAGATTTGAAGAATTGAGAATCAAGTTAGGTGTTTGCCAATACTAAGGCAAGGAGGAGATTGTTAGAGATGTGCACATGTGCCTTAGTCTATAGAACGAGTCTTTAGGAATGTTTTATTTGTTACTTGTTTTTAGGAAATCAATTGCATATGTTTAGGAGCTGTTATGATGCAGTGGGTTGTGCTTAGAAGTCATGTGAACATGGTTGTTATGTTTTATCCCTATATATATTCAGTAATAAAGAAGTAGTGGCATACTTCCCAAATACATCACAATCAAAACTAAAGCTTCAAATCTTTGCCTGTGATCATCGCGTTCATTCTAATCAATGTAGCTAATAGGCCAATGCATTGAATGATTTTTTTTCTTGTTGTGCTGGTTAATAGGTGAATGTAAAGACAATCACTCAATGCATCTTCCACATTAGCTAAGGATCATTTTATTTCCATAGATCACCAGATGCCGAGAGCTAACTTAAACTGGTACTTACTTCTTCCATTTGCTAAAGGTCATTGTCAGAGTTAACCTTTACATAAGGTACATTAGGATACGTAAATGCGAAGTAGAGAAGAAGGTCCATTATCAGAATTGGGACAAACAAAATCGGGGGCGGAGGAAGCGATGGTATCACCAGCGGCAACAACACGAGAGATAATGTCCAAGCCACCATTATGGCCATCCCCAGCCTAGTAAGGTATCTGATCATAATGTTCAATTGTCAAGAAAAACAATTTTGAAGATCACACCAAGGATGATTCTGGTTCTTTAATTGATCCTATAATGTATAATTGTTTCTGTGCATTTAGAAAAGTCCATTGAATTTCGATAGAGTTGATGCACTGAAAAATGAGTGGGGAATGATTTGAACAAGGATGGAAGGTAGAGGAGAGATGGTAGATAGATCTGATACTATAGAAGAGAGGTTTTGATAGACTTGACATAGTCATTGCGGCTTTTATGCTTAATGGGTTTTGTAACAGATGGCCTAGTCAAACAGACACATCACTTGGCCAACCGAAAAAGTAAGGACAAAATTAAATGGTGGATTCATGATACAAAAGGGTTTTTGTATAAATTCTTGAAAGAAAGAAACAACACCTACTTATACTGCCTTTTGCTTTTGATTTGTTTTTTGTCACATTCGGCAATAGGTTTGTTTGCTTATTAAATTTGATTTGATCTTTAGGAAGGAAGAGGGAGTGAGGATATATATCCCTCATCTATTCTCCATCTTAATTGATTTTGTTGAAGCATTGACTTCAATATTACATGTCTTACACTTAGGCCTTTGATGCCTAACGTTTGATTCTTATTTCTCATATTATGATAGATTACTGTCATAGTCTTTTCGCTCTATTCTTATCTTGGATACATGAATTAATGCTTTGGCTAGCAGGTATTTATGGACTTGTTAAGAGAGTTTGAGATACTAATATTTTGAAAAAACATAATTAATTCAGAAAAGTATTACAATATAGAGGTATAATAAATGTGAGTGTATGTTTTTTAGATGTTAACTTGGTGTCTAATTTAGAAAAGTGTCACAATTCAGGGGTATAATAAATACGAGTGTATGGCTATTACATATTAATTTAGGTATGATACCTGTTGCAAAATCTACTAATGAATTACTATGGTACATTTTTATTTCTATCATTACCTTGTTTACACTAGGCCTATGTATTTATTGTTCCATAATCAAGAGCGGGGTGAAAAAATTTAGGGTCAAAGGATTTTAGTTAATTATCATCAATGCTTGCTTTCTGATGCACTATAATTACTCTTAACAAGCATGGTTACTCTAGTAAGGCATAAGCTTCTCAATTTAAAATTTTTATATTTATCAGAATATTCCTGTTACAAATGCTATAAACCATAGGAGATCATAATTAAGTCACATTGACATCCCCTCCAAACTCTTTTTCTTTTTTTTTTGACAAGTGGCATCTTTATCCACATATGCTAAAACGTATAGGAGATTGTGCCTCAGAACACACTAAACTTTAACAAGGGTTGAGGCAAAACCTGTTGTTAATTTAACTACTTCTTCCCCTCCCCCACCCCCCAAAAAAAAGAAAAAAAAGACTCTATATGGATTAAGTGGGCACGTTTATTAAAATCCTTTTGGCAACTGTTGAATTCCCACTACTGTTCATGGAATAGGGGAATAATACTTCATTTAGGACCTGTTGCTAAATTCCTTTTGAGGTAGGGCATGTTGAAAGCATATAGCTTTAGTTTGACCCTTGCCATCCAATGGGCATTGTCTCTGAACATTTTACTCCACTGCTGAGATCTGTTGGTTGTCATATCTACTCTTTGTTCTCTAACATTATCTCTGATATATAATTAATCTATGGAAATTGGCCTACGGGAAGGAGAAGAATCCACAGCCAAGTTTAAGAGTTATGCATCTTAGCAAGAATTGGGAGCTAAGCATTTCACCAGAATTTGATCAAAAAATACTTTTGGATTAATACTATTGTTCTATTTTTCAATTACTTGTTTTGATAGCAGCTGTTTATCCTGTCCATTAAAGCCTTTGGACTTGCTTCTTTTCTATATCAATAAAGTGAT
Organism: Gardenia jasminoides; assembly: GCA_013103745.1. Classification (NCBI taxonomy): domain Eukaryota; kingdom Viridiplantae; phylum Streptophyta; class Magnoliopsida; order Gentianales; family Rubiaceae; genus Gardenia; species Gardenia jasminoides. The sequence goes on along the minus strand of CM023098.1, from coordinate 10,601,221 downwards.
GTAGTTAAAATAAAAGGAAAGTTTATCGATTGCACCTTCCCAAAAAAAAAAAAAAAAAAAAACAAGAAGGAGAAGAAGAAGAAGGACAAAACAAACGAAAGACCTCATTGCTTCTGCAACATCGAATTTTAGTTACATAGGGACCTAAAGCTATGTGACCTGGCATAACCGAGGACAATATATGTACCTTTCCGAATAGAGCTTTCTATAATTTCTAGCGGATTTTCGCAGTTCAAAGAAATTTATGCTTTTATTGGAAATTAACTTTTGCACTACAACTACATCATAATAATTCCTTATTAAGTAATCACAAAACAGAATGTTTTACGTGATACTAAATGTTGATTGAATAATGAAAACTCAGTCCCAGAACATTTATTAGAATACTTGACAGTCTAAGTAGAGAAAATAATGAATGACAGCTGAAAAATACAATGGACCATACACTTGGGCCTGGTAAAAAATATTGGAACAAAATGATTTAATTATATCACAAACACATTTTTCATCGTACGGGTAACAGAGTTTGATTGATAATTATAGGTAAGATAGGTAAGAATGTGTATTGGGACAAACTAACTTCAGATTCTAATGCAATATAGACTTTTCTGCTTTCATTGTGACAGATAGAGATGTGAATAAATGTGATAACGATCTTGAGTTGATCTAAGGAAATGAAAAGGCATAAACTGCATAAAGGAATGACCTAAAAGATCATTCCAAAGTCTTTGGTGCTTAATAGATATCGTATATTTTTCTTGTTATTGTTATTGCTCTTCTTTACAGTTCAGATATCACAGAAATTTAGCATTGTAAGCATAGAATTTGATGGTGTTTGTTATTGACACCTTAATTAATATCTCAGACTTCACATGTGATTAACATCTTTTTTAATTAATTAGTAGATTAACCCCCTTGATAAACAAATTCTCTCATTAGCTAAACCGTATATATGCATTTGATTATCTACCAAATAAGAAAAATGGGTATTAAAGATAATATGTCACAACTATTGAGAGGAACTATAGATTTGAGCTAATGATCATGATGTTACATTTCTTCTAACATTGTCGGTACTATGCAAGAGTTTGACGGTCATTAGTGCAAAGCCCTACCTTATTTTCCCTTCTCTTAACATAATAATACAGTTTTTGTCAAATTTTTCTTTTGTATGGCAATAACTAATTGATACTAAGACCATGTGTAAATAACCAAGAGAGATTATTGTCCCTTCTAATCATAGAACGTTCTGGCTCCAAAACTCCACAACTGGTAATATATACTAAATATAATAAAACATAGCTCTTAGCTTCTATGATATTTGGATATGTCCAATATGGGTTTTCATTCACTCTTACATTGCATCTCGATTTTCTATATTTTGAGGGATCAATCAGTATCATTTGTGCAACTTGGAAACACAAAACACGTATCACTATGACTTTTGGCATAGATGACAAACGGATACTACCTGTTCTAATGCACAGAACTTAAGAACAAAGCCAAACTAACAGCCAATCATGTAGATAGTACTGTTGTAGGTTGATTCAGCATCTATGTACTTGTCTATGATCTGCAAATATACAACAGGTTATATGGTCTAGTTGGGATTATTCATAGGATACATGCTGCAGGCTTGCATCATGGATCGATCTGTACAATTTAGGAAGTTGTCCACCTATATACATAAGACAGCCTTTCTTGCGTCAAAATCGAAGTACAATGAAGTGAGCAAGAAAACCAATATAATTTGTTGGAATTTTTAATGAAAACCTGTTTAGTCCGACAATGTTTTGCTGACAAAAAGAGGTTTCAAGCAGAATGAAAAGAGCCAGTAGGCGATTGAAATCATGACAGCATCCCGATGTTTTTTATGCCCAGATCATGGCAGCAGCTCCTCTTATGTTTTCAATTTAGTTTCAAAAGAAGATGTAACTGTTCTAAACCCACCTGCAGGAAATTTCTTAGATTTTTTTCAAAAGATAGATTCATTGAGATTTGTCCGAGATTGTTAGATTTCTCGTGGAAGTCTTGAACCTACGGCCAATATTTGAAAACCTAAACTATATTGAGCTATTGGACCGCCTGAAGTCGTCGACCAGTTTGCTTTCCAGTGTGATTAGGTCTTAAAACTCAGTTGAGGTAAAAATCTGGTAAATTTGCATTAAAATAAGAAAACCGTTTAATTTAATTCTGGAATATTTGAACCAAAATGATTTTGAGTGAACCAATCAGTTCATTTCCCAATTTCAATGAAGCCCAAAAAAAATTTGAAATTTGTCAACTAAACTCATTTATTGACATCTTAAATTTAAACCTTGTTAATTACAATGCATTATTGATAGTAACCTTTTTTGCTTGTTTATTTTACACTCATCTCTATCAAAATGCATTTTACTATTTCTTTGTTATTGCCTTTTGTTCTTTTATCATTCCTATCTTATAAATTATAGCTCATATAGTTTTTGAAAATTTAAGACTACGAAATAATGTTTTGTATAACTCTTGCACCTTTTATTCAATAAAAGTTATATCGGAGGTGCTAAAAGGCAATGTTTAAGAAGATTAGAATGAGAATTGAAATGATTATTTTTAATATGTAGTGAAGTTTCTACAACCATTTATATATTGAATCAATGGCCTAATCATTTTTTTCAAGGCAATGAACGGAATCCTTGCCTACGATCCTCACATTATTAGCACTCGCTCTAATTAATTTAGCTAATAGGCCAAGTCAATTAATGACTTGGTTGAGAGATGAATGTGCATGTATATATAAGGATACAATACAATCAATCCAACCAATGCATTCCCCAGTGTGCATAAGGATACAATATAACAGCATGCATCTACTCAAAGAGGAATTTGTACCACATTAACTAGCTACATAAGATTTCATTTCCATTAGATCATCATATGCCGAGAACCAACTTAGCTTGGTACTTCTTTTACCATCTAAGGGTCATCATCAAAGTTAACCTCCACATAAGATATATCAGGATACATAAATGCCAAGTAAAGAAGAAGGCCCCTCATCAGAATTGGGACAAACAAAATCACCACCATTCTCAAAGGAATTGGTGGCAACACCAGCAGCAACAACACTAGAGATAATGCCGAAACCACCATTATGGCTAGCATAGTGAGGTATCTACGACATAGTATTCAATTGTCAAGGAGAACTAAATTGAAGTTCACTTCAAGGAGTATTCTGGCTCTTTAATCAATTCTATAATGTATAATAATTTCTATCCACTTAGAAAATTCTATTGAATTTTGATCGAGTTGATGTAGAGTAAAAAAAGTAGGGAACGATCTAAGCGAACAAGGGAAGGGATGGAAGGTATTAGAACTGGCACTATGGACTTAGGCATTAGGTTTTAGTCAAGCAGACTTATCATCTATACAAATCCTTTGAAAGAATGAAACAACAAAAGTTTCTTATATATCGTAAGTGTTCAACATTTTTTACCCTAGCAAGATCAAACCACATAACATAAATTCAAATCATGTACATGTGACATATATCCATAGTTGTTAGTGTGAAAAAAATCACTATACTATTAGTGCATAAAAAATTAATCCAAACAATAAACATGTCATACTTTATGCATCACTACAAACTACTTCAAGTTAGTTTTTGTCCCAAATGGTAATAGGTTTGCTTGCTTATTCAATATTGTCTCCATGTTAGGAAGGAAAAGCTAGTGAGGATACACATCTTGTATCTATTCTTTGACTATCTTAATTGAACTTGTTGAAGTATTGACTTCAGTAATAGATGTCTTGCACTTGGGTCAGCTGCCTCTCATTTGATTCTTGATCTCTCATACTATGATAAATTACTGTCATAAGTTTTCTATTCTACCCTTGTCTTTTGTAGACTAATGGTTGGACATTTTCTGTTCTAACCCCTTTTTTTCCCTTTTCTTTTGTGTACGCTATTTCTATGTATTTAGTATTTCATATTTCATCTTATTATGGCATTATAGGATTTCCATAAGAATATTAGGGGAGGGATTGGTGAGTGGGGGCATGTGCCCCCACTGCCTAATGGCACTGGCTTCAGTATTCAATATGTAGGCTATATTCCAAGTTGGATTTTTTTGGCCAGTAATTAGACAATTATCAACCAGCAATAAGAACCAAAAAGGGTGAAACAGAAAGCCAAATTCTTCATTTACTCTGACCGTTGAATTTGCGTTCATTCAATCATATGGCCTCTCATACATTACATGCATTCAACCAATACCATGACTTTAAGCTATAGCTAGATGTTGTTCTGCTTTTAGATGATGTAATTGGAACGAAATTACACACTAGAGGATTCGATAGCTAATAATCTTTATAATCCATCTAAACTCAAGTAGTCATCTTCTAGAATTGTTTGTACTACACCATTTTCATTTTTAATTCACTCTCACAATTATTTTCCCGTGATACTGCACTGATTATTACTTATCATTATTACTGCTATTATCTTATGGTCTTATAACAAAATGGTGCAACCCAATGTATGCAAATTTTATGAATTTCGCAAAATATTTTGATAAGCTATATAGTGGAAACAATTTGGAAATGAGCAACAATTAGAGAATGCTAATTCTGCCTACTATATTTTAAAAAAAAAAGGGTCTAGGATCAATAGAATGAGCACACTTAGAAGTCGTGAAAAAAGGAATGGTTATCAACTGGTTAACTAGCTACTGTAAGTGAAGAAACTGAAAACTAACAACAGAAATTGGCAGAAGATGATATATTATTTGATATGATTACTGTAAGACTGTGGATTGAAATATTATTTGGAAGAATTACTATAGCACATTTTGAAATACAAAGTGTACGTGATAAAAGGATTAACTTTTTGTACACCGATAGTATAGTATTTTTTTTTACACTAGCAGTTATGAATGTATGTCATATGTACATTATTTGAATTTCAAAATTGAATTCATATTATGTGGTATGATCTAAACCTGTAAATATATAAAAAACTTATTCAACATAAAAAATGTGGTTGAAAAAATAAAAAGGTGAAAAGCATATTTGTGATGCAAGTAAAATAATATTTGGTATCCAAACAGCCCATATCTCAGAAACTAACAAGAATTATTGATGTATGTTTAAGCTGCCATGGAATGGATGCCTGCTTGTCAGGCATTACATTTTTCAGCGGCAGCATTATTCAATAAGTGAAAGCATTAAAATAGGATGGATGACTGCTTTGGACACAATTATATCCAATGTATGTTTTGGCTACTATCTTAATTGTTTTCTAAAGCAAGGAATGGCTCTAACCTAATCCAATCATTTTCATCTGGAGTTTTTAAGTGAAAATCACTTCAATCTGTTCCTTATTGACTTATTATTGTCAACATTATCTGTTGATTATAAAGAATGGAGCAATAGATTTTGTTTGAATATGCATACACACACACACAAACAAAAATAAAAGGAAATGCCACATGGAATTTTTTCTTTCCACATGGACTTATTATTTATTCTGCATTCAAAGAGAAACTTAAGCTGATTTCTATTATTTTGAAAATAGTTCATGTAATAAACCACACTATACCGTTTCTCCTGTAGAATCACCTATTTTTTGACTAATAATCAATTGAACTTTTTTATTGTGTATCACACCTCTGCAAGACCATATAATACAATGGGAGCAAGACTTCCACACATAAATGGCCTCCCATGTTTGCTTCACTTGCTAGCTAGCTGACTGCTCCAAGCCAAACTGCATTGAGCCTGCGGCCTATTAAGAAAATAGATTGATAAAATGGGTCGACAGTTTATTTTTTGTGTGATTAGTTCTTAAAACTTAGTAGGGGTAAAAATCTGATTAATTTGTACTAAAATGAGAAAGCCATCTAGCTTAGCTATGGAGCAATTGAACCAAAATAATTTTTAGTTAGCAGATGGTTCATTGCCCAATTTCAATCAAGCCTATAAATTTTCAGAATTTGCCAACTAAACTCATTTAATGACATCCCAAATTTAACAATGCATAATTACCAATATGCCAGCTAAACTCATTTAATGACATCCCAAATTTAACAATGCATAATTACCAATAGTATTTATTGTTTTTGTGCCACTTGCAATGCATAATTCTACTCAAAGAGTAATTTATTCCACATTAACTCGGTAGGCACCGTTTCATTTCCATATATCATCATATGCCCAGAGTCAGATCAGACTGATACTTACTTTTTCCACCTTCTAAGGTTCATTGTCAGAGTCAACCTCGAGATAAGGTACATCAGGATGCGTAAACAATGCCAAGTAAAGAAGAAGGCCCATCATCAAAACTGGGATTAACATAATCACCACCATGGGCGGAGGAAGCGATGGCAGCATCAGCGGCAACAACGCCAAACACAATGTTGAAAGCACCATTATAGCTATACCTAGCACAGTAAGATATCCAATCATACCGTTCAATTAACAAGGAGAACAAAGTTGAAGTTCATGCCAAGGACTATTATGGCTCTTTAATCAATTCTATGATGTGCAATCATTTCTATGCATTTAAAAAATTCTATTGAATTTCAGCTGAGTTGATGTAGAGTAAAAAGAGTGGGGAATGACTTGAATGAACAAGGGAAAGGATGGAAGTAGTAGAACTGATACTGTAGATTTAGGCGTTAAGCTCTAAGCTTGATGGCTTTTGTAACAGATCTTGTAGTCAAGCAGACACGTCACCTGGCCAATTGAATAAGTAAGGACAAAGTACTTTATGGGTGGATTTGTTGTTTTTTTTCTTTTTTTTTAATTTAGTGTAAGTGGAATGTCTACGACCTCTCGCTCATATTCCCTCTTCCCATACCACTCAACCCATCCATCCCCTCCCAAGGTGGATTTATTGTACCAAAAGTTTGTTGTGTAAATCCTTGAAAGAAAGAAACAAAAAACACCTCCTACTTTATGCATCACTATAAACTGTTTTCAAGTTTGTTTTTGTCCTACTTGGCAACAGGTTTATTTACTTATTTAATTTGATTTTATTGTTAATAAGGAAAAGGGATTGAGGTTATATATTCCATATCTATTTTCCACCTATGTTAATTAAGTTTGTTGAAGTTTTGACTTGAATATTAGATGCTCTAACGTGGATCCTTAGATGTATATCATTTGATTCTTTGATCTCTCATATTACGATGGATTATTGTTATAGGCTTTTTGTTTTACCCTTATCTTTTGTACATTAATGGGAGTCCCAACCTTATTTTGTGTATGCTATGTCTATGTATTTACTATTTTATGTTCAAGGAAAACCAAGAAAAAGTAGACTTCAAGGGTTTTAGTTAATTATCATCTTTATTTGATTTCTATTGCACTACTATGCCTGCTAACAAGTATGTTTGCATTAATAAAGCATAAAGTTTGCTTCTTAATGTGACATTTTTTATATTTGTCAAAATTAAGCTTGTCACAAAGGATATATACCATAGGAAATGACACCTATAACATCCCCCTTAACTCTTTTTTAGGTAGTTCTTTTTACAATAGAAAATTTATTTTAATACTGTACACATATGCTGAAACGTACTAGTGGTTGTGCCTTGAATATATTAAACTTGAACAAAAGGTGAGGCATCCTCGTTACTTAATTTAACTCTTTCTATTTTTCTCTTGTTTTAATTTTCATCAAAAACTTCCCAACATTCCACTTATATTTAAAAAAAAATCCTCTTTTCCTATTAATTGCAAATCTTCCAAAAAAAAAAAGAAAATCTTTCCTTTTCATGCATTAGTATTATTTTTTCTAGCAAAAATAGCACATCTGAAGTTCGTGCATTATCACTATTACAATACTAAGGGGAAAACCTGCGCAATGCGCAGGTAGGGGGTGCCTGTGTGTGAAATTGTATTTACAATTTTTTATTAATGAGAACTATAATAATCTGTAGCATAAATTTTAACTTTACAATCACTGATAGAAGCATTTGAAATACTATATGAAATTAAAGAAACAACTTAAAAAAGCAAATAACCAACTCTAGTGCTTAAGAGTATAATTAGGTACCATTCTCTATTCCACATTTATGAAAGTAACAGCACCGATCAAGTGAAGACACATATTGATTTACATTGCTCTAAAATCAACCTTCTTTCTCTCAAATTCTTTTCCACTTCTATTTTTTCTTTTCTTTTTTTTGTCATTTAGCAACCTTCGCTGCAGGTGGACAAGACTTTGGCTGCAAGAACTAATTGCTAGCAGTGTCCAACATGAACTTGAGGCCTCCATATTTCTTCCTCTTTAGCTAGAATTCCAATCATTTTATTCTTTGGATTCTCATCATTTCTCTATTCACTGAAAGCCATAGAGAAGAAGCATCTCTGAGAGAAAGAAGCAAGAGATGTGTTACAAGAATCTAAATATGAGTCCTAAAAAGTAACAAGAAAAAAGATGAAATCAAAAGTCTAAACATAACTAATTTCAGAGCACAATTAGAAGCCAGTGTTCATATAATCACTTAAAAGCAACTAAATTTGACTAATTATAAACCCAATTGTGACAGCCCCACCTTCCCCTAAGGCTAACCAAAGGATTCAACAAGCCGCCTACCCAACTCTCGCTAAGACTCGCTCACACAAACGATCACTAAAACATCAAACTAAAAGTTTAATCACAAATCTAAATCAAACTATAACTCATAAATTCATTACTCAAACCTTACAATCCCAAAATACATAAAGTACTTAATCTTACATTCAAGTTTCACAATGCAAAATGTTAACCCAAAGTTCAAATTTCTCAAGTCATATACAAACATAAACCCTAGTTCTAATGGTTGGCGCTTTCGCTTGAGTTCTCGGTCTCTGCTAAGGAAAACAAATTTGAAAGAATGAGCTAAAAATCCAGTGAGTTCCAAAAGGCATGCAAAGTACATAACACATATGAGATTCTCACTCCAAATTCATATTTAGAAATAAACAGATAAAGAAAATAATTAACAGTACAAAGGTAGGATACGGGTAGCCCTCAGGGGATAAGGTCCTCGATGCTGGAGCACGTTCATGGACTAGTGCACAAATTACGTAGTTGACACTCCGTCAACTTTCACATACAAAACCAAGTAGACAACCACTTACTCCTTTCTATATTAAACCCCTGCCCACCTCACATAAACTTATATATTTGTGTATTGCTCTTCAACAGGGACAAGGCCATATGCCAAGTCCAGAACACACAATTTATCTCATAGCCCAAGGTTGTTAAATCTCCTCGACCTGGGCCTTCCCAACGGCTCAAGTCGATAACTTACCAAGGGGATTAAGTATTTTCGAGAATAATAATTACAAAACACATCACATCACATCATATATTCAAAACAGAATTCACATCATATCAAAAGTCAAGAGGTTCAAAACGTACTTGAAATGTCACAACAACACTTTTACAAAAATTTACCATTCAAATAGGAATAAGTGCGATAAAGTACACACTACTCCATTTGATGGATCAAAAATCAGATTTTCACATCAAATCACTTAATCAATCATATTCCAAATTAAATTCACATAATCAAGTAACATGCATAGAAACTCACCAAAGTAGCAATGTTCGGTTTCCAAGTTGGAATTTGGTTCAAATCCTTCCCCACTTCCTATAATCAAGTAAAAGGAAGAAATAAATTTCGCCTCACAAATAGCGAAACTAACTCAAAAAGATTATTCATTTGTTTTATCAAAATTCTTCATAAAATTCCTCTAACTTTACTCGAATGAAAAGTAGTCATTCGAGTCTAACGTCATATTAAGAGATTCCATTTTCAAATTGAGACATCAAATAACCAAACCACTCTATCGAGGTACTCCATTCCCACGACTTCTAAATTTTTAGTATAATGAAATAAAGTGAGGCATTTCATCTCGAAAATCACTCATTCGAATTTAAACTCAACACTAAACTTTAGTCAAGGTCTTAACACATTTTTACTTCAATTTTTACCAACTCTCGACACATGAAAGTCATGAAAATAATCAAAACTTTTTAATTGCTCAAATCTGTCCAAGTAACACTTTTATTCAAAAATTAGTGAAAAACTCAACTTTTCACCTTTCAAAATACAAGATTCAATTCTCGTCAAACTTATACTTATAAACAAACATAATACATATTTATTTAGGCAAATCTGGCCAAGAAATATCTTAAAATTTCAAAATCAAAAGTTAAAACTTTCTAACCATATGTTCGGCCAGCCCTCTTTATTTTTCTTCAAAATTTTCAACATAAATCCTACATTCTAACCACAAAATAATCCCATCTCATAAACAACAAACACAACCACAATCAGGTCCTCAAGTCCGCTACCTAAAAGTCACCTCAAGTCCGCTACCTAAGTTGGGAATTCAAGAGCCCAACTCAAATATTCCAAATATAAACATTTCTAACAAAATAAATCGTAGATCTGACAAATTTAGCTCTAATAAGGTTAAAGCTAAGGGTTTTGAGTGTTATACCTCAAGATCTATTCAGATCTAGCAAGATCAAAGAGGATCTAAGGAAGTTCCACCCACGGATGATGTCCTAAGCTTCGACACCTTGAGATTCTTCAAGTTTTTCCACAGATCTGCTTGCTTGAATTTGATTTCTTCCTCAAAACCCAAGAACAAGGAGATAACAAGAACAAAGAAACTTTCTTCCCCTTTCCTTCCTCTCTCACACACTCGGACCACACTCCTTCTCTCTCTCTTTCTCACGGCTACCAAGGGAAGAAGAAGACACAAGAGTAGTAGCTTCAATGGAGTCTTCAAGTTTCAAGGATGGAGGATGAAGAAGATGAACAAGAAAACCCTCAACTATTCTCCCTCTCTTTTCAGCCCTCTCTCTCTCTCTCTCTCCCTCTCTCACGGCAGCTCCAAGAAGGAAGAGGAATGTCTTCAATGGAGACTTGAAACTTCAAGAAATTTAAGGAAGAAGAAATTGAAGAAACAAAGTTGAGCTCTCTCTCTTTTTCTCTCTCTAAGCTCTCGGCCTCCCTCTCTCTCTTGAGTTCTAAGAGTGGCTGAAAATGACGCAACAAGAAGCAAGAAAGATGGCTTTTAAGGGATAAAAGTGTAGTCTTCCATGATTTAGAGAAAAGTGGTCAAACGACCACTTTTTGTCACGTCAAAGCGTGACACTCTAACTTTTACTGTCTTATCTCATTCCGACACTATCCAACCTTAAATATATCTCTGTAATATCTCTACATAAGCTCAGTTTCATCTTAGAGTCACTATTCACACTTCGGAACAAAAATTAATGCTTAAACTGGCCGAAACCAAACACCGGCAAATAATTCTCAAAAATTTCTCTAAATTGGAAAATAATAACTGAAAACATAAATTCACTAATATTTTAGTGAATAATTATAATACAAATATTATTATGCATTTTTAAAATAAAATTAGAATTTTGAGACCCTCACACCAATGCTAAAGCTACTGACCGTATTAAAGATTTATGCAATAAAGTTAGGTTTAAAAAATAAATTTAGTCTGGCATATAAAGGAAAAACAATTATGGGAGAAATTAATAGGTTAAATTATAGAATTACAATTACAACAATGTAAAATTATCTGCAGACAAATATGTAAATCTATTCATTGTAATCTAAAATATACCCAAAAAGAGAGCAGAAAAAATATCAATGAACTCATCTCAATTATAAAGAGAAGTCATACCTACGTCCAAACATCACAAAAGAAATTAGTTTGATTTCAGAAACTCACGATATATACAAAGCCTAATAAAAGCACAAGAGAGAAACGGCTGAAGAAGGTTAGCCGTTCATTCAACGTGGAGGAGTGATTAAAGTAATGGCTGTGCAGAGAATGAATAAATAAATTGATTACAATTGCAGTTTATGGCTGAGCATTATATCCATGAAGAGGCAAACTCTACCAATAAGTGAAAACCCAATTTCTTAAGAGTATTTAATAGTAATTAATAGTAGTTAAGGAGCACTTAATTGTATTTAAACAATTGTCTACAACTAATGTCTCATAATAGAGAATCAAAAAAGACTATTTTACCCTCAAAGAGATAGAAGAAAACAAAGCCCTAAACTCCTTCTTATTTAGTTATAAGGACATACAACATGAACAAATACGGAATGAGTTACATATAAAATAATTAAGTTGTTTTCAGAAAGTTAATTATTATAGTGTTTTTTCTTATAAAAATTGTTATTCTATCAGTCAAGTTTCCTATAAGGATCCCTATATGTTTCAGAGTTAGATTTCAATTTTCTTTACCATAATTTGGATTTGCTGCCTTATCTTTGTGACTTGGAGGTGCCATTAGTTTTAGCCCGTATATAGGTGCATTGAGATTTTCTTCAAATAAAAGTAACTCATCTATCTTCCTTTTCTAAGAAAAAAATAACAAGACAATAGTTCAATTTTAAGACATTGAAGGGAATTAAAGAAAAAAAGGTTTAAACTTTTGCATGGTCCTGTGGGAGATGTTTGAGTTTTGATTGGAAAAGATCAAGATTAATATGGTGTACATCCTTACAATTTAAGTTCTTTTAGTTTAAAAGCAAGAAAAGAAGTTTACTGAATCACCTTTGAATCCTGTTTTTACTTTATTAAACTAGTTTTGCCCGCTATACAACTAGGGGTAATATAGATATGTTTATTCTTCCTAATTCATTAATGAAGAAAATTGAAGGTGTATTAGTTGCATTCTCTAGTCTGAGGCAGATAGAACCGGCATCAATACTAAAGTAGTTTGGAGAGATGTTACCTAGACCTATTAAGGTAGGGGACTAAACGTTCAAAACTAATTTGATTGGAACAAGACTTTTATATCAAAACATTTGAACATTTTTCCCCATAAAAAAAGACTGTGTGTGGATTAGGTGGGTCATATGTTTTTGCCCTCAGGAAAATCCTCTCTGAGCTGTTAGAATTTCTAATGACTATTTGTTAGGTCTGGTCCCAAAAATTGACCAAAAAGTATAATAGGGCTCTTGACAACCCAACAAAAACAATAATATACCAAATAAATCAAACAGAGAGACACCACATTTATGTGGTTCGGTCAAACGACCTATATCCATGGGGGAAAGGGTAGCAGATTTACTATAACAAAAGAGAGGATACAAAATGTTGGGAAATAATTTCTAAACCCAAAAGCACCCAAACAGAAAGCACAAAAGTGTCAAAATAGCACAAAAGGCTTAACAGGCCAAACGCCCACAAACTTGCTCTTTTGGTTTGATGTCTAATAAAAAATCTCTTTTATATTGGAGCATGGGCCCCCCTTAAAACTCTCTTAGATTGTTGCCCTTGGCACATGAACTAATGCTATTGGCACGTGGGGCGGTACCCTTGGTACCCTTCAAATTCATTTAAATCCACTATATTTATAATGACCAAGAGAAGAGACTTTTTTGTAAAATATCTGATGTGGGATACAAATCCATACGTAACACTGTTCATGGAGTTGGAGAAGAATACTTCGACTAAGACTTGCTAATCTAACCCTTAGAATCCGATCAGCATTCTCTCTGAACATTTTGCTCCGTTATTGATAAGATCTTTTGGTTGTCATTATCACTGTTTTTCGTCTAGCACATATCTAATACATGCTGATAAGTCAATATTTTGCTTGTTTATAGTAAGATTAATTATGTAGTTTTCGTGTGTTTTAGTCAGTTTAATGGCTAATGAACTAGGGTTTCTATTGAAATTCTGCATTTTGTGGTTTAAATAGAAAAGTGCATTTTTGTGGATCAATTGTGACGACCCACCTCTCTCCAGGGCGCACCCTAGGGTATCAGCGACCGCCTGCCCAACTCTCGATAGGACTCACTCACTCAGTCATCAGATAACTTATCAAACTAAAACTCCGGACTTAATATACAAGGTACAATACTTAACAAATTCACAACTCCCAAATGCAAATTCATAGTACATCAATCATTCATCCATACAATCAAGTTCTATTATACAAAAGTTCTCAACATTCATAATTCTAAACTCTTCAAAAACATCAAAATAAGAAGAACCCTAGTCTTAAGGGTCGGCATCTTCATCAGGGATCTCATATCCTGCTAAGGAAAACAAATAAAAAGGGTGAGCTAAAAATCTCGTGAGTTCCCAAAATCATGCAATTCACATAACACATAAGAACATTCACTCAACAAGATTTCACTTGAATCTAAATCAGATAAGAAAGCATTTAACAATACAAGTATGGATATGGGGCTCTCAGGAGCCAAAGTCCACGTCGCTTGTCCACGAACCAGTAGTTGACACTCCGTCAACTGTCACTATCACCATGTAGAACTCCACTTCCCTTTTACTCCTCCAAAACCCCACCGTTCTCCAAACAAGCAGTTCAGTGGTTAACAGTACAGTAGGTAACAGTTCAGTGGGTTGACAGTACAGTGGGTAACAGTTCAGTGGGTTAAGTACTCTCCATGAGGGACAAGTCCAACGCCCAGTCCAGAGTACTTTTATTTCAGTTCAGTCAGTAACAGTGGTTGGTTGCTCTTTTAGGAGACAGGTTCGGTTCCAGAACTCAATCTCGAGCACAGTACAGTGGTCTAAGCCACTGGGCTTTGTGACATTGAAATAATCGTATGGCTCTTCCCTTTCTTCTCGACCTAGACCTAGCCTCTGGCTCGAGTCAAAGGGTTCACCGATAGGTCTCAGGCATTTCCTGACCTTTACAAACACATGCAGTCACTAAGTGGAACTGTAACAGTCATTCATTTCAGTTTGCATTCACTTTAAAGCATTTTCATAATCGGTTTACTTAGATAAGGGTAAATGAGATAAAGTACACACTACCCTATCTGAGATCTCAAAACTAGGTTTCACAATACAATCACAACAGGAAACATCATTACAGTCATTTCACATAAACACATAACAGGCATGGAAACTCACCAAAGTAATAAGGCTCAGCCTCTACGTATGGGTCGAATTCACTTTCCTCCTCAAACCCTAAACAAGTAAAAACAGTAGTTGAGAATTCTGTTCTTTCATTCATTAATCAAAACAACTCATTTCCATCTTTTTAGTTTTCAATCAATGTTTTCCCAAAAATTCTCTCAAGGGAACACTTTCATTTCAAATACGATGTTTCGAACGAATCTTTGAAAAATCACCATCTCATTTCAAAAACCACACGTTACCAATGTACTCACTAAGCACTTTTCCACATTTTCTTTAATAAAGCACTCAGGTGAAAATTATCAACCCAAAATCACTTTTAAAACAAACTCAACATTCCCTTCTTGAAAATGCTTTAATATAACTTTAAAACACTTTAAACCATAACCTTTCTTACAAAATTCATTAAAGGAAACCATAACACTACAAAACCCTCAAATGACATTTTTCACCCAATTTTCGTGAGAAATTCCATTCTTTATCTTTTCAAAAAGTCATACACCAATAAATGTACGTATCATATATTTTCTTAAACAGAAATTCATCACAACTGAATACAAAATTTCAAAATCAAACATAGAAGTTTTCAAGTGTGGTTTCGGCCATTTTAATCATTTTTCCTTCAAATTTTTCAACAACTAAAACCCTAATTTCTAACCATATCAAGGCAAGTTCACAAATAACAATCAAATTCCCAATCAGGTCCTCAAGTCCGCTACCTAGAGGTCACCTCAAGTCCGCTACCTAGGTTGGGATTTCAAGAGCCCAATTTCATCTTTTCAGATGAGATCATTTCTTTCAATATTAATCATAGATCTACACTAATTAATACTAATAAGATTAGATCTACAAGATTCGAGGCTTATACCTCCGGATCTATCAAGATCTAACGAGATCCGGCAAGATCCAATAAAATCCCTCAAGCTTTCCTTCAAGAAAGTTGCTTCCAAGCTAGGTGACTTCCAAAACCCTCGATCCTAGCCCAAGATCTTCAAAATTCGTCGAAAATATCCGTCACCAAGTTCAACCTCGAGCCCAAGATGATCACCCAAGCTTTTCTTTCCTTCCTTTTTCCTTCAAGAACTTCGGCCCTCACTCTCTCTCCTCTCTCCTTGGTTCGGCTGAAATGGAGGAAGAAATCAAGCCTCAATCAATCATCAAATCTTCACAAACTCATGTTATTTGTGGGAAAAAAAAAAAGAAAATGGAAGATCAAGCCTACTTACCTCTTGTTTTATTCCAAGAATTTTGGCCCAAAGCTCCTTCTCTCTCTCCTCTTTCTCGGCTGCTAGGAAGGAAGAAGATGATGGTGGTTGATGAGTTTTGAAGCTCCAAGAAGATTGAATCAAGAATGGAAGAACTTGGAAGAAAAATCTCTCCCTCTTCCTTGCTCTCTCTCTCTCGGCTCCCTTATCTCTCTATCCCCTCAAAGTTCAGCTGAAAATGAAATGAAAAGGTTGCAAGAAGTCAAGCCTTTTTTATGAGGGCCTCAAAAATTTGAATTTATTTCTAAAATGCATAATAATATTTATATTGAGTTATTTATTGAAATATTAGTGAAAATATGTTTAAAGTGATTATTTCTCAATTTAGAGAATTTTATACGAATTGTTTGCCGGTGTGTGATTTTGGCCAAATTTTAGCGTTAAAAATTGTTCTGACGCTTGAATAGTGACTTGGACTTGAAATCGAGCATATGTAGTGATATTTTGAAAATATTATTATGGTGAGACAGTGTCGGGATGAAAGAAACCAGTGTAAGTTAGACTGTCGCGTGTGACGCGACATAAAGTGACATAAAGCACTTTTTCCCTTAAAATAGGGAAAAACACTTTTAGGCATTTAAAAGCCTTGACTTCTTGGCCTCCTTAAGCTTCATTTGCTGCTGCAAAAATCTGGAGTAGAGAGAGAAAGGAGAACCGAGAGAGGGCTTGAGAGAAAGAGAGAAAATTGTCTTCAAAATTTCCTTCCATTCTTGATCCAATCTTCTTGAAACTTCAAACACCAACAATCACCATCATCTTCATCATCCTAGCAGCCGAGGAAGAGGAGAGAGAGAAGGAGGTTTGGGCTGAAATTCTTGGAAGAAAACAAGAGGTAAGTGGGTTTGATCTTCCATTTCCTTTTCTTCCTACAAATAACATGAGCTTGTGAAGAGTTGATGATGATTTTGTGGCTTGATTTCCATCTCCTCACTTCAGCCGAACCAAGGAAAGGAGAGAGAGAGTGAGGTCCGACTTTTTGGAAAGGAAAAAGGAAGGAAGAAAAGCTTGGGTGATCATCTTGGGCTCGATCTTGGACTTGGTGACGGATATCTTCGACAGATCTTGAAGATCTTGAGTTGGGTTCGAGGATCTTGGAAGTCATCAAGCTTGGGAGTAACTTTTTTGGAGAAAAGCTTGAGGGATCTTGTTGGATTTTGCCGGATCTCGTTGGATCTTGACAGATCCGGAGGTATAAACCTCGAATCTTGTAGATCTAGCTTTATTAGTGTTGATTAGTGTAGATCTGTGGTTTATATTGATATAAATGATATCATCTGAAAGATGAAGTTCGGCTCTTGAAATCCCAACCTAGGTAGCGGACTTGAGTAGCGGACTTGAGGACCTGATTGGGAAATTGATTGTTATTTGTGAATTTGTCTTGATATGGTTAGAAATTAGGATTTTTGGTTGATTGAGAAATTGAAGAAAAATGTATGCTACGGCCAAAACCCATGCCTGGTGATTTCAATGTTTGAATTTGGAATGTCGAGAATGTTCTCGAAGAGTTTTACTTTTTGAGAAAAAAAATGTGTATATTGTTCAAATTGTGAGTGTATATGTGTGTGAGTGAGTGTTTGGATTTTAAAAGGGTAAAAAGTGTAGTTTTCATGAAATCTGAGTGAAAAGTGCTATTTGACTGAATTTGAACGTTTTACTATATTTTGACTAAATTCTGGGGATTTTGAATACAATGACTTGGTATAAAATGTTTTGTACTAATATGGAAGTTTTGATTAAAAGTGAACATCGATCGGGTTGTGTAAAAATAAATGTTGAGGTGTGAGACCTCACTTAAATGTTTTGTGATAGTGAACGTGCTTGTAGTGCCAATGAGTATATCGGTGAGATGTTTTCTTTTAAAATGATAAAGTGATTTTTCCAAGGGAATTTATTTGGAAATTGAGCTATGTGAAATGAATACTTTTCCTCGAGAAAGTTTTGAAAAAATTATCATTTGAAACTAAAAAGTGAAATTGAACTGTATTAGTAAATGGAAAAGATTGAAGTGAATCTTATTGTTTGTTTTAAATTATTTTAGGGAGTGTGCAAGGTGGTGATTTTGAACCTTACGTGGAAGCCGAACCCTACTTCGGTGAGTTTCCATGCTTGTTTCGTGTTTACGTGCAAATGTTTGTAAATGAATGTATTGAAGTGATTGTTATGTGAAAATTGACTTTTGAACCCTCTAATGGGGATGGTGTGTACTTTATCGCACCTACTCCATTTGAGTGAAAGTGATTGTGAAAGTGACTTGAAGTGATTGATTGTAAAGTGTTTTAAAGTGTATTATAGTGATTGCATGTGGTTGGAAAGGTCAGGAAATCCCTGAGACCTATAGGTGAACCCGTCAACTTGAACCGGAGGCTAGGCCTAGGTCGAGGCGAAATGGAAGAGCCATAGGGTTACCTAAACGTCACAAAGCACAGTGACTCAGACCAGTAATACATGCTCGGAACTTGGTTTTTAAACCAGTCTCCAAAAGAGCAACAACCCAGTGAAGTGAATTGAAAATGTACTCTGGACTTGGCGTATGGACTCGTCCCTAATGGAGAGTACTCAAATAAAGTGAAGTGTTTCAAAGTGAAGTATACTCGAAACTTGTCTCGAGAAGTGAAAGTGCAATGTACACTATCAAAGTGAAGTGAAAAGTGTTTGGCGTGCGGGCCCGGTGGGGGTTTGGAGGAGTAAGGAGAAAGAGAAGTTCTACATGGTAATAGTGACAGTTGACGGAGTGTCAACTACTAGGTTCGTGGTTCGTGGGCAAGTTTCGTGGAATTTGGCCCCTGAGGGCCCCCGTATCCTACATTGTATTGTTAATTGCTTTTCTATCTATTTATATTGCAAGTATTCTTGCGAAGTGAAATTGTTTATGTGTTAAGTGACTTGCATATTTTTTTTTGGGAACTCATGGGCTTTTTAGCTCACCCTTTCCATTTGTTTTCCTTAGCAGGAAATGAGCAACCAAGTGGTGGTGCCAACCCTTGAGATTAGGGCTTTCATATGTTTTGATATGTATTTTGGAGAATTATGAATATTGCCCCTTTTGTGGACTCTTGTATAATGGAATCATGTATTTATCGAATTGTAATTGGGATGTTATGTATTTGTAAGACATTGTACTCTTCTGTATTGTATCCAGGGTTTTAGTCATTAAGTATTATTGAACAAGTGAGGGAGTGAGTCCTAGCGAGAGTTGGGCAGGCGGTCCGCCGACCCCTTTGGTCCGTCTTAGGGGAAGGTGGGGTCGTCACATTTTTAATGGCAAAAAGTGTTTTTCGTTGTTTCAGGGGAAAAAGTGCTTTTTGGCACTTTATGTCGCGTCGCTCGCGACAGTCTAACTTACACTGCTCTAGTCCATTCTGACACTGTCCAAACTTATTATTATCCTCAAAATATCGCCACTTATGCTTAATTTCAATTTAAAGTCACTAATTACGCTCCGGTAGAAAATTAGAGACCTAATTTGGCCAAAATCGCACACCGGTAAATAAATCGTATAAAATGTTATAAATTGGAAAATATTCAATTTAAACACAATTTTACTCATAAATAAATGAATAAACACAATATAAATAGTATTAAGCATTTTTAAAATAATTTTGAATTTTCGAGGCCCTCACATTAATGTGGTGAAATGTTCATGTTTTTGTAGGATTGCTTGTTCAATTATCAAATGAGATGAAAATGTGGATATTTGCCAAGAAGCTTGGAAGAAAAATTGGAAAATGCAAATTGCAATTCAATCAACGAGGAATCAAAGGGATAAAAGTCGGAGCAATTAACGCGTCAATTTCATGACAAAAAGCTCAGAATTTGCAAGTTTTAAGTAGAGTCGCGAGGCAAAACGCGAACCAACAAGTGAAAATTTCAAATAGCTCGCAAATCCCTCTCACAGGAGCCAGGGGACCGGATCCGCGATGTGATCCGCGAGGCAGCTATACCATGATTCACTTTGCGTGTAAAATTGGGTGAGGAATGAGAAATTGAATTGAGCTACTAGAAATTATGGTATGATTACTCTCTTTTACTTAAAGTAAAAGTGAACATTGCACAAAGCCATGAAATTAAAGCACAAGAGATAAGTAAGGAAGAAGGAATCTTATTCAATTTCTTGAAGTTGAATCCATAAACTTCTTCACAAGTTGATCTCCCAAATACAAAGTGCAAGATTCCTCACAACTTTCACTTTTACTCTCTTTAGAAACTACAAACTAAGAACTAGAACTGAACTAATGAACTAGAGCTATTCTCTAGTCTTTTTTCTCTCTTCAATGGAATTTTTTATGGAATCCTTGAATTGTATACAAAAGGCCCTATTTATAGAAGATTTCAACCATATGCATCCAAAATTATGTCATGTGAATACAAGACAAATTGGCCTTCAAAAGTCAAGGAAAATGGCTTCTTAAATTTCTTTGTCTTCATGCATTTGAATCCTTTGAATTTCAATCCCAAATGAGTTGTAATGTTGAAGCAAATTGTGTTTTGAATTAGAAATGAGTTGTTTCTTCAACTTCACAAGATTCTTCACGCAGCTTTCATTGAAATTCTTCTGAAAATTGCGCTGGAAGTGAGCTGAAAAACTGGAATTCGGCTACAACTTGCAGCTGTCATTTTCTGACGATCTGCGATGCAGATCCGCGAGGCAGAGGCTCGCGGATCACATCGCGGATCCGGTCCCCTGGCTCCTGTGAGAGGGATTCGTGAGCTATTTGAAATTTTCACTTGTTGGTTCGCGTTTTGCCTCGCGACTCCACTTGAAACTTGCAAATTCTGAGCTTTTTGTCATGAAATTGACGCGTTAATTGCTCCGACTTTTATCCCTTTGATTCCTCGTTGATTGAATTGCAATTCGCATTTTCCAATTTTTCTTCCAAGCGTCTTGGCAAATATCCACATTTTCATCTCATTTGATAATTGAACAAGCAATCCTACAAAAACATGAAGATTTCACCGCATTAATCCACAAAAATGCACTTTTCTATTTAAACCACAAAATGCAGAATTTCAATTGAAACCCTAGTTCATTAGCCATTAAACTGACAAAAACACACGAAAACTACATAATTAATCTTACTAAAAACATGCAAAATATTGACTTATCACATGCAGGCAAGATTAAGTTCACACGCTTGTATTTATAAGAATTAGACAGTGGAGCTTGTTACACTAATTGTACATAGACTAGCAGATATGGATGCAAGTCATATGTACAAGAATGGTAGTCCAAATTTAAATTGAGATTAGGTGGCATGAATCTATAACTGCTAATATATACATAGACCGTATATATAAGATTAATCCTTCTTGTTAATCCACACTCTATATGAGTTTTAATGCTAATATTAGAACTCATTTGAAATGTACAGCAAATACCCACCTAGGTGTACCACTGCTTTCATGTGCCCACTCCTTAGGCTTCACTTCTTTCCTTTCCATTAATGAATAGCAAATTTCTTTGTCTATCCATCAACTAGTGTGAAGTAAGATGGGTGATCAAGCAACCCCAAATGCTAAAGCCAAATAAATACACAAGTCAAGTACCAGGCATCAATGGGATTAACCATCATCAACCACAATCACAAGTCAAGTGTTTCATCCATCCCCAAGCAAAAGATTAGCTAGACATAATGAAAATATCTACAAAAATGAAGCATAGGTCACTCATATAATCATACACAATGTAACAAAATCTAAAGAGGAAAGGAAAGAGATTGCTCATTCATATAGAAGAAACAAGCGCTCCACCAACAACTCCTTGTCCTTGAGTCCATTGCATCAAGATTACACAAGGATTTCTCCTAATCCTTGACCTCCTTGGAAGGTTACAAAAGAAAAAGGACAACAATGTAACTCTTATTCCTACTCCTACCACTACTACATCTAATAAAGCCTACATTTTGCTTGAGAGGGAAAATGGTTCTCTCTCTCAAAAGCTCTCTACACATTCTAAAACTAACGAGAACAAAAAGCTTTCCAACTAAGTTTACTCCCATTTATTGTCTTGCAAGATACAAAAGTGCAATACCAAAATAATTGTAGCTTATGTCTTGAGGTCAATATGATGTTTCTTGAAGTTTACTAGGCCAAATAGAAAGTTTATTGAGCCCTAAAATAGCAGCAAAAGCATCCATCAAGTGTCATGAAATGTGTGAAGTGATAGGTGGCTGTAACTTGCCCAATTTTTCTAATTTTCTGGAAAACAATCGAGGGCTAGATTACAGAGGACATACGCTGGATCGTGAACCAGATTGTTGTCCTGTTCTTAGCCATTAGAAGTTGCTCTCTACCTTGATTCTGGCTTAGAATCCGTTGCTGCACAAGTGAATCTGGGGCTGGATTTGCTTCTTGCTACCAAATTAATGGCCAAATATCTCTATAAAAAAAGTAGAATCAGCTTTTGTGCAAAACACAAACATTGTAGCCCTTTAAGTTAGCTTTCCATTGGCACAAGAATCAAGTTATTTCAAGATCTGAATGCTAAGTTACAATTGAAAAACTAAAGACTGGTCTGCAGACTCCTTTAGATCTTCATAGCAGAAAGTACTTAAGTAATTTAGATATTTGGCTATGAAAACATAAGAACTGGATTTCAATATCTTCTTATGAATTGTAGATGATTAGCATTGGCTTTAAAATGCATTAAGAATCATCTCAATCCAATCTTTGTAGCCCAAGTTATAGCCAAAATGCCTAAATGTTTCATTCTTGTTCATTCTTCTCTACCTTGATCCTTCATTATGCTTCCTTTTTTAATTTTCTGCACTTCATGTCACTCAACATTGATTTCAATTTATCAAGGAAACACTTTAATTATCTTCTAATCATCCTCAAAAGTGCCTCTGATGCATTAATACCAACAAAGCCATGAAGTTTTTGCAAGTACACTAACATAATTACAAGTGATTTCATGAACTTCCTTCCAACGCAATTTCATGACAAACTTAATGTTGGTCCCGAATGCAACCAAAGAGGGGTAAATATGGTAGTTTAACAAGACAAGTAAATATGCAAGAATTCACCCAATAAACCAAGCACAAACAATTCCTCAAGTGTGCACAAAGATACGTCAAATTAATCGCAATAAAAATGTCACAATTGAGCAATAAAGAAAGGAGATATAGAAAGAATTGCAAACCAAATTTCCAAGTTGCACGGAACTTGGACAAAATCCACTAGTAGCTTCTTCAATTGTTGGTGAAGCTAACCAACTTGTACAAGTGAATGTTCACTCCTTCCTCACCCTAAAAGACTTTAGTTGAGCCAAGGAGTTTTATAACTATCCTAGTTAACCCTCAACAAGCTACAATTGAAAACTCACTCAACCAATTAAGAACTACTATTACAAGTGAGGCAACATTTACCAAAGTTTTACTCTTCCTATTGAGTAACCTCACAAACCCCACTTTTCCCACACCTATACAACAAACAAAGAATATTTCTACCCAAATATTTCACTTGTAAGCTTGTATTTCATGTAGGCAAAAGTCTCTTATCCTCTTGAACTTGTGAGTAGTTATAAAGTGTGAGAAATGGCCTCGAGATGCTCTCCAACAGTCAAAAATATGGCTGTTAAAAAATAGCCGTTGGAGCTATTGAACGTCTGATACAATGTTATGCATCCGGTGCCATCGTCCGAAAGGTTCTTCTCAACGTCTATCGGATAGCCGATGGGTTTTGTGTGTCCGATGGAGTCTGCGTCCGATGCTGGTCAGAGAGCTTGGATTTCATCTTTAATTCTATCGGACATCCGATGATATTGATATGCGATAGGAGTGTCCAATACTTCCCTTGTCTATCGAACGTCTGGTACTTCAGTTTGAGCATCCGATAGTAGTTCTTTTAGGAGTTCTCAATCTTTATCGGACGTCCGGTACTAGCTTTCAAGCGTCCAATAAGTTAAAACCTTCTCAATTCATCTTGAATTGATTTCTTTTCTTTTCCAATGAATCAAGGACCTGTTCTAACATAATTATCACATAAAAATATTAGTCCAAATCATTTTGTTTTGTTATCATCAAAACTTAGGATCAATTCCAACACTTAAGTATTTGCAAGCTCAAAACCTCTCAATATGCATCAAAAATGCCTAGGACAACCCTCAAAATGATAGGCACAAAAGAGAGTTATCAAAGAGAGTTTCAATTTTGATCCCAAACTTTTGGAGCATAAGCAGTTCTAGTCCCTAAAATTTGGATAAAAGCAAATATAATTCCAAATATTTCAATTCCAAGCACATTGAGTCCAATTGATCGATTTGTACCAATTGCTAGTAGAATCAAATCATGCCCAAATCATGGCAGCTTCTCCTTTTATGTTTCCAATTTAGCTTGAAAAAAAGATGTAGCTCTTCTTACCTCGAATGCCGGAAAATTCTTAGATTTCTTTTAAAAGCTAGATTCATCGAGATTCAGCCACAACCTTCAAATATTGAAGAAAAGGCCTATGCTAGGCGTTGAACCTGCAAGCCAATGTTTGAAAACCCAAACTGTATTGAGCAATTAGAACAGTTGAACGTGTCGACCCATTTGCTTTCTAGTGTGATTAGATACTAAAACTCAATGGGGGCAAAAATCAAGTTAATTTCGATTTAAATTGAAAAAACTGTCGAGTTTAACTATGAAACAAAACTTTTGAACCAAAACGGTTTTGAGTGAATTAATTAGTTCATTGCCTAGTTTCAGTCAAGTC
The DNA here is from genome assembly GCA_013103745.1 of Gardenia jasminoides. Lineage (NCBI taxonomy): Eukaryota > Viridiplantae > Streptophyta > Magnoliopsida > Gentianales > Rubiaceae > Gardenia > Gardenia jasminoides. Next base: position 10,576,358 of record CM023098.1, on the reverse strand, counting down.
CACAAATTTTCAAAATTTTTTACTAAACTCATTCAATGACATTCCAAATTTAAGCCTTATCAATTAAAATGCACAATTGACAATAGCACTTATTGCTTTTGTTCCATTTATCCCTCTAAAATTGCATTTTACTGTTTCTCTTTTCATTGCCTTTTATTCTTTTATCATGCCTATGTACATATTATAACTCATATAGTTTTTCAATAGTTAAAACTAGAAATAATGCTTTATATAACTCTTTTACCTTCTATTCAATTAAAGTTATTTTTAAGATTTTAATAAGCAATATTTAAGAAGATTAGAATGAGGATTGAAATGATTATTTTTAACACGGCAGTTAAGGTTTTATAACCATTTACATATTTTATATTTTTAATATCAATTAACAATATTTATGATATATTTGTCCTGCCAACTTTTGAACCAATAATCCTCTGACCCAGTCATTCTTTCAAATTAATGAACAATTTGGGTTTCAAATCCTTGCCCACGAACTTCTCATGCACTCTTACCAGTTTAGGGTTCATTTGATAAAACTGAATTCTGAATTCTGAAAATTAAATGCTGAAAGTATTAAGTCACAGAATTGATTAAGTTATATTTGTTTGATAACTAATTAAATTATAATGCTGAATTGAAATATTGCACAAATATTATGTTTCTATATTTAAAAAAACTTGCCTTTATTTATGTATTTAGATTAAAAAATGTATATTTGTGAGAGAGAAAATAATAAAATAATTTAGAGGTAGTGTTCAAGTGTGTGCATTTATATGTTGTGAGGGCCCCAAAATTTCATTCTTTTTCAAAAAATAAATAATAATGATAATAATAATTATATTATGTACTTCCACTAAAACATTAGTGAATTTATGCATTAAATTATGATTTTCTAATTTAGAGAATTTTTCGTGGATAAGATTGCCGGTATTTATTTCGGCCAGCTTAAGTGTTAGTTTTTGAACCGTGACGTGAATAGTAACTTTAAGATGAAACTAAGCATATGCAAAGACATTACAGAGATATATTTACAGTAGGGCAGTGTCGGAAGAAGAAAAACCAGTAAAATTTAAAATGTCACGCATCGACGCGACAAAAAGTGGAAGTTTGACCACTTTTCCTTAATTTAAGGGTAACCAAGTATTTTGTCTCCAAAAAGCCTTGTTTCTTGCTTCTTGCTTCTCCATTTTTCAGCTGCCATTTGAAGCTTAAGAGAGAGAGGGAGAGCCGAGTGGAGAGAGAGAGAGAAAGAGAGATAGAGAGAGATTTCAAGCTTTCTTCTTCTTCTTCTTCATCTTCATTTTCCTTGCACTTCGAACACCATGTGAGAGCTTCATCTTGCTCCTTTTTCCTGCTTGTTCCAGCCGTGTGTGAGAGAGAGAGAGAGGGAGAGATCCGAGAGTGAGAAAGAGAGAGAAAGAGAGAAAGAAAGTTGTTTCTTGCTTTTCATCTTCTTGATCTTGAGATTTGAGGAGAAAATCACCATCAAGCAAGCAAATCCTTGGCTAAGTTGGAGGTTCTTGTGATTGCTAAGCTTGGAAGATCATCTTTGAGTAGAGCTTCACTAGATCCTACTTGATCTTGCTAGATCTAGATAGATCTTGAGGTATGAGACCTAAATCTTATAGTTTTAACTTAGATAATGCTAGATCTCGTAGATCCATAGATTATTTTGCTAGAAATGATAATGCTTCGTACATTTGAGTTGGGCTCTTGAATTCCCAACTTAGGTAGTTGACTTGATGTGGCTTTTTAGGTAGCAGACTTGAGGAATATTGTTGTGGCTGTGTTTGTTTATATGAGATGAAATCATCTTGTGGAAAGAGGCAAAAAAAATGTTGAAAGAATCTTGGTGAAAAAATATGCTAGCTAGCCGAAGGAACTCTGGAAATTTTGCTCAACTTGATCTTGAAATTTTATGATGTTTCTTGACTTGATTTTGACTGAATAAATATGCATTATGTTCACTCATGAAGGAGCTATTTTTGTTGGTTAAAAACTTGCAGAATGAGAGAAAGGTTGAGTAGGCAGATTTGTTTCAAAACAGGGAGCAACTTTTGCTGTCTGGAACCTCAACTTAATATGCTAGTTTTTGACTAAATTTTGGTACAAACCTAGCCTATATATAGAAGACTAAGTGTACAAAATTTGGCATTTTTTCCCATAAGATTTCGTTGGCCAAATGGTGTCCACAAAGTTGCTTTGCAAATCTGGAAAATTGCTTCAGGCAACTTCATACCTTATTTTCAAATGGGTGTATTTTCTTGCTCAGGAATCAGAACCAAGTACTGTTTGTGGCGTTTGAAACTAGACTCCAAGGGTTTTCCAACGGTATAAACTTCACATGCTAGTTCTTTACCTACAATTTATAGTAAATCCGTAAAAAAGGCTGATTTCACAACCTGTTTTTGTAGTCTTTTGAGTTCTGCTGGAACTTGTAGCTCGATTTGCTCCATCTTGCAAAACGAATTTGAAAGCGAAGTCTCCTAGTGATTTTTAGTACTTTGAGTCTAGCTTCCAACGCCATAAGCCATGTCCATTTTTGACGTATATAACTTGAGTTGTGGGTTAAGAAAGAATGTGTGGCAGGAGATGTTTTAGAAGTTTCGAAGTGTATTGAGCATAGTTATGGATTCTAGTTAAATGGATAGTTTTTCATAGTTATTTTTGCCAGGTGATCAAGGCGAACTTGGGGACAAGCCAATCTTGGATGTCTAGGAAATCACTTGCTTGTCTACTTGATCCTTTGGTGAGTTTCCATGCATGTTACTTGACGTGATTTTCAAAAGTGACTTGAATTGTGATTTGTTTATGTGAACTTGAAATTGTGACTTGAGATGAATTTGGATTATTTGAAAGACTTAAATTTCATGAGAAATATACTTGATCTGTTTTATGATTTGAACTATCATGTGAGTGTTTCTCCTTTTCGTGTAATTTTGGGAATTAAAATGAATAGTGTGCTATCTTGTGGCTGCTGTGACGTCGTTGGGTGAATACCCTTGACTAGTATGTGACGTCATAGGGTGAATACTCTCGACTAGTTTGTGATGTCATTAGGCAAAGTCCCTCGACTAGTCTACTTCGTTGGGCGAAATCTCTCGAGTAGTTTCAGTATAGTATTGTGACGTCGTTGGGCGAAATCTCTCAACTAGTCTATTTCGTTGGGTGAAATCCCTCGAGTAGTTTTAGTGAAGTATTTTGACATTGTTGGGTGAAATCCCTCGACTAGTCTACTTCATTAGGTGATGTCCCTCGAGCAATTTACCTGGTATATTCAAGCAATACCCATTTACGTATTTATCTACTTGTTTTAAATTGTAAACTTGGAGTATGATTTGAACTGTTCTACATGAATTGCAACCCTTTTTGGAACTCACTGGGCTTTTAGTGCATTCCTTTAAATTTTATTTTCCTTAACAGGGATTGAGAACCCGAGTGAAGGCGTGATTAGCTAGGGTTGGAACTTACCTTTTGAATTTTGCCTTGAAATGCTGAATTTGATATTTTGGGCTTGTAAGACGAAATTGTGGTTATACCTTAACTACATTGAATTGTAATTTGAGAAGTTGGGTTGTAGGTTGAATTTAGCAATGTTATTAGTCGTGGTTTGGTTTGGGATTGTTATTTACATTACTTTCAATGTGTTATTAGTTATTCGAGTGAGTGAGTCCTGGCGAGAACTGGGCAGGCGGCCCGCCGAACCCTTAGGTTCGCTTTAGGGGAAGGTGGGGTCGTCATAGTTGGTATCAAAGTTTAGGTTTCAGATCTTTGTAGTGTATCCAAGGTTTGAAGTTTAGGATGCCGGATTGTGGGACTAATTAATTGTTATGTGAAATATTGACTACTAGAGTAGGAAAGGAGAGAATTGTGTGAGATTGATTTGAAAAGTGATAGGTGAGTTTCTTGAACAATAGTACTAGCCAATATTTATGGGGATGAATTTGACTAAGGTAAATCATAGAATTCAAGCATTCTTTAGGGTCTTAATCTCCATATGTATATGTGTGACCCTGGATATGATTCTTGGATGTACTGCTTAAGTGGGAGTTCTTGCAAATTCTCTATGAGGAATAATGGGGATTGAATTGGTTTGCACTTGGAGATGGCTAGTCCCAGTGTAAACTGACTTGGTTCCTAATTGACGCTTAATTTAGCAAGTTGTACCTATTTCCTAGGTTTGAACTTGGATGTTTGTTAACTGTTTTAAGTACTACTCTTTTGTTCAGTGTATTTGCAGACTTGATGTGATTTTTGTGCCTATTTTGATATGAACATACCCATATGATGTACTCGTCACATTTCTCTTATTTTGAATATGTATATAAAGTACTTTGATTATCTTTAAAAGTTTGACTTACTGATATTTTATTTTATGTATCTAATTTTGAAACATCCACCATCTATAAGAATTATGAAAGGTAGAAGATGCCGAGGTCGAGGGCGAGGGGCTAGAAAACCCCGAAATGTGAGAGATGATCGAGAGTCAACCGTCAACCAAAATCGCGAACCAAGGGTTGAGGTTGGGGAACAAGTAGCTACTGCCATTAATCGCATGACAGCCATCGTAGAGCGTATGGCTAACCAACAAGGTCCTAGACTTGCAAATCAACCTATAGGCCCCGAGGGTGGTGAGGATAGGGCCTTAGAACGATTCCAAAGGTTTTTCCCACCTAAGTTCTTTGAAGGACCCGAACCCAAAGCAGCTGAGGGTAGGTTAGAGAGGATCTCTGACATTTTTGCTACTTTAAATTACACTGAGGAAAGGCAAGTAGCTTTTGCCGTATTTCAATTTGAGGGAATCGCCCGATCATTGTGGAACATGATAAGAGCCAAGTGGGATAGAGAGCAAATCCCTAGGACTTGGGTGAACTTTTCCAGGAAATTTAATGCTAAGTTCCTCCCTCCGCTAATCCAAAAGAAGAGAGAAGACGATTTTATAAGTGTTGGCAGGGGACTTTAACTGTTGTGGAGTACGAGACACTGTTCACTAAGTTGTCGAGATTTGCCCCTGAGTTGGTGGCGATTGAGCAGAGGAGAATAAGGAGGCAGGGATTAAATGTAGAGATACAAGAAGGTTTGGCGGCGGCTCAAGTTACTAGTTTTAGTGATGCGATCGAGAAGGGCCAAAGAATTGAAAGTACGAAGGCTCAAGTGAGGGCTTTCAATGCAAGAAAAAGAAATGCTCCTAGTAGTGGTCGTGAGCCAGTGGACGCGAATGCTCCACCTCCCCGCAAGGAACCAAGCATTGACTCCCGATTTGCATTGCAATTTTTATGGGAAACTAAATCATACGGAGGATGGATGTTGGAGGAAAGAAGGGAAATGTTTGAAATGTGGAAGTAGTGAGCATCGGGTGGCTACATGCCCTAAGGCCCAAGAGAAAAGTGGAGTCCGACTGATGGACAGGCCAAACTCCAGTCAAACTAGTGCTGTGGGGAAACGATCGAAGGTTCTAGTCAGGGTATATGCTATTAATCAACAAGAAGACCCCAATCCAACTGGAGTTGTTAAAAGTACTATACCCATCTTTCATCGACTAGCTAAAGTATTAGTTGATCCAGACTCTACACATTCATTATGAATCTTGTCTTTATGAGTGGTGTTGGCCTAAAACCTGTTAGATTGCCTTATGATTTGGAGATTAGAACACTTCCTGGGGAGCAGAGTTTAATTACTATCTTGGTACATAAGGATTGTAAGTTATGGGTTGGAGGGCGAAAATTGTTAGTAGGCTTAGTGAGTTGGATATTAAGGGTTGAATGAGAATATGGTAAAGAAGAATTATCCAGAACTATTTACATAGAAAGGTGAGAATTTTGAGGACAAAATTCTTTTAAAGGAGGAAGGATATGAGGGCCCCAAAATTTTATTCTTTTCTGAAAAATAAATAATAATGATAATAATAATTATATTATGTACTTCCACTAAAACATTAGTGAATTTATGCATTAAATTATCATTTTCTAATTTAGAGAATTTTTCGTGAATAAGATTGCCGGTGTTTGTTTCGGCCAATTTAAGCGTTAGTTTTTGAGCTATGACATGAATAGTAACTTTAAGATGAAACCGAGCATATGCAGAAATATTACAAAGATATATTTATAGTAGGGCAGTGCCGGAAGCAGAAAAACCAGTAAAACTTAAAGTGTCGCGCGTCGACGCGACAAAAAGTGAAAGTTTGACCACTTTTCCTTAATTTAAGGGTAACCAAGTATTTTGTCTCCATAAAGCCTTGTTTCTTGCTTCTTGCTTCTCCATTTTTCAGCTGCCATTTGAAGCTTAAGAGAGAGAGGGAGTGCCGAGAAGAGAGAGAGTGAGAAATAGAGAGAGATTTCAAACTTTCTTCTTCTTCTTCATTTTCTTTGCACTTTAAACACCATGTGAGAGATTCATCTTGCTCCTTTTTGTTGCTTGTTCTAGCCGTGTGCAAGATAGAGAGAGAGGGAGAGATCCGAGAGTGAGAAAGAGAGAGAAAGTGAGAAAGAAAGTTGTTTCTTGCTTTTCATCTTCTTGATCTTGAGATTTGAGGAGAAAAACACCATCAAACAAGCAAATCCTTGGCTAAGTTGGAGTGGTTGCTAAGCTTGGAAGATCATCCTTGAGTAGAGTTTCACTAGATCCTACTTGATCTTGATAGATCTAGCTAGCTCTTGAGGCATGTGACCTAAATCTTTTAGTTTTAACTTAGATAATGCTAGATCTCGTAGATCCATGGATTATTTTGCTAGAAATGATAATGCTTGGTACATTTGAGTTGGGCTCTTGAATTTCCAACTTAGATAGTTGACTTGATGTAACTTTTTAGGTAGCGGACTTGAGGAATGTTGTTGTGGCTGTGTTTGTTTATATGAGATGAAATCATCTTGTGGAAAGAGAAAAAAAATGTTGAAAGAAATCTTAGTGGAAAAATATGCTAGCTGGCCGAAGGAACTCTAGAAATTTTGCTCAACTTGATCTTGAAATTTTATGATATTTCTTGACTCGATTTTGCCTGAATAAATATGCATTATGTTCACTCATGAATATATGCTTAAATGGAGCTGTTTTTGTTGGCTAAAAACTTCCAAAATGAGAGAAAGGCTGAGTTGGCAGATTTGTTTCAAAACAGGGAGCAAATTTTGTTGTCTGGAACCTCGACTTCCCATGCAAGTTTTTGACTGAATTTTGGTACAAACCTAGCCAATATATAAAATACTAAGTGTACAAAATTTGGTATTTTTTCCCATAATATTTCGTTGGCCAAATGGTGTCCACAAAGTTGCTTTGCAAATCTGGAAAATAGCTTCAGGCAACTTTATACCTTATTTTCAAATGGGTGTATTTTCTTGCTCAGGAATCAGAACCAAGTACTGTTTGCTGCGTTTGAAACTAGACTCCAAGGGTTTTCCAACGGTATAAAGTTCACATGCTAGTTCTTTACCTACGATTTACAGTAAATCCATAAAAAAGGCAGATTTCACAACCTGTTTTCGTAGTCTTTTGAGTTCTGCTGGAACTTGCAGCTCGATTTGCTCCATCTTGCAAAATGAATTTGAAAGCGAAGTCTTCTAGTGATTTTTAGTACTTTGAGTCTAGCTTCCAATGCCATAAGCCATGTCCATTTTTGACATATATAACTTGAGTTGTGGGTTAAGTAAGAATGTGTGGCAGGAGATGTTTTAGAAGTTTCGAAGTGTATTGAGCGTAGTTATGGATTCTAGTTAAATGGATAGTTTTTGATAGTTGTTTTTTCCAGGTGATCAAGGCAAACTTGGGGACGAGCCAATCTTGGACTTCTAGGAAATCACTTGCTTGTCTACTTGATCCTTTGGTAAGTTTCCATGCATGTTACTCGACGTGATTTTTAAAAGTGACTTAAATTGTGATTTGTTTATGTGAACTTGAAATTGTGACTTGATATGAATTTGGATTATTTGAAAGGCTAAAATTTCATGAGAAATATACTTGATCTGTTTTATGATTTGAACTATCATGTGAGTGTTTCTCCTTTTCGTGTAATTTTGGGAATTAAAATGAATAGTGTGCTATCTTGTGGCTGCTGTGACGTCGTTGGGTGAATACCCTCGACTAGTATGTGACGTCATAGGGTGAATACTCTCGACTAGTTTGTGATGTCGTTAGGCAAAGTCCCTCGACTAGTCTACTTCGTTGGGCGAAATCTCTCGAGTAGTTTCAGTAAAGTATTGTGACGTCGTTGGGCGAAATCTCTCGAGTAGTATTGTAAAGTATTGTGACGTCATTGGGCGAAGTCCCTTGACTAGTCTATTTCGTTGGGCGAAATCCCTCGAGTAGTTTCAGTGAAGTATTGTGATGTGGTTGGGCAAAATCCCTCGACTAGTCTACTTCGTTGGGCGAAATCCCTTGAGTAGTTTCAGTGAAGTATTGTGACGTCGTTGGGTGAAATCCCTCGAGTTGTTTCAGTGAAGTATTGTGATGTGGTTGGACAAAATCCCTCGACTAGTCTACTTCGTTGGGCGAAATCCCTTGAGTAGTTTCAGTGAAGTATTGTGACGTCGTTGGGCGAAATCACTCGACTAGTCTACTTCGTTGGGTGATGTCCCTCGAGTAGTTTACCTGGTATATTCGAACAATATCCATTTATGTGTTTATCTACTTGTTTTAAATTGTAAACTTGGAGTATGATTTGAACTGTTCTATGTGAATTGCAAGCATTTTTGGAACTCAATGGATTTTTAGCTCATTCTTTTAAATTTTATTTTCCTTAACAGGGATTGAGAACCCGAGTGAAGACGTGATTAGCTAGGGTTGGAACTTACCTTTTGAATTTTGCCTTGAAATGATGAATTTGATATTTTGGGCTTGTAAGACGAAATTGTGGTTATACCTTAACTATATTGAATTGTAATTTGAGAAGTTGGGATGTAAGTTGAATTTAGCAATGTTATTAGTTGTGGTTTGGTTTGGAATTGTTAGTTACGTTACTTTTGAAGTGTTATTAGTTATTCGAGCGAGTGAGTCTTGGCGAGAGTTGGGTAGGCGGCCCGCCGAACCTTTAGATTCGCCTTAGGGGAAGGTGGGGTCGTGACATATGTAGGAGAGTATGTGTGTGCATGCGTGTGCATCGAATATAAAGAAAATTAACATGCATCATATGCAAAAATGGTATTAAAGTGTATTATGTATATATGAGGAATGATATTTGTAGTCAGTTCAAAAGATTTAATGAAAATTTTTCACTTAAAACTTTGTACACAAATTAAGCTATGCTTAATACATTAAGTGATAAGGCATTTTTGTTATAATGTGTTGAATTCAAAAAGTTTTGAATGAATTAATTTTTAGCATTAAGTAGAATTATCAAACAGAATTTTAATTAATAGGCCAAGGCATCGAATGATTTTCTTTTTTTTTTTTGTCATTTTTCTGGTTAAGAGGTAAATGTGAGGATACAACAACTGAGTGCATCAACTGAAAGAGTAATTCATTTCATATCAACTAAGGATCATTTTATTTTGATAGATCATCATATGCAAAAAGCCAGCTCTATCTACTAAAGGTCATTGCTAGAGCTATCCTCCATATAAGGTACATCAGAATACGTAAATGTGCAGTAGAGAAGAAGACCCATTATCAGAACTGGGACAAACAAAATCACCATCTTGGACGAGGAACCGTTGGCATCACCAACGGCAATAGCACAAGAGATAATGTTGAACCCACCATTATGGCCATCCCCAACACAATGAGGTATCTAACCATCCCATTCAATTGTCAAGGAGAACAAAGTTGAAGTTCATGCCAAAACCTATTCTAGTTCTTCAATCGGTTCTATAAAGTATAATCATTTCTATCCACTTAGAAAAGTCTACTGAATTTTGATGGAGTTGACGTAGGGTAAAATGAGTGCGGAATGATCTTAATGCAGATGGATGGTGGAAGGGGATCGGTAGATAGAACTGATGATGTAGAGGGGAGGTTTTGATAGACTTGACGTAGACATTATGGGTTTTATGCTTAACAAATGGTCATGTAATGGATGGCCTAGTCAAGCAGACACGTCACTTGGCCAACTAAAAAGGTAAGGACAAAATTGAAAGGTGGATTCATGGTACCAAAGAATTTCTGTATAAATCCTTGAAAGAAAGAAACAGCACCTTCTTCCACTACCTTCAGCTTTTGAGTTTTTTTTTTATCACACTTGGCAATAGATTTGTTTGCCATTTTAATTTGAGCTTGATGATTAGGAAGGAAGGAGTGAGGATATACATCCCTCATCCATTCTCTAGCTATCTTAATTGACTTTGTTGAAGTATTAACTTGAATAATACATGTGTTACACTTGGGCCTTTGATGTCTATTATTATTATTTGGTTCTTGATTTTCCATACTGTGACGGAATACTATCATGGTCTTTCCACTCTTTCCTTATCGTTTATAGTCTAATTAATGGTTTGTGATCACTTATCGCAAGTGTCAAAAATTAATTACCGAACTCCCAAAACACATAGTAGTAGGAGTCCAAGTCAAACCCACAAGGAATGGAGAATACGTCTATTTTTTTGATACTAAATCAAATAAAAATGAATACAAATACCTAAGAGAAAATAGCTATCAAAGTAAAACAAATAATCACAATACTAAGTAATAAAATCAATGAATGAAATCCAAACCAGAACATGAAGAGTTTAATTTTGATTGATCATCAACTCCTAAAAGACAATCTTTTAATTAACCATTTGCCCTAAGTTATCTTGACACAGCAATAACTCGCAAATTCTCTAAATTCAACAACTAGAATAACGCATTCTAATTGCATCCTTATTATCAGGTATTTCAGGTATTGACGCAATCCCAATTTAACCCAATAATAGCATTAGAAACTAAAAACCAGCCGAAGATGACAACAATCAGTGATGCACGCAATCATTTAATCAACACTACAATTCCCACAAATGGTTTGCAAAATGGGACAACCAATTACTAACTTTATTTGCCATGGATGAAGATTAATATCTTGCAAGAATATACACATATAGAGAATAATCGGCCACTTACTCTACTATAAATACATAAACAGAATAAGAAAATTAAGGAATTGTAGATAGTCAATCAAAAGTTGGAAAGATCAAACTGGTTTCATAGTCGTTTGAGCCACCACTTCTACCCTTGACTTGAATGAAAAACTTAGCTAGACATCGTCATTATTGAAGCAAATGATGTGTTCATACTAGAGAGAGAAATCCTAACTAATCTACCTTAATTCTAGAGAATGAATATCTGCAAAGAAAGCATCATTCTTTTCTCTTCTCTGACGGCTCTCCCCCCTACCGACTCAAAGCACATGTATTTATAGACCTCCTAAGATAGGGTTTCTATGTTGGAGTCGAGTAAGCTCACTTCACATTAAAACTAGTACAGCCAATGGATGTCAGGTCCTTAGACGGGTTACAAGACGAGCGCCCATCTTTACTTAATTCTTTAATACAACAGAAATCAGTTTCGCCTTGAATTGGCTTTAAGTTAGGCCTCCATCATGGCACCAATTAGCAGCTAATTTCTCAACCTTAATTGTGAGGGCCTCAAATTCAGAATTATTTTTAAAATGCATAATATTATTTATATTGTGTTTATTCATTTAAAAATGAGTGAATATATGTTTAAAGTGATTATTTTCCAATTTAGAGAATTTTATACTAATTGTTTGCCGGTGTGTGGTTTTGACCAATATTAGCGTTAAAAATTGTTCGGATGCGTGAATAGTGACTTGGACTTGAAATCGAGCATACGTAGTGATATTTTGAAAATATTATGAAGGTTAGATAGTGTTGAAATGGAGTAAAATAGTGTAAGTTGGACTGTCGCGTGTGATGCAACATAAAGTGCTCGAAAAGCACCTTTTCCTTAAAACATGGAAAAGTGGACTTTTTGCCCCTTGAAGCCTTGACTTCTTGCAACCTTGAGATCACTTTTTCAGCTGCACTTTTGGGATCTAGAGAGAGAGAGAGAGGCCGAATGCATCAAGGAGGAAAGAGAGAGAAATTGTCTTCTTGTCTTCTTCATTTTCTTCCTTGCTTCCAACAAGCTTCAAGCACCCTTAATGACCATCATCTTCTCCACTTCTTGCAGCCGAGAGAGAGAGGTAGGAGAGAGAGAGCTGGTCGGGTTCTTGAAGGAAGAAAAGAGAGGTAAGTGTTGTGGTTTGACTTTCCATTTCTTCTTCCAACAAGCAACTTGAACTTATGAAACTTGATTGAAGGATTCTTGGGCTTGCTCATCCATCCTTGGCAGCCGTGAGTGAGTGGGAGAAGGAGGAAGAAAAGAGAGGTAAGTCTTGTGGTTAAATCTTCTATTACTTCTTCAACTAGAACCTTGAATTTGTGAAGGTTTATGGCTTGAGTTTTTCCCTCCATGGCAGCTGATTGAAGGGAGAGAAAGAGGAGTAAAGTTTGAAAATTTGAAGGAAAAAGAAAGAGAAGAAAAAGCTTGGGTAGTTTGACTCAAGCTTGGATTTGAACTTGGTGTTGGAAATCTTCGACGAAACTTGTAGATCGAGAGCTAAGATTGAAACTTGTGAAGGTTGCTAGGCTTGGAAGCACTCTTGGAAAGAGGAAAGTCACGAGATCATCTTTGATCTTGTCGGATCATGTTAGATCCGGAGGTATAAGCCTTGAAACTTGTAGATATAGCTTTATTAGTGTTAAGTAGTTCAGATCTGTGGTTGATATTGATATAATGATCTCATCTGAAAGGATGAAGTTGGGCTCTTGGAATCCCAACCTAGGTAGCGGACTTGAGGTAGCCTCTAGGTAGCGGACTTGAGGACCTGATTGGAATTTGAATGTTATTTGTGAATTTATCATGATATGGTTAGAAATTAGGGTTTTAGTTGTTGAAAAAGTTTGAAGAAAAATGTATGTTATGGCCAAACCATGCTTGGTAATTTTAATGTTTGATTTTGAAATGTTGTGAATGTTCTCAAAGGGTTTTTTTCTGAGAAAAACATGTATATTGTTCAAATTGTGAGCGTGTGTGTGTGTGAGGGAACGTTTGAAATTTAAAAGGTTAAAAGTGTAGTTTTTCATGAAATTTGAGTGAAAAGTGCCATTTGATTGAATTTGAGGGTTTTACTATATCTTGGCCAAATTATGGGGATTTTGAATATAATGGCTTGGAATGAAATGTTTTATGTTAATATGAAAGCTTTAACTAAAAGTGAATATCAAACATGTTGTGCAAAAAGTGATTTTGAGGTGAGAGACCTCACTTAAATGTTTTGTGAAAGAGAAAGTGCTTGTAGTGCCAGTGAGTATATCGTTGGGGTGCTCTTTTGAAATGATAACGTGATTTTCCAAAAGGATTTATGTGGAATTGTATCATGTGAAATGAAAGTTTTTCCCTTGAGGGGATCTTGGAAAATGTGGTTTGAAATTAAAAAGTGAGAGTGAAGTGTTTCAGTGATTTGAGAGATGAAATAAATCTCAACCATTGTTTCTTTTTAAATTTGTTTTAGGAAGTGTTCAAGGAACTGAGTTTGACCCATACGTGGAAGCTGAACCCTACTACTTCGGTGAGTTTCCATGCATGATACTAGACTATGTGTATTTAACTTGAAATGTGAAATAATGTGAAAAATAGATTTTGATCCATCAAATGGAATAGTGTGTACTTTATCGCACTTACTCCCATTTGATTGGTACTACTTGTAAAAGTGTTTTCATGATATTTTGAGTATACTTTGGATCTCTTGTCTTATGCCATGAATCCTGTTTTGAATTATATGAAGTGATGTGACGCGTCCTGTATTTCCTGCTCTCGAGAATCTTAATCCCCTTGATATGTTATCGACTCGAGCCTTTGGGGAAGACCCAGGTCGAGGAGATTTAACAATCTTGGGCTACGTGATTAACTTAATCCCCTTGGTAAGTTATCGACTCGAGCCGTTGGGAAGACCAAGGTCGAGGAGATTAACTAACTTGGGCTACGTGACGTGTTGTGTGCTCTGGACTTGGCAAATGGCCTTGTCCCTGTTGAAGAGCAATACACAAATATAAATTTCCAGTTAGGCTGGCGGGCCCGGTTGGGGGTTTTGGTGGAGAAAGGAGTAAGTGGTGTTCTACTTGGTTAAGTATGAAAGTTGACGGAGTGTCAACTACGAGAATTGTGCACCGGTCCAGGAATGTGCTCCATCTTCGAGGACCTTAGCCCCTGAGGGCTACTCGTATCCTACTCTTGTGTGATTATTGGCTTTCCTTACTTGTTTATTTCCAAGTGTCAATCTTGAGTGAAGAATCATATGTGTTATGTGCTTTGCATGTTTTTGGGAACTCACGGGCTTTTTAGCTTAACCTTTCAAATTTGTTTTCCTTAGCAGGGACCGAGAACCCAAGCGAAGGAGCTCACCGTTAGTCTCGAGATTTGCTTTTGTAATTGTCTTGAAAGATTTGAATTGTAAATTTGGAATGTAGTTAAGGAAATGAGTACCCAAGTGGAGAAGCGAACCCTTAGAATTAGGGTTTACTTATGTTGATTATTTTGAGAACTTTGAATTATGGTTATTGAAAGTTTTTGTAATATGGAACCTGATTGTATGGTTGGAGGATTTGTGTATTCAAAGTTTGTAATTTGAAATTATGGGTTTGTAAGTTATTATTCGGTTTGTATTGTGTTTAGATTTTTAGTTTGATAAGTCATGTGATGTTTGAGTGAGTGAGTTCTGGCGAGAGTTAGGCAGGCGCCTACTGATACCCTAGGGTACGCCCTACGGATAGGTGGGTCGTCACATTAATGTTCCCCTCCTAATTGAGCTTCTTTTACATCATTTCTCCCAAAGTGCTATTTAACCTGCCAAACAATATAACACACTTAAGTAGCACTTTTAAAAGATAAAATCTCTATAAATATAGTGATAAGAAAACATAAAGAACAAATAAAACATGACACATCAAATTCCCCCACATCAAATCTTTGCTTGTCCTCGAGCAAACCCGATTAGAGACTTTAAAAACAAATATGAACGACCAACTCACTCGACTCCACATTAACTTGCTAATGCCAGTAACACTAAGACAACCATTGCATCCTATACCACAGCACAACACTGAATGAAATATCGTACAACTGAGAATATTTTAACACAATAAATGCACCCAAATACGAAGTCAATCTAAATGATAGACTTCATTAGTAAATCTCACTTCCTCTCAAGCATATGTAATAATCACACAAAGAGGATAAAATCCACTCAAAGACATTACATAAAAATGCATTACCACAACTTTGCAAAGAATCTATCCCTTGATCACCTCAAAACATGTACACCTCAAAACATGTACAGCATGAATCATAAGGACTTTATTAAGGTTGCAATGGGAAAACGTTTAAGGTAAACTAATGAAAAACCAAAGGTTAACATTCCTTAGAACCAATAGAGCACTCCAACAGTTGCCCACTAAAAACGACTTCTCCAATTCTCTAAAAGATTTTTGTGTATCATTCTTCAAGTGCAAAACAACTCACCCAAGCATTACAATCAAATAAGCATTCTTCACTCACAAAGTTCCCCGTTGACACCACATCTCACACCAAATCCAGCTCTCCAGGGGAATGATAACAATGATAGAGAATTCGTTCTAATTTTTGCTCTTCTCTTTTTTTTCATTTTTTTCTTTTTTTCTTTTTTTCTTGCTATTTTTTCAATTTTTTCTTTTTTTTTTTCAACTCTATCGAGCTGGAAACTAAATCCTCTTGATCTTAAACACTATATCTCATCCAATATTCCGCATGATAAAGTTTCAATAATGGCACTCAATTCAAGCAACACTTCCCAACCTTTTAACATAAGAATACTCTACTAGTTATTAATGATTGGAAAGGTAAAAATACAAAAGCTAAAAATGGTGAAAAATAACACATATGTTAAACCAAGAAGAATGGTCATATGGCTCAACCAGTTAGAACTAGGGTTAAAACAATGGGTAGGCCTTTTTACTCAAGTCAAACTAGCTAACAAAGATGTCTCTAATCACTTCCATGCATTCACATTTTGAGGTAACATTGGAAAGATTCTAGAGTGACAAATTTATGAATGCCATCACACATAACAACAAAGAAAGATTGACTAAGAAACTCAATCTTCAGGTTCAAAAGCTCACAAGTTTATTGTATATCACAGTAGATCAATTCCATACTAGATACATCAATTGCATCAATAAACTTAGGATTGCAAATATATCATCACAATGTTGCACAAGGCATTGAACACAATTGCAATATGACTCTGACCAACTTGAAATCACCATAAAAAAAGAAAATAAAGAACATAAAGCACAACTAAAGAAACATAAGAGACCTTAACCAACCTCCCCTCCCCCACCTAAAGTAAGCATTGTCCTCAATGATTAAAATGTAGAAATGGAATACTCCCCTAAGGAAATATAAAAATGGTATGGCCAAGGGGGTAGCGAAGAAACATTCCAATGAAGCAGCCTAAGAAAAACAAGAACAAAAGAAAATAAGCAAGCAAAACCATATATCCTAATAACATGAAAATAAATAATAAAAACACAAAAAGGAAAGGGTCATGGCTAAGATGTATGCTGCCATCCCAGACTCCACTCATCAAACCGAACCTCGAACTATTGAATGTGTGAATCACAACTAACCACACATTCCTCCAAATGGCTCAAGGCTTGAGTATTAGTTTGAACATCAAGGCATAAACCCTATAACATGTCAAGCATTGCAAGAGTTGAAAACGAAGGAACACCCGGAGTGTTAAGGGACCCACGAGACCGGGCATTAGGAGATGCTTCACCATCATCCTCAAATGCTTCAGAATCATCAGCAGTAGGAGATGAAACCCGTCTCACGACTGAAGACCAACCCAGAATAAGATCTACACTCTTATTTGAGTCTAATTGATAATAGTCAGTGTTTCTCCAAACTCTACCAACAGGCTCATAGTTAAGATTAGCAAGTATAGTCAAAGAGACAGGTCCCCTGGCAATATATTTATATATTCTTCCCCTGAGAAATTGACCTTGCATGCTTGAAAAATGCAAGTGAAGACAGGAGCATGCCCAAATGCCTTCGTCTTGCATACAATTCTAATGGTGTCCTGCATCCCTCCAATGATGATAGTAGCGAGTAGAATACCATCAATATGAGGACCATATCTATGCTCCATTTTATCAATGAAATACATATCACTAAAACGAAGTGCGTGCTTGTTACTCTCCTTTGATAGGACATTGTGACACATGAAGTAAAATAAGAGGCAATGCTTAACATTAAGCACCTTAGCCAGATAAGCCTCATGACCAATTTCTCCCATATGGCTAAGTTCAAGCCTATGTATAGTTTCTCAATTGCTATACGGTGTTGTTGTGAATAATCTCCCATATGGATATGCTAACAAAGGAAAAGAATCAACTTGCTTCACCGTGAGATGAGAGCTTGCTTGAAAAACAATGCTTGAAAGGTCTTTGTGGTGCTTTAGGAAGAGATAAGCAAAGCCACAAGATAAAACTCATAAGAAGAATCGTGAATGGAGAGCTTCTACTAATATAGTATACCCGGAATGAAGAAAATCGTGTGAAGACTAGTCAATAATGCTAATGGGAACATAAAAGAAAAGGAAAAAAGGAAAAAAATGTATAAAAGTATAAAAGGTATGGCTTTAGAATTCAGCCATGATGGGCACCCATTTTAGGACCCATTCAAGAACCCAACATATGCTGCCAAACCGGTCCTCCTCTCCTCTCTTCTCTCTCTCTCTCTTTTTTTTTTTTTTTTTTTTGCACTCATGTCCTGCAAACAAATAAAACAACAATTACTAAAAGAAATGCCATGAAATCATCTTAAAATGAATCATCAAAATATCAAAAAGTTGCGTAGCCTCCCAACAAGCGCCTTTGGTTAACGTTATTGGATTGACATAGCCATTGATTTCTCAATCATAATGAACGGACTTCATTAATTGCAACTCTTCCGCAACTTGCTCTTTGAAGCCCTCATAGAAAGGTTTTAATATATGGTCATTCACCTTAAATACTTGATTCATCTCTAAACTCCTGATTTCAACTACACCATAAGGAAAAACTTTAATAATCTCAAATGGACAAATCCAATGGGATTGTAACTTACCTGGAATAAGACGGAGTCTCAAATTATAAAGTAATACTTTCTGCCCTTGTACAAAAGATTTCCTTAAAATCATTTTGTCATGGAGCAGCTTTTTTTGTTCCTTATATAAGCTAGCATTGTCATAAGCATCAAGTCAGATCTCCTCTAACTCTTGGAGCTGTAATTTCCTCTCATCACCAGCTGTTTGCTAATCCAAATTGCATTTTTGTAGCTCCCAATATGCTTTATGCTCCAACTCAACAGGAAGGTGACAGCATTTGCAAAAAATAAACCTACAAGGAGACATTCCTATAGGAATTTTATAAGCCATTCTATAGGCCCACAACGCATCTTCCAATCGTAATCTCCAATCCTTCTTTGTAGGCTTAAGAGTCTTCTCCAAAATATTTTTGATCTTCCTGTTAGAGACATCACCTTGCCCATTTGTCTGTGGTACTATGTTGCAGAAGTCCTGTGAAAAACTCCGTACTTCTATATTACTGCCTCCACGATACGATTGCAAAAATGAGAACCTTGGTCACTTATTATAACTTTGGTACACCAAATCTAGTAAAAATGTTAGATTTTAGGAAACCTACAATGACTTTACAATTATCAGTTCTAGTGGGTTTAGCTTCCACCCACTTCAATATATAAACAACTACTAATAAAATATATATAAAACCAAAAAAGAAGGAAAAGACCCCATGAATTCCACACCCCAAACATCGAAAATTTCACAAACAATAATGGGTGTTTGAAGCATTACATTCCTTCGGGAACTTTTACAAAACTTGTAAGCATCACAGAATAATATAGGCCACCTATTATCTAGCACTTTCCTAGCAGTTCATTTAGGGCCAAAGAGACCTCCACAAGCATATGCATGACAAAATTTAAGAATAGGATAAATTTCCAATCAGGAACACACATTCTAACAACTTGATCACAACAACAGCGCCACAAATAAGGTTCATCCCACACAGAGTAGCTAGACCCATTTTTAAGCTTATCTTTTTGAGCTTTATTAAAAATAACTTGGTATTTGCCCAGTAACCAAATAATTAACCATATCTGCAGACCAGGTATTATGTCGTGCATCTTGAATAACTACTCATTAGGAAAAAATTCTTGAGTTGGTATGGGATCATCTTCCACAAGAATTGGTAGTTGCACCATGCTGGATTAAGAGTCTTAAAAGCATAGTGTATAATATGAGCCTACTTCCTACCTCATTATTCTAACACTACTCCCACTGCATAATTGCTGACATCACACATAATCCCGAATGCCAAGCTCCAATTGGGAGGTTGAATAACTAGTGCAGAAGTTCGCAGGTCTTTCAACTTGTCAAATGCTTCCTTACATTCATCATCAAATTTGAATAGCACGTCCTGCTGTAGCAATTTACATATTGGCAATGCAATTTCTAAGAAATCCTTGATAAACCTATGACAGAACCCTACATAGCCAAGAAAAGAACGAATCTCCTACATATTTACAGGCTAAGGCAAACTTTTAACCAAATCTACTTTAGCCTTATCTACTTCTATCCCCTTGTTGGACCTACATGTCCCAATACTATACCCTGCTCCACTATACAGTGAGACTTCTCATAATTTAGAACCAAATTAGTTTCAAGGCACCTATCAAGAACACATGCCAAATTATCCAAACAATGATCAAACGAGTTACCATACACTATAAAATCATCTATGAATATCTCAATAATTTTGAATAAAATCTGAAAATATGCTCACCATACACCATTAGAATGTGATGGGTATATTGCATAGCCCGAATGGCACGCGATGATAAGCAAATGTGCCAAATGGATAGGTAAACATTGCCTTCTCCCAAGCTTCAAGCATAATCACGATCTGAATTAACACAAATAACCATCAAGAAAACAGTAAAAAGATTTACCCGCTAACTATTCTAGTAACTGATCAATAAAAGGTAAAGGTAAATAATCCTTCCTAGTAACTGCATTCAGTTTTCGGTAATCAATGCATACTTTCCATCCGTTGAGAATTCTAGTAAGTATCCATTTGTCATCTTGATATTTTACTACTGTTATTCCAGTTTTCTTGGGTACCACTTGTACTGGATTACCCATTTTCTATTAGATATTGGATATATTATTCCTACACGTAGTAACTTAATCATTTCCTTCTTTACCACTTCCATCATTGTCGGGTTGAGTCTTCTTTGAATTTCACAAACAGGCTTTGCTCCCTGTTCTAGTAAAATTCTATGCATACAGATAGAGGGACCGATCCTCTTTATATCAGCTATTGTCCATCCAATTGCAAATTTACAATCTCGTAAGACTCGGAGCAACTTCTCTTCCTGCACACTTGTCAGCATGTTAGATATTATTACTAGTAATGTTTCACTTTCTCCCAAGTAAGCATATTTGAGATGAGTTGGAAGGGACTTAAGCTCTAACACCAATGCCTATATCATAGAAGGTAACAATCTTGGATAAGAATCCACATCTAGTTGCTTAACATCATACCTATCTAAGATTGAAGGTAAAGAAAATAAAGCATTGATATACTTATCAATTTCATCATTAAACTATAAATATTCACTATCACTCCACAAACCATTACTAATAACCAATTGTAGTACATCTCTCCCACTAAAATCAAAAGCATGCTGAGATAAGTCATCTATTACATCAATAAAAAGAACAGAATAACAATCAGCTAGATATTTCATGGCGTCAAAAATATTAAATTTTACGATCTCACCATTAAATTCCATGGTTAGTGTACCATCAGATACATCAATTTTTATCTTAGCCATTTTCAAGAATGGTCTTCCAAGTAACATGGGTGCTGGATTTGGTGATTTATCATCCTCCATATTCATTGTGTAAAAATCTGCTGGAAAAATCAACCCTTCAACTTGCACAAGAACATCTTCCAATACTCCTTCTGGGTGTGCGTGAGATCTATCTGCCAATTGGATTATAACCCTCGTTTCTTTCAAAGGATCCAAATTTAAAGATGAATACATTGACAAAGGCATGACATTTATTGATGCTCCCAAATCTAACATAGCTTGTTTAATTCGAGTATTACCAATAGAACAAGGAATCATGAACATACCTGGGTCTCTACGCTTTGTGAGTAGCTTCTTTTGGATAATAGCAGAAACATTTTCATTGACAGCTACTTTTTCATTCTCCCTGAGTTTTCTCTTCATAGTGCATAGCTTTTTGAGGAACTTTGCAAACCTTAGGACTTGCTTAATTGCTTCAAATAATGGAATATTCACTTGCATGTTGCGAAAAGCACCCAGCATTTCTTGCTCCTGCATATCCTTATTGTGCTTTGCTAGTCTACTAGGAAAATATGGAGGAATAACGATGTTAGGTTTAGAAACCTCACCTTTTCCCTTGTCACTTGACTTTGAAACCTCCATTTCCTCTTCCAACTTAGTTTGCTTGACCCTTGTTTGTGATTTTGATTCATCCAATAGCTCTAATTGCTTCCTACTTCTCAACGTCACGGCACTTACATTCTCCCTTAGATTCACAATAGGCTAAGAAAGCAATTTCCCAGAAGTTTGGACTTTCAACTTAGCTACAGATGTAGCTAACTGGCATATTTGAGTTTCCAGACTTTTAATACTTGCTGAGTCGAGCATTGGAATTGTACTATTTCATGCTTGAATTGAGTCATTTCTTACTGAAACCGAGTAGCTGTACTAGCCATTGATTTTACCATATCCTCCAAAGATGCACTCGTACTAGGAGCTGGATTGTTCAATCTCTGTGGCTGCTGATTGGATTATTGAAATTGTGGCTGTGGGGTCTATATTGAGCCTGAATTTTTTGACTGTCATAACTAAAATTGGGGTGATCTCTCTACCCCAGAATATAAGTACTTGATTTTGGGTCGTATCTCCCTTGAGATGGACCTTACATTCACCCAATTGCTTGCACTTGCGCTAGAATATCGTCCTAAAGTGTTAGACACATGTTTGTAGGGTGTGTTACTGAAGAACATAATCCACAAACCCTTGCCACTTGTGCATTACCAGCAGTGAATTGTCGAAGCATTGATGTTAGATCTGAAATTTGTTTTTGTAACTCTGAAGTACCAACCTCATTAACATGCCTTGTATCGTGGTTGCTCGACTTCCAAATTGTCTAGAATTTTCAGCTATATTCAAAATTAAGAGTCTAGCTTGCTCTAGCATCTTATCCATTAAATCTCCACCACTAGTTGCATCAATTATATTTCTATCTACTTGCAGTAGCCCTTCATAGAAGTATTGAATCAACAGTTGTTCACTTATTTGATAGTAAGGACAACTTTTGCCAAACTTTTTGAAATAGTCCCAATATTCGTAGAGTGTTTCTCCTTCAAATTGATGAATGCCATAGATTTCCTTCCTTATGTTTGTTGTTCTTGATGTTGGGAAGTATTTCTTTAAGAATTGCTACTTCATGGCATTCCAAGTGCTGATTGACCTAGAAAATATGTCACACAACCAATCCTTCGCTACATCCCCCAATGAAAACAGAAAAGCCCTTAACTTTACTTGATCTTTAAAAATCCCTTGAGATCTAAAACTTGCACAAACTATGTGAAACTCGTTCAAATGTTTATGAGGATCTTCTCTAGTAGGCAATAGCTAAACAAGCCCAGACTTCAACTCAAAATTTGTATTAGCATCCAAAACTGGATACTCAATACACAACGGTTGATGGTTAAGATCATGAGCTGCTAGCTCCGTCAACATTCGATTAGCCTCAGCCATTGTTTCTTCCATTTCACTATCTGAGTTATCAATTTCTAATTCCACCTCTATTTGAATACCTGGTGATAATTCCTTGGATAGTTGGGTTGGAATTTTCTTTTGTTTCCTCAACCTTTTTGCAACATTCTCTATCGCAGGCTCAAATTGCAATTCCCCTAAGCTAGAAGATCGGATCATAAGCCCAAGAAAAACTTATGAGTAATTTAAACAATAAAATTAATGCAAAACAAAATAACACAAATTAAACAAGAGAAAAATAATAATAACACCGCTCCTTGGCAATGACGCCAAAACTTTGATCAATTGTCATGAGTGTCAAAAATTACTTACCGAATTTCCAAGACATGTAGTACTGGGAGTCCAGGTCCCACATGGAGCAGAGAATACTTCTATTTCTCTAATATTAAATCAATGAAAATGAACACAAATACCTAAGAGAGAATAACTATCAAAGTAGAACAAATAATTGCAATATTAAGTAAGAAAATCAATGAAGAAAAGCCAAGCCACGAACACGAAGAGTTTAACTCTGATCGATCATTAACTCCTAAAAGTTCATCTTTTAATTAACCATCTAGCCTAACTTACCCTGATGCAGTAGAAACTCACAAGTTTTCTAAATTCAAAAATTGGAATGATGCACTCTAATTGTATCCTTATTATCAGGCAATTCAGGCATTGACGCAATCCCAATTTAACCCAAAAATAGCATTAAACACTAAGAGCCAGTCAAAGATGACAACAACCCGTGACGCATGATGTCATTTAATCAACACTATAATTCCCCCAAAGGGTTCACAAAAGGGGACAACCAATTACTAGCCCTATTTGCCACTTATAAATATTAACACATGACAATTACGGATCAATATTAATATTTTGACAAGAATATACACATATAGAAAATAATTGGTCGCCTACTCTACTGTAAATGTATAAACATAATAAGGAAATTAAGAAATTGTAGATAGTCAATCAAAAGTTGGAAAAATCAAATCAATTTCACAATCATTTAAGCCACCACTTCTTCCCTTGGCTTGAATGAAAAACTTAGATAGACATCGTCATTATTGAAGCAAAAGAGGTGTTCATACTAGAGAGAGAAATCCAAACTAATCTATCCTAATTCTAGAGAATGAATATTTGTAGAGAAAGCATCATTCTTTTCTCTTCTCTGACAGCTCCCACCTACAGACTCATAACACATATTTATAGAGCTCCTAAGGTAGGGTTTCTAGGTTGGGGTTGAGTGACCCACTTCACATTAAAACTCGTACAACTAGGGGATGTTGGATCCTCAGACGGACTGCAAGATGGGTGCCCATCTTTGCTTAATTCTTCAATACAGTTGAAATCAATTTTGGCTTGAATTGGCTTTAAGTTGGGCCTCCATCATGGAACCCATTAGCTGTTGGTTTCTCAAACTTAATGTTCTCCTACTAATTGTGCTCCGTTTACATCATTTTCTCCCAAAGTGCTATTTAATTTGCCAAAACAATAAAACACACTTACATAGCATTTTTAAAAGATAAAATCTCTACAAAATATAGTGATAAGAGAATATAAAAACATATAAAACATGACACATCAGTTTGGCTAACGGATTTCCATAGACCCGTTAAGAGAGTTTAAGGTGTTAATATTATAGAAAAATATAATTAATTCAGAAATGTGTCTCAATTTAGGGGTACAATAAATGTGAATGTGTGTTTTTGACATGTTAACATAGGTGTGGTACCCATTATAAAAATTCATTACCAAATTACTTTTATACATGTTATTTCTATCATTATCTTGTTTACACTAGGTCTGTGTATTTATTGTTTCATATTCAACATGGGGAAGAATGTTTGGATTAAAGGATCTTAGTTAATTATATCCAAAGGATCTTAGTTAATTATATCCAAAGGATCTTAGTTAATTATCATCCTTGCTTGCTTTTAAATGCATTATAATTACTATTAACATGTATGGTTACTTTAATAAAGCATAAGCTTCTTAATTTAAAATTTTTATATTTGTCAAAATTACACTTATTACAAATGCTATAAACCATAGGAGATCACAATTAATTCATGTGACATCCCTATAACCTTTTTTTTCATAACACTTTTTGACAAGTGGCAACTTTTCCCATACATGATAAAACATAAAGAACATACTAAACTTTAATAAGGGATGAGGCAGCCCCGTTACTTAATTTAACTCTTTTTCCATTTTCCCATTTTCCCTTGTGAGCTTGGTGGCAGCACTAGCAGCAACAACACCAATGATAATATCGAACCCACCATTCTGGCTATCCCTAACATTGTGAGGTATCTAACCATACTATTCAAGTGTCAAAGAGAACTGAGTTGAGTTTACATCAAGGGCTATTCTAGCTCTTTAATCAATTCTATAATGTATAATAATTTATGTCTATTTAGACGATTCTATTGAATTTCGATCGAGTTGATTCAGAGTAAAAATAGTGGGGAATGATCTTAGTGAACTAGCGAAGGGATGGAAGGTAGTGGAACTGGTACTGTAGAGTTAGGCATTAAGTCTTATATTGGAGGGTTTTGTATTGGATGTCAATCAAGGAGACATGTCATCTATATAAATCCTTTGGAAGAAAGAAACAATAAGACTAAGTTGTTTTATACACCATCAATGTACAATTATTTTTAGACTAGTAGGTATAATTACATCAAGTCAGATAACGTGAATTGAAATTTAAAATCAATACATTATCATTGTATAAAAAGTTAATCCAAACAGTAAATACCTCCTATGTAATGCATTATTGCAAACTATTTTCAAGTTTCTTCTTGTCCCACTTGGTAATAGGTTTGTTTAATTGTTTAATTTGATTTTAACGTTAGGAAGGAAAAGAAAGCGAGGATACATATCCCATGTCTATTTTCCAATTATGTTAATTGAGTTTGTTGAATTATCGACTTGAATATTAGATGCCTTGTACTTGGATCTTTAGATGTCTATCATTTAATTCGTGACCTCTCATACTATGATGGATTACTATCATAGATTTTCCATGCTACCTTATATCTTTTTTTTTTGTTGAAATAAATTTTATTTTATTAATTAATCAAAATTAAAAATACGAGGATTTTGAGGGGGCTCAAATATGATCTCAAGAGCTCTTGAAAAGCACCTAAAGAAATCTTCTTCACGACCTATTTTTCAGCCCCACATGAAGGAGTGTAGACCCCCTCTTTTTCCCGCCACTTGGTGACTTATTTTCCATTTTTGCCTTGATTCTCGTATTATAATGTGACTGATCAGTAGGTTGAGCTATTGTAGACCCACATCAGATGCAGCGAAACAATAGCCGTGTTTGGGAGTGAAATTTTTTGGATGTTTGTATAAACCTCTACTGTAATTTAGTATAGAAGTTGTAAAAAAAAGTTTTGGAAGTGAAGTTTTTTACGTGTTTTAGGGTTGGTATAGTAAAAACTTTGGAAGTTTTTGGAGAATTTTTACATATAACGTAGGAAACAAAAAGTTTTATACAAATTTGCTAAAAATTTGTGTTAAAACTTTGGAAGTTTTTAAAGGGCCCATCTAATTAAAGTAGGAAACAAACAAATTTTATACAAACTTGCTAAATGATTCAAATACTTGCCAAAGGAAATCAATTGATCTTTAAATGTTGGAGGAAATAAGAGATCAGATTCGGCTTCACCCCATCCTCCAATGGATCATCCCTTCCGATATATCAATGTTGTTCACCAGTGACGTCTGACTTTGAATTGCACACAAAGTTCACTGACAATCTTCACTCTGCAAAACTAGATCAAGTGCACTCTGTCCAAGTGCATTATCACCCTCAACTTCAATCCAAATCTTTTTGATAAGCTGATCTTTAAAACCTGATTCTTTCGACATTAACTGACTCTTCTCACCCGACAGATTTTATAATACAACAAACGAATTATAAACAACACTACCCTTATCTTGTGTACATTAATGGTCATACATTTTGTGTTGTATCCTTATTTTACGGACACAAGGTTTATGTATTTATTCTTTCATATTCAAGCAAAACCAAGAAAAAGTAGATTCAAGGGTTTCAGTTAAGTATCATCCTTGTTTGCTTTCTATTGCATTACTATGCCTACTAACAATTATGGTTATATTGATACAGCATAAGTTTGCTTCTTAATGTGACATTTTTTTGTATATTTGTCAAAATTAAGCTGGTTATAAAGGATATATATCATAGAAAATGACAATTAGCTCCAATAACATCCCCTCTAACTCCTTTTAGGTAGTTCTTTTCATAATAAAAAACTTACATTAATATTGCACACACATGTTGAAACGCACTGGTGGTAGTGTCTTAAATACACCAAGCTTTAACAAAGGGTGAGACATCCCCATTAGTTAATTTTAACTCTTCCTATTTTTCTCTTGTCTTATTTTCCTCTAGTTCTGATGTGTTATATTTTATAAGTTTTTATATTCTCTTATTACTATATTTTGTAGAGATTTCATCTTTTAAAGTGCTACTTAAGTGTGTTTTATTGTTTTGATTGGTTAAATAGTACTTTGCGAGAAAATGATGCAAGAGGAGCTCAATCAGAAGGAGAATATTAAGTTTAAGAAACCAGCAGCTAATGGGTGCTGTGATGGGGGGCTCAACTTAAGGCCAACTCGAGCCGAAGCTAATTTGAATTGTATTGAAAAATTAAATGATAATGGGTACCCATTTTGCAACCCGTTTGAGAATTTGATATCCCCTGGTCATATGAGTTTTAATGTGAAGTGGGCCACTTGAGCCAACCTAGAAACCCTACCTTGAGAACTTTATAAATACGCATATTATAAGTCAGTAGAAGAAAGCCGTCAGAGAAAAGAAAAGAATGATGCTTTCTCTACATATATTCATTCTCTAAAATTAGGGTAGATTAGTTAGGATTTCTTTCTCTAGTAGGAACATCTCTTTTGCTTCAATAATGATGATGTCTAGTTAAGTTTTTCATTCAAGTCAAGGATAGAAGTGGAAGCTCCAAAGATTGTGAAACCCATTTGATCTTTCCAACTTTTGATTGGCTATCTACAATTCCTTGATTTCTTTATTATGTTTATATATTTATAGTAAAGTAAATAGCCAATTATTCTCTATATATGTATAATCCTGCCCAAATATTAACTTTGATCCATAATGTCATGTGTTAATATTTACAAGCGGCAAAAAAGACTAGTGATTGGTTGTCCCTTTTTACGAATCCTTTAGAGGAATTATAGTGTTGATTAAATGATTGTGTAGGTCATGGGTTGTTGTCATCTTCAGCTGGTTCTTAGTTTTTAATGCTATTATTAGGTTAAAGCGGGGTTACATCAATACATGAATTGCCTGATAATAAGGATACAATTAGAATGCGTCATTCTAATTGTTGAATTTAGAAAATCTGCGAGTTACTACTGCGTTAGGGTAACTGAGGCCGAGTGGTTAATTAAGAGATGGATCCTTAGGAGTTAATGATCAATCAAAATTAAGCCCTTCGTGTTCTTGGTTTGACTTTCATTCATTGATTTTCTTACTTAATATTATGATTATTTGCTTTATTTTGATAGCTACTTTCTCCTGGTTATTTGTGTTCGTTTTCATTGATTTAATACTAGAAAATAGAAGTTTTCATTGTTGGATGCGACTTGCACTCCCATTACTACAGTTTTACGAATTCAGTAATTAATATTTGATGCTCGCGATGAGTGATCAAGTTCCACGAAAAATTTGCCAACAATCACTTATATAATAAAAATTCCTCTTTTCCTATCCACTGCCAATATTCCAAGAAAAAGAAAATCTTTCTTGTTAACATATTACTATTTTTTCTACAAAAAATAGCACATCTATAGTTTGTGTATTATCACTATTGTACACTATATGCGACATGAACAATACGTATGAAATAATTAAGTTGTTTTTAGAAAGTTAATGTTACAGTGTTTCTTCTTATAAAAATTGTTGTTGTATCGGTTGAGTTTCCTATAAGGATCCCTATATGTTTAGGAATTAGATTCCAATTTTCTTTACCATAATTTGAATTTGCTGCCTTATCTATGTGATTTGGAGGCGCCATTAGCTTTAGTCCGTGTCTAGGTGCAATATGATTTTCTCCAAATAAAAGTAACTCACCTATCTTCCTTTAAAAAAAAAAAAAGAAGGAGACAAGAAAATAGTCCAATTTTAAGACATTCGAAGGACTAAAAACAAAAGGTTTTGTTATGAAACAAATAAAAATATGGATGTCTATTTGTATTCCTTAAAAGATTGATACATGAATTCCCCACAAGATTCATCGATACATTAATGTATTCTCTCGTAATTCATTAGCTCATTTGTCGAACTACTAAATTCATGTACTTGAAGTACTAACTCATGTATAGATATTAAATAGGGTTCATGTGCCTTTGATTTTGGTTTGCTTATAAATAGAAATATCTTAACCTCTCTTGTAACAACAACAATAATAACAACTTTGATCACTTGAATTACTAATAAAATAATCTTCTATCTCTACTTCTTATCTCTACTGTATTACTTCAATCTCTACTTTTAGTCATTTATATCATTAGTTTTATAATAGGTTTAAATTTTTGCATGGTTGTGTGGAAGATGTATGACTTTTGATTGGAAAAGATCAAGATTGCGATGATTTACTTGCTTATAATTGAGATTCTTTTAGTTGAAAAGTAAGAAAAGAAATTTATTTAATCACCTTTGAATCCTGCTTGTAGTTTATTAAACTAGTTTTGCTCAGTATACAACTAGGGGTAGTATGGATACGTTTATTCTTCCTAATTCGATAATGAAGGAAATTGAAGGTATATTAGCCGCATTGTCTGGCCCAAAAGCAGAAATGACCGGCATCAACACTAAAGCAGTTTGGTGATACGTATTTTAGACCTATTAAGGCAGGGGACTTAATGTTTAAAAGTAATTTGATTGGAAGAAGGCCTCGATATCAAAACATTTGAACATTTTTCCCCCCTAAAATGGAAATAAGGGGAGAGAACTTTACATGGATTAGGTGGGTCATATGTTTTTGCTCTATGGAAAATCCTTTCAAGGCTGTTCGGATTTCTAACCGTTCATGGAGTTGGAGGAGACTATTTAAGAGCTGTTGGCCTGACCCTTGGAATCCAATTGGCATTCTCCCAGAATATATTACTCCTTTATTGATGAAATCATTTGCTTATCATAACCACTCTTTTTTGTCTAGCATATATCTAATAATCTTTTGGTTATCATAACCACTCTTTTTTGTCTAGCATATATCTAATATATAAGGGAGAAATCAAGTACACACTCCTGTATTTATAAGAATAAGAAGATGAAACTTACATACGCTAACTGTATGCACATTAGGAAGTGTGGATGCATGTCACATGTACAAGAATAGAAGCCCAAATTTAAATTGAGATCAGGTAGCATGAATCTATAACTGTTAGTGTATACACAAACGATATATACAAGATTAATCCTTCCTATAAATCCACACTTTATACAAGTTTTAATGCTAATCTTACAACTCATAAATATATGAAAGGTGTAAACTTAGGATGGACTGGTGGTATTTAACCTGACAAGTCATCAATGTATCAATATATGATGGAGAGATTAAATTCATACTCTTTAGTGTTTTCAACTCTTTGCGCACAGCCAAAGACTTTTGACATCAATCAATTCTTTTGTAATTCAAATACTTCACAATTATTATTCATATCCAAGACTTTTGCCCGTGAATATTGCGCCAAACCTCTCTTCTATTCTTGCACTTTGAGCCTTTCGTATCAGCATTTCTTATTTGGAAAGAATTTCAATTTTGATACCAAATATTTGGGATATATGTGGTTCTAGTTCCTAAAGTTTGGATAAAAGCAAGTATAGTCCCAAATATTTTAATTTTTAAACACATTTAGTCCAATTGATTGATTTTTACGAATTGCTACTGGAATCAGTCACTTGTTGTCATGTTCTAGCAACTAATTTTTTGACAATTATTTAAAATTATGATAAAATAATATTACCCACATGCTGATCATGATAATAATTAGTTTTTATCTCAGATTTTTTTTTTTAGTCAACCAAATTTTTGTATTCAGGGATAAAGGCTAATTGCTCACGTGATTCACATACATGTAATTATTCATCTTTTCATTACAAAAAAAAGGGCTGACATTAATAGGGGTGTGCAAATTCGGTTAGTACCGATTTCATAACCGATTTCGAATTGAATTTAGCAATTTGGAATTGGGTATTTGGTAATTTGATACATAATCGGTATATACTAAATTCACCGAATTCGAATATGGTATGAAATAGGTAATGAGATTTTCAATCTGGTAATAATCAATTTTGAATTCGGAATTCGGTAACAAAATAGGTTACCGATTTATCAAATTCAAATTACCAAATTAATTTACAAAATTAGATATTATATAGGTATATAATATATACTGTGAATATATTATATAGATAAAGGCTAATACGCTATTAATAATAGATAGTTTTTAATGCATTGTGCATTACATAATTTGTGAACTCTTAGTGATTAAGTGACACATAATTAATCATTATTTACAATCTACTATCTTAATATTTGTAACATGACTATATTAATACAAATATATAATAGTAAATAATTATAATACTTATCACTTTAAATATAAATAGAATTAGATGATAAGTACAACATATTAGTACATTAGTTTTCACCATTAAAAGCAATCAAGTCATTTGCAACTTAAACATTTAAATTATATAAGAAATAAAAATAAATATAAGTATAATGCACTATGCATTAAATTTACTTGATTTGTGAATTATAAGTGATTAAGTGATATATCACTAATCATTATTTATAATATACTATTTAGAATTTGTAATATGACTATATTAATACAAATATACAATAATACATAACTATAATACTTATCATTTTATACATAACTAGAATTAGAAAATAAGGACAAGTGGACAACATATTAGTATATTAGTTTTCACTTTTGAAAGCAATCAAATCATTTACAAATAAAGCATTTAATTTATGCAAAAACTAAGAAACAAGAATAATAAGTGTAATATTTTGTGCATTACAATACATTACATATAATTTATAAACGACAAGTGATTAAGTGATATAGCACTAACCATTAATTCATTGTAAATTATTGGTGGGTGTCAAACCTCCAAAAATAAAATACCTACTCTAAAAATATAAATTCAAGTATAATGGAGAGTAGGATCGTATCCACAGGGACTGGGTGATTTATTTTCTACAGAGAAATAGGGGGGTTTTTGGATTAGATGACAAATAAGTAAAAAGGGAATAAAAGCTGAAATTCTAATTAAACAAGAATGCAGGAATTAAATAACACAAATATCAATTAATTAAAACAATCTAGTCAAGGAATTAATCTTGGCACCGGTGCACACAACAGATCATAGATACAAATATTCACATGTTCATGAATAAATTGGTTATAGTGGTCAAGCGACGCGCCCAACCACCAATCTTTCCTTAATTTTATAGTAGCCCAGAGACGCTCATAGACTACCCTCTTATGAACTAGACAACCCTAGAGACGCTCATAGGATTTAATGTAGTCACAGCATTAGGAATTAGAAAGACCCAATTCTAGATGGTAAACACACATGCGGGTTTACTGAGGCTAGGTTAATTATCCCCACGATCCAAATTAGACCACTTGCGAGGCAGTGAAATTGTCTCGTTTGTCACTAATTAGATTGCTTAAAGGCGACGCGCCAACACCCTAATTGACTATATATTATTTAGATAATTGAACAACAGGCCTAATTATCCAATAACCAAATAACAATTAATTGAAAACAGAGAATAATTAAATACCCATGAACATATAAATTAAAATTAATAATTAAAACGATCTCACAGTTGTGGTGCCCCGAGCCTTGATTATTTCTCAACTAGAGAAAGAATTAGCCACGCCTCAACATTGTAACCATGCAAATTGTTGATTCCATGTACTTGAACGAAAATCGAAATAATTAAATAAGCGAAGGAACTAATTCTCCAAGCCAATACTACTAACCAAAACTATTAAATAAGCAAGGTATGTTACTACGGATTGACCGGAGGAAAAGGACAGAAACGAAAAGCACAACGTGAGACTAGTATCTTGTTCTTCCTACTGACGGCGGCTCACCAAAAGCAAGAAAACTACATAAAGTAATAATAGGCTAAAGAGTTAGATGGCTTCTACTGGCGGCTCAAGGAGACTCAAGGAAAGCAATTAACAAAAATGCTAGGCTAAAGATGCTCCTCCTTTCCACCGCCCTTGACTTCTCTTTTATATTCATTTTTGGTCTTCAATTTCATCGAGTCCAAGGAAACAAGAAAGTCCGAATCCGTGTTGCCTCTGGAACTCTTCAAAGCTCAGGAAACCATTCCTAATTTTCCTCCAGCTTGTCACCGCCCAAAGACCTTCCCACTTGTTTTGGTAATCCAATTAGAATAGGGAAATTGGCCTTCAAATTGTGAGGAATTTGTTTCCTAATCCACTGCCAATTCCTTTACGGGATGTTTCCTGCCCAAAATTGATTTTCAAAATATAACAAGAATAACAGCATAAAGCCCAGAAATTTAGCTTCGCAAACCGCCAACTTAGCCCTGCTTCCCTTTCTCTGGCACAGGCACGCCCTGGAAGTGCAAGTCTTCTGGAATTTTGCCAATAAACACCAACTTTCACACCAAAGTCCTATAAATGCCACAAAATTCAAATATAATCAATAACCCATTTCTTTATACAATAAATGGGAGAAATTAAATCCAAATATCATCAATAAACATGTATAAATATCTCCCTATCAAATTCCCCCACACCTAGACAATGCTTGTCCTCAAGCATTCACTATCACAATCAAGATGACAAGTATTTCATAGTACAACAAACTAACACAAATATTAGATCTTCTCAACAACTTTATCAAAATTAGGATGTAGAAGATTCAACTCTCACATGGTTATCAGTGTATCGCTCAGCACTCAAAAGTGTTTAAAGGGACATATACGCTCAAATCAACAACATGGAAAGATATTACCATAGGCTTGCTAATATATCACATCTCCACCACTCAAAATGAATTCAATACAAAAATCAAAGGGTCTTTAACAAGGGATGTAATGAGGCTTAGGTAAAGGGTTGGATAAAAAAGGAAAATTTAGGCTAAACACATCAAAGGAAATACCAACAACCCATTGCATGAATTCAAATACCTTTCTTCATCCAAATGATCCTTCCAAGGCATGACTATAATTTTTTCCAAAAATTAGCAAGTGCAAGCACAACCAAGGCTTGACCCAACTATCACAACACACCACATATTTACAATAACACTTCATAACTCTTGTTTTTTTTCTTTTTCTTCCTTCTTCTTTTTTTTTTCTTCTTGCTTTTCTTTTTCTTTTTTTTTTCTTTTCCTCTTTTTCTTTTTTTTTTGATTTTTTTTTCAACAAGACATAACTGATATTGAAACATAAACACACTTGCTAGTTTCAACCATACCCTTTCACCACTAATTGAAATCATCATACAATGGAATTAAGACATTCTTTTGACATAGGGTTCAAACAAGAAGGTACAAACAAAAATTGGATTTAGGGTAACACAATGGGTTTTTAAACAAAGGAAAGGCTTAGGCTCAAATATGGTCAACTAGGGAAAATATAATTGGGACAGGTCTTTATAAAGTCAAAAGGGGTAAACCTAAGTGCCCTTATCATTTTCATGCATCAAATTCAACAATGTGATCTCGACATGCATAACAAAGCAAGTTCTAGAATAATCTAACCATGTGCGATATCACTCAATGAAAGAAATTAGAGCAATTTATGAATGAAATGCTCATTAGGCTCAAAAGCTCACCAATCGCTAAAAATTTGTCAAATCTTGTACATCCATCAATTGAATCAATTGCAAGAAAAATATAATACTCATGCTAGCAAAAATTTCACTAATCATACTTGCATCTTTCTTGCTTTTCACAACAAAACAAAATCCAAAGAAATTGTAAAAAGTTGTGAAAAACTTTTTTTTTTTTTTTTTTGAAAAACACACATCTGAGAAACTATTCCCTCCCCCATACCTAAATCAGACATTGTCCTCAATGGATGAAAATAAAAAGTAAAAGGAAAGTAAGAGGACTCCCCTGATTAGAGAATTAAGCACCGGAGGAGGTTGAAGGATGAAAATGCTTGAGTTGATGTCCAATCATGAGTGAAATGTGAAGCACAATAGACCCGAGAGCCACAGTAAGCAATGAATACGGACACTAGATGCTGCAAGGAATAAGATAAAAAGAATTAGAATAAAAGAGGAATTTTTTTTTTTTTTTTTTGGTATACACCCTATCCGTTGTAAGGCGTGGGCACGCTTAAGAAGCATGAGTCTTCTGGCCATCGCTCCCTTGTACTGATGTGAGATCAACCTATAAGGCGTGGGCACGCCTTGCAAGCCAAAGTCTTCTGATTCTCACCCAGACTTGAGCATCTGACATCCGCTTAGAAAGCGTGGGCACGCCAGATAAGCAGAAGTCTTCTGATCATCATCTCTTTGCATTGCCTTCAGACAGACTCTCTGGCGTGGGCACGCCAGAGAAGCTAAAGTCTTCTGCCCACTACTACTACAACATATTCAAAGATAACTGAAGAAGAAGAAAAAAACTATTAATAAAGGAAAACCTAAAAATAAGAAGAACGAAAAATTAAATCCTTGGGTTGCCTCCCAAGCAGCGCCTTTCTTTAATGTCTTTGGCTAGACATTTCCATGCTTGGTCATGGAGGATAAAATCGTATAGCTCTTTTCATTACAACGTTCTCATACTCATGATATTTATCATAAATAGAGAAAGCTTTAAGCACATGAGTTGTTTTCTTCTTTTGACTAGCGGATGGCTGCAAACATGCAAGTAATGCTTTCAATTCTTTATTGACTCCTTCATCACAATTAATTAATAACCTAATAGTCTTTGCAACTCCCAACTTATCTCTATCATGAAACTCAAAAATTTCTGGTATAACAAAATCAATCTCACTAATAGAAAATATAGAATGAGAGATAAGAGTTAGGGATGAAGGAGATGTCACCACAGTTGGCATTTCATCATTGGACTTTTTGACTGGAGAGACTAGAGGTTGGGATCCCATTGTTTCTTCCTCAGCTTCCTCTTCAACCACAGACTTAGATTCTGCCCGTTGAATCTCTTGCCATTCATCACCACTTCTCAAGGTAATTGCACTCATTTCCGGTTCGGAATTGATAATGGTCTCTGAATGCAATCTTTCAGAATTTTGAGACGCCAATTGGCTTATAGTAGCTGCTAGTAGACAGACTTGATTCTCCAAATTACGAATGCTTGTCCTTGTCTCTAGTTGAAATTGAGCAGTCTCAAGTTGGAATTGAGCATTGGTTTGTTGGAGTTGAGCAGTGCTTGTTGCTAAGCTCTTAACAAGATCTTCCAAGGAACTCCCCCCACTAGAGAATGAGGATTGAGATGTTGGACTCACTTCATAGCTATAGTTGGGGTAATTCCACCATCTTTGACCACACACATTTGAATAAGTATCAAACGTTGGTGTTTGATAAGTATCAAAATTTGGTGGAGATGGATTTTGGAATATTCCAACATCACCAATTGGATCATCCACGTCAACTTGAAGTAGCGGGCACCTGTCAGTCAGATGATCCAACTGACAAATTCTACAAGTGTTGACTTGTGGTTTCTGTCCATCACTCAATTGTTGCATAGGAAAAGCCAGATTATCTGAATAAGGATCACTAAGACAATAGTTCTCATTAACCCAATTAGGAACAAAGTCCAATCTATCACCAAAATATTGAAAATTAGTAGCCATCAACTAGTATGAAAAATAGAGGAGAAATAAAGAAGAAAAAAAAATTTTGAGAAAATAATTCAAGCACCAGTCCCCGGCAACGGCGCCAAAATTTGGTGGGTGTCAAACCTCCAAAAATAAAATACCTACTCTAAAAATATAAATTCAAGTATAATGGAGAGTAGGATCGTATCCACAGGGACTGGGTGATTTATTTTCTACAGAGAAATAGGGGGGTTTTTGGATTAGATGACAAATAAGTAAAAAGGGAATAAAAGCTGAAATTCTAATTAAACAAGAATGCAGGAATTAAATAACACAAATATCAATTAATTAAAACAATCTAGTCAAGGAATTAATCTTGGCACCGGTGCACACAACAGATCATAGATACAAATATTCACATGTTCATGAATAAATTGGTTATAGTGGTCAAGCGACGCGCCCAACCACCAATCTTTCCTTAATTTTATAGTAGCCCAGAGACGCTCATAGACTACCCTCTTGTGAACTAGACAACCCTAGAGACGCTCATAGGATTTAATGTAGTCACAGCATTAGGAATTAGAAAGACCCAATTCTAGATGGTAAACACACATGCGGGTTTACTGAGGCTAGGTTAATTATCCCCACGATACAAATTAGACCACTTGCGAGGCGGTGAAACTGTCTCGTGTGCCACTAATTAGGTTGCTTAAAGGCGACGCGCCAACACCCTAATTGACTGTATATTATTTAGATAATTGACTAACTGGCCACATTACCCAAGAACCCAAATAATAATTAATTGAAAACAGAGAATAATTAAATACCCATGAACATATAAATTAGAATTAATAATCAAAACGATCTCACAGTTGTGGTGCCCCGAGCCTTGATTATTCCTCAACTAGAGAAGGAATTAGCCACGCCTCAACATTGTAACCATGCAAATTGTTGATTCCATGTACTTGAACGAAAATCGAAATAATTAAATAAGCGAAGGAACTAATTCTCCAAGCCAATACTACTAACCAAAACTATTAAATAAGCAAGGTATGTTACTACGGATTGACCGGAGGAAAAGGACAGAAACGAAAAGCACAACGTGAGACTAGTATCTTGTTCTTCCTACTGACGGCGGCTCACCAAAAGCAAGAAAACTACATAAAGTAATAATAGGCTAAAGAGTTAGATGGCTTCTACTGGCGGCTCAAGGAGACTCAAGGAAAGCAATTAACAAAAATGCTAGGCTAAAGATGCTCCTCCTTTCCACCGCCCTTGACTTCTCTTTTATATTCATTTTTGGTCTTCAATTTCATCGAGTCCAAGGAAACAAGAAAGTCCGAATCCGTGTTGCCTCTGGAACTCTTCAAAGCTCAGGAAACCATTCCTAATTTTCCTCCAGCTTGTCACCGCCCAAAGACCTTCCCACTTGTTTTGGTAATCCAATTAGAATAGGGAAATTGGCCTTCAAATTGTGAGGAATTTGTTTCCTAATCCACTGCCAATTCCTTTACGGGATGTTTCCTGCCCAAAATTGATTTTCAAAATATAACAAGAATAACAGCATAAAGCCCAGAAATTTAGCTTCGCAAACCGCCAACTTAGCCCTGCTTCCCTTTCTCTGGCACAGGCACGCCCTGGAAGTGCAAGTCTTCTGGAATTTTGCCAATAAACACCAACTTTCACACCAAAGTCCTATAAATGCCACAAAATTCAAATATAATCAATAACCCATTTCTTTATACAATAAATGGGAGAAATTAAATCCAAATATCATCAATAAACATGTATAAATATCTCCCTATCACAAAATTTGGTGGGTGTCAAACCTCCAAAAATAAAGTTAAAATATAAGCCTAAATGCCAATCAACAGTAATTTGAGAATGGGGCAAGTAGGGTCGTCTCCTCAGGGAATAGGTGGACAAATCACACAGGGAAATAAGGGGGGTTTTTGGAAAGAGAGCAGTTACTTAAAAAGAAAGAAATAAAAACTGAAATTTCAATCTAATCAAAAATGTCAAGAATCAAATATCACAAATATCAATTAATTAAACAGTCTAGTCAAGGAATTAATCTTGGCACCGGTGCACACAACTGATCATAGACCCAAAACAGATATTTACCTGCTCATGAATAAATTGGTTATAGTGGTCAAGCGACGCGCCCAACCACCAATCTTTCCTTAATTTTATAGTAGCCCAGAGACGCTCATAGACTACCCTCTTGTGAACTAGACAACCCTAGAGACGCTCATAGGATTTAATGTAGTCACAGCATTAGGAATTAGAAAGACCCAATTCTAGATGGTAAACACACATGCGGGTTTACTGAGGCTAGGTTAATTATCCCCACGATACAAATTAGACCACTTGCGAGGCGGTGAAACTGTCTCGTTTGTCACCAATTAGGTTGCTTAAAGGCGACGCGCCAACACCCTAATTGACTATATATTATTTAGATAATTTGACTAACTGGCCACATTACCCAAGAACCCAAATAATAATTAATTGAAAACAGAGAATAATTAAATACCCATGAACATATAAATTAGAATTAATAAACAAAACGATCTCACAGTTATGGTGCCCCGAGCCTTGATTATTCCTCAACTAGAGAAGGAATTAGCCACGCCTCAACATTGTAACCATGCAAATTGTTGATTCCATGTACTTGAACGAAAATCGAAATAATTAAATAAGCGAAGGAACTAATTCTCCAAGCCAATACTACTAACCAAAACTATTAAATAAGCAAGGTATGTTACTACGGATTGACCGGAGGAAAAGGACAGAAACGAAAAGCACAACGTGAGACTAGTATCTTGTTCTTCCTACTGACGGCGGCTCACCAAAAGCAAGAAAACTACATAAAGTAATAATAGGCTAAAGAGTTAGATGGCTTCTACTGGCGGCTCAAGGAGACTCAAGGAAAGCAATTAACAAAAATGCTAGGCTAAAGATGCTCCTCCTTTCCACCGCCCTTGACTTCTCTTTTATATTCATTTTTGGTCTTCAATTTCATCGAGTCCAAGGAAACAAGAAAGTCCGAATCCGTGTTGCCTCTGGAACTCTTCAAAGCTCAGGAAACCATTCCTAATTTTCCTCCAGCTTGTCACCGCCCAAAGACCTTCCCACTTGTTTTGGTAATCCAATTAGAATAGGGAAATTGGCCTTCAAATTGTGAGGAATTTGTTTCCTAATCCACTGCCAATTCCTTTACGGGATGTTTCCTGCCCAAAATTGATTTTCAAAATATAACAAGAATAACAGCATAAAGCCCAGAAATTTAGCTTCGCAAACCGCCAACTTAGCCCTGCTTCCCTTTCTCTGGCACAGGCACGCCCTGGAAGTGCAAGTCTTCTGGAATTTTGCCAATAAACACCAACTTTCACACCAAAGTCCTATAAATGCCACAAAATTCAAATATAATCAATAACCCATTTCTTTATACAATAAATGGGAGAAATTAAATCCAAATATCATCAATAAACATGTATAAATATCTCCCTATCACAAAATTTGGTGGGTGTCAAACCTCCAAAAATAAAGTTAAAATATAAGCCTAAATGCCAATCAACAGTAATTTGAGAATGGGGCAAGTAGGGTCGTCTCCTCAGGGAATAGGTGGACAAATCACACAGGGAAATAAGGGGGGTTTTTGGAAAGAGAGCAATTACTTAAAAAGAAAGAAATAAAAACTGAAATTTCAATCTAATCAAAAATGTCAAGAATCAAATATCACAAATATCAATTAATTAAACAGTCTAGTCAAGGAATTAATCTTGGCACCGGTGCACACAACTGATCATAGACCCAAAACAGATATTTACATGCTCATGAATAAATTGGTTATAGTGGTCAAGCGACGCGCCCAACCACCAATCTTTCCTTAATTTTATAGTAGCCCAGAGACGCTCATAGACTACCCTCTTGTGAACTGGACAACCCTAGATACGCTCATAGGATTTAATGCAGTCACAGCCTTAGAAATTAGAAGGACCCAATTCTAGATGGTTAACACACATGCGGGTTAACTGAGGCTAGATTAATTATTCCCACGATACAAATTAGACCACTTGCGAGGCGGTGAAACTGTCTCGTTTGTCACCAATTAGGTTGCTTAAAGGCGACGCGCCAACACCCTAATTGACTGTATATTATTTAGATAATTTGACTAACTGGCCACATTACCCAAGAACCCAAATAATAATTAATTGAAAACAGAGAATAATTAAATACCCATGAACATATAAATTAAATTTAATAAACAAAACGATCTCACAGTTATGGTGCCCCGAGCCTTGATTATTCCTCAACTAGAAAAGGAATTAGCCACGCCTTGACATTGAAGCCATGCAAATTGTAAAATCCATGTGACTGTTATTTATGCTAGACGCGACACCCAAGGAAAACGGAAAATAAAGAACCAATTTGCAATAGGTAAGACTAGTCTACTGGCGCAATTTTTTTGTAGGAAATCGAAAGAACTCAATCAATTCAATAAGATGAAAAACGCACTCAAAGTACTAATCTATAGGACATGTACTGACAGTGGAACAACGAAAGTCAAAAGCGAAAATAGTCCAAGGCTAAAAATTGTTTCTATGCTACCGGCGGCGCACCCAGCAAAAGGAAAGCAAAAACGAAAGAAAAATATGACAAAAGCAAACTAGGCTCA
The DNA here is from genome assembly GCA_013103745.1 of Gardenia jasminoides. Classification (NCBI taxonomy): domain Eukaryota; kingdom Viridiplantae; phylum Streptophyta; class Magnoliopsida; order Gentianales; family Rubiaceae; genus Gardenia; species Gardenia jasminoides. Next base: position 10,534,946 of record CM023098.1, on the reverse strand, counting down.
AAAAGCCGAGCCTTCCACCGACCCTAAATATCATATTTATAAGCCTCCACTTCCTATTGTCTTCAGGAAACCCACTAGCTGATATTTCCTCCACGGACTTGGACTCTAATGCAATAAGGAATGCTTCCCCCTACTTCACGCAAGTTTCCAACTCCAATTCCAATTTGAGCTACGGACGCCACACGAGAACTCCCTTGCTTCATACGACTTCCAAATCAGCCCAGCTACCCTCCATGGCATAGGCACGGCCTGGAATTGTAAATCTTCTAGAATTTTGCCAATAAAGTCTATTTTCACACCAAAGGCCTACAATTACCACAAAATTCAAATATAAGCAGTAAACCCATTCTTGTCACAATAAATGGTAGAAATTAAGCCCAAATAACCCCAATTAACACATACAAATATTCACCCATCAAATTCCCCCACACCAGAACCATGCTTGTCCTCAAGCATTTCAGAGCTCAGATAGGCAACTACAACTGCTAGCATATGGCAGTTCAACAAAGAGATACAAATATCTCACCCCTCAAATAATGTGATCAAAATCAACACATGCAAGAATTAACCCTCTCTCTTATAGGGTGATGTATTTCACTCGCCACTCTGAAATGAAAACGTAGGGTTTACTCTCATCACATGATGAAATGATGTTACCATATGCTTGCTAATATGTCACATCGCCACCTCTAATGCTAAATTTAATGCAAAAATCAAAGGGTCTTAACAAGGGTTGTAACGGGGCTTAGGTAGGGGGTTAGATAAAAAAGAAATTTTAGGCTAAAATATGTCAAAGGAAATGCCATTGACCTGCTGCATGAAAACACAGTCCTTTTACCCACATTACCAATGCAAGGCATATTCAATAGTTCTCCAACCGACAAGTGCAAGCTACTAGGCGTGCCCCCTTTTGTATTGTACTATACTTCACAAATCACCTCATTGGTGTTGTGTATTTTGGTTGCCCCTTTTTTCTTCTTTTTTTTTTCTTTTTTTCTTTTTTTTTTTTTTCCAAGGCGTGGGCACGCCTTAGAAGCTTCAGTCTTCTGCTCAACACATTTTCTTTTCGTTTGCCTTTCTAACCACTTGCCTACTAAAACTTTTAGCCTTCACAATATCATTCAACCATGTCATGCAACAGACCATGGTATCCCATGGACATGGGGTTCAAAACAATCAAGGTTTAACAAAGAAAGGATGAAGGGTAACATAATGGGCTATATAACCAAGAAAAAGGTCTAGGCTCAAACAAAGTTCACTAGGGGAAATAAGACGGGAACAAGGATTTAGACAGTTAAAAGGGTGTAACCTAAGTGCCCTTATCATCTCAATGCACTTAAATTCAACAATTAAGATCTTGATATGCACAACATAGCAAGTTCTAGAACATTCAAATCACATGGAACAACACTCAATGAAAGAAAAATAGAGCAACTATAAATAAGTTGCTCATTAGCTCAAAAGCTCACAAGAATGGTTCCAACTAGTCAAAACTTGCCAAGTGCATCATTTAACAACATTATCACAAGGAGAAAAGACCTTGCATCATATCATATCACTGCCCATGCTTGCAAAGCACTTGCCAATATCATCATAGCCTCCTATGTTAACCAAAAGAAATCAGAGATTTTTTTTTTTTTTTTTTTTTTTTTTTTGGGCGAAATCCTTCTAAGGCATGGGCACGCCTTGAAAGTAATAGTCTTTTGATGAACCACCCAATTCTCCCCATTTTCTCGTTTTTTCATTGTTTTGTTTTTTTTTTTTTTAACTCAAAAACTAGGCAAAACTAAAACAAAAAACTTAAACAAAAGAGAACTAAAACCAAACTCCCCCCCACACCAAAACTCTACATTGTCCCCAATGTAGGAAGGAGAAAGCAAAAATGAGGACAAAGGAAAAGAAACTTCCCTGAAGAAGGGAAAAACCGCAGCATCTAGGAGGGAGGAGGATGAGGAGGGTGGAAGCCCATATGTGCAAAGAAGGCAGCCAGATTCTCAGATTGCATGGCAGAGAGGACATGCAAGTTGGCAAAATTCTGATTCAATGAATCCATCTTGGTGTGCAAGCCAAGCACGCTGTTCTCCAAGTGCTGGAGTCGGGCATCCAAAATAGAAGAGGGCTGTGTAGAAGAAGAAGGACCAGCCGGATCAGTAGCAGACGGGGGAACCCGGACCCGTGGAGCTCCATCACCAGCAGGAGTAAACTGATAAGTGTCTCCCACCATCTGAAGTATGCCCATACGCTCCAAGCTTCTCAAATCCAAAGGTTCCACCTGGCGAGCAATGCTAAGCCGAATATCCCCAGCAGGATCCAAGACGCCCAGTCGGATAGCCAAGTGAGTGATCAAAGAGCCCATGATTAAAGGCTTATTAGGCTTACGAACCACAGACTGCATCTGAGAAGCCACCCAACAGCCAAAGTTAACCAGAACCTTGTTCTGCATGCACCAAAGAAAGTAAAATTCGGCCTTGGAAAGTGTTCCAGATGCATCCTTGCGGCCAGAAAAGTTATATGCCAAGAATCGGTGGATGACCCGGAGGACGGGGTCAGTGAGAAAAGAAGCACGAGATTGGCTAGGATCATAATGTTGAGTGTCGGTAGACCACTCCCGCCATATCTCTATATAATTACTAGCAAAGGGCATAGTAAAATCACAGGCACTATTAATATAGACCCCATCAGCCAAGTGGTCCTCACCGACGAACCCCAAGTGCACATTAAATTCATTCAGGGACAAACTAAAAGTTTGACCCATGAGGCGGAACTGGATAATCTCCGGGGTATCCAAGGCAAAGTCAAGTATCTTGGTGAACCGAAAAGTAGCATAAAATTCATAGCACAGTTCTTCATAAACTGGGTGGGTAAGATACATGAAAGGTGCCCAACCAATGCGGTTAAAGAACCGCTCCACATCATGAACAATATTTAACTGCTCCAAAGTCTGAATATCAAAGCACTTGCAAGGAGCAAACGAACGTCCAATAAGTGTATACAAAACCTTGCATTGGTCAGCAGTGAAATCAGCAAAAATATCGGCCAAAGAACCAGGAGACAAAATACTCCGAGAAATACCCAACCGGGACCGAGTAGGTGGCTGAATTGGGGCCCTCCTCTTTGGCCTTGTGGAACTCGAGGCCTCAGGATGGGTGGACTTTCGAGCACGTTCCTTCTTAGGAGGCATAGTGGGTCCACGAAGCAACAAAACCAACGACAAGTGGAGAGGCAAAGAACTACAGAACACAGTGGTGCCCACAAGCAACAATTTCCAGGCTAGCCAAGTAAACTAAGTTAACCACAGCTGACCGACAGAGCGAAGAATTTTCCACTACAACCAACACAGCAAGGCCCACACTACTAACATTCCACAGGCAAAATATACCCAACAAGCATAGTGTAGGGGACAATGGAGAGGCTCAGAACCCCACAATTTTGAGAATCCACCAATGATGGACAAATCAAAGCAACAAAGCCCAACAAACCAGCCACATTATGCAACAAGTCAAAGAGTCAAAAATTCCCAACGGCACCCCCACAATTGAAAAGTTCCAGATAGCCACAACAACCACCAGTCAAAGAAGATATAAATATGCACCCAATATAGGACTCCACAAAGAAACTAAGAGTGATGCCCCCACTGAGAGGAGAATGTCTTACGGAAGGCGTCAAGATGCACAGAGCACAACGGGCCAGCCACAAGCAGATCGGGCGGGTTGGCCACACTAGGCGAGCACGCAGGAAGATGATGTACGCTTGGACAGCCACCATGGGAGAGCAGGAGCGGCGGTTCAGGCGCTACTTGCAAGGCGCTACTTGGGAGGCAACCCAAAGTTTTTTGTTTATTGTTTACTTCCTTTGGTTTCTCCTTATTTATGGTATTTTACTTTTGTTTGAGTAGGCAGCAGTAGTTTTGGGCGTAAGACTCAACTTGAAAAGTGCCACTGGAATGAGCAACAGGGCTGATCAGAAGACTTTCGCGGGCGAGAATCGAGGACTATTACTTGCGTGCCACGCAAGCCCATGTCAACGTTTTCCATCAGAGGGGTGATCAGAAGACTAGTTATTTGTTGGCGTGCCTATGTCTTGTTAGGAGGTGGTTTGTCAAAAAAAAAAAAAAAAAAATGCGCGAGACAAAATTTCTCACGCTTCATCAGAAGACTCACAGCTTCAAGGCGTGCCTATGCCTTGAAGCCTGGTCTCCCTCTCACTTTTGACCTTGTTTTTCTTTTCTAATCTTTTGTTTCTTTTTTCTTTTCTTTCTTTCTGTTTCGTTCCTTTTGTTTTCTTTCTTTCCTTTTTTGACCTACCATCAGACCCATCTTCTTCATCACCTACCTCGCGCCGCCACCGCCGTTCGAGCTGGAGCGTCCGATCTGGTGGAGCATCCACTTTGTCTCCACCTCTTGCTGCTCTTGCTGTTCGCCGCTGCTGTCCGCAGTCTTTTCCGTCGCCATTGCAGTTTCTCCACTCTCCAAGAGCTGCAACGGTTGCGTGCGGCCTTCCTCGCGTCAGAGCCACAGCTGTTCTTGCCCACGCCGCACTTCCAGCGCGTTCTCCCCGCGGGTTTTGTTGCTTCCGATCTGGTGGAGCTTCTACCGTATCTCCAACACCGTTTTGTTGCTCAGCTTCTCCGACGGACGTAGTGCTTGCTGCTCAAGCCACCGCTGCCATTCTAGCTTCCCTGTTGGTGAGCGCTACTGAGGTGCGTCCGGTTCTCCAACGCCGCCGCTGCTGTGCTTCTTCCTCCAGCTACGGTTGTAGCCGCTTCAACACCAACTCCCCAGCTGCTGCATTCGCGACCCCCATCACCGCTGTCCCATCGCTGCTCCTCCGCTTCAACGCCGACCCACCAGTTGCTAGAGTTAGTAACGCCCTTCTTCGCGGCGTGCTCATCCGCTGAACCGCCGCTCCTGCTCTCCCATGGTGGCTGTCCAAGCGTACATCATCTTCCTGGCTCGTGCCCGGCCTGCATAGCTGTGGCCCGAACCCGGCCCGATCTGCTTGTGGCTGGCCCGTTGTGCTCTGTGCATCTTGACGCCTTCCGTAAGACATTCTCCTCTCAGTGGGGGCATCACTCTTAGTTTCTTTGTGGAGTCCTATATTGGGTGCATATTTATATCTTCTTTGACTGGTGCTTGAATTATTTTCTCAAAAAAAAATTTCTCCTTTATTTCTCCTCTATTTTTCTTACTAGTTGATGGCTACTAATTTTCAATGTTTTGGTGATAGATTGGACTTCGTTCCTAATTGGGTTAATGAGAGCTATTGTCTTAGTGATCCTTATTCAGATAATCTGGCTTTTCCTATGCAACAATTGAGTGATGGACAGAAACCACAAGTCAACACTTGTAGAATTTGTCAGTTGGATCATCTGACTGACAGGTGCCCGCTACTTCAAGTTGACATGGATGATCCAATTGGTGATGTTGGAATATTCCAAAATCCATCTCCACCAAATTTTTTAATTATAAATTTTATAAATTATAAATTGTAACTAATATCACTTATCACTAACCAAGGAGTGAAGATATAACTATGTATATATAGGGGATCAAATGACTTTGAATTAATTTTTCAGATAGGTAGAACATGACTAATATGTTAAATTGTGAATAATTTTGGAGCTCAAATCACGAATAAAAATTTTACTAATGAGAAACACGGTGAATGTACAAAAATTTAGAGTCTTAAATTGCAAATTACACTATTAAAGAATGTAAATTATAAATTGTAATATGCTTTAATTACTAAATTGTGATAGTCGATAAAAACAAATTACAACATACAAACTATAGACAATTAAACAAACTCACAAAAGTCCCAATTTGTAATAATATGGTTTTGTACCGTTTTTGAATTCAATTTGGTAACCGATTTCGATTTACCAAATTCAATTCAAAATTGGAAATTGTTTAAACTTTTAGAGAAAAATAACCGAATTACTGAATTCAATTAACCGAATTATCGATTTTGCACCGAATGCTCACCCCCTAGCTGACAATATGGTTTTTCATTTTTTTTAAACTTTTCAGAAAAAAGGTTTCCAGCACATGGTAGCACGTGACTGGACTCCTAGAGTAATTGGCAAAAACTAGCAATGCCACTAAATATGCTTAGAATTTGAAACAGCTAAAGTGATTAGAAAGAAGATGATTGAAAAACGTATTTGTAGTACAACAAAATAATATTTGGTATCCAAACACACCCATTATCTTAAAAACTAACTAGAACTGCTGTAAGCATGTGGAATATGGAAATATTTAGTGGGTGCATTTGCAAGTGTGTGTTTGTGACACTGAGAGAAATAATCCTGGTTAATATGTTTAGTTAATTTACAGAGGTGAGGTAATTACCTCATTAATTAAACCACATATATGTATTTGATCCTTTGCTAAAAAGTAAAAATGGCCACTAACAATAATGTATGCGACAATTATTGAGAGCAACTGTTGATTTGAGCTAGTGATCATGATGTTACGTTTCTTCTAAAATTTTCGGCACTATGTTAGGGGTTAACAGTCATTAGTTCAAAAGCCTTACCTTACTTTCCTTTCTCTTAACATAATACAATTTTTGTCAAATTTTTCTTTTGTATGACGACGACTAATTGATACTTCGGCCATGTGTAAATAACCAATAGAGATTATTATTGTCCCTTCTAATCACAGGTTTTGACTCCACAATTCCATAACTGGTAACGTATACGCTATAAAATAAGTCTTAACTTCTATGGTATTGGGATGAGTCCTATATGGGTTTTCATTCACTGCACTACATATCGATTTTCTATACTTTCGAAGGATCAATCAGTATCATTCGTGCAACCTGAAAACACAAACCACGTATCACTACAACTTTTGGCATAGATTACAAACGGATACCATCTGTTCTAATGCTCAGAAATTAAATTAAGAACGAAATCAAAATAACAGCCAATCATGTGTAGTACTTTTGTAGGTTCATTCAAGGTCTATGAGCTTGTCTATGCCCTAAAAATATGCAACAGGTTATATGGCCTAGTTGGGATTATTCATAGGACACTTGCTGCCAATGTTTTTAAAACCGGACCGGTCAGTGAACCGGAGAGGGGGCCGGGTCACGGTCCGACTGGTCCAACCGGTCCGACCGGTCCGACCGGCCGGTTCAACGGTTCTCTGTCTTTATAGAAAGGCCATATGGCCCAACCCATCTTATCCTTGGTTGTGATGCAAGATTGCAACCTTTACTAGTTTTCCAAACAAATCTTCCCAAAACCCAAAGCCCAAATCTCTACTCCATCTAAAAATATTTTTGTACACATTAAATTTAAAATTATTCTTTTTCCAAAAATTAAAGATAAAACTTTCAAATCCACTGAAAAAGTCTTCTTGCTAGCATGAAAAAAATAAAAAATATAGTGAAATTTCATATTTGATAGATGTAACTTTTCCAAACCACAACAAAAAAAAAGAGAGAGAAATCAAATTAAAAAACTTGTTGGCTAGGTAAGAAACTTTCAATCCATCCAAAAGATTTAGAAAAAAGGCATATTGAAAATGGCAGAAAAAAAATTCAAATGAAAAGAGAACAAAAAATGAAAGTCAATATGCGAACAAGTAAAAAAGGAATCTTCAAAAGATTAAACTAGAGCTGGTGGAAGAAAACATCACTAGATTAAACTAAAGAGTGGGATTAAAAGGGGATGATAAAAAAAAAGGAATTATTGACCATGAAAATATTTGATGAAAGGAGTTTGTAATAGAGAATAAATTATTGGCCAAGAAAATATTTGATGAAAAAGAGAACTGGAGGCAAGGAATAAGAAGTGAGAATTAGAGGCGAGATCTAAGAGTGGAGAGGAAAGAAGGATTAAATGGGCAGTGATATTTAGGGTTAATAATTTTATTGACTTCTCGAAGAGAAATTTATTGTAGTAACCCTAAAATAGTGATTAAAAGAGGAATGATTGAGGTGAAATTCCTCTTTTAATTACTAGTGTTTAGGGTTACTACAATAAATTTCCTAAAAACTAGTGATTAAAAGAGGAATGATTGAGGTGAAATTGGAAAGGATGCAAGATTGAATCCTCTAATGGTAGAATTTAGTAACTCTAAAAATTAGTGATTAAAAGAGGAATGATAGAGGTAAAATTGGAAAGAATGCAAGATTGAATCCTCTGAATGTGGAATTTAGTAACATTAAAAACTAGTGATTAAAAAAGGAATGATGAAGGTGAAATTAGAAATGATGCTGTGAGGGCCTCAAATTTCAGTATTTATTTTTAAAACGCACGATATTATTTATATTGAGTTTATTTATTGAAATATGAGTGAAAATATATTTAAAGTGATTATTTCTCAATTTAGAGAATTTTATATGAATTGTTTGCCGGTGTGTGGTTTTGGCCAAAATTTAGCGTTAAAAATTGTTCCGACGCTTGAATAGTGACTTGGAATTGAAATCGGGCATATGTAGTGATATTTTGGAAATATTATTATGGTGAGACAGTGTTGGAATGAAAGAAACCAGTGTAAGTTAGACAGCCGCGCGCGACGCGACATAAAGTACCAAAAAGCACTTTTTCCCTTAAAATAAGGAAATGCACTTTTTGGCACCTTTTAGCCTTGACTTCTTGGCTCCTTTAAGCTTCCATTTTCAGCTGAAACTTGTGAGGTAGAGAGAGAGAGGAGGGCCGAGAGAAAGCTTGAGAAAGAGAGAGAAATGTCTTCTTGATTTTCCTTCTTCTTCTTCCTTGTTTCTCTTGAGCTTCAAACACCATCAACCACCATCATCTTCTTCATTCCTAGCAGCCGAGAAAGAGGAGAGAGAGAGGAGGAGCTTGTCCGAATTTTTGGAAGGAAAAAGAGGTAAGTTGAGTTGATCTTCCATTTTCCTTTCTTCTTACAAGCAAATTGAACTTGTGAAGCTTGAATGATGGATTGTGACTTGGTTTCTTCCTTCCCATTTCAGCCGAACCAAGGAGAGAGGAGAGAGAGAGAGAGATCCAAACCCTTGAGGGGAAAAAGGGAGGAAAGAAAAGCTTGGGTGATCATCTTGGGCTCGAGGTTGGACTTGGTGACGGATATCTTCGAAGAATCTTGAAGATCGTGGGCTAGGATCGAGGGTTTTGGAAGTCCTCTAGTTTGGAAGCAACTTTCTTGAAGGAAAGCTCGAGGGATTTCATTGGATCTTGCCGGATCTCGTTGGATCTTGATAGATCCGGAGGTATAAGCCTCGAATCTCGTAGATCTAACCTTATTAGTGTTAATTAGTGTAGATCTGTGGTTAATATTGAAAGAAATGATCTCATCTGAAAAGATGAAGTTGGGCTCTTGAAATCCCAACCTAGGTAGCGGACTTGAAGTGGCCTCTAGGTAGCGGACTTGAGGACCTGATTGGGAATTTGATTGTTATTTGTGAACTTGTATTGATATGGTTAGAAATTAGGGTTTTTAATTGTTGAAAAGTTGAAGGAAAATGTATGTTATGGCCAAACCCATGCTTGGTGATTTTAATGTTTGATTTTGAAGTGTTGTGAATGTTCTTGAAGAGTTTCTTTTAAGAAAAACATGTATATTGTTCAAATTGTGAGTGTATGTGTGTGTGAGAGAATGTTTGAAATTTAAAGGGTTAAAAGTGAGGTTTTTCATGAAACTTGAGTGAAAAGTGCTATTTAATTAAATTTGAGGGTTTTGCCATGTCTTGGTCAAATTCTAGAGATTTTGAATATAATGGCGTGGTATGAAGTGTTTTATGTTAATATGAAAGTTTTAACTAAAAATAAATGTCGAACATGTTGTGTAAAAAGTGATTTTGAGGTGTGAGACCTCACTTAAATGTTTGTGAAAAAGAACGTGCTTGTAGTGCCAATGAGTATATCGGTGGGATGCTCTTTTGAAATGAAAAAGTGACTTTTCAAAGAGGATCTATTCGGAACATTGTACCATGAAAAATGAAAGCTTTTTCTCGAGAGAGTTTTGGAAAAATTGTCATTTGAAACTAAAAATTGAAAGTGAACTGTGTTAGTGAATGAAAAAGAATGAATTGAATCTCATTGATTGTTTTAAATTATTTTAGGAGTGTGCAAGGCGGTGACTTTGAACCCTACGTGGAAGCTGAACCTTACTTTGGTGAGTTTCCATGCTTGTTTCGTGTTTATGTGCAAATGATTATATATGAATGCAATGAAGTGAATGTTATGTGAAAATTGGTTTTTAACCCTCTGATGGGGATGGTGTGTACTTTATCGCACCTACTCCATTTGAGTAAAAGTGATTATGAAAGTGTATTGAAGTGAGTGATTGTAAAAGTGCTTTACAATATTATATTGTGATTGTATGTGTTTGAAAAGGTCAAGAAATTCTTGAGATCTATAGGTGAACCCTTCGATTCGAGCTGGGGGCTAGGCCTAGGCCGAGGAGAAAGGGCCGAGCCATAGGGTTATTTAAATGTCACAAAGCACAGTGACTCAGACCAGTGATACATGCTCGGGATTTAGTTCTTGAACCAGTCTCCAAAAGAGCAACAACCTAGTGAAGTGAAATGAATTGAATTGTGCTAGAGCCTTGGCTTGTGGCCTTGTCTCTGTTAAAAGCACAAAACCAGTGATATATATATACAAGTGAAGTGAAGTGAAATAAAGTGTACTCGAGACTTGGCAGCTGACTTGTCTCGGAAATAAATATAATGTACACTATCAAAGTGAAGTGATAAGTGCTTGTAGTGCGGGCCCGGTGGGGGTTTTGGTGGAGTAAGGAGTAAAGAGGGTTCTACATGGTAAATAGTGACAGTTGACAAAGTGTCAACTACCTGGTTCGTGGACAAACTACCTGGTTCGTGAACAAGCATCGTGGAACTTGGCCCTTGAGGGCCCCCGTATCCAACATTGTGTTGTTAATTTCTTTCTTATTTGTTTAAATTCCAAGTGTACTTGTAAAGTGAATTTGTTTATGTATTAAGTGACTTGCATGCTTTTGGGAACTCACGGGCTTTTAGCTCACCCTTTCCATTTGTTTTCCTTAGCAGGAAATGAGCAACCGAGTGGTGATGCCAACCCTTGAAATTTGGGTTTTAATTATGTTTTGATATTTATTTTGGAGAATCTTCAATCATGTATGTTGTGAACTGTTGTATAATGAAACTTGAATGTAAGGATGGGTGATCTATGTACTATGGGATTGTATTTTTGAGGTTATGTATTTGTAAGACATTGTATCCTTCTGTATTGTATCTGTGACGACCCCACCTTCCCTTAAGGCGGACCAAAGGGGTCGGCGGACAGCCTGCCCAACTCTCGCCAGGACTCACTCACTCACTTGTTCAATATAACTTAACGAACTAAAACCCTGGATACAATAATGAAGGATACAACATCTTACGATTACACAACATCCAAGTTACAATTCAATAATACATAGTTCCATTATACAAGAGTCCACAAAATGGGGCAATATTCATAATTCTCCAAAATACATATCAAAACATATGAAAGCCCTAATCTCAAGGGTTGGCACCACCACTTGGTTGCTCATTTCCTGCTAAGGAAAACAAATGGAAAGGGTGAGCTAAAAAGCCCGTGAGTTCCCAAAAACATGCAAGTCACTTAACACATAAATAATTTCACTTCACAAGAACACTTGGAATATAAACAGATAGAAAAGCAATTAACAATACAATGTAGGATACGGGGGCCCTCAGGGGCCAAATTCCACGAAACTTGCCCACGAACCACGAACCAAGTAGTTGACATTTCGTCAACTGTCACTATTACCATGTAGAACTTCTCTTTCTCCTTACTCCTCCAAACCCCCACCGGGCCCGCACGCCAAACACTTTTCACTTCACTTTGATAGTGCACACTGCACTTTCACTTTTCGAGACAAGTCTCGAGTACACTTCACTTTAAAACACTTCACTTTATTTGAGTACTCTCCATTAGGGACAAGTCCATACGCCAAGTCCAGAGTACATTTTCAATTCACTTCACTGGGTTGTTGCTCTTTTGGAGACTGGTTCAAAAACCAAGTTCCGAGCATATATCACTGGTCTGAGTCACTGTGCTTTGTGACATTTAGGTAACCCTATGGCTCTTCCCTTTCTCCTCGACCTAGGCCTAGCCTCCGGTTCGAGTTGACGGGTTCACCTATAGGTCTCAGGGATTTCCTGACCTTTCCAAACACATGCAATCACTATAATACACTTTAAAGCACTTTACAATCAATCACTTCAAGTCACTTTTACTCAAATGGAGTAGGTGCGATAAAGTACACACCATCCCCATCAGAGGGTTCAAAGATCAATTTTCACATAACAATCACTTCATTGCATTCATTTTCAAACATTTGCACGTAAACACGAAACAAGTATGGAAACTCACCAAAGTAAGGTTCAGCTTCCTCGTAGGGGTCAAAGTCACTGTCTTGCACACTTCCTAAAATAATTTAAAACAATCAATGAGTTTCAATTCATTCTTTTTCATTCACTAATCACAGTTCACTTCCACTTTTAGTTTCAAACTATAATTTTCTAAAACTCTCTCGAGGAAAAGCCTTCATTTCACATAGCTCAAAGTTCCAAATAGATCCCCTTGGGAAAATCACTTTATCATTTCAAAAGGAAATATCTCACCGATATACTCATTGGCACTACAAGCACGTTCTTTTTCACAAAACATTTAAGTGAGGACTCACACCTCAAAATCACTTTTACACAACACGTTCGACATTCATTTTTGGCTGAAACTTCCATTTTGACATAAAACGCTTCATATCGAGCCATTATTTTCAAAGTCCCCAGAATTTAGCCAAAATATCGTAAAACCTTCAAATTCAGTCAAATAGCACTTTTCACTCAAATTTCATGAAAACTACACTTTTTACCCTTTTAAAATCCAAACACTCACTCACACACACATACACTCACAATTTGAACAATATACACATTTTTCTCAAAAAGTAAAACCCTTCGAGAACATTCACGACATTCCAAACTCAAACATTGAAATCACCAGGCATGGGTTTGGTCATAACATACATTTTCCTTCAACTTTTCGACAACTGAAAACCCTAATTTCTAACCATATCAAGGCAAGTTCACAAATAACAATCAAATTTCCAATCAGGTCCTCAAGTCCGCTACCTAGAGGCCACCTCAAGGCCGCTACCTAGGTTGGGATTTCAAGAGCCCAACTTCTTCTTTTCAGATGAGATCATTTTTATCAATATAAACCACAGATCTACACTAATCAACGCTAATAAAGCTAGATCTACAAGATTCGAGATTTATACCTCCGGATCTATCAAGATCCAACGAGATCCGGCAGGATCCAATAAAATCCCTTGAGCTTTCCTTCAAGAAAGTAGCCTCCAAGCTTGATGACTTCCAAAACCTTCGATCCTAGTCCAAGATCTTCAAGATTCGTCGAAGATATCCGCCACCAAGTTCAACCTCGAGCCCAAGATGATCACCCAAGCTTTTCTTTCCTTCCTTTTTCCTCTCAAAGGTTCGGATCTCTCTCTCTCTCCTCTCTCCTTGGTTCGGCTGGAATGGGAAGAAAGAAACCAAGCCCACAATCCATCAATCAAGTTCATAGGTTCAAGATGCAAGTTAAAAGAAAGAATGGAAGTTCAAGGTGCAAGCTTTACCTCTTTCTTTCTTCTCCAAAACCGGTCCAATCTCCCTCTCTCTCTTCACTCTCTCGGCTGCAAGAGGTGGTGAGGATAGTGGTGGTTGATGGTGTTTGAAGCTTCAAGAAGAATGGATGAAGATCTATGGAGAAAACTTGCTCAATCTCTCTTTTTTCTCCCTTCTCTCTCTCGGCAGTCTCTCTCTCTACCTCCCCAAATTTGCAGCTGAAAATGAAGTATAAGGGTGCAAGAATTCAAGGCTTTTATTACCCAAAAAGTGCATTTCCTTATTTTAAGGGAAAAAGTGCTTTTTGGCACTTTATGTCGCGTCACACGCGACAGTCTAACTTACACTGGTTTCTTTCATCCCGACACTGTCTCGCCATACTAATATTTCCAAAATATCACTACATATGCTCGATCTCAAGTCCAAGTCACTATTCACGCGTCGGAACAATTTTTAACGCTAAATTTTGGCCAAAACCACACACCGGCAAACAATTCGTATAAAATTCTCTAAATTGAGAAATAATCATTTTAAACATATTTTCACTTATATTTCAATAAATAAACTCAATATAAATATTATTATGCATTTTAGAAATAAATTCAAATTTTTGAGGTCCTCACAGTATCCAGGGTTAGTTTGATAAGTTATATTGAATGAGTGAGTGAGTGAGTCCTGGCGAGAGTTGGACAGGCGGACCGCTGACCCCTTTGGTACGCCTTAGGGGAAGGTGGGGTCGTCACAGATGCAAGATTGAAGCCTCTGAATGTGGAAATGGAAAGAGGCATAGATGGGTAAATGGAAGTTTCAATTTTTATTTTACTTTTCATTAATTTTATAAATTTTTGTACTCACCTAATTTCAAAAATACTTGTTGGTGTGGTGGTTAAGACACTTGTATTTTATATATGAGGTTCTAAGATCAAATCTCACTATTACCACATTTAATCTTTTCAAAAAATGAAAAAAGCTAAAAAACCGCCGAGTCACGGTTCGTACCGGTTCGCACAGTTCGACCGGTTCTTGACGGTTTTTGACCACTTCCGACTATTATAAAGAACCAGACCGGTGGCATGACCGGTTCACGGTTCAACCGGCCGAATCGGCCGGTCCAGTCCGGTTCTGAAAACACTGCTTGCTGCAGGCTTGCATCAATGTAAACTTAATACTACAATGTTGTGAACACAAAAAGAAGTTTCAAGTGTAATGGAAAGAGCCAGTAAGCGATTGAAATCATGACAACATCCCAATGTTTTTAATGCCCAGATCATGGCAGCTACTCCTTTTATGTTACCAATTTAGTTTGAAAAGAAGATGTACTGTTCTTAACCCGAATGCAGGAACACTCTTAGATTTCCTAAAAAAATAGATTCATCGAGATTCGAGATTCGCTCACGACTATTGGAGATTGGAGAAAAAGGCCCGTGCAAGTCTTGAACCTGCAGCCAATGTTTGAAAACCCGGACTGCATTGAACGATCAAAACCGTTGAATGTGTTGACCGATTTGGTTTCTAGTGTGATTAGATACCAAAACTCAATGGGGGCAAAAATCAGATTATTTTGGATTAAAATGAGAAAATTGTCTAGTTTAACTACGAAACAAAATGTTTGAACCAACATAGTATTGAGTGAATTGATTGGTTCATTACCTAGTTTCAATCAAGCCCATAAATTTTCAAAATTTGTCGACCAAACTCATTGAATGACGTCCCAAATTTAAACCTTGTCAATTACAATGCACAATTGATAATAGCATTTATTGCTTTTGTTCCACTTATCTCTCTCAAATCGTATTTTACAGTTTCTTTTTTCATTGCCATTTATTTATTTTTATCATGCCGATCACATAGATTATAACTCATATAGTTTTTGAATAGTTAAAACTAGGAAATAATGCTTTGTATAACTTTTTTACCTTCTACTCAATAAATGTTAATTTTAAGGTTTTAATAAGCAATACTTAAGAAGACAAGAATGACAATTAAAGTGATTATTTTTAACATGGTAGTGAAGTTTCTGCAACCATTTATATATGTCATATGTTTAATATCCATTAGCTATATTTATGACGTATTTGTCATGCCAACTATTGAACCAATAATCCTTAGACCCAATCATTCTTTTGAGTCAATGAATGATTTGGGTTTCAAATCTTTGCATGCGATCCTTGCATTATTAGCATTGCACTCTAACCAATTTAGCTAATAGTCCAAGTCAATGCATGAATTTCTTTTTCTTTTCCAGTTTTTGCTGGTCAAGAGGAGAATATGACGATAGAATCACTTAGTTTATCTACTCAAAGAGTAATTTATTCTACGTTAACTAAGTATCATTTTATTTCCATAGATCATCATATGCCAAGAGCCAACTTAGACTTACTGATACTTACTTTTTCTATCTGCTAAAGGTCATTGTCAGAGTTAACCTTCGTATAAGATACATCAGGATACCTAAATGCGAGGTAGAGAAGAAGCCCGTTATCAAAACTGAGACAAACAAAAGCACCATCGGGGGCGGAGGAAGCATTGGCATCACCAACGGCAACAACACAAGAGATAATGTCGAAGCCACCATTATGGCCATCCCCAACACAGTGAGGTATATAACCATCCCGTTCAATTGTCAAGGAGAACAAAGTTGAAGTTCCCGCCAAAACGTATTCTAGTTCTTTAATCGATTCTGTAAAGTATAATCATTTCTATCCACTTACAAAAGTCTATTGAATTTTGATTAAGTTGGTGTAGAGTAAAAGGAGTGCGGAATGATCCGAATGCGGATGGATGGTGGAGGCACTACAACAAAAAGGGCCTTTCCTGACATGCCTATAACGACACTAGTTGGGTTGTGTCACCTTAGCATGTCTGTGCTGACACTTGTAACAGTACCCAATATACTACAACAAGAAGGGCATTTACTGGCACTTAGAGGTGTCAGTATAGACAATTTAAGCTGACACTTTTACTTGGAAAACACTGGCATGAGTGATTTGCTCTTAGACTACCTTTGATGACACTTGTGAGTGCGTGAGAAATCAGAAAAAAAAAAAAAAAACAAAAAGGGAATTTAGTGGCACTTAGAGGTGTCAGTATAGACAATTTAATCTGACACTTTTACTTGGAAAACACTGGGATGAGTGGTGTGCTCTTAGACTACCTTTGATGACACTTGTGAGTGTGTGAGAAATCGAAAAAAAAAAAAACAAAACGACATCGTTATCCAATTGAGTTCTATGGTAGCTTATCTTTTACAATTGAGTTACATATGTAATATGATAATTTCATAAACTCTACTATTGCACCCTAAATTTTGCGATTTAGCCCCGTATTTAATACACCAATTTTATTAACTCTATTATAGCATCTTAACTTAAACAATTTAGCACCATATGTAATTTTCCAATTGTATTAATTCTAATATAGCACCACAACTTTTGTAATTGAGCCCCATATGTAATATACCAATTTTTTTAAATTCTAGTATGACACCCTAACTTTTGCACTTTGGCCCCATATGTAATAAACCAATTTCATTAATTGTAGTATGGCACCCTATCCTTTACAATTCTGCCCCTAATTTATTTAATTATCAAAGTACTACTAGTATCTTTAGGGGTGTGAATCGGAATCGAATTTGGTCATTTGGAACTTTGAATTCGGAAATTTTTGGAAAAATGGCACAAAGATTTTCGACCTATTTCACTTTCAATTCCGGTAGTTCCCATTTCGATTTGAAATCGAAATGAATTCGGAATTCGGAATTCTACCGAATTGACCGAATTCATCTGCCATTGACAGAAATCAAACTTTGAATGAATACTTTTAACAAAGAAAAAGTTGGTAGTTTAAGGTATAATACTTTTAACAAAGAAACAACTGGTAATTTATGCATAACATTTCACATTCTTATACATCCTGTTACCATATTTGAATTTTTTATTCCCTTATCATGTTTAATCATATCTATAGTTTAACACTAGTTTCTATATATTTTCTCTTTAAAGACCATGTTAATAAATATTAGGACAGTATATATTAAGTTGTTATGGAGAAAAGCCATAAACAGGCAAAAGCACCTAAGTACTTGGTCTAGGAAATTAAAGTTAGCAGGTTTCTGTAAATGTTCGCTATAGAGGATTAAAAGGCCAAAAACAGCTGGTAGTTTAAGATAGAACACTTTTAACAAAGAAACAACTAGTAATTTATGCATAACAAAGAAACAGCTGGTAATTACCAATTCGAAATAGGAGTTTCCGATTTCAAAATTCTTAAAATCGAATTCAAACCAAATTCGATGATATCGAAATCGAATATTTTGAAAATAACTTTCGAATTCCGAATTTTCAATTTCGAAATTCCGAATTCAATGCGAAATCAGTCGGTAATTCGAAAAAATTCGAAGATGCACACCCCTAAGTATCTTAATAAACAACGAATACATATTTTATGACTTTTCAAAGCTCAGTTAGTAATATGTTCTAAATGTAAAAAAAAAAGTAATAGATTCCCTATTTAGTCATCATGACAACATGTACAAAATTGGTAGTTAGCATAATCTACTAACAGAGGTAATGAACAAAAGAATTTAACATGAAACTAAGTCTAATCCTCATATTGGCATGAGGAAAAGTTGTTATTATTATAATTTTCACATTTAGTGTTCATGAACTAGTACTTTATAAAATAGATTTAGTATTTTATACATGTGTTAGCAAACTATTTTAATTGTTTAATCAACTAATTAAATTGGTTGTAAGCCCTCATCAAACTATAACACCCACACAATAGATAGGATCACAAAATGAGTATCAAAAAGATTTTGATTAAGAGAATGTTTATGTTTTTAATCATAAACATATTTTTAACAGATTTTATATTTTTTTTTAAAACAATTTAACTGTACAACAAATAAAAAGGTTGCATATTCGTTAAAAAAATCTAAAGAATATTTGTCCAAACACACAAAATTTTTGCATTCTAAAATTGCATATCAACTTGAAGGCAAAAGAAATAAGAAAATTGAAAATAATAGAAAAAACTTATTGCATGAATACGAGAAAAAAGGAAAAGAGAGAAACAGGAAAAAGGTCAAAGAAAGCGTGAACACTTTTTGGACAAAAATTAACAGCGGCAAACTGAAAATTCAAGAGGCATCCGCGGTTTGGTGAAATTTTAATGAAACGACGTCGTTTCATTAGGAAGGCTATCTCTGTCGGAACACTTAACACACTGTCCGAACACTTAACCAAAATCAGCTTCAGTTCTTCTTCTCCCTTGTCTTCCTCTCTCGCTCACTCGCACCAAATGCAGCAACAAAAATGCAAGTCTTTCTCAATTTCAACCATGAGTTAGTGTAGGAAGTGCTTTGAACAAGTAGAGCTTTAGCTATTTTGCTGCAGAAACTTCAGAAATTTGGCTGCTGAACTGACCTAGGGCAAGAAATCAAAAATTGGGCCATGAAATTTGGGTGAAAGGCAGAGGTTGGAGTTGAGGCTTGGGCGAAAGCAAGAGGCTAGCGACTGAAGGCATAGTTTGAGGTAATTTTAGTACTTTGTGTTTGATTTTGAGTGCATTGTGCAGATCCTGTTAGCTGGCATTTTTGTCTGTGTGTGTGTATACTTGAATTTACAAATTGGTTGCATATTTGCTGGATGTCTTTCTCTGCTATTTTACCCATTTCCTTCAGCTTGTGATCACATATTCAGATTTACTGCACTCAACAAAATCGTGTAAGAGTAAAATTACTGCACCCAGCAAAATCTTTAGAATATAGCTTTGCTCTGATGAAAATAATCTTAATGAAGTAAGCTCGGTCAGAATTTTTTGGTGTTTTCTTATTAAAATTGGCTTTCTATGATAACAAAAATAGTAACTGACATTCTGTTGGCTGAAGCTTTGCTCTTGAAATTGTTAGCTTGCAAGCATGCTTACTATTACTCTGGTTCTAGTTTACACCTTTTTTCCATGACCTTGCAAAGTCAGAAACCAAAATCATGCTACTTTTTTTTTTGTAAAAAAAAAAAGAAAAGAAAAGAAGAAGAAGACGTTTTGGAATGAAAAAGCACGAAGGAAGTGCAGATAGAACCAAACCAAATGAAATTTAAAACTGATTGCTGAATTTATTTCCAAGTCTCAATTTTGTTGCTATGATCAACCTCTGTTGTTTGGATTTTGAACTCTAATCTCAATAAACTCATAAATCCCAATGGTGAGCGTTGTTGGCATGTTCTCAGTTTTTCTGCTTCATTCGGATAATAGGAGGTCTAATAACCTGGATGAACTTCTCTCTGCATTATTTTGTAGCTCGACTCGAATTGAAGATAATAAGATTGAAGGAGTAGAAGATTGAATAAGTTTTGCCCACGGACAGCAAAACTGACAGCTACAGGTTGGTAAATCTTGGGTTAGATTCTGTTTGGTTTGCTATTACTCTGGCTCTACATTCCAGAAGGCAAAATGTAGAAATTTGTGCTCGACACAATGCTCAACTGCATGCCCAAAAAAAGGAATTACTGAGAAACTTGAAATTCACTAACGCAAAACCTCCAAAAATTGCAAAATGGCTTCATTTAATAGTACAAATCTATTTCATTCTCCTGATAAGTTCATTGATGTAATCTTCATAGTTTCCAGCATCTCCACCCTCAACATAGTGATTTGACAGTTGAGGTTTCCAATTCACGGTTGATATTGGTGCCATGAGAGGCTTTCAATCCAGTTGATGGTCTACTCTGTCAGGTATGAATCTAATATGGCATTGGCATTGGCATTGGAGAGATTTGAGATACTAATATGGCAGTCAAAGTGATTCTGTGTTTTGTGAACTTTGGCATTGTAGAGATTTAAAAAACTAAAATGGCAGTCAAAAGTAGGTTAAAATATCTTAGAGAGAGCATCATGTAAAATCTGAACCCCAAGTAAAATTACAGCCATTTGTTTGATATTTTTCCTCTTGGTTATGCATTTCTCATTTTTAATGTAACTTGATAACAGTAGCTTGAATTTTGGGTATTTGGGAGTGAAAAATAATCCTTTTATTGAATTTGCAGCTTCTAATTTTATGGTGTTTGGATGATTTTTGTAATAGAGTGCTATGGAATGCAATGTTCGCTTGTTTATTTATGTTTTTCAAATAAAAGCATAGTTTTGTTATGAATTTCTTGGTGAAAGCATACAAACAATGTATTTTTTTGGGTTGTCATTTGCTTACCTTTCCTACTTGCCTTAATTCCTGTGTAGTTTTTTTTCATTTTCTGAATTTATTCATTCAAATTTCTTTGGTAAAAATGCCCTGGTTCTTTTGTACTCTTTCATGTGCACTATGAGTTCTGGATTACATGGTGAATAAGCTGTATTCGACTTGTTTGTATTTGTTTAGCGAAGGTGTTAACCCAACGGATTTATGGGAAGACATTCCTGGTCGGAGCACGTGTTACCGTTTAACTCTTCAGCAATAAGCAACATTGTCAAGAATGGAGGAAAGGCTGCAGCGACAAGATGAGGAAATTGCCACTTTGAAGAAAATGGTTTTAGTTCAGCAGGGAGGGGGCGAACCACTTGGCAGCCCGAGATTTGCTTCATCGTCTTCTAACAATATGTCAAACCATAATCCATCACCCACTCGACCCTCTATTCGAGTAAGTCTTTACAACTTCTGAACTTTTAGGTGCTTAATCTGAAATTTGGTTAGCAAAAGTTTGAATGGATTTTGATTCTTTTACTTGTTCAATCATTTAAAAGGTGGGGAATATGGTTTCCCTCCAAAGTTTGTTTGATTCGAAAAAAATTGTGGCAAAGGGATATTTGCGTAGTCTGAATCCATTGGATGAAGTTGGGGGACAAGCACTTGGCCCAAACTGGTGTGAGATACAAGTACAAGTTGTGGTCAGTCCAAATGAGCAACTGATAAGACCGTACGATTTGCTACAAACAATTCAAGATGCACTTGGAGCACCAATTGCTTGGCCTTGTCATTTGGTAATATATCCACTTTTTTCCTTTTCTGGAATTTTGTTACTAACTATGATCTATTGATCCCTATGGAATGTCCTAACTAGTTCTCTTACTAACTCCACAACTAAAAATGTGCACAGGTGATGCCAACTACAGATTGACAGTGTTTAATTCTTGGCTTTGAGCTGTTATTTTAATGTGGTGATTCCAGTGATCAAGTTTGAGGATAGGGATGATATCATCCATACTAATGTAGCTTCATTAGTTTGGTTCCTTCCCTAGATCACTTTCTCCAGACTTTCTGTGCTGAATTGATGCTGTTTTTATTCTTTTTTCTATTTCCTTCGTCTTATGGGCTTGTAATGTTGGTACTTTTTCATCCCTTTTGCTAGCTGAGTCAATTGGTACTTTCTCTTTGTTTTTCTCTTTTATCAATGGATGGTAGAATTTTGTATGAGTACTGTTATGACTTGAGCAATGAATTGCTAGTATTACTAAGTGCATTATGTTCTATTGGGGGTCATTTCTTTCAAATGTTTATTCGAACTGTTATGTAAATGGGACTGTGGAAATGTAGCAAGGATCTCCATTGCTTCGTTATTTTATTTACAAAAAAAAAAAAAAACAACTGGCAGTTGAAAGTGTCAGCAAAGGAACCCTGCAAACCAATGTATAATGACAATGCAAGTGTCATCAAAAGCAATTTTTTATGACACCTACAAGTGTCATTAAATGGCCTGTATTACGACACTCAAAGTGTCAGCAAAACCAAATTTCAAACAAGTCTCTACTGATGTATGAAAGTGTCGTCCAAAGACCTTTTTGATGACATTTATAAGCGTCATTACACGGTCTATATTACGACAAACCAAAATGTCTTCCTAGATTTCAAAAGTACTATAGCTATAGTGACACCTGCGATTGTCAATACAAGGTATTTGTGTTGGCAGTGAACGTGCCATAATAGATATGTTTGCCTGACACATTTGCATGCCATTAGGCTATCCCCACATTGGAAGGCACGACACACGTTCGAGGTGTCAGGAAAGGAAAAGTGTCAGTTTAAACTATATATACTGACACTTATAAGTGTCAGGAAAGGCCCTTTTTGTTGTAGTGAGGGGAGTTGGCAGATATGACTGATACCGTAGAAGACAGGTTTTGATAGACTTGACGTAGGCATTATGGATTTTATGCTTAATTAACAAATGGCCTAGTCAAACAGATACGTCACTTCGCCAACCAAAAAAGTAAGGACAAAATCTAAGAGTGGATTCATGGTACCAAAGCATTTCTGTATAAATCCTTGAAAAAGAGACCTTAATTATTCTACTGCCACTTCCTTTTGAGTTTGTTTTTGTCATACTTGACAATAGGTTGTTTGCTTATTTAATTTGATTTTGATATTAGTAAGGAAGAGGGAGTGAGGATACATATCCCACATCTATTCTCCTACTATCTTAATTGATTTTATTGAAGTATTAACTTCAATAATACATGTGTTACACTTGGACCTTTGATGTCCATTATTCTTGATTTTCCATACTGTAATGGAATACTATCATAGTCTTTTCGCTTTATCCTTATCTTGTACATTTTAATTAACAGTGGGGTTAACAGATTTCCACAAACCCGTTAAGAGAGTTTGAGGTGTTAATATTTTGAAAAAATCTAATTAATTCATAAAAGTGTCACATTTCAAGAGTATAATAAATGTGAGTGTGCATGTTAACTTAGATCTAATATCCATCACAAAAATTCATTGACGAATTACTTTAGAGCATTTTTAGTTCTATCATTATCTTGTTTGCACTAGGTTTGTGTTTTTATTGTTTCATATTCAAGAAGGGGAAGAAAAGTTAGAATTAAAGGGTTTTAGTTAATTATCATCCTTCCTTGCTTTCTAATGCACTATAATTACTATTAACAAGTATGATTACTTTAATAAAGCATAAGCATCTTAATTTAGAATTCTTGTATTTGTCAAAATTATCCTTGTTACAAACGCTATAAAACATAAGAGACCACAATTAATTCATATAACATCCCCTCTAGCATTTTTTTTTTCTATAATTCTTTTTGATAAGTAGCACCTTTTTCCACACATGATAAAACATGTAGGAGATTGTGCCTCAAACGCACTAAACTTTAATAAGGGGTGAGGCAGCCCCATTAATTAGTTTAACTATTTTTCCATTTTTCTCTAGTTCCCTTGTGAGCTTCCAACAACACACTTATAGTATTTAATTTCCTCATATCCTCTTTAGTCTTTACTACCAATCCCAAACAAAAAATATCTTTTCTTTTATTTTCTTATTAACAAAAATAGCACTGATGCAGTTTTTTTTTTTTTTTTTTTGACGCACTAATGTAGTTTGTATTCTCACTTGTGTACAATATATTATATTCGACATGAATAAATAAGGAATAAGTTACCAGTTTGGTTAATGTATATCTAGGTGACGGGGTTGCCCTTTAGGAGGCTGGAAGACAGCCATAAGTGGAACCTTAGGAACCCGAGCTCTAGAGGACGAAAACGACATTAGTGCTATTGTACACATGTATATGATGATGCAGAAAATTGAAAGTCTATTAGCTGCATTGCTATGGTCTAGAGCAAGGTGACTAGCACCCTAAAGTAGCTTGGAGAGATGTTTTTAGACCTATTAAGGCAGGGTTGTAAAGCATAGAAAGTTGAAGAATACATATATAAGTTTGGTTTACAGACTTGTAAACCATGTGATATGTGCAATAACTGCATGCATAAAATCACGTATAAGCTTGGTTTACAGACTTACATGATATTTGGAAGCGTATCCTGGCTTGGATCTAATCCAAACATGAAGCTAACTAAGGTCTTTCAACATATAAATTGGGAGCTAAGCATTTCATCAGATTGTGAAGTCAACAGTGCTAAGTTTAAGAGTTATGCGTCTTAGCAAGAATTGGAAGCTATGCATTCCACCAGAATTTGACCAAGAAATACTTTTGGCTTATTAATGTTGTTCCGTGTTTCAATTAATTGTTTCGATAGCTACTGTTTACACTGTCCGTTAAACCTTTGTGCTCGCTTCTTTTCTATATCTTTAGAGTTAACTTTTTATGCATTGACAATGTAGTAATTTTTTTATACTAATAATTTTAAATGCATGTCACATGTATATGATTTGAATTTTAAATTTAAATTTATGTTATACGGTATAATCCAAACCTGCTAGTGTAAAAAAAAAATTATACATTGACAATATATAAAAAAGTTATCCAAACTTTTATAGTTAAAATAAAAGAAAAAATTATCCATTGCACTTTCAAATAAAAAAATAGAAGGAAAAAAAAAAAAAAAAACAAGGCCTCATTGCATCAACAACTTGTCTGGTTCAGGTCTGAGAATGACGTTGGGCCAAATAATTTAATATTTAGGCAGTCTTTTGCACAACATTACTGTAAGGAAGGTCTCCATTAATTCTTTTATGCTATCATTTTCATCCATGAGTTATTTTCTTTTTCTTTGGCCTTAACTTCATTGGTAGCAGAGGTAGTAGTAACAGGTAACCTAGTTTCAGGTCATTTTCGTCTGACTTCTGTTTCAATCCACTGAGCAACAAAACTATTCATCTCTTCTTTTTTTTTTTTCATAAGACTCTATACAATCAATATACTAGAATTCTATGTACACCAATTCAAATAAAGATGCACTGGTCAAGACATCAGGCTAAACTAAGTTTCCAGCTCTCCCTGCTTTTCCTTACACCCTCCAATTCATAGCCACAGTTTGTACCTCTGAAATAATCTTTTTCTTTTGATGCATACTATTGAATATCTTCTGATTTCTAGCCAGTACCCTGTAGTAGCCAATGATAATCTCATCAACTGTTCTTTGAAAGAGTTACCAATAGAGTGCATACAATTCCAATTCATCTCACTAACCCATGGATAGGACCCTCTATAAACAAGATTTAAGTTCTGAATCCACTTCCATATTTGGAAAGTAACTGGACAGGCAAAGAAAATATGATCACATTTTTCTTTGTCATTGCAGCAAAAACACAAGAATCATCATTTATCACTCCCCATCTCTTCAATCTGCTTCTAGTGTTGAGTCTGCCCTTGCAAAGTAACCAAAGAACAAAGGCAAATCAAGGATAAAGGTTTCTTCCGCACCACATTGAACCACTCAACTTCAATCCGAGGTTAATGAACTGCTTTCATAATAGTAAACAATCCATTCTTTGCATATTTCCATATAATCTGATCGGGTTCCATTATGTCTGGGATAAAATCAGAAGGAATCTTTTGCAGTAAAGCAAGTGTGTGTCTTTCTGTAAAAAGTATGTATTTCAAAAGATTTTGTTCCACGTTGTAAATCAAAGGATGCCATCTAACTTGAATGGATAGAGTTTTGTCTCTTTCCATAGTTTTACCTGCACAACACGTTCCTAGAATTTAGCATGTGCATTTCAAAGGATAAAGTTTTATCTGTAATAGTTTCCCAAACTTTAACTTGTACATTTTCTACGACGTATTTTATTGATAGACCTCCTGAAGGGAATTATCCACATTTTCCTAAATGTTAGCAATAATCAGAATAACGTCTTCCAAGCTTTCCTAAAAGTTAGCAAAAATCAAGATGTTGTTTTTTGGTGATAGAAATTTTATCTGCAACGATTTTTCCTAACTTTTTTCTTCCAAAGAATACGATTTTATTTATAAAATAACAACTAGCAAACATCAAGAAACTATCAGTTGCTCTATTAACAAAAAATCAGCTTTCCAACGTTCTTTTTGTTTCTGGTGAAATCTTATCTCCTCCTAACTTTACTAAATCCTATAAATAGCAGACTTGCATCCTTCACCAAGAGACACTCTACTCTCACTAGACTTTTCAAATTCTTTTCTTCTCCTACTCATTACTGCCTCTACTCTTCTACTATTCTGCTGGTTTATTATATATTTGTTGCTCCTGCTCCTTCTTACTATTGAGAAGAAGGCTTATTTAATTTTGGGGAAGTATTTCAACACCCTAAAATAATTTTTTAAGATATACTAATTAGCAAGACTCAAGTTTATTCCATTTTTATTTATATTTTCGTTATTATACTACTAAATTGCTCGCCATTTTCGAACACGTCTGTCAGACCTTCTATTAGTTGGCCAATGCCATTGCCCATCCTTGATAATAGTAGCTACTCGAGCCGTACTATGGCTCTTAAATAAAAAATAATAGATTAAAGGAAAATGATCTAGCAAAGCTCCTAGATGGTGCCAAGGATCACGCCACAAAAAGATATTGGATCCATCATCTACTTTGTATACAAAACAATTCTTCACCCAACTTCTTAGTTGCAAAATTTTCCTCCAACTCCACGAAGCATTTGTAGAGATCTTAGCGGCCCAAAAAGAAGTGCCCTTTAACAAGTACTCATGAATCCAATGGATACATAAAGTGTCTTTTTTGGTACATATATTCCACAGATGTTTCATGATAAGACAATTATTCCAGATTTGTAGTCTAGGCACTCCCAATCCCCGTTCTTTTAGAGGCAAGCACACTTCAGACCATGCAACCCTAGCACCATGAGTTTTTTCTTCTGATCTGGTCCATAGAAAGGCAGAGAATCTACTTTCAGTTTTTGTAATTATCTTTTTGGGAAGAATAAAAATACTGCTCCAAAACAGCTGAATACTTAATAAAGTAGACTTTATCAACTACAATCTTTCCCCATAAGATAGCTTTTTAACAGACCATCCGCTAACTCTGGCATTGATCTTGTCCACCAATGCTGTGCAATCTTTAGCTGTAAATCATGTAGATATGATTGGTATGCCCAAGTGCCTTACAGGCAATGTGCCCGAGGCATCCACAACATCTTACTCATCAACATCTGTTTTTCACTCAAAAGGCCTGCACAGAATACTTCACTTTTTCAGAGATTTGGTTTTAAACGAGAAACCTGTTGAAATTCCAGTAACGTTTCTTTGAAAACATTTATAGAGTTTTCAGTAGCAGCTCCCAAAAAAGATAGGTCATCAGCAAACATGAGGTGGGTCAGATGCAACTTTTCACACTTTGGATTAGTGCTGTTAATCAAAATGAACTGCTCAAAACCTTGTTTCAACTCGGCTCGACAAGGCTCGGTCAAGTTTGATCTCGGAAAATACTCGACAAAAAAATGATTTGAGTTAGGCTCGACTCATGTCTTAGTTGAGTAGTTCGATTAGCCTCGTTAGTGAGGTTACATTTGTTATTTCACATTAGATTTATTAATTTTTATCATTTCACACAATATAAATTTTCAAACTCGAACTCAAACTCATTTGTGATTAACGAGTAGAGCTCGAGCTTAAACTCGAGCCACATATCTCTTTTATCAAATCGATCTCGACCAAATTTTAAAACTCGTTAACTTAAATGAGCGAGTTCGAGCTTGGCTCAATAGAAACTCGAATCGAATTTGAAAATTCAAAACTCGACTCGACTCAACTCGATTAACAGCTCTACTTTGGATGATAATTAAAGCCTTGCTTTTGGACATCCTTTGTTAACATGCAAGAGAAGACCTCCATCACCAACAAAAACAGGTAAGGTGAGATAGGATCACCCTGCCTTAACCCCTTCTTATTTTTAAAATATCCAACCAAAGACCCATCCAAATTTAGTGAAAAGCTGGTTGTAGTCACACATTTCTTTATTCACAATATAAACATAGGGATAAAGTTCATCAAATATATTATTTCAATCAAGAAAAGCCATCTGGCTAAATCATAGGCTTTCATTAGATCCACTTTGACAGCCAATCTAGACCTACCAGTCATAAGATGATATTTTTTGAAAGATCTCATGCATCAATAGAATATTATTAGTAATGGACCTCCCTTTCATGAAAGCATATTGCTATTTGCCAATAAAAGATGATAAGACACCCTTGATTTTTTCTGTAAGAATTTTAGAAAAGCATTTATATAGAATATTGCAACAAGCAATTGGGCGAAAATCTTTCATGGTCGCAGAATTCTCAAGTTTTGGAACACGAGTCAAGATAGTAGAATTTACAATGCCATATAAAGGGTTTGGAGAAAAACAAGGTTTAACAGCGTTTAATACCACACGAACTATATCCCAGTTTAAGGTAAAGAAATCAACTGTGAAGCCGTCAGGCCAGGAGCAATACCTTTTTCATTTTTAGAAGAGCATTTTTTATCTCAATATCAGTGACAGGAGCCTCTAACATATGCTGTTGTTCCTCCAATAGTTTTTGAAGACTGAAAGAGCCCAAAACTATTCATCTTTATTCTAGTGAAGTTGAAAACCGGCATAAAAAGGCCATGAAGAATCCATGCACGAAAAGCGACTCATTAATTCTCTATTCGTGTATCTTCTTATGATTGATCACATCAGATATGTTCAGTGAAACTAGGAATCTTAGCCACATCCAGGGCGAAGAGACAGGATTTCCTACTGCTCACAAACAAATTAGAAATGTAGTTTGTTAATTGTCCTCTGAGAAAATTATTTCAGAATGTCTCTCACATCTTACTAAATAAATTTTTTTTATCCTTCACTTTTGAAATGTTATTTTATGTCCCTTACAAATTCAAGTTGTTAGTCCCAACCCAAGTTTTCGACTACTTTTGAATCTGGACTCTTATGCAATCATTTTCTATGCACAAAAAGATCATGTTCCACTTTTTTAGTCTCAAAAATTAATATAAATTGGATCAAATCCCACCATTTTAAAAAAAATAAATAAAGTTCAACTCAAATCATACTTTTCTGGAAACCAAAAATAAATATAAATAGGGTCGTTCGATTAACTCAAATGATATCTAATTTTTTTGCCCCTAAAAAGATGACTATGTTCGGGTCACGTAATGGATTTAGATACAGAGTGATCAAAAATCTACGTTGGAATCAAATTTTACTGACTTAATTTTGTAAGGAATGTAAAGCTACTATTTTAAAAATGAAAAATGAAAAAATTCAATGAACAAAATGTGAGGACTTTTTGAACCAAAATACACTGGACAATATGTGAGGGATGTTTTCACTTGTCTTTTTGTGCATTTTAACACTTTTTGAATGAAAGTATAAGAAAGGTGATCATGTTAACGTTAATGCAGTTCGGTCTACAATCATTCACCAATGGAATCAGGACGAAATTCTACGGCTCCGGCCCAAAATAATACCTCGGTCTAAAAATAATTACCTTCTTGGACTTTAATTCAAGGACAAGGATTCAGCCCAGAACAAGTTAAGCTCTAAATCGAGGACATCTGCAAGGCCCATTAAGGTTGTCAGGAATCTCCATAAAAGAGAATTATGTTATTCATTTGATAGATTCTTTTCTCTTTGGAGAATTACACATTTCAAGAATCTACAGATTAATAACTTAAGCATCAAAGTTTCTTCTAAGGAATAAACCTTTCCTCTTTTTAACAGGTTAATATACTGGAGTTTTCCGGCTACAAACCATTTTAGAATTTAGATAGTTGAGCCATATTTTTGGACTCAACTGTAGCTAAATTTGAACACTTGATATTCTTGACTGTCTTTACTTTAGTTGGAATCAATAGTAGCTAAATTTGATCTCTTGATATTCTTGGTTCTGTTTACTCTAACAGTAGTGAGCAACAATGTTGTTTTTAGACACCCTATCAAACTAGTCTCACAGTTCCAAAATGGAATGCATAAGAAGTTACTAGTAATAATTTTTTTTTTGCCACTTTTTTATGTGTTTGACTTACTGTTTATTTTTTAAAAAAATTTTTTCTAGCGAAGAGGGGTGGTATTTAACTTACCATTTTATAGTACCAATAGCATAGATTTCAACTGATTCAGAGTACAAGAAACCCTAATTCAATCTAAAATCATCCCTCATATTTAGTAGAACAAATAAATTCACAACTTGGTGAGACTTGAGTTTAAGATCTCGGGTTTCTAGAATCTTAATTTTGACTAGTAGACCATGAACTCAATAGAAACAATTTTAATATCATTTATAAACTATTTTTCTAATATATAAAGCATGCCATACATGTTTGGTGTTAAAATTTTTTGTCATATTTTATTTTTTTAATTTTACTCTTGCAAAAATAAAGATTTACTAAGGATAATTATTTTAAACTCAGTAACTTTTAATAACTTCCATTATTTTAACTTCCAATAACTTCTCTTTAATTCACTTGCAAAACAAAATCATAATTTTTTCCTTTTTCTTTTCGTAAAAAAGAGAACTTCTAATAACTTGTATTAGTTTTAATTAATGCGACTTTATTTTTTTCTTAATCTGCATACTTATAGCATGTGCTTTTTTCACTAGTCTATACTATATATAGTGGAAAAGGATAAGCTTGGTGTAAGCTTTTTATGTCAATTTATGCTCCAAACTATTTACATTTCTTCTTTTTCTCCATCATAATTTCAAATATAATAATTTTCTCCAAAGAAAAAGTAGTAGTGATAGATTTTTTAAATAAACACATACATGTCTACCATGATATGTAATAGATTAATATGCAAAGAATAATCATATATATTTTTTTAAATAAGAATATATCTAAGGTGTACCAAAAGCACTAGTGGTTCAATATGTATAAAGCATAAGGCATGGGTTTTATATTAAAATTCTCTGTCATCTTTTATGTTTCTATTTTACTCTAACAAAAGTAAAGATTTACTAAAAGTAACTACTAAAGTTCAATAGTTTCTAATAACTTCCACTATTTTAATTTTGATATCTTTTTTTTGTATGTTTGCAAAAATGAAAATTCATAATATCTTTTATTTTTAAAATCAAAACAATATTTTTAATAACTTCCGATAAAATTAGCTTAATCTGTTTTTCTTAATTTGCACATATATATGATGTGCTTTACCCACTAGTCTATACAATATATAAAGCCAAAAGGGTGGCTATTGGCATAAACTTTTTTAAGCATTTGTTGAACTTTCAATTTTATGATTATAGAAACTAATTTTTAACTTAATTACCTAATCTGGATAGGCTGGGAATTCCTCAGCTCCGGAGCATTGGGAGGTAGCAGCTGGAGTAGTTCAGTGCTGCAATAACTAGATTGGGGCGGTGGGCTTTGGGTAGTAATGCTTTAGGTGCACCACTAGGTGTTAGTGATGTTCCAGGGTTGATTGCTTTTCTGTGATCAATGTATCAGACGTTTTCTATGGTCAATAAAAGTTGCAGGCTTTGCCTGCTTTAATTAAAAAAAATTAATTACCTAATCATATTTTTCCAACATAACTATTCATAACCAACCTAAATATTGAAATTACCAAATTACTATAACCTTAAAAATCAAAGTTCTTTAATAAATTTACATAAATTGTATTTAAGTAAAAAATAAAAACTTATATAATATTAATTCATTTTAATTATTTCTAAATTGCACACACTTTAGGTGTTCCTTTAATACTATTGTATATAAAGTGTGCACACACTTTCTTGTTAAAATTTCCATGATAAGAGGGACTCTTGTCAACTAATTATCTAGCCATTAAAGTGAAAAAAGTTAAAATAATTCATTAAATTGGCATAAGACACAGTTAATTGTCTTGAAATCTAGCTAGAATTGCATCTGAGTATGAACTTTAGGATTTCTTGTGAATTCAGACTATTATAATTAGGGTTTTACTTGATTTCTTGTTTCATGTTTATCAGTCATACACAACTTGCAGGCATCTTTTTTTCAGTAGCAGCACTATTCAGTGATTGAAAGCAATGAAATAGGATGGATGACTACATTGGCTACAATTCAACGTATGTTTCTTCTACTATATTAATTGTTTTCTAGAGTAGAGAATGGTTCTAACCAAATCCCGTCATTATCATCCCGACTTGTTAATTGAAAATCAGTTCAATCTATTCCTTAATGACTTAGAGTGACAAAATTATTTGTTAAGTATAAAGTGCAAAGCAAGGAATTGATGTGGTCTAGACTTTCAAATTAAATTCTCCCAATTATCAATCAATTTTAGCCTTTTTACCTCGATTTTTTGCAAATATACGGATCGTGTATTGAGTATGGTGATAATTAGAGGTCGATCCCTCAAGAACTTGGTTAAGTACTATGACTTTTTAGCTTGATTTATTATCTAAATAGCAAATAGTAGATAAGTGCAAAATATGAAATGTCGGGCGGTACCACCATCCCTATAGAAAGTAATTAAAACCAACCAGTTAAGGTAGTAGAACCGACCCTAATTGGTGGTAAATGAAAAGTAAATTAAAGTAAGGAAAAGAAAATGTAAACGGGAGAAGGCGGACTTAGCTAACCTAAGGTGTGAGGATAAAGCAATTAAAACCGACTGCTAGGTGTCAATTACATCCAATTGGCGGTTAATAAGAAAACAAATAGAACCATTCAACGGGGTAATCCTCCAATTGGCAGTATAAAATAAACAAGTTAGAGTAGTTAATGTAGAGTAAGAGGTTCCCAGGGATTTGAATCCCTTGTTCGGTTAAAGATGTGTTTCACTTAGTTAAGTTAGATTATAAACTTCTGAATTGTTAAGGAAGAAACCTCCAATTTCATTCGTAGATTGCTTTCACAAATAAACAAACATACTTATATTAAACCTTCACCTATTAATTACATGGTGAATTAGCTTAATATAAGTTCATAAAACTCAATGAATTACAAGTATGATTCCTCCTAAATGCATCTCCTACTAACGTGAACATATAATCTAGGGTTCATATATTTTGAACCACATATGCAAGACATATTTCATGCACTAACATATGCTTGAATAATTCATAATTGATGATCAAACAACCATGAATATAAAGAGCAAATACATGAACTGGCAACTCACAAACTAACCTTTATTTAATTTAAGTGAACACAATCCAATCCCTTACAAGTTCATCTTATCTGTAAGATTGAGAAGCTCAGCTACTCATATTGTTTAAGCACACAAAACTTGCATAAGAAGTCATGGAAGAACTTAAAGAAATAAGTTGATGATGAAGGCGAGCCAGTTATACACGTAGAGCAAGTAAAGGTTCCATTGGGGCCAATGACACGTGCTCGAGCCAAACGAATGCAAGAAGAATTGCAAACCCTTGTTCGTTCGGTTCAAGTTTCTATTGGGGAGCCTAAGGCAATTGAAGGATTTGATGATTCAAGGAGGGTCCAATTACTACAAGTGCGTGAAGGGGGTTCAAGCTCTTAAGCCCAACAAGTGGGTCAACCAATTTGTGGCCCAAGTATTTGTTAGCTTTGTTAGTAATTATGTTAGTTAGGTTGAAGTACGGGTACGACCGACTTGGGGTTCGACCCTAGCCCTTTTAATTAATGTGACTTAGCCATGGTTCGCCCTAGAGAGCCTTTGGCTGAACTATAGGCTTAGTTAGTTTAGTTAATTAGTTGGTTAGTTGTTAACTAGGGTTTGTCCTTGGTTAGTTTCGAGTATTTAAGCCACTTTCTATGTACGATAATGGAGATTTGCCAAAAATAAGAAAACCCTTCTTGAGAGTCTCTCTCTTGCTTCCTTGAAGCATTCTTGAGTATTTTAGATTGTTCTAGGGTATTCAATTCGGCTTATCGATCTAGGAACACGCTAGATTGTGGCGTCCTCTACTATATCAAGCGATCGTTGGCCGTGTAATCAACGGGTTCTTGATCTCTCCACTGCGTTCATCGAGTCAAACGCAATTTCAACCTTCTAGATTCGTGGTAGTCTGTACGGGTTTCATCACAAGGTTGGTGACATTATTATCAGCTGGCATCAGAGCTAGTTGAAGGTTCGCATTATATCCTTGTTCTTTGATTTCCTCTTGAGTCGTTTTTGTTGAGTCATTTTTGTTGTTCCAAAAAAAAAAAATTTCGACCGAAACTGGTTTTTGTTGCTATCCGTGTTTTTCCTCTTTCTCGTTAGTCGTGAAGCTAATTCTGGCGTTGTGTTGCTGATTTCTTTGAAAAAAAAAAAGGGGCAAATGATCCCAAGCAAAATTCGAAAGCAAACAAAACTTGAGTTTATTGCAAAAAGCCGAAATCAAAGAGCAACAAGAACCATAGGTTCTTTCTTATTGAAAACAAAAACAAAGCCCTACGCTAGTTTGGTGATTTAAAAATTCTGGTCTACAACTTTACCAACTTCATCTTCAATCCGCGGGAATTGGGGAATTTGTTTTCTACGACGCGTGAAGAACTTCTTGTATTCACGTGCAGTCATCCTTGGTGGCGTGTCATTCTTCGAAACATCTTGGGTAACCCGTTGGGGGGGAGCCTGAGTTGGGTTCACAACTTCTCCATTGCTCTTGCTCGTGGCATCAATAGTTGCGTGTCTTTTTAGTCAAACTATTTTCCTTGTGTGCTGTCCGTACGTCCTTCTTATTCTTGTTGCTGTCCTATATTTCTTTATAAGAGAAAGGTACAGCTAGCTCAAGCAATGTCCAAGCTGAACTCAGTTTTGGGTGAAGAAGTCCAAATCCGAATTGGAAGTAAACTTTGGTAGCCCAAGTAGTATGTCGTGTCTTCCAACCGTGTCTTCCAATCAGCCATCGCGTCCTAGTGTTGAGTCACGAATTACACTCCTAAATCTCAGCCTTCCATAATTCCTAGCCTTACCTATATTATCACCTAAATTATCTCCTAAATTTTAGCCTTCCATAACCCTCAAGCCTTGCCCACATTATCCCCTAATCTATCTCCTAAATCTTAGCCTTCCATAATTTCAAGCCTTACCTACATTATCTCCTAATCTATCTCCTAAATTTTAGCCTTCCTTTTCCCAATCAATTCCCAAACCTGAGCCGCCTCATTTTTTTCCTAGTTTGTAGGACAAAATTCGGCCACATCAAATTATCGAACCCTAGCCGTCTCCACTTATCATCTAACACCCATTCGGCCACATCAACTCATCCAACCCTAGCCGACCTCATCTATCCTAGTCGGCCTCTCATCAAACCCTAGCCGACTTCAACTCCCATCAACCCTAGCTGCCTCACTTCAACTTCCAACCCTAGCCGCCTCATTTCAACTTCCAACCCTAGTCGACTTCCACCCCTACAAACACTTATCTCCTAGTTCTCAACCTAAGTCTGATTCTCTTAGGATTCTTCTCTCTCTTTCTCTCGTGAGTCAATCTTCCTCTTTCCTTTTGAGTCAACTTTTCCTTTTTGGTATTTTAGAGGATTAACGAGCTTGTGTGTCCCAAAAATTGATCAAGTTGATCGTTTATCCAAAGGAAATCTAATTTCCTCAAGATAAGCTTTCAAGAACTTGAGAGAGTAAAGTGAGATTATTATCGAGTTAAAGTTGAGAGATACACGAGCGTTGAGAGTAAACACTTCAGGGAGTGAGTAAGGATTATACATACTTGTATTTCTTTGCTAACTTTTTGCAGGTACACCTTAAAGAAATGGCGAGTGAAAGTGACAAATCTCCATTTGATCCAAAGCTGTTCGCCGAGGCATTACTAGGAAAGATGCAGAAAATGCTCCAGGAACATTCCGAGTCTATTGAATGGAGAATGGAGCGCATTGAATTATCACAGGCCTCATCTGCATCGGGGAGAAACCGGACTCCGTAAAATGATGATTTTGCCCACAACAGTGAGGAGGAGGATTTTATCCGCCGATCGAGGCAGGATAATGGGCACCAAGGAGATGAACTACGAGGCGTCAAGATCAAGATTCCCGCCTTCCAGGGCAAGTCGAGTCCAGAAACATATTTGGAATGGGAGCAATGTATTGAGATGGTGTTCGAGTGCCAGGATTATACAGAAGAGCAGAAAGTGAAGCTGGCTACACTCGACTTTACAGATTACGCCATCGTGTGGTGGGAACAGGAGCGCACCAGTAGGAAGCACAACATGGAGCGTCCCGTGAGTACTTGGGCCGAGCTACGCGTATTGATGCGAAGACGATTTGTGCCCAACCACTACTACAGGGAGCTGCACCGGAGGCTCCAAACACTAGTCCAAGGAAGCCGCAGCATAGAGGACTATTATAAGGAGATGGAGATCACCATGCACCGAGCAGACGTGCATGAGGACCAGGAGGCTACAATGGCGAGATTTCTCAACGGTTTGAGACCTGATATCACCGAGCTGGTAGAGTTGCAAACGTATGTGGACATGCCCGAGCTGGTAGACAAAGCTTCCAAGATTGAATGGAGGCTTAAGAGGAGGGGTACTGTACGTACCATCAGCAGCTCAACATCGACTACTTGGAGAAGCAATCCTACTTTTGAGTAGGAATGACCCAATAGGAAAATTGTCAAATTTACCCCTAAGTCCGAACCGCCCAAACAGGCTCCAAAGAATACTCCAAAGCCACAGTTTGATCCAGCTAAGCCTCGCAGTAAGGATAAATGCTTCAAGTGCCAAGGTTTTGGCCATATTGCATCTCAGTGTCCTACCAGGCGCACTATGATCGTCCTTCTTGATGGAAGCGTAGTCTCTGAAAACGAGGACGAATTTGCAGATATGCCACCATTGACTGAGGAAGATGATGAATCTAAGAAAGAGGTGTCCGCCCCTAATGAGTCGGTGGGAGTAGCACTAGTGGCGCGTCGAGCTCTTGCGACGCATATCAAGAAGAATGACGAGGCTCAACATGACAACATTTTCTATACCCAGTGTCACGTCAAAGATAAAGTGTGCAGCCTCATCATCGATGCCGGCAGCTGTACTAACGTGGCAAGTGCTCTTATGGTAGATCACCTATCCCTGCCAACATTACGTCACCCTAATCCACACCGCTTGCAATGGCTCAATGAGAGTGGAGACGTCAAGGTGACCAAACAAGTGGTAGTACCTTTCCACATTGGGAAGTATGAGGACGAAGTACTTTGTGACGTCATCCCAATGCAAGCTTCTCATATTCTGTTGGGAAGATAATAGCAATATGACAAGAAGACCAACCATTGTGGTTTCACCAACAAATATTCATTCATGCACAATAACAAAAAGGTGACTCTTGTCCCTCTCACCCCTCAGCAAGTACATGACGACTAGGTGCGTTTACAACAAGAGCATGAACAAGAGATGGCCAAGTAAAAAGCCAACCCCAAGGCCCAGCCTAACGCACCGATCGAACGACCAGTGGCCACCAAAGAGCTGGCCGAAGTGGAGAAGCAGACTAGCTTCTAGCACGAAATAGGGAAGTTCGCAAAACTTTACTTGCTAAGCAAGTTGTCTATATTTTGTATTGTAAAGAAGTAATTCTACTTTCTACTGAATCATTAGATAATTTGCCTACTGAAATTACTTCTTTATTGCAGGAGTTTGAAGATGTATTTCCTGAAGAGATGCCCGATGGACTTCCACCCATCCGCGAGATAGAGCACCAGATAGACTTTGTCCCAGGAGCGTCTTTGCCAAACAAAGCAGCCTACAAGATGGGTCCTGAAGAAACCAAGGAGATCCAGCGACAGGTAGAAGAGCTGCTTGCTAAACAATGGGCTTGAGAGAGTATGAGTCCATGTGCTGTCCCCGTCATCCTCGTTCCAAAGAAAGAAGGCACGTGGAGGATGTGCGTGGATTGCCGTGCCGTGAACGGCATTACAGTTAAGTATCGTCACCTATTTCTCGTCTAGATGATATGCTTGACGAACTGTATGGTGCAGTCATCTTTACCAAGATTGACCTCAAAAGTGGATACCACCAAATCAGAATGAAGGAAGGTGACGAGTGGAAGACGGCTTTTAAGACCAAGCATGGCCTGTACGAGTGGTTAGTCATGCCTTTTGGCTTAACTAACGCACCAAGCACTTTCATGCGTCTGATGAACCATGTACTCAGGCCGTTCTTAGGTAAGTTTGTAGTTGTTTACTTTGACGACACCCTAATCTACAGCCGCAGCCCTGACGAGCACGTACACCATGTGAGAGCTGTGCTCGAAGTACTCCACAAGGAAAGGTTATTTGCTAACCTTAAGAAATGCACTTTTTGTACTAACGAGTTGATCTTTCTTGGTTACAAAGTCAGTGCACAGGGTATACAGGTGGATGAAAGCAAAGTAAAAGCCATCAATGATTGGCCCGTGCCTAAGAATATGAGTGAAGTCAGGAGCTTTCATGGATTGGCAAGTTTTTACAGACGTTTTGTGAAAGACTTTAGCTCAATTGCCGCCCCTCTGACCGCCATTATCAAAAAGGATGTCAAGTTTGAGTGGGGCGATGCACAGGATAAGGCGTTCCAACTCCTTAAACACAAGCTCACACACGCACCTATATTGTCATTATCTAGTTTTGATAAAACCTTTGAGGTTGAGTGTGATGTATTTGGTGTAGGAATTGGAGCAGTTTTAATCCAAGAAGGAAGGCCAATTGCTTACTTCAGCGAGAAGCTGAACGGTGCTGCCCTAAATTACTCCACCTACAACAAGGAGCTCTACGCGCTCATTCGTGCCTTGGAGACATGGCAGCACTACCTCCGGCCTAAAGAGTTTGTCATCCACACCGACCATGAGGCATTGAAACACCTCAAGTCTCAGTAGAAGTTGAACAAGCGACATGTCAGATGGGTAGCATTTGTGGAGACTTTCCCATACGTCATCAAGTACAAGGCAGGTAAGACCAATGTGGTTGCAGACGCACTCTCTAGACGAGACGCCTTGATTGCAATACTTGATGCCAAGCTTCTTGGATTTCACATGATTAAAGAGCTGTACGGCACTGACCATGACTTTTCTAACATCTACAAACAATGCACCCGGTCGGGTTACGGTAAGTTCTTTATACATGACGGTTTTCTATATTGTAACAATAAATTGTGCATTCCGTCATGTTCTATCCGTGAGTTACTAACCCGTGAAGCTCACGAGGAGGTTTGATGGGACACTTTGGCGTCACCAAGACTTTGAGCTCATTGCAGGAACATTTCTATTGGCCACGAATGCGTCGAGATGTGGAACGAATAGTGGCTCGATGTACCACCTGTCACCGTGCCAAGTCCAAACTACAACCCTTCGGTTTGTATACCCCTCTACCTATTCCATCTGCCCATGGGTTGATATTTCTATGGACTTCATACTTGGCTTGCCTAGGAGTAAGAGAGGTCATGATAGCATCTACGTTATTGTTGATCGTTTCTCCAAAATGGCCCATTTTGTTCCATGTCATAAGACAGATGACGCTGTTCACGTAGCTGATCTCTTCTTCAAAGAAGTTGTCCGTTTGCATGGTATTCCTAGGACCATAGTGTCCGATAGAGATGTTAAATTTCTATCCTATTTCTGGAAAACATTGTGGGGAAAACTGGGAACAAAATTGCTATTTTCAACATCTAGCCACCCACAGACTGATGGCCAGACTGAGGTTGTCAATTGCACACTGTCCACGTTACTTAGGGCCATCATTAAAAAGAATTTGAAAAGTTGGGAGGAGTGCTTACCGCATGTCGAGTTTGCATATAACCGTACGGTACACAGTGCTACACAATTTTCTCCTTTTGAGATTGTTTACTGTTTTAATCCTTTAACTCCTCTTAATCTCACGCCTTTGCCTATGTCGGAGCGTGCTAACCCAGATGGCAGGAAAAAGGCGGATTTGGTGAAGTCACTTCATCAACAAGTACGTGCTAATATTGAAACCAGGACCCAGCAATATCTCAAACACGCCAACAAGGGACGGCGTAAGATGGTATTTGAACCAGGTGACTGGGTTTGGTTACACTTGCGTAAGGAGCGCTTTCCAGTGCAACGTCGCAACAAGCTTCTTCCCAGTGGTGACGGTCCATTCCAAGTTGTTGCATGCATTAACGACAATGCCTACAAGCTCGACCTTCCTGGTGAGTATCATGTCTCTACTACCTTCAATGTTGCTGATTTGAGTCCCTTTCTTGCAGATGACGAAGGCGATTTGAGGACAAATATTTCCCAAGAGGAGGGGAATGATGACGAAGGTGAGCCAGTTATGCATGTGGAGCAAGTAAAGGTTCCATTGGGGCCAATAACACGTGCTCGAGCCAAACAAATGCAAGAAGAATTGCAAACCCTTGTTCGTGCGGTTCAAGTTTCTATTGGGGAGCCTAAGGCAATTGAAGAATTTGATGATTCAAGAAGGGTCCAATTACTACAAGTGCGTGAAGGGGGTTCAAGCTCTTAAGCCCAACAAGTGGGTCGACCAATTTGTGGCCCAAGTATTTGTTAGCTTTGTTAGTAATTATGTTAGTTAGGTTAAGGTACGGGTACGACCGACTTGTGGTTTGACCCTAACCCTTTTAATTAATGTGAGTTAG
This sequence comes from Gardenia jasminoides, assembly GCA_013103745.1. Classification (NCBI taxonomy): domain Eukaryota; kingdom Viridiplantae; phylum Streptophyta; class Magnoliopsida; order Gentianales; family Rubiaceae; genus Gardenia; species Gardenia jasminoides. The sequence goes on along the minus strand of CM023098.1, from coordinate 10,494,187 downwards.
CCATGGTTCGCCCTAGAGAGCCTTTGGCCGAACTATAGGCTTAGTTAGTTCAGTTAATTAGTTGGTTAGTTGTTAACTAGGGTTTGTCCTTGGTTAGTTTCGAGTATTTAAGCCACTTTCTATGTACGATAATGGAGATTTGCCAGAAATAAGAAAACCCTTCTGAGAGTCTCTCTCTTGCTTCCTTGAAGCATTCTTGAGTATCTTAGATTGTTCTAAGGTATTCAATTTGACTTATCAATCTAGGAACAAGTTAGATTGTGGCGTCCTCTACTATATCAAGGGATCGTTGGCCGTGTGATCAACGGGTTCTTGATCTCTCCGCTGCGTTCATCGAGTCAAACGCGATTTCAACCTTCTAAATCCGTGGTAGTCTGTACAGGTTTCGTCACAAGGTTAGCGACGTTCGTATCATAAGTAGCAAAGGATGAACTTCTCCAATTGATGAAACAAGCTCTTTATTCTTCACTTATACAATCTTAGAGTTCACTTACAAGTTCAAAAAGATCTCTCCTTATTAAATGGACCTCTTAATTTGAAGGATCTCTCCTTATTAAATGGACCTTTTAATTTGATTCTAAAACTAATTCTCTATAAGAACTAGTTAGTTTCTCTTCTCTACTCTCTTCTTCCCCCCTCTTCTTTTTTAATATATGGAATATATAGGGTATTTATAGAGGATTAAGGATGGAAAAAATTATAAATGAAAAGTCATAAAGTTGATTATTGATTCTCCAAATCCAAGTTGTACAACTATCAGTTGAAATTTTCTAAAAATTGAGTTGGGAGTGAGTGGAAATCGACTACAAGTTGTGGAAGTCATTATCAGAGATCCACGAGGCACAGCTCTCGGATCGTATCACGGATCCAGTTGTCCTGTTTCTATTGAGAGAGAGTAGCGAGTTGTTTACTTTTTCCAACTGTCATTTCGCATTTCGGGTCGCAAATCAACTGCAGAATCGCAAAATCTGATTTTTTTGTCATGAAATTGAAGCGTTAAATCTTCCAACTTTTGACCCCTTGGTTCTTTGATAATTGAATTGTATTATGATCATCTCAATTTGGAACTTCATCAACTTGAGATACTTTAATTTTCCAACTTTCCTTCCAAACTTCATTGCCTTCAATAAAAACATTCAATCATGCATTAATTTGCTAAAAAGCATTTTTTATTTAAAATTCACACTTGAATGCATATTAATCAAAAAGAGCTTAATTCCATCATTTTTCTTAATACAAATACATAAAAATAGATAAATAAAACACACTAAAATAGGAAAAATATTTGCTTATTAGGAATCTTTATTATTATTATTATTATTATTATTATTATTATTATTATTATTATTATCAAACGTGCATTTTAGTTTGAAGCACTTACACGTACACAAAATAATGGTACATGGACTTTTCTTTCCAATAACATACAATTATGAGTATAACATGCATACGCCACAAATGGTGATAAAATGCATTGCAAAGAAATTATGCATGGTATATTAGTTTCAACATATTTATTGATCTTCATACACCACCTTGATTGTGGCCTCTCATATTTCATTTCTGACACGTTTGACCTCTTACATTTATCTCAATCAAAATTAAATCCTACTAATGAAGAATATGTGAAAATTTTGTCTCCACAAAACATTTTTAATGTTGAAAATCTATTATTTGAGACCGTCTTTAGTCATCCAGAATAAGTTCATTGCACAAAATACTTATCCAAACAAATATCGAGGGTAATGGCTAACCATGGCTAGTGTTCTCTAACACAGTTCCCCCTTAATCTTTTAGGACTATGATTGTTCTCTTTTCCCTAAATTAGTGAAACAATGTGCCCAATATAATATATTTTAGTTCCTAGTTTCTATAATCCTGGTTAATTCCCAATATCTGTAGTCTCACGCTTTGTGCACCACATTTTGATATTCTATGCGTTATTATTATGAGTCAAGCAGCTTGAAACACAAAGCACTTACCAGTACAACCTCAGGCTTAGAGAATGAAAACATACCAAAAAATCTAATGCTCAAAATGTTAAGCAAAAAGCCAAGTCGATTGCAGTTTTCTAGATTCATTCAAGATCTATGTATTTGTCCACGGCCAGCATATGTGCAACAGATTTTAACCTAGTTGGATTATTATTTGTAGGAAACTTGCAGGCTAGCACCATGGATCTTTTTGGACCATTATTGCAAGTTGTCCATGCATATATAAGACAGCCTTAAGTATCTCAGAGTTGGAAGTATGATGAATCCTCCGAGAAAACCAATCTTGTTGGACCTTTTGATGAAAGCTGGTTCAATGCTAAAACAACTTGCAGCTGCAACGGAGTTTTCAAGTGGAATGCAACGAACCAGTTGGCGTTTGAAATCATGACTGCAATTCAGCTTTTAGTGTTCCCAGACCAATGGTGGCACTTTCTTTTTCGAGTTTAATTTAAAAAGAAAATGTTATTGTTTTTAGTGTGGACTTGGGAAAAATTGTTAGATTACTTCAATCAAAGAGAAATAGTGATCGAGATTTCTTCAAATTTTCATGAGAAATGGCCCATGCAGGTCTCAAACCTGTGACCTTCGTGTTGTTAGCACGACGCTGTAACCAACTGAGCTAATAGGCCGTTTAAGCGTTTTTTTTCCCCTCTAAATTCATTCTAAAGAACGTTCTTCTCTAAATTATCCCCTTTACATAAGTAAACAAGCTCGTCGAAGGAAAGCTACGACTGGTTGAGAGGTCAACAATGTGCACTTATAAGTTTACACTCGCTCCCTTAATCTACTCAAGATGTATTTTTTTATTCCCATTTAAGTATGTAAATAACAATTCGTTTGCATAAATTTCAATCATGCATGATGATCATAGACTGAGAACTAGCTCAATTTGTAGGAATTATCCCTTTGAATTATTCCACAAACTTTCACTTTAACTCTTTTAACTTTTTTTTTAAGTGGAAGATTTTGAATTTAGGATCTCCTAATTACAATCTCTCACACTTTATAATCCAAACCCGACCCCTCCCCGACCTTCACTTTTATTGAGTTTCGTCTTTGTCATTATTACCACTATATGCTCGGGGAAAGAAACAAATGTCAAGTTTTTCCAGCATTAACTGAAACCACCAGAATATAGTTATGATTTGACTAACCACTCAATCAAGGATCAACCATCCTTTGTTTGCTTTGCTTTTGGCATGAGAAGGTAGAATCAAAAATGGCTTAGGATAACGTAACACGATTTTTGCACCCAAAAAAATTTTACTATATCTCATCCTTAATGTGTAGCTTTGTATCATTTTCACCTTTGAATTCTGGGGTTCAAATGGAGTTAGAATCATTTTCCTGCGGCATTTCCTAGATCAGCAAAGTGGGATAAGTGCAAACTAACTGGCTGAAGACATTATCTATTCTATAGGTTAAAAGAAAAAAAAAAAATCCACGCACACACACATAAAGGAAGAGGGGAACAATTAAGATATTTTGTTACCACAAGTAGTGTATGAAATGATAAAATAAACGATTAAGATCTTTAAAAAGCTTATGTCTTTCATTTTCTCTCTGGAACGAGCATCTACAAGTTAAGAGAGAAGTAATCCAAAATGATTTAAAACCTATTTTCCTTTGACTTCAGGAAGTTGATTAAATAATGGAGCTTATAAGTAACGTAGTTTCACACTACTTAGAACAAGCCCACACAAAATCCAAGGCCAATTATACTTGTGAATTAATTGTCAATGAGAGACTGTCGAAACGAGATTCATTAGTACTGATTGCAGGAAGATTCTAATATGAATAGCAATTTATTTGCATAAATCTTAATACTGCATTTATAAGTTTATACTCCTTTTTTTTTTAAGTTTTTTAACCTCCTCACCCCTCCCCACATCCTTTCTATCCATAACTATAAAAGTAAAACCTAAAATTCAAATTCCGAACATGACAATGAGAGAGCTATGAGTTTATATTTGCCCTAGTTAATCTCCTCAAAATGTAACTTATTCCTAATGATTTATGTAAGTACTAATTCATTCGCATAAATCTTAATCTTGCATAATCATCATAGTCTGAGCTTAGTTGGTAAGAATCATTCTTTGAATGATTACATCAGACCTTTGCTTTAATTGAGCTCAATTAGCATTTGATTGTAGGTTGAAGGGTGGAAGGTGGGGATTTTTTTTTTTTTTTTTTTTGGGCAAAAAACCACAATGGTCCTCGAACCTTTAACATAGTGTACTTTTAGTCCTCTAACTAATAATTGTATATGTTTAGTCCTTTAACTAATAAATATTTATATTTACAAGCCTTCCGTCCAATTCCACCATTAAGACTGACAAGAAACACAAAAACGAGGGGTAATTTTGTTATAGCAGCAAGGAGATGAAGGAAAATCCATTTCTCATCAATTTTGTCACCCAAATCCACTGTAACTCGGCCTTTTCTTCAATCACAGAAGAAAGCTTTCTAATGCCAGTAGTCGTAGTAGCAATGGCTAGTCATTTTCAAGCAAAGACGTTGAAGAGTTTTTGCTGGGTGGCTCAAAGCTCAGGTTTCGAGCCATTACGGGCTTTGCCTCAAGAAAAGTACCTGATGAAGACTGTGATGAAATTCTTGGTGGCAGAAATGGTACATGTGCGAGCTCCATTCCGGTTCTTGTCCATTACGGGCATGGATCGGGTGAGTTTTGGAACTCCAATAGCAAACTAGACTATTCGACCATTTTTGGAGGCTTTTGTGGTGGTGCTGGCAGTGGTGGTGACTGTGATGACATGGCTGTGGCTATGCCACCTTATGAAGAATTGTTTAATGGGGTTGAAAAAATTCAATTAGTGATAAAGCTAATGCTAGGTAATTTTTGTTTGTCATTTTTTTGGTTTTGTGGATATTAGACTTGAATTTTTATTTGTCCTTTGCTTTTTCGGCTTTTCAGGTAATGCTTATTTTATTGAAGGATCTTGTTTATTTTCCCGGAAGAATAATATAGTTGTATAATTTTCTTGTGGAAAATATTCTCCACTTCTTTTTTTAGTTTTCTATAGGAATGTTGGTTTTCTTTAGCTGGCATTACCAGCTACTGAAAGCAAATTCGATTTTTGAAGGTTATACTGATACTCAGCTTCTCCATTGCTGGTAGAAAATCGAAACTTGGACTTTTCTTTTCAAAGAAAGTGTTATAATAGATTTTCTTTTGTTGTAACTTGCAGCTTTATATTGGATTTTTTAAATAAATTTGTTGATCCAGCCAGTGCGGAGTTTCCTTCTTTTTTGTATTGTTATGACAAAATTGGCCCATTATTTGTGTTTCCCGTCAACTTTAGCAGCGGAATTGGACGGAAGGGTTATAAGTATATATATCTATTTGTGTTTCCCGTCAACTTTAGCAGCGGAATTGGACGGAAGGGTTATAAGTATATATATCTATTAGTTAGAGGACTAAATGTATACACTTATTAGTTGGAGAACTAAAAATATACCAAATTGATAGTTTAAGGACTATCGCGGTTTTTTACCCTTTTTTTTTTGTGCACAACTAAGATACCTAATCCTAATTTGTAATTTTCCTTCTATATTTTCCCTCTATCATATGATTTGCACGTTCTTTACTACCGCTAATTGCAAGTCATGTTTGTAATTTCACCACAATCACTTTCTCGCCTGCCGAATAAAATGATCTTTTTAATTGGTTCCTGTCTAACATGCATCCATTAGTACAAAGTACTATTCTTTGGATTAAGAGGGGCAAAGTGAAACAACCCCGGACCTTCACGGGGGACAATATGGGAATTTAACCCTAAAGTGATAATTGCTTTCATTTACTGGCTTTGTATCGAGCGAAATTGCAGGTTCAACGAATTATTTTCTTGCAATCAGTCTAAGATGTTTCTACATGTGTTTCTTTTCTCATTCTCATTATTCATTTTAGACATTTCATTTGTTGTTTCGACTTAGGAAGTAGTTCAATCCTAATGTGGATAGTTCACAAAATGCCCACGAATGGCATCCTATTTTACTTTTCGAAAACTAATACACCGTGATCTTGAAATGAGCTATAAAACCTCTATTTGATTTATTTTCCAATAAAATATGCACCTTGTGGAATTGATGGGCAGTTTGCTCAAAAAATTATCACTAGACCCTATCGTTGATTTGTGTACATGTGTTGTCACTTGTTATTACTGGATATTATGTGCTTGTTTTGGTGGATTTAATTTTGGTTCTTCAATTATATATAGAGTGTATTGATTAAACCTATTCTTTTTGGCTTGTAAGAGAGTAGGATAGAAGGTTATTAAGGCAATAAATTTGATTTTAATCACCAATCTCCTTCCACTACTTTAAATCCTACTACAATATTGTAATTAACTTGGTACATTTTTCTTTGCACATATATTCTTCTGCTCGGTAGAAGTTCATAATTTTTTTCCCCAAACACATTTATGGACATGAATGGGAAAAATGTGTAGAATGTATAACTTTTATCAAGACGATAACTTTATTAGGAAATTCGCCATTTTTGTCTCTAAATTTTTCACTAAAATCAATTTCATCCTTAACATTTTTTTGACCAATTTAGCCCTCAATGTTTTATATACTATCCAATTAAATCCTTCCACCAATTATTTAATTTTCAATAAGAAGATCAACAGTCAATCAAGGATAATACAGAAAAATCGAGTTAGGACCAAAATTGTGTAAATATCTTAAACAGGAAGAGCTTTTTATTTTTTAATAACAATAGGTTAAAAAAGGAAAATGAAGGATGAAATTGGTTAGAGATAGCAATAGAATGAGAATTTGTGGTGTGCTTACCTAATTTTTATTTACTCATTTACACCCAATCTTTTGTGCTTATTTTATTCCAACTTTATTATTCCAAACGACATTGCTCCCTTTTAGGCATTTGTCCTAAGTCCCAAACCATATGTGAGTTGTTTGGGCCGCCCAAGTTGGTCGGTTGAAACTTGTAACTGACCATGTTGATAAAACCAACACGATGGGTACAATGCATTCCAAACTCATCCATATTTTAGCTCTTTGCCTGTGGTTATGTGGCCCAAGAATGGTCATACGATGGGCCGGTCCAAAATAGTGCACGTTATGTGAGATGGACCCGGAAACCCTTGCACAAAAAATATTTACAGAGGTAATCGTAAGAATTAAGATCCCCTCCATATGTTTTTCAAGCATATAAACAAGGAATTAAGTTTTTATCTACAATTAGCTTGTGAATTTTTTTTCTTACCAAATATTTTTTCCTTTTTTATTTGTTGATCGAGATTATTTCACACTTTTTAGTTTTTAGTGCTCTTTGAAAATGGAAAACCATTACTTAATGATTTCGTAGCCTCTTCGACATGCTTGAAATAAGGTACATATTCATACCTTTAGGGAAAATGCACTTTTAGTTTCAAAATTTGGAGATAGACCAAGTTCATTGTTAGTAACACATAAAACAAATGTAGTCCCTAAGATATTCAATCCCAACCATATTTGTCCTCAATGCTGCAATCTTAAGAAATGTAGTCCTTAAAATATATGAGTTGACCTAATTGGTCAGTAATGCTGTATAATATCTAAGAAAATTTATTAATGTGAGATAAAAATACACAAAAATTTTGCCGAATTTACAGAACTATTACAATAAGTTATGAACTCTAAAAATGCAAATTAAGTGTAACATAATCATTTTTGACCAATGAAAATAACGGATAAATATGCCAATTTTATAATTTTTCCACTAAAGTATTAAAAGTATATGTACATACTGTAATTCTTAACCTATTGTTATTTTAAAAAGGCACATACATAAATAAATGAATAAATAAAGCAATGCATAAGACATGCTTTATTCGGTATAAAATTGGATTTTGTGGAATATCTTGCGCTTATTTTTTTTAGAGTTTGTTGTGACTTCTTCATTAATTTTATGTAGTTTTTATAGAATTTTTGTGCATTTAAAATCTTTAAGATTTAAAAGTAATGTAGGTATTCTACAAATTGGTGAAGCATGCCAAATGAATAAACTTTATTTGCCAAACTCCTCCGTACTAAACAACGATGTACACAGTTTTTTTGGACTCCTTAGCAGTAGTACAGTATACAGTGCATAGTTTATGGCCAATCTGGTTGTCATTACAATGTTGGACTTTTTGTAGCTTTAGCTATACATGGCCACATTTTTGTCTGATCAAAAAATGGTTATCCGAAGTGTAGCTCTAGGAGTCCAGAGAGCATTTCTTGAATAGAAATGTGGATATTGAATTTTTGGACCTTTCAATCTTCATAGTCTCCGCAGCAAACTAATTATGCCATATACACAATTCTTCTTCTTCTGCATTTGCGAAAATAAAGAAAAGGACAGAAAAAGGAGCTTCTAATCGATATCCGCTGCTCTGTTGATCTTAATGATCTATTACAGATTCACAGAACAGTCGATTTTAAAAGCTAAAAACTTAAAATCGATGGTTCTTCCAGCTTCTCAATGTATAAGGACAATAGTTTCTTCCTTAACACTTCCAAATCCACTGTTGGCACTCCACGAATCTGTGAAGTTCAAGAATAAATGAAAAATTATCAGTACTGTAGTAATGTGTATGAAATTTGAACAACTGTTTTACATAGTTTATTAATTGCCGTGATAACAACAAAAAACAACCTTGAAATTTATCTCTTCACTTTGTTTCTATAAACACATGGATTAACTGGCTTTTGAAGTTGTTTTCATTATATTTTGTACCTATATTCCAACTACAGCCAACTCTCCATTTTCTACGGGAAATCCTTGAGCCTGTTTAGATTCCTATTTTCTGAAATTTTTATAACAAAACATACTATAGCAATTTGATGTATGTGAGGTAAAAAATAATGATTTCAAAATATCTTTACAGAAAATGTACAAATTTTTTGGAGAAAAATGGCTGTCCACTTATTATTTTGAAGCTAAGAAGAAAAATCTTTGTCCTTATAGATCTACTCGTCTTCTATCTATCTACGATAAAGAAGGAGTACTAACTCTGGTGTAATATAAAAAATGTATTCTAATTCATCTTTAGTGAAGAAAGAAGCATTATAATCTTCTAACTTCACGAGTCTTAAAATCTATAGTACTTTCTTTTTTAAATAAATTCTTCAATTTAGATTCTTTTTTAATTTATTTATTTAACTTCTTCAACTTAGATTCTTGTATTATCATGACCATTATATGAGTCAACTTAACTGGGACCACATATTTTCAATTGGTTAGACATTTGTCATTGGTCCAAGAAAATGTATATATCACATATATTTGCTAATAAAAAGATATAAGAAAAGGAATGTAATTAAATTACACTAGACTTTTGAGATTAAAACAAACAACGAAAAACTACAAAAATACACGTCTTCATCTGGATCAACTTGAATAACTTAAACATTTTTTCTGATAAAAAAAGGTGTTGACTCCCTTCCTACGTTTCAAATTAATGTTACATTTTAGTATCTGCACCCTACCATTGAGTACTGATTCCATGTATATGCGTCATACAAGAAATAAGATTCATCAGCAAGGTAATTTATGTCCTCGTATGGTATAAAGCTATCCCCTTATGCATTAAGGTACAGTATATTTGAATTTTGAGAGGAAATTCATGAAGATCAATGCACATATAAACAGAGACACATAGCATCCACGCATTTTTATACTTTCCCGACATATTTTTGTGTTAGTTTAATCATTTTTATTGCATAATTTATTAGTCCAAGTTTTGACAAACTATAATAGGTAAAATGTACGGTTGAGAAAATTTAAGTTTTTGGCCCCTTAAGATAAAAAAAAATAAACAATTAATGCAAAGTAGACAGATTATGGATGTACCTCAAGATGCAAGTTATGGAAAACCCTCTCTCCAAAAGACTCGAAACACGACGAATTTAGTAAAAAGAAGCCATCCTGCTCCAAGCTTGATAGAACATCAGCGTATGAACAGTTACAGAACTTCATTGTAGATATTTGAACCATTGCTTCTCTATCACTTAACCTACTTGCAGAAACAGTTGATGAAGGAATTTGAGTTGATGAACCTAAGTTCCTTTGCTTTCTAAAAGGACTTGAATTTTCTTGTTCTGAAATCCTTGTTTTCAGGCATTCCTTCTTCTGGATTAATGATTCCACTTCCTTTTGCAGCTCAGGTATGTATTTTAGTACACGTGAAACTGTCCCTGGAATGCTTAATTTCTTCTGCAAAAGAGAATGGTTTCATCTTTATCAGGATACTTGGAAGCAAAATAATGGATAAGAACTAAAGAACATCATTCGTCCTCCATGTCTTGACTGATTGTTGTACACAATTCGTATAAATTGCTATACATTTCTTGAGATTTGTTGCTGTATGACAATTGCAACGTCACTCATAAAGATGGCACACAAATAAAAATTTGGAATTTTTTCATTTTAGTGTTTTATATGAAACTATCAACTTTTCTATACTTAGAGCATTAGTACTCTTTAGACCAATCATTAACCCTCTCCCAAATCCAGGATTCTTGAATTTGTTGATGGCCAGCTTTGTTGCAGGATATTACAACCACATATTCCGAAAAAACAAATACTACTACTCAGGAGATGTATGGATCCATTGGTAGGTAAGTATGACTATATTAGTGCAGTACTATAAAATATAAAAGAATATAAAATTTAAGGAAAGGTTGTAAGTCCTACATAAAACAAACAATCTAAATACATCAAAAAATTGACAGTTTTTCTATGTTTGTGTTGGCATCAACTGGGGTCCACAGTAACTTAAATTAAACGACTTGAGAACCTGTTCATTAGATATAACTAAAGTGCTGAGCTATATGACGGGTTCTAGGTTACTAACAAACAAAATGAAAAGACTCCTTCTGAGCTTTAGCCTAAAAATATTAAGAACAACCAATATAACCATTAGAATAACAAAGAGTTATAATGAGCTTAATTCGAATGAAAAAGCTTTGTAAGAATCAACTCAAAACCATAATTACAAGCTGGAGAATTTATTAAAGCTTTCCGGTTATGGTTTATCCCAACTTTTAAATGTTTGAAATCATTTTAGTTTGTTTTCGTCTTTCTGATCAGGGGTATTCGAGTTGAATCGACCTCAAGTAAAAATTAAATAAACTAAAAATTAAGAATTAAATAATATAAATATTTGATTAGCTCATGAGTATAGCATTTTCAAGTTCAAACTCGACGAGATTTACTCGAAATATTCAAATTCGGACTCAAACTTGATAAAATCGAGTCGAGTTGAGTATTTCTTGAGTCCAATATCGAGCTACTCATAAGTAGTTTGACTCATTTAAACCCCTATTTCTGATTACTTCAAAAAAGCAGCACTACAACTAAATTGAGTACTCTAAAGCAATAGTTCATCACTCAGACTCGTAAATCTTGGAATAAAAAACAGCATAAATAATACTAGCAAAGAAGAAACTCGAGAAAAATAAATCCATGCCTCTTGATATGCTGGTGGAAGTAGAGAACGAAGAGAGGAGTACAAGCCGTTAATTCTTTTGCGACGATCCCTTTCACTTGCATTATGATTCAGCTTCTTTACCGTCTTGGCTTGATCATTAACCAAAGAAAATTGGTGGGATTCATGATTTTTTCCAACTTGTTGCTGAAACGTTGGAGAATTCAGAAGTGATTCAGAAGTTTCTGTTTCTCCATGATAGAAACCATTCTGTTCATGGCTTCTCAGATTGCCCGAAGGGTAGCTAAACAAAGGTGGGGAAATTGTTAGCATTGTTTTTAGTGAGCTTTGAAACTTCTTTGGATGGTGAAAAAAGTCTGAGAGGGACAAGGCCTTATATAGCAAGTGGTGTTTTAACTGATCTCAGCATAGGATTTAAAAAATTAAGCTGTGTTAAAAAATTGTTTCTTATGTATCGAAAGTGATTTCTGTGGATACCCTTTATCCATTAAAGAAGCATGCTGAGGTACTGAGACCTCCTAAGCTTTGAGATAAAAATAAATGCAGCACAAAGAACTGTTATTAACTTCTAGAAGCAAAAATGCTCAATAAATTCTTGTTTACAGGAATCTTCCACCACATTATCTATCGTCTTAGAGACGTTAGAATTTATTTTCCGCATCTCTATCGCGAGGATTAAATTTTTTTTTCAACCAAGGAAATGGAGGGATTTCAGAAGTTAGAAGCAGAAAAAGGGATTAGATTCCAGGACCAGAACAACTAGATCAAGCCCCCTCAGCATCTCTAGGAATAACTTAGATGCTTCTCGCGTAAAATAGTTGTGCAATCAAAGTTAAGAACCTTGATGTCATTACCTTGATATTTTTTGATCTTTTAATTACATCACACACTATCGACACTTCACAAAAGTATCCAGAGGAATAAGGCACTTTCACACTTGTATGTTATCTGGCCTATCTTGATTCTAGTGTCTACGTGTACGTGTAAATGCGCAAATATGCCTAGAGAATTGGTAGCTGATCAGTTATTGATTGGAAAAGAACAATTTGCACCAAAATCTGTACTTTGCAAACATTTACCAGGCAAGGAAGGGTAGTCCAGGCCATTGAGTTTACACTTGCAACCTGGGTGTATATAGGAAAAAGAAATTCTTATACAAAAATAAATAAATAAATTGAAGAATATACTAAAAAAGTGAAAACAATTCAAGTCATAGGTGATGAACCAATGTGAATGAATATTCGTAAGCCTCGTTTCCTAAACACGATTGGTTTGTTGTAATACGAAAATAGCAAGTGTTGTTGTAAACCTTTTTTTTTTTTTTGTAATAGTTAAAAAAATTTGATCATTTTTTGTAAGGAGTAAAAATTGCTTAAATGATCACATAATATTTTTCATTGGAGTCCACTTTAAATTCTTTTTTGACAAATAATGCAGCCCAAGTAAAAGAATTAGTGCATATTTATTTAATTTAGGATTAATTTTGTATACACTAATAGTATATGTACTAGCAGGCATAGATACATGCTACATGTGCACGAGTTGAACTTCAAATTTAAGTTAAGAGTAGGTTACTTCATATTTATTTGATTTAGGATTAATTTTATATGCGCTGATATTATATGTAATAGTAGACATTAGATACATGTCACATGTACAAAAGTTGAATTTCAAATTTAAATTAAGAGTAGGTGGATTGCATCCACATTTATTGATATATATATATATATATATTGACACTGTATACAAGATTAATCATTTGATTTAATTTTGAAATTGGATAAAATTGTAATTTTATAAAAACTACTATATGAAATTTAAGTGAGTAATGTCATTTATAAAAATGGACTAAAAATGTTATTTAAAATGGAAAAAAAATTGTGACGGACAACTAACTGGTGAGATATTAAAGTGGTTAGGACTTAGGATAACTGAGATTGGCCGACAAGTGTGTGTTGATTTCGTGTGTCAATGCATGCCATGCACGAGCACAGAGCCAGGCTTGTAACCAAAAGCTCGAGCAAATGGTACGGAGCACGGGAAAACACGTTCCCTGTTTGGACAATAATTAAATGAAACTTGAGAGCTAATTAATTATTACACCTTAAAGAATCATTTGCCGATGTCAATCAGTCAATGACCAAATGAAGTTTTTGGAACAAACAAAACTGGAGAAGAGAACTTAGGAAGGAAAGAAAGCATTCAGGCTGTTTTATGTCTATAACAATTAACAATTGCAGCAACATTTATGTTAGGCTGATTTTGGATTGAAAGATTTGACGAAAAATTTGAAATCCTCTTAGGTTTCATTTGGATTGAGAAATCTAATAAATGATTTGGAAACCACCCAAATCATTTTAATTGTTTAGATTATTTAAGAACCATTTAAATTTATAATTCATTAATTATTAAAATATAGTTTATACACTATAATAATTTATGATTTACAAATTCAAATGCATCTTAAATAATCTAAATAATTAAAAGATGAGAGGATTTCAAATCTTTCATTGAAGCCATCAATCCAAGTACAACCTTAGATCTCTTTTGTTGTTTTGATTACTTAACAAATATTTGGATTTGTAAATTATCAATTATTCTAGTATTTAAAATATATTTATATAGTTGGTGAATTAAAAATTCAAATACCTCTCAAGATATCTAAACAATTAGAGGTGTTTTGAGTGGATATCAAATCTTTAATCAAATTCCTTAATCCAAATTGCATCTTAGAGGTTTTATTTAGCCCCAAAACTGCATTATGAAAAACTTTTAAGTCTACAAATTTGTTGAACAAATTACTTAAGTGCCTTGGTGGTGGTGCCAGATTCAAAGTTCAAATCTTAATAGTGAGGGGATGGGAAGGTTTGGAAAGTAAATTTTTTTTTTTTTAAAAAAAAAGGTGCCTTGGTGTCTTAAAATGTTCAAGTTTAGGTTTTAGTTCAAAATCTGATATATTATATCAAGACAAGGGGTCAGTCTCCCACGTAAGGCGTGGGATCTTTAGACATGTTATTGAGGAGAATGCTGTATTTGATACTAATGTGCATCATTATTAGTAATAGGATTTTGGCATGTGGATTTGTTATGTATGAATCCTGTATTATTAGCTCAAACATTGTGTAGCAAAAATGTACCCTGTTCCTAATTAGGGGTGGTAATGTGAAATACAGATTAGAAGGTTACATTTATTGCTTGAAATAGTATTTTTAGTAATCGTTAAACATATATGTAGTTAATATACCTAGTTCAACATAGCATGCATTACATTCCAAAAGTTATTGACAGATGCACTGTGCCTCATTCATTGGCAATTTTAGTGGAACGAAAGTAATTCAAAAGAGATGCCATAGCATAAAAGCCATCTGTGGCATGGGATCTTAGTTGTTAGGCATCAAGTCAACAGAGAGAGCATACGATATGGTTTACACATGATTCAAAAGAGGTGGCATAGGCATACTGAAGGAGAATTAATCCTGTTTCTTAGATATCACTGTGTATTGCTTCTTGGTGGGACTTTCTGTAATCTTGAATGAATCAAGAAGGTTTGTGTTGACTATTTGTGGTGTGGCTTCTGACTGAAGCTGAATTGGTTGTTGAGCAAGATGAGCAGTCGTGTTTTCATTAGTGATAATTGGTTGATTATCATTCACTGGCTACATAGGATTGTGTTTGAGGTTGACCTTATGAGCTATAATAGCAATGCATCTGGTACTGTTCAATGTAGTGTAGTTTGTTGTTACCTTCTTGATGAAGCAGCTGATGACTGTGTTATTGATTGATTGCACAATATTGTCATAGATGATAGTATCCTGTTTAGTTGAAACAAAAGTTTCTGTGGTAATATATGTAAATAGGGAACTATGAAGCTTAAACTGACAACCTGAAAATTATACTTGACTGTATTGCTGCTGTAGTTCTGGAATTGTGAATGGAAGCAATTCCTCTGCCTCCTGTTCATAAAGGTATACTATGAGAACTCTTGAGGCATCTACAAGTTGTATTGTTAATCTACACTAGTAAATTGCATCTATTTGGTTAGTATAAAACTTATTGCTGTAATATAAATTGTACATGATTTGTTTGTACCTTGTCACAACATTGATATGTTATTGCCAGGATGTGCAGATAATTGGCCAGTTTGGTTGTGACCTTAGGGACTTGTTACATCTTGGACATGCATAGTACCAGAGCTTCTAGCCTCTATCGAGCAGTGTGGCTATTCCTTGGACCCAGTATGCTTTCTGCTATATTTCATTTGTGATTAGTGAATTATGAGATAATGTTATAAGTGAATTTGGAACGTTATAGCTATAGAAAGCTGAGAAGTGAATTCAGAGTGTTATACCTGTAGAAAGTTGAGAAAATCTTTAATTGTGGTTAGGTTCTCAGTATCAGGAATAGGAAGCAACTTAGTTGTGTTGAGGAAAGCTCTCTGTGCTGTAAGATCTGCAGTGAGAGCTTGATTCTTTGCAGGCCTGTTGAATTTATATGTTCATAATAGAATGAGAAAGCAGCAAATTGCTGTTGTATGTATTTGTAAGACAGGTGCTTGTGTTTATTGATTTGCTTACCATTCATTTAGTGGCATGGATTCTTCAAGTGGTGGATTGATGAAGAATGTTGTTGCAAACTTAGTGGACATATTCATTGCTATGAATTTCATGTGTTAGTGCTGGCATTGTAAGCATAGTAGATAGTAATAGAGTATATATAGCAAGGAAAGAGGGAAATACTGTGGTAAGAAGTGGCTTTTATTTTAATAGCCGCTACCATTGATTGTGTATGGACTATTTCAACCAATATTTGATCTTCTTCTGCCTCATAGTCAACCCATAGAGTTAATGTGACCGCCATAGCGTTACATGTGATTTTCTTAGATGATGTTTAATTAATACAGTGTAAATGAGTAGCTAACACTTACTTATGATCAATCAAGACGATTTCTCTAGTTGGAACTGGTGTTACGGTGCTTCTTGGTTGGACGTGAATGAGAATGCTTGACATCTTATTTTCAGAGTAAATGTATGAGGGCGCATGTAAAAAGTTGTTATTCAATAGAGGATGTCTGAGGTATTTGGCTACTTACTTATCTCAAAATTGTCATCTATGTGGTGGTGAAGCCTGTTGAAATCAGTGAACGAAAATATTGGTGGCAAGGTTGGTGGCTCTAGCTCATTCATTGCTTGCACAAGTGATGAATTGTCTATCACCCATGTACACTCATTTTCTCTAGTGAAGTATTGCTGATCAGTGAATTAGATTCTGGCATTGGAGATGACATATCTTTTGCCCGGCACAAAAAATCTTGAAGAAATTGATATCAGAGCCATAGATGAGAGCATTTATGCTGTTTCCCTGCTTCAGTATACAATGGTTTTATCTCATGTGCCTGTATTGTGTCTAATATGGTAAGTGTGAATGCTTTATACCTCAGTATCAAGCAGCGCCATCTTTTGATATGGATTCCTTGCCTTTGATGTCTGTCGTTTGATTTTTCTAATAACTTGTACTATAGTAGTCAGTTATGTGTTTCGAGTTTAAGATCGTTGAATGTCATGAACTTGTGATCCATTTTTGTTCTATGTTGCTTTCATAAGTATAGTGTTCTATAGTTGGTGCAGGGGAGGTGTATTGCAAAGTATTATAAAGCAAGTGAAAGAACGATAATAGTGCTTTCTTTTAGTTTTCAGTCTAAATCTTGATAGAGTAAATTAAATATAGTTGCTACATGAATGCGATGAGGGAATTTTTTTACTTTGGGTAAACAGTAGTAATGATTAAAGTGCATTTTATGTGGTTGCAAATAATGAAACCTTATTTAGCTATAAGAAAATTCGTTATATAAATTAGTTTTCAAGTGGATAATTAGACGATTTGATGAAATAAAAGTGTGTAGATGATTAATTATGTGATAGTTATTGGCAAATGTGATGGTTAACAGAATAAATTGAAATTTTTTGGAACTCAAGGAAAAGAAAATAGCAGAAGTATCATGCATGTACACAAAGAGACGCCTTTTTGTTACAGTTGAGTGACTAAATGTCATAATAAGGTAGTTTTAAGGTTTGGAAGATAGTTTGTATAGATTAAACTTTGAGATAGAGCTTGAAAGGCGGTTCTTTGGCATATAGAAAATGTTCATATAGAAAAAGTTTCTTAGAGGTGTATATTTATTACTTATGATAAACTGATGATAACCAGTAGAGAGATGCTACTGATCATAACTATTTAGCTCTGATAAACTAAGTTGCATAGTTTTGTTGGTAAATGTTGTGTAAGAGATCTGTTTGTTTTTTTTTTTGCAAATGAAAATTTTATTTGTTGATCATAACGAAGAGAGAGATGCTAGTGATCATAACTAAGATGGGATGATACATTCATAGATTAAGCAGTAATACAGAGTGTTTGAGATGTAGATCATGGTGGAGAGAAAGAGTGGACGAGGCTATGGAAGAGAACTATAGGGGAATTGTGATATCCAACTAATGTTGGTTCTTGATATGTAAGTAGCTAGATTAGTGTTTGAGAAGGTAAAATGGTAGAATTAAATTGAAATTACCTTTGTATCTAGTTAATATGTGTTCACATTTGGTGTATGAAGGATGTTAGAGGATATCTATGTCAATGTAAACATAAAATGTTATAGGTTAAAGTGTAGAACCTGCTTGAAATTTCTTATATACCCAATTAATATGTGTTCTTCCTTTGTGTATAAAGGGTTTTAGAGGTTAAATATGTGAATGTAAGTATAAAGTGTGAGAAGTAGCGCCTAGTGACTCAGATTGGTTGTCAAGTGTAAAATTAGATGTGATAGTTCAATCAGAAGTAATAATTTTTTCCATATGTTTTCACATTGGTTGTTGAGCTATATTAATCGGGGAATGTTCCTTTGGAAATATATTTCTTGTGGAAGCAATGCAGTTGTATTTGAACTGAGTGAGAATATATAATTGGGATAGAAGGGGATTGGTTGGATTTGAACTCTGTTGTGGTTTTCTTATATCTATACTTTACAATTTGAAAGTTTTGTAGTATGACACGTGTTTTGAATTTTTTTGTATGAAATATTCAGATTATACCTATGCAATTATGTCTTGACTTTTTTTGGTTATATATATATATATATATATATATATATATATATATATATATATATATATATATATATATATATCTGTACTTTGGTTATTGATTGCTGTTTTTTGCAAGCGCTCAGAGCTGATCGTAGTGATAAATCACCTGGGGTATTACAGGGCTCGAACCCAAGGGACGAGATAATTTCCTTCCTTAATTACCGTAAATGGAAAAAAGTGAAAGTGTAGAAAATGTGAGTATTTGTTTTTGTTGCAATCTACCAAAACTAATCAACTTGAAAAAGAGTGAATGTCAATAAATGAGAGTCCAGGGTGTCAGGTTTTAATCCAGATTATTGAGTTAATTCCCCTAATTATCTCCTTACCCTGCTATGAACGCATCACACAAATTTATTTTGGACCACCTCTCAATGCATCTAAGGTATGTTTAATTACATCTCACGCCTCTCTCAAGGTCACAAGTGTATAACTAAAACCCTTTAATTTCTTAGGTGATTAAGTTGCGTCAGACAAATTCTAATCTACTCTCGTGATTAGGTTAAGTATGGTTGACTATCTAGTGCCCGGCTGTATCTCCTTCCTCAATTCGATACTAACCCTAACTTCATGTCTATGGTGATCAAGCACAAACATGCATTAAGAGCAAAATAGGCAAATCATAGCATAAGGGAATAATTTAATTGGGAAATTAATCAACAATCCTTCATATAAACCCTAACCCTAGAAGAAAGTTTAGTTCAACATAATTGAACGAAAAAACATCACAAAGTAAAGAGTCAATACAAAGAGGAGATTAGGGAAAAAGGAACTTCTCAGTTGATTGCACCAAATCTTCTCTTGGACGCTCCTTGAATTGATCTCCAATTGCTTGTAATCTCTCCTAAAAGAATGTTAAAGTAGGTTCTCTACGTTGAAAACTAATGTTTTTTCTCTCCCAAAAACGTCCTAAGAGCCCCCTATTTACAGTTCCTAATGAGTATCATTAAATCCTTGTTGGATTAGGTTTCTTCTGGCACGAGAAAGTCACGGGCGGCTGAAATACAATGAAGACCGATGCGATGACCGAGGCAATGACCGACGCCGGACATCTGATGTTCTCGTTCATTAAACAGCTTCTGGGGATGACCGACGCGATGACAGAGTCCATGACCGGCGCCGGTCATTAGTGAACAATCTTCCAAATTTGCTTCCCTAGCCCTTCAACTTTCGATTGTTGCACAATTCCTCCTTAATTCTCGTCAACCCTTCAATTTAGTCCCTACAGGCACAATTAAACACATTTTAAGCAGTTGATCCATTCAAATTTGATAATATACGGCCTAAATAGTAACAATTAAGCACAAATGCATATAAAATTTAGGCCCTATCAGTTATAGTTGTATGTAAGGTATGCATTGTGTAATAGATATCTGTGTCTTGGTGCATAATATTTAAGTTTGTTTAGATGGAAAGTAGAAATCCTCGGTTTCCAACTGTCCAACCATGTTATCCAGAGGTAGATAAGAAAATAAATCTGCTAGCAATTGTTCGTGGAGTAGCTTATCCTATGGGCAATGGATGCCGAAATCGTGCGGCAGAACCTATTGCTCGAGCTCAGGTAGCAAATGTTTTGCTAAAAAATGAGTTGTATGATCTATTCAAGAAATTTTACAAGCATGATGATTGGAGCTCGATTCTAGAATGTGTTTTGGTGAGCAAAAGAGACCACCCAATCCTGCAACTTATTGCTGGGAAAATGATCGTTGCAATATTAGAAGAGAAGTACTTTTATCCCAGTCCACCATCATCTAACGGCTTTGGCTATGATACAGACTAAGAAGTATCATGTGTTTTCTGTATAATGTAAGTAGGTAATTTCTAGTGTACACTTTTTTACTGTCAATGATAACAACTTACAAGTGTAAAATATCTGTGCTGTAGGCTTCTATGGTGTCTCTGTGGCATGGTGAGGAACAATAGTAGGTGTTATGACCTATTTTGACACAGCACATTAGCAATTTTGACCAGTTGCATGAAGGTTACGAGCTACCTCTGCTTCACAGCTTTTTGTTATGTATTTTGCAGTGCTTATTTTGTAAGAGTACTATTTCTTTTAACTATATTAGTGTAAGATTGTTGTTTTTGCAGTGTATTGAACTGGTAGATGAGTGTGCACTTGAAAAAAACTATAGTATATTTATGTTTCTGTGTACCAACTATAAGTTTATAAAACTTGTATTTTGTTCCTTGTATTTTTAAGCTGAAATTTTCTTATATTTTGACACATTTTCCAAAATGAGAACATGTGTTTCAGTTTCAAAATGCACATGTCCATGTTAATTGGTTTCAAATGTGGTTCAGCGATATAGTGGCTGGTGATTGAAGAATTTGAGAGAATTTGAAAATAGGAATACTTACATGCTACTACAATTGGTCGAGTGAGCGTATTGCAATGATGGTTTTCTCATCACTAATCATAAAGCTGGAAGAGCGTTGTTGAAGAGCAGGAGTCTGTGCTTATGTAGATAAGACGAGGCTTAGTTACAGCACAGATTTGTACACGATAGATATGGGACAAAGTTTTATATAAGCCAGATATGCATACGTATATCAACAAGTACATATGAAAAAGAGCAGCAGCATTTGACATGCAAGACAATGAGGCAGAATAATATTTTTAGATGTGATAAGGCCTATGTTAAAATATCTGGAGATGAGTGGCTTGGGTAGCAGACTTCTCTAGTTGTGTTAATTATGGCTTTTAATGTTTTCTTTGGCTTGGTTTGCAAGTTCTTGAAGCATCTAAGGGGTTGGTCCATCTGTAGAGTAGTTTCTACTATTGGTATCCATGTTGGCGTTGCATAGAACTTCACAAAGAAGCTTAGTATCTCATTCTTGAACTGGAAAAGTTCAAGCATTTGATCATTCTTTTCAGAAATGAGATGGTTAACAAATTGTAGCACATCTGGGGTTATGCAAATGTTGCTAAGGTCTGTATCAGCTAGTAACTGGCCGAAAATTCTAAAGTCTTGGTTGTTGAATAAAAACTCAGGGTTTTGTGATGTCCATGGCTTATCATAAGACTATTTTCATGGAGTGTAAAATGCTGATATGGTGATGTAGTGATGTAGCTGAGAATGATTTGGCAGATGTATTTATAGATAGAAGTTGGGAACAATTTATTTTTGTTGGAATTAGTCTGCTGCAGAAAGTAACTGAAAATAGTTCACATGTATACAGTAGTGATTTGTTTTTTTCCAATGCTTCAAGTGCCAAATCTGGATTGACATGCATGGATTGGTGAGAAAGTTAGGTATGCTTTTTTAGGAAGTTTACCTATGAAGCAACTTTTGAATTCACGTGTGAATACTTGTGTTTTGCTTTCTGTGATGCTTAGTTTATTAAGTCATATATATCTATATACAACTGAAATGGCCAATATATTTTCAAAAGTGATAATTACACAGTATATCAAAGATGTAAGTCTAAGAGAAGATGAATAAGATAGAATACCTGGAGTTGTTAGGCACAGTATTAAGTTTTTGGTACAGAAGAATGCTTTAATAGAATCAACATCTGTTGGGAACAAAGTGTGCAAAATATTAGTAGGAACTAAACCCAAAATGAGCCAAGATAATGAAAAACTATGTATTAGATAAATTAAAAAAAAAGGAAACAGAGTTGTTTAAAAGCAAAAGTTGAGAATTGTTGGAATTAGACTGTTGTAGAAAGTAAGTGAGAATAGTTAACATATATACACTAGCGATTCATTATTTTTCCTATGCTTTCAAGTGTCAAATCTAGATTGATGTTCATAGATTGGTGAGGAAGCTTGGTATGTCTTGTTAGGAAGTTTAGCTATGATGCAGCTTTTGAATTCACGTGTGAATAGTTGTGTTTTACTCTCTGTGATCCTTAGTTTATTAAATCATATATACTTAGATATAACCAAAAGGCCAATATATTTTCAGTACTGATAATTATGCAGTATATCAAAGACGTAAATTTAAGAGAACATGAATAAGATAGAATACCTGGAGTTGTTAAGTACAATATTAGGTTTCCGGTACAGAAAAATGTTTTAATAGTATCAACATCTGTTGGGAAGAAAGCGTGCAAAATATTAGCAGCAACTAAACCCAAAATGAAGCAAGATAATGAAAAATTGTGTACTAGATGAAATAGAAAAAAGGAAACAGAGCTGTATAAAAGCAAAAAGCTATGTTATGTAGACATATGGAAATTATAGAGATGAAAAGCTGTATTTATAGAAACAAATATTATAGGTGCACTAAGGCTTCAAGTAAGAAAATATATCTAGGCATATGAAAATTGGATCTTATAGAAAGTGAAGAGGAAATATGTTCTGCCTTGTTATGAGTTTTAGACAAGTTATGGTTAATAGCGAATAATTTAAGTGTAGATAAGTTGTATTTTTATTATTTCATTACTCTTAGACAAATAGGCTCACCAGTCTTTTTGATGGATATGATGGTAAGTTCTAAGTAGTTACATAATATGTATGAAAAATTAGGATGTACTATGTGCACTCAAAAATTTTGCACCATGTCACACTTGATAAGGTCAAAAATTAACTCTGACATAAATTTGCTTGAAAATTCATGAACTCAAAGAAAGAGCTTTTTAAACCCATAGAGATTTCCTGTGAAAACATGCATACACTGAATATTTGTCTCTTACTAAGAAGGGAATTCATTGAGCTCAACTAAAAATGAAATAAGAGAACTGCAGGGACAACTATTGAAGTGCAACAATGACACTAATAGGCAAGTATAACAAAGCACCTCAGATATGCTGCAAGGATTCATAAGGGTCTTGCAACGAGGATGGCAATTAAAAATATCAATAAATTCTAAAGGTAAAAAGTTTTTAATAAAGGTAGTAATTAAACAAATATCAGTAAGGTTATTAAATAAATAGTCACCTTTGTCATGAGCAGAGAATTCACTAATGTTGTTTTAAACTTTTAAGTGGCTATAATATTTTCTGGTGCTGAATGTAATTGATTTTCATATGGTGAATACATATCTGAGCGTTATCTTGGCCTCAAGTCGAACAACATTGTTTGTTGCTATATTTATCTGAAGATAGTGTTGCGACAGCAATTGAAAATACTACAGAATGATTATTACAAAAACTTTGAAATTAACCACAAACGTCAACTTAATCTTATTCATTGGAATTGTAACTTAGTCATTGCGAAATTGATCATGTATATAGAATGTTAAGTCTTTAATTATACATATTATTTATGGATATTTCCCCTTAATTACGGCCTAAATACGGTATTAATTGCTTTATTCTACTCATGTTTGGTTTTGGTATTGATTTTAGGTCGTTGTAATCGTTTGGAGGTTAAAAGTGCAAGTTTTGTTAAATTCCAGAAGACCTTCAAGGTTAAGACGCGGGCACGCTACATTGGGCTGTGAAGAAGAAATTCTGTGAAGACATCCTACGTCTGACAGTTCCTATCATTGATGGAAGATTTTATTTATTTTCAGTAATTGGTTAAAGACCCTTTTAGTTAGGAGATTTTGTATTTGATTTCCATTTTACTCTATTTTTGCTTTTTAGAAAGTTAGACTCCAATTAGGATTAGAAGTCCTAGTTAAGTAGGGAAGCTGAGGTTTTCTATTTTTGGTATCATCCAAGCCGTGGCGGAGAGAGGAGGGCGGCAGACATTTTTTGTCTTGGAGGCTTGGCTGCCAACCTTGGCTATTCGTTGGGCTTTTGGAGCTTGGTTCTATTTGTTTTCTTTGTCCTGCGTAGGTTCTCTTCCTTTTAGTATTGATAGTCTTTTTGCAAAATAAAGAAAAGAGGAGGCCACGCAATTGAGATAGCCAACGCAACTCCTTCGTGGGTTTTCTTTCTTTCATTATTTTTGATTAATCATGGGAGCATCCAAGAAAAAGAGGTAGTTTGGTTGCCGACTTGTCTTTTCTTATTGAATTGGAAACTTTGCTATTTCGTACCTTTATTTCCTCTCTTTTTGATTATGTTTCTTATTGAAAACTTATCAAACAATTCTGGGATGCAATTCTCCATGAGGAGCGGCTAAATTCCTCATCTACTCAAAGGGTGACTCAAAGGTGCGGTCCAATACATTTGTGAGATCTAATCGAATCTCTAACCTTTCTTTTAATTTGTTACTATTCGTACGTTTTCTGGATTAATTGATTGAGGGTTATTTTGTTAATTGAGTATCAACGGCCGGGTATTTAAATTAACCTAATAGCCTACTGTCAAATTAACTAATTGAATACGTAATTGTTCATTTAGTTAATAATTAGTAGCGACCACCATAATTGGTTTTATGTTAGGGGAACGTATGATCTAACTTAAATGAACCCTCTTAACGTGTTCATTGGTTAGGGTTGGGTTTTTCTAACTTTTAATGCAATTGGATAATTAAATTCCTATGGTCGTACCTAGGGTTGTTATCTGGTTAGAGAAGCAGTCAACAGTCGTACCTTGGCTATCGAAAAAGTAAGGAAAAATTGGTTGTCAGAGCTTGTTGGCAACTATAACTAACCTAGTGACAAATGAACGAAATATTCCTGCATCAATGATCATTTGATTGGACTGTGCCTGAGAAGTTGTTCCTTTGAGTAGAATTTCATTACCTGTTATTTCTATTAAATTATTCTCTGGTGATTTATTTAGTTGGTGTTTTTGTTTTTCATTCTCTAATTTTGATTTATTTTATTTCTGGTCCTATTCCATCAAAACCCCCTCCAATTTTCCTGTGACGTAAAAAGAAGAAATTTTCTACCCGTTCCCTGAGGAGATGACCCTACTTACCACTACTACAAATTAATATTTTCTCAAAAATAATTCTGGTATATCGGGTTTAGCATACTCCTTGGAATCAGGGTGAAGCCAGTAACCCATTGCACATCCGGAGTCCCTGCTCCAGTACTCAGAATTACTCTATAATTAATTGTGGTGGTAATTAGGATTTTAATATTTATTATTGCATAAGTTCGGCACCAGTCATAGAAACTTACAAGTGTTTCAACACATTATGGGTTGTATGATGCCAATATTAGAAATGTATAACCACAGGCAGCATAGGAAACATCTCATTAGGAGAAACACAATAGTCATATATAATGATATATAATTGAACCATATCTATGCCAATTGTAGATCTAATATTCGTGTTGATGATGTGTTTAAATGGATCCAATTCTGACAACAATGTGATTGACCTCTTCTACACTCTCTCCTGATGTGCAAGATGAGCAAAAATTCCACTGAATGGGCTGCACTCAAGTCAATAACATTCATAGTGGCATAATAAGAAACACATAAGTTATAGGAGCATATTTGTCATATAAATTTTGGTATTTTTCCTGTAAATGTCTAGAGTCTATAACTGTGCACTTTATAATGTTTAGAAATAGTCATTTGCAAATTCTAGGATATCTTTGTATACTATATTATCAGTAGCACAGTCAAGGACTGGATCAAAACGGAGAAGGCTTTATAAGGATCTTTACACAGTTACTGTTTCTAGCTCTTGATAAAGTGACATACAATTGGCCATGCGAGAATACAGGCTCATGTAAATATATACCAACAAAGTCTAAAGTCTGACCTTGGGCTTTATTAATTGTCATAGCAAAACATAAGTGCACAGGAAATTGAAGTCTTTCAAATGACATTGGGCAATCTGGATCATTTTCTATTCAAAAACATATCCTATGTAGAAATACCCGTTTGCCTTTAAATTCTCCAGTGCTTATCACTGCATCAATAATATTGTTGTTTAAAGATCATATAAGTCTCGTTCCATTACATAAACCTTTTGGAGGGTCGATATTTCTGAGCAACATTATTAGGGAATTTGGTTTGAGAATGAGCTTGTGCAGTGGAAAACCATTGGGAGTTAAGCTGTTAAGGAAGTCTTCAAATAGGCTTTGTTCTGAAACATCAAGTGTTTTATCATGGCTAATATATTCATCAGACTAAACTGGGAAAGCATCAATTAACAATTATTCAACTCATCAACAAATTGATTTTTTGTGGTCAGTATCACTCAATTCACAGATGAAAAATCATTGTTAGAAAAGGTATTGAAGTCTTGATACACTGTTTTAATGAGTTCAAGAATTGAGTCAGCATCATTTTTGTGTGGTATTAGTAGTGGTTTAGGTATCTTTACTTTAAGTCCTTGTACTATTGGCTCCAATCCGTTGCTTATTTAGAGAAGGTAACTTGTAAAATCTGGATCAGATATTGCCCTCATATTATCTTTGAGTGACAATTTATGAAACTAAGGCCAAATGTGTGAATTCACTAAGCTAGCTTGCATAAAGTCTTGCTTCGAGCCTTTTGTTACAACTGGAAGCACCTGTCTAAAGTCATCATCGAATACCACAATTTTGGAGCCAATAATTCTAGAGAATCCATCAATTCTTTTAGCAGAGCATCCACTCCTTTTATACCAGCCTTGTGTGCCATTGGTGCTTCATCCCAAATGATAAGTTCAGCTTCCCGGATTAGTCTTGCAATGGCACTCTATTTACTCATTTTACACATGTTCGCTAAATTCATATTAATTGGAATCTTAAACCGTGAGTGTGCAGTCCTACCTCCAGGCAATATTGATGCTGCAACACCACAAGATGCCGTTGCCAATGCTATGAAGCCTTTTGATCGTACTTCAGCTAGTAAAGCTCAATATAAAAATGTCTTTCCCATGCTGCCTGGTCCATCTACAAAAAAGCATCCTTTTGTTTCAACATATAAAGCTTGCATTATGGCATCAAAAGCTACTCTTTGACCAAAATTCAATTTACTAATTGATATAAGGTCGTCGTTTGAGATTTTAATATTTGTTTCACTAATTTTATCTCTCATGTCTCTGCTCGAAAGTCCAAAATTCAGTACTCTTGGCACCAGCCCATAGCTATTAATGTTACAACCCATAGATTCTAAGAAATTACTTATCTGATGTAGAACCTTAAGCTATATATTATTCCTGCTCAAATTTTGATGTCTATTGTAATCTTCAGATAGAGATTCTTCAAATTGTACCTAGAGTTTTCTTGGATCCGATGCATTATAGTACACTAACAAAGTTGCAAATAATCTTCTTAGACTATAAGGCATATGAAAGGCTAACTTCTTCTAGGCACTATTCTTGTGAATTATTTGATTCTAGATATCCCTTTAGTACTATAGTTTCTTGAAATGTGCCAACATGAACTCCATTTACAGTCTTCAAGTCATCATATGAAGTTGGATCCCTAACATGTAACAAGAGGAGCCTCAGAAAATACCTCTCACCTTCAAGTGGGTTTGCTGTGACAATTCTGCCTAGAATCCTTTTGCTTTCTAAGCTGCCAAGATTTAGAACTTGGATACCACACAAAATGCATAAGGAACTCCTTGTAGGTGCTTTTTAGACTTTTTGCAAGGTCATCAGTAGCATTCATGTGGAAAAATTCTGTGAGCGTAGTTTTCTTCGCAAATTTATTATTTAGTAAACCATCAAGATTGTCATTCGGACGAAAAAGCATTGACTGGAAGTTTTCGAGATGAAGTTGAAATTGAATAATAGTAGGCTGCATTTCACAAAGGTGAAATCTATATATTCTCCACATCGCTTCAACTGGACATACTCATCGTGTTGACTGATATTCCTTGATCTCATCAACAGCATTAGCAGCATCGTCAAAATTCACTTGAAAGTGTATCCTTGCATGGACTTGATATATATACTTATAGACATACTTGACCACTTTGATTGTGGAGCAAATTTCCACATTTATATGGCAATTGAATTTAGCCAATAAATATGCATTGTATGGTACCACCCACCTATTGTCCAGCTCATGATCTCGAACCATTATTTTCTTTCCATCATTTCTTCTTCTATACGTTGGATACGAGTTTTTAGAATGAGTAGTTTTTTCTGCCCATGCCTTTGGGTATTTATTCTTGCAAGTCTTCTTAGTTGTTCCTTGCATGCATACATTATCGGGTTTCTTATTGTCACATGGACCATGCATCATGTGTCTCCTGACGATTTTGAATAAGTGCTCATTTTTTGCTTCATCAGGTATTTTTGCAGACACTATCCGAACATAATATTCTGTTGTATATAACTTGAAAGTAGGCTTCAAAATTATTAGGATGTGAGCATTAGGCAAACCACACTTTTGAAATTCTACAACATAAGTTGCAACCTCTCCAAATATTTACTCTTTGAACAATTCTTCTTTCATAAGTTGTAACTTTTCATGGAACACACAAGCAATGAGATCAGGTCTATTTTGCGCCTTATCTGATGGTAACAAGTGTTCTTTGATCTCAAGCCATGATTGGTTATAAAAAGATCTGACTTTCCAAATTTCTGGACCAAATCCATAGCATCAAGGTACCTTTTCTTCATATCTCCAGGACTCCTGATGAATGATGCAGGTAATATTACTCACTGTCTAATCTGAAATTCATTCTACTGACCCTGTAATACACTATCCATAATGCCTTGTAGCTATTTTCAACGAATTTACTGCTATCTACATTTGTAAAATTCTAGCCTCTGTGTCTCTATTTTAACATACATGTCAACTAAATACTGTTGCAAAGCTCTTCCAGTGTTCAAAATACCTCATTCGAAATCTATATACATAATACTCCCACATGGATACATATTCCTTTGAATTTTCGTATACCTTGCAAGCTACAAAGTAAAAATTTAACTATGAGAAAATGAATGTTTATGAGCATATATATGTATATATATACATATATGTATATGTGTGTGTGTGTATATATGTGTGTGTATACGTATACATATATACATATATGCATATATATGTGTGTGTGTGTGTGTATGCATATATATATACATATATGTATATATCTATATGTATATGTATATACACATATAAGCATATGTAGTTGCAACCTTCTTCCTCAAGATCTATCATCTGCTACTGATTTAAAGCCCGATAGTAAAGCTAAACATGTATCCTTTGCAGCCTTTCTTTTGCGCTTCTTCGGATTGCTTGTTTTTGAAATCCCTGGGTGCCAGCCAGTTTCTCCAAATGGGAAAAACAATGGATACTGAAGAGGATCGTAACAACCATAGTAGTATTGAACTTGATTGCTACAACCCTCTTTAGTGTAAATCTGTATGTGTCTCGAATAGCCTTGATTAGCATTCTCCTCTTGTGACAACCCCACCACCTTCCCCTAGGGCATACCTTAGGGGTTAGCAGACCGCCTGTTTGACTCTCGTCAGAGCTTATTAATCTGTCTCCACCCATTACATAACAACATTTAGTATTAAACTATTTCATCCCATTCAACATCAAAGTCTAAACTTATATACAATCCAAAAGATACAAAAGATACATGATCCATTCCATTCAGCACTACAACTTAGAAATTTACATATATCATCAAAATAGGCACCGCATTCCTCCTACTTGCCCTGGCTGATGTCTGGATCAACTCCTGTAAAGAAATTCCCTTAAAAGGGTACGTTCCGTGCCCAGTGAGGTTCTCGATAACACAGCCAGCAATTGAAGCACAATCAAGATAGGTTAAACACGATATGAAACAGTAAACATTCAATTCAAAGGATACGGGTACTTTATAAGCCATTACGCTGGCACAACCCACTCCACCCTTCTTCCCCTTGTATCCTCCAAAACAATAAACAATACCTGAGACTACACTTTTCTTCAGTTTTGATGATCACTACAGTAGGCAAGTATTACTCGAGCATACCAATACAATATCCCAGTGTACCACTGATAAGTCAATATTTTGCATGTTTTTAATAGGTTTAATTATGTAGTTTTTGTGTGTTTTTGGTATTTTTGTAACTAATAAACTAGGGTTTCTAGTTAATTTTGCATTTGATGGCTTCAATGATGAAAATTGAATTTCTATGGATTAATGTGGTGAAATCTTCATGTTTTTGTAGGATTGCTTGTTCAATTATCAAATGAGATGAAAATGTGGATATTTGCCAAGAAGCTTGGAAGAAAAATTGGAAAATGCAAATTGCAATTCAATCAACGAGAAATCAAAGGGATAAAAGTCGGAGCAATTAATGCGCCAATTTCAAGACAAAAAGCTCGGAATTTGCAAGTTTCAAGTGGAGTCGCGAGGCAAAACGCGAACCAACAAGTGAAAATTTCAAATAGCTCGCGAATCCCTCTCACAGGAGCCAGGGGACCGGATCCGCATGTGATTCGCGAGCCTCTGCCTCGCGGATCTACATCGCGGATCGTCAGAAAGTGACAGCTGCAAGTTGCAGCCGAATTCCAGTTTTTCAGCTCACTTCCAGCTCAATTTTCAGAAGAATTTCAATGAAAGCTGCGTGAAGAATATTGGAAGATTGAAGAAACAACTCATTGCTAATTCAAAACACAATTTGCTTCAACATTACAACTCATTTGAGATTGAAATTCAAAGGATTCAACTTCAAGAAATTGAATAAGATTCCTTCTTCCTTTACTTTGTCTCTTGTGCTTAAATTTCATGGCTTTGTGCAAGTTTGTTTTATACTTAAATGTTCTTAATATGATGTTTAACTAAGCCTTTTTAATCCTAGAGTTAGGATGAACTTGTTTTAGTTGTGATTATGAAGTAGTTAAGTGATTTATGTCCTCCATGATTTTGTTAGTTTAAGACTTGTGCTTATGCTTTATGGTTGATTAGCTACCAACTATAATTGATTTGATGTTGATGAGTAATGAAAAACTTGCCTTCAACAAGATCTAAGTTCTTAAACACTAACTTATGTTCTCACGAAAGTAGTGAATATAGTTGGTTGGTTTTGGTTTTATATTATAACTTCATTGAGTTTATTTAACTTGTTTCTCTCTTTTCTCTATGAAAATAGGTCAAGGAAGATTCAAAGGAGTTAAGGAATTAGCGAAAGCAATTCCGAGTGACTAACTCATCTTAAATGAGAGCTTGCACTACACATGACCATTGACGAAAGTGATGGCATACAAAAGGAAGTTATACCTTAGCGAATCATTGGAGAAAGGACATAATAAACTTGACTAACTTCTAATCTTAACTTAACAAGGGATTCTAAAGCTCTAGGATTCCTCCAACTTGATCTTAAAAACTCTCTCTAACTTAACTCTCTAATTTCTTTACTTGCTTTCTTTTATTTTCTTGTCTACTACCAATTGGATGTCTTTGACACCTAACGGTTGGTTTTAATTGCTTTATCCCTCTTCCTTAGGTCGGTTTACCGCCTTCTCCCTTTTATCTAGCTTTCCTTACTTTACTTGCTTTCCTTTAGTTGTTTTCTAGATAATAAAGCAAGTGATTAAATTTTAGTGTTTGCCAAATCATAATTCCTCGTGGGATCGACACCTTATTTCCCTATACTCAATAAACGATCCGTATACTTGCGGTAATAAAGGGTTATAAAGGTTATTTAAAATTTGAGGAGTAAAGAAAAACCCTATCAAGTTTTTGGTCCGACCAAGCCCTTTTGCCGGCTCAAATAATCCATTGACCAGAGGGTTTTTGGGGCCCAATTCAACTGATGTGATAAAGTACACATGCGGCTTACAATCATGCATGTTCATTTCAATCGCTTGAGAATAATAGGCTAGGTCAAATGCGGTAAAGTACACACTCGCCTATAACATTGAACATTCAACCAGTCACATTATACATGAAACAAAATAAACTTTCACAATCAATCAATTATCTAATCACCAATTCACCAAAGTAATTGTGGTTTACTTTTCGATACCTGGCCTTTTCTCCGATTTACTTCAAGCCCCTGAGATAGTCATCAATTCATTAAGTTACTAGTTAATGTTTCTAAAATAATGTTTAAGCGTGCTATGCAATAATCTTACCGTAAGGTGATATAATGTGGCTACTATGTGTTGGATGTATATCGATATATAGAATTTTATGGCACCAACTTTTAAAGATTTAGAAACTAGATAACAACACTAGAACCTTCCTATGCGAGAATCTGAAATGACTCCTTAAACATTCAAAGAATTAGCTACATCTTTTGGTTAGAAAGGACAGCTAAGAACACATAGCCACCATGGTTATTGTAGTGCTCAATCTAACTAGCATTATTTAGGTTATACTCATCAAAAAATTATAAAATTAGCACTATTCGAAACTAGATTCAGAATACTACAAATCCTTAGAAGACATTATCCCACGATTCAAGCCCTAAGTGGGTCAAAATCTCGTTGTGACCGGCTGCAATTTCTGTCCTATGCTGTGCAGGGTTCCAAGGTTGATTTTCAGTCAAGTTCTCAGAGCTACTGTTATTTATATCCAATGAACTAGTGTGGGAAATTTATACTGCTATAATCCTTATCGAGTCTATTTTCAAACGCCACTAACAGAACCTTAATCTGATAGTTCTACACCAAGTTATGACCTATATATGAACATTAATTAGTTAGCTAACTAATATAATTGCATTATTTCATTTTTATTGCATTCACTTTTATCATTAGTTACTATATTTGCATTGCACTAATCCTATAGAATATGAGATTAGAGTTGGTTTAACATGGGTGATTCAATTAAAAGGAAAAAGGAAAATATATCAACATTAATTATGGTTGGCGAAAGGGCAAGATTAGTGTAGATAAAGTAAAAAGTTTAAAAACCCAAATCATTAATGTGATATCTCCTTTTAAAACCATCCCCTAAGGCGGGAGTGGGCCGCAGAAACTTGGACTGGGACTATTTGATTTCATCAATCCAGGAATCACTTTTAGATGCATAGTGTTTTGCTTGATAACATTCACTGACAACCTGTAATCAATGTTTTTAAAACCGGACCGGTCAGTGAACCGGAGAGGGGGCCGGGTCATGGTCCAACCGGCCGGTTCAACGG
The DNA here is from genome assembly GCA_013103745.1 of Gardenia jasminoides. NCBI lineage: Eukaryota > Viridiplantae > Streptophyta > Magnoliopsida > Gentianales > Rubiaceae > Gardenia > Gardenia jasminoides. The sequence continues at coordinate 10,460,775 of CM023098.1, read as the reverse complement.
TTCTCTGTCTTTTTTTTTTTCCACCCCACTCAACTTTATAGAAAGGCCACATGGTCCAACCCATATTATCCCTGGTTGTGATGCAAGATTGCAACATTTACTAGTTTTCCAAGTAAATCTTCCCAAAGCCCAAAACCCAAATCTCTACTCCATCTAAAAATATTTTTGTACACATTAAATTTAAAATTATTCTTTTTTCAAAAATTAAAGATAAAACTTTCAAATCCACTAAACAAGTCTTCTTGCTAGCATGAAAAAATTAAAAATATAGTGAAATTTTGTGACAGCCCCACCTCTCCCTAGGGCGAACCCTAAGGTATCGTGAGCCTTGACTCTCATGGGACTCTCTGATCTTTAGTTCAAATGCAAATAACAAAATACATCGATATCCTCAAATCAACTGTAACAAGTAAACCCCAAAATTTCCTTAACGAACCACAAACATCCTGAACTATAATCACAGATACAAAAGTTTATCCATCCATCCAACATTCCATTAGTACAATTCAAAATACAAGGGCTACATCAAAATACAAGGTTAGGTCTCCAAACCAATCGACCTAGTGTAACCCCTGGAAACTCTCGATCTCAAATCCTGCTAAGGAAAAACAAAGTTGAAAGGGATGAGCTAAAAGCCAGTGAGTGATCTAATATCATACAAATCACACGATTGGAGCAAAATAGATCAGTTAAGCACTTAGTAGGTTAATATAATTTAGTTTATAAGCATAAAGTGTATAAACACATAAACTGGGAAAAATACCCAGTGAAAGGATACAGGTTCCACTGGAAGTAGTTGCAGTCCGTCTTGTTCAATACTCAACCCCCTACTCCACCTTATAACTCCTAGTGGTAATACTGGTATACCGTGCCAAGTACCAACCTACCCGACCGAGTCCGGCTCGAATAGGTCGATAACGAAGGGGAAAAGGCCTTATTCAGCCCATGTGGTAAAATACACATGGCCTACATCATCAAGTAATATACAAACAATGGAAAAGCACACGTTGAACGGTAGAATACAAAGTAGGCCGAGTCGCGATAAAGTACACACTCGCCTTCACATAATTATTAAAGCATTTAAAGCGTCAACGAGCAATTTATTCACAAACATGCAAGGAACACTCACCAATAATTGAGTAAGCAAGATAATGTAGAAGTCAAACACGCCACAACGCGTCCACGGACTCACCTGGAACATGCAAATCAAACCATCAACCCCTTTTGGTTTCTATTTAAAACAATCTTGTCATAAGATTGGAAGAAAACCATTTCAAAGGTGAACCGACGCGACATGCATATGCCCAATGAACTAAGCTCTCATAAACGCTTATAAACACTTAAAATAGCAAAAGAAGCACATACGTGGGCGTTAGACGGAAAACGGATGATGACAAAATGAAAATGGAAAACACACATTAGAAGGTGGAAAAAAACAGTTTTGACACCTTGTACGCCATTGCCCATATCTCAGGGTACAAGTGTCGGATTTGAGCGTACGAGGTGCCGTTTCGAAGCTAAGAGAACAAGCTACAACTTTCATGAAGACAACTTCAACCCAGATTTACTCCATCTAGGTCAAAAACGCAGAAACAGTTTCAGAAATTTCGCCATCAGAATGTCCGACAGGCCAACTTCAAACGGACATAACTCAGCGCTCACAAATCAAAATCAAGAAATTCCAGATGCGTTGGAAAGCTAGAACAAAGGGCTATAACTTTCGTGTTTTGGCCAAAATCTAAATCACAAAGGAACAACACCAAAAACGACACCAAAGTCGCTGCCGACAAAATCCTGTTTTCCCGTTCAGCACCTCAAACGAACTTCATGCAACCAAAACGCATTCATGCAAATTCCATCGACTCGCCTGCGATTACCAACATGCAAAACAGCCCCTCACACACCTCACACCACTCCAAACCCGCACGCACATACACACACTACACACACAACACACCAAGTGGGAATTCAAGAGCCCACACAACCGTTCAAATTTACGCGCGGGTGGGAATTCAAGAGCCCACCAAACAACTAAACGTACAATCCAACCTTAATTTCTACCATTAGCATTAAAGCAAAACCCTAACCCTAACTCATTTTCATGGCAAGGCATACATACATCAAAATCAACCATTCCAACCCATAACATCATTCCATAAGCTAAAGATAGACATGAATCAAACCATGAAACCCACAAAATCCTACAATTCATAATCCTCAACCAAATTCAAGCTTGTAGGAAACTAGGAGAAACCTTTCTTGATGTTGTTCTTGGTGAAACTTCAAGTGTTCAAGTCCAAGCTTCTCCTCCCAACTCAGACAAAATGACGGTTGAAAGTTTGCAAAATCTCCAAGCTTTTCTTCCTTTTTTTTCCTCTCTTTTTCTCTCTTTTTTTTCCTTCTATTTTCTTCCCTCTTTTCTCCTTGCTTGGCCGACTTCCTTGTCTTCCTTTTTGCTAAGAGATTAAGTCTCTTAGATATTTTTTTGTTAGTCAAAATTTGGTCCAAGTCCAAGTCAAAAATGTCATGCTCAATTCAACCTAGAAACTTAAGCTATTTCCACTCTTGCCCAAGTAATTTTCTTTCCTATCAAACTAGTCCATAGGTGCTCAATTTAACCTAGCCTATCAAAGCTTAATCACACTTACTTAGGCTACTAATCACCTATGCACCCTAATCTCTCTTCTTGCACATGCATTATCACACATAAAATCAAAGAGTTAACAAACTCGTAATTAAACATAAAACTTAGACTCATTTTCAAAACTAGGGTTTTAAGAAATCAAATTGGGGTTTTCCATATTCAAATTAGGGTTTTATCAAAATTAGGGTTTTGAAACAAATTAGGGTTTTAGGTTTCAAGTTAGGGTTTTAAAAGCGTGTAAAAGCGGATTATTAAAACAAAACACTTTTAAAAGTAAAACAAACCATATAAACACCTTGGCAAACCAAAATAACTATAATTAACATTATTTAATATTTTCCAGAAATTGGGGAAAAAATCGGGGCCTCACAATCTCCCCTCCTTAAAAGAATTTAGTCCTCGAAATTCATACCTTCTCGGTCGACCTTGAAATCTGGCCAAGAAGGTTATAGGTTCTCACGGTGCTCGTGATCGGTTTCCTCCTTCAGTAACTTGTTGAGAAGTAGTTACATTTCCTTGGCGAGAATTACTTTCTCTCACTGTTTCCTTGGCTAACTTGATGGTCGGCACTCCCACAACGCAAACATTTTCGCCCTTTCACCCAACAGTTGTCCTCAGTGTGATTGCTTTTCCCACAGTATCCACAAGTTGGTTGGACAACCGTGGCTTGACTTCCAGTGGTGTTTCTGTGGGGCCCTTCTTGTTTGAGTTCCACTGTGATGTAGCCCCTTACGGTTGCTCCATCTTATGAGAAGGATAATGAGGTAGTCTTATTCCACCAGTTCCTCTTCCAACTTTTGGTGGTGGTACAGTCTCTCTAGAAATCTCAAGGGAACTACCACTAGGTATATCTCTCTTTCGGGTTTGAAAGGCTTTGGTTGGGATTTTGTTATCTCGACTCTTTGGGCTTTCTCAAGGGCATGGTAAATGTCTCAATTTGAGCTGCGAGAGCATCTTGAATTTCTAAGTTAAGTCCCCTGAATAAACCGTCTTATTCTCTTTTCTGTAAGTACCGGTTAGGGCAAATCTAGATAACTTCGTGAATTGAGTTTCATATTCAGCCACACTTAGGGTTCCTTGGCGAAGTTTTATAAAATCATCTTCTCTCTTTTCTTGGACCAGTGGTGGAAGGAACTTTTCATTAAATTCTTGTACAAAATTCATCCAAGTTCTCGGAGTTTGTTCCCTTTCCCACTTATTTCTGATAACATTCCACCATGCTCTAGCAGCTCCTTCAAATTGGAACACAAAGTTACTTGTCTTTCTTGAATAATTCAAAGCATCAAATATGTTCCTTATATTTTCCAACCAATTCTCGGCTATATCGGGGTCGGGACCTCCGGCAAACTTAGGGGGAGAAAATTTTTGAAATCTCTCTAGTGCCTTGTCTTCTCCTTCTACTTGATTCACAGGGTTTCCTTGTTGATTTCCAAGGTTTTGACCAGCCATTTGTGCTAACAAATCAGTCATACGTTGGATGGCTGTGGCTACCTGATCATTAGCATCGGCCCTTGCTTCACGATTATTTCCTGCGACTGATTCGTGATCATCCCCTAGATCCAGGGTTGGCTAAACGCCCACGCCCATGCCCACGGCCTCGTCGTTGCCCTCTCGTTTCCATGTTCATAGCTAATCTATATGCATATGTATATCAACCATACTAGACCATAATTAACTTCACACACATGCAAGTAACAATTCTTAAGGCAAGTGAAACAAACACATTTTCACATAGCACATTTCACAATACAGTTCACACTCAGTCATGTCTCACGTTAGCACAAACTAGAACTCGTTAAACTAAAACACAAGTCACAGTCAAGTTGAGTACATACCAAGTCAAAAGTAATAGACAAAAGTAAACAAGTCATCAACAAAATACACTGGCCTCCAAAGTAGAACATTCTACATCCCCATCCTATCATTCTCTTACAAAAGGTCAAGACCAATACGGCACAGGATTAATTAGACCCAAGAGATTCTCGTTCTCTAACACGTTCGACTTCATTTCCTACGCTAGGATCCTCAAGGCCACGATCTTCTCCAACTCTCTCCCATAGTGGTTGTGCCATCTGAGCCAAGCGATTATTGGCTTCTTGTAATTGTTCACGTAAGGTTTCGATTCGTTGTTGCTCCTCGAGCACCCTAGTCTCAAACTCTTGAATTCGGCCATTTGCTCTGGCATTTGCATTGGCTAACCTCTGCCTCTCATCTACTATAGCTAGCACCACTTGATTGGGATATGAATAGGTCTGCCAACAATCACACCGCCTATCCACCCTACGTCCTGGAACAAACTGTTGAAATGGCTCGCCAGGTCCTATCTGAAACATAACAGAAATTAGCCTCGAGGCAGTCCTCGTGCTCCATTTCCTTCCATTCCTACAATCACGACTAGAATTAGTGTTCTAGGTAAACTATTACCGTAAATTGTATCATTTAACAGTTAACCTAATCCCACAGTCCGGCACCCTAAACGTTAAGCCTAGGGTACACTGAGAGATCTGAAACCTAAAGCTCGATACCAAGCGTGACAGCCCCACCTCTCCCTAGGCGAACCCTAAGGTATCGTGACAGCACTCTGGGACTCACTGATCCTTAGTTCAAATGCAAATAACAAAATACATCGATATCCTCAAATCAAGCTGTAACAAGTAAACCCCAAAATTTCCTTAACGAACCACAAACATCACGAACTATAATCACAGATACAAAGTTTATCCATCCATCCAACATTCCATTAGTACAATTCAAAATACAAGGGCTACATCAAAATACAAGGTTAGGTCTCCAAACCAATCGACCTAGTGTAACCCCTGGAAGCTCTCGATCTCAAATCCTGCTAAGGAAAAACAAAGTTGAAAGGGATGAGCTAAAAGCCCAGTGAGTGATCCTAATATCATACAAATCACACAGTAACAGTGGAGCAAAAATAGATCAGTTAAGCACTTAGTAGGTTAATATAATTTAGTTTATAAGCATAAAGTGTATAAACACATAAACTGGGAAAATACCTGAAAGGATACTGAGTTCCAGGAAGTAGTTGCAGTCCGTCTTGTTCAATACTCAACCCCCTACTCCACCTTATAACTCCTAGTGGTAATACTCGAGTATACCGTACCGTGCCCTAAGTACCAACCTACCCGACCGAGTCACGGCTCGAATAGGTCGATAACGAAGGGAAAAGGCCTTATTCAGCCCATGTGGTAAAATACACATGGCCTACATCATGCGCAAGTAATATACAAACAATGGAAAAGCACACAGTTGAACAGTAGAATACAAAGTAGGCCGAGTGCGATAAAGTACACACTCGTCCTTCACATAATTATTAAAAGCATTTAAACACGTCAACAGAGCAATTTATTCACAAACATGCAAGGAACACTCACCAATAATTGAGCGTAAGCAAGATAATGTAGAAGTCAAACACGTCAGCGTCCACGGACTCACACGGAACATGCAAATCAAACCATCAACCCCTTTTGGTTTCTATTTAAAACAATCTTGTCATAAGATTGGAAGAAAACCATTTCAAAGGTGAACCGCGACATGCATATGCCCAATGAACTAAGCTCTCATAAACGCTTATAAACACTTAAAATAGCAAAAGAAGCACATACGTGGGCGTTAGACGGAAAACGGATGATGACAAAATGAAAACGGAAAACACACATTAGAAGGTGGAAAAAAATAGTTTTGACACCTTGTACGCCATTGCCCATATCTCAGGCTACAAGTGTCGGATTTGAGCGTACGAGGTTCTGTTTCGAAGCTAAGAGAACAAGCTACAACTTTCATGAAGACAACTTCAACCCAGATTTACTCCATCTAGGTCAAAAACGCAGAAACAGTTTCAGAAATTTCGCCGTCAGAATGTCCGACAGGCCAACTTCAAACGGACATAACTCAGCGCTCACAAATCGAAATCAAGAAATTCCAGATGCGTTGGAAAGCTAGAACAAAGGGCTATAACTTTCGTGTTTTGGCCAAAAGCTAAATCACAAAGGAACAACACCAAAAATGACACCAAAGTCGCTGCCGACAAAATCCTGTTTTCCCGTTCAGCACCTCAAACGAACTTCATGCAACCAAAACGCATTCATGCAAATTCCAGCGACTCGCCTGCGATTACCAACATGCAAAACAGCCCCTCACACGCCTCACACCACTCCAAACCCGCACGCACATACACACACTACACACACAACACACCAAGTGGGAATTCAAGAGCCCACACAACCGTTCAAATTTACGCGCGGGTGGGAATTCAAGAGCCCACCAAACAACTAAACGTACAATCCAACCTTAATTTCTACCATTAGCATTAAAGCAAAACCCTAACCCTAACTCATTTTCATGGCAAGGCATACATACATCAAAATCAACCATTCCAAACCATAACATCATTCCATAAGCTAAAGATAGACATGAATCAAGCCATGAAACCCACAAAATCCTACAATTTATAATCTTCAACCAAATTCAAGCTTGTAGGAAACTAGGAGAAACCTTTCTTGATGTTGTTCTTGGTGAAACTTCAAGTGTTCAAGTCCAAGCTTCTCCTCCCAACTCCGAACCAAAATCGCACGGTTGAAAGTTTGCAAAATCTCCAAGCTTTTCTTCCTTTTTTTTCCTCTCTTTTTCTCTCTTTTTTTTCCTTCTATTTTCTTCCCTCTTTTCTCCTTGCTTGGCCGACTTCCTTGTCTTCCTTTTTGCTAAGAGATTAAGTCTCTTAGATATTTTTTTGTTAGTCAAAATTTGGTCCAAGTCTAAGTCAAAAATGTCATGCTCAATTCAACCTAGAAACTTAAGCTATTTCCCACTCTTGCCCAAGTAATTTTCTTTCCTATCAAACTAGTCCATAGGTGCTCAATTTAACCTAGCCTATCAAAGCTTAATCACACTTACTTAGGCTACTAATCACCTATGCACCCTAATCTCTCTTCTTGCACATGCATTATCACACATAAAATCAAAGAGTTAACAAACTCGTAATTAAACATAAAACTTAGACTCATTTTCAAAACTAGGGTTTTAAGAAATCAAATTGGGGTTTTCCATATTCAAATTAGGGTTTTATCAAAATTAGGGTTTTTCGAAACAAATTAGGGTTTTAGGTTTCAAGTTAGGGTTTTAAAACGTGTAAAACTGGATTATTAAAACAAAACTCTTTTAAAAGTAAAACAAACCATATAAACACCTTGGCAAACCAAAATAACTATAATTAACATTATTTAATATTTTCCAGAAATTGGGGAAAAAAATCGGGGCCTCACAATCTCCCCTCCTTAAAAGAATTTCGTCCTCGAAATTCATACCTTCTACCACCTCGTCGACCTTGAAATCTGGCCAAGAAGGTTATAGGTTCTCGGGTGCTCGTGATCGGTTTCCTCCTTCAGTAACTTGTTGAGAAGTAGTTACATTTCCTTGGCGAGAATTACTTTCTCTCAGCTGTTTCCTTGGGCAGTGGCTAACTTGATGGTCGGCACTCCCACAACGCAAACATTTTCGCCCTTTCACCCAACAGTTGTCCTCAGTGTGATTGCTTTTCCCACAGTATCCACAAGTTGGTTGGACAACCGTGGCTTGACTTCCCAGTGGTGTTTCCTGTGACTGGGCCCTTCTTGTTTGAGTTCCCTGTGATGTAGCCCCTTCTGGTTGCTCCATCTTATGAGAAGGATAAGGAGGTAGTCTTATTCCACCAGTTCCTCTTCCAACTTTTGGTGGTGGTACAGTCTCTCTAGAAATCTCAAGGGAACTACCACTAGGTATATCTCTCTTTCGGGTTTGAAAGGCTTTCAGTTGGGATTTTGTTATCTCGACTCTTTGGGCTTTCTCAAGGGCATCGGTAAATGTCTCAATTTGAGCTGCTGCGAGAGCATCTTGAATTTCTAAGTTAAGTCCCTGAATAAACCGTCTTATTCTCTTTCGCTCTGTAAGTACCAGTTCTGGGGCAAATCTAGATAACTTCGTGAATTGAGTTTCATATTCAGCCACACTTAGGGTTCCTTGGCGAAGTTTTATAAAATCATCTTCTCTCTTTTCTTGGACCAGTGGTGGAAGGAACTTTTCATTAAATTCTTGTACAAAATTCATCCAAGTTCTCGGAGTTTGTTTTACTTTTCATTACTTTTATATAAATGGAAGTTTCAATTTTTGTTTTACTTTTCATTACTTTTATAAATTTTTGTACTCATTTAATTTCAAAAATACTTGTTGGTATGGTGGTTAAGACACTTGTGTCTTATATATGAGATCCCGAGATCAAATCTCACTACCACCACATTTAATCTTTTCAAAAAATGAAAAAAGCTAAAAAACTGCCGAGGCACGGTTCACACGGTTTGACCGGTTCTTGACGGTTTTTGACCACTTCCGACTATTATAGAGAACCGGACCGGTGGCATGGCCGGTTTGCGGTTCAACTGGTCGAACCGGCCGGTCTGGTCCGGTTCTGAAAACACTGCCTATAACGTGGGATCACTGGATGAGTACACCACATTTAATCTTTTCAAAAAATGAAAAAAGCTAAAAAACCGCCGAGGCACGATTCACACGGTTTGACCGGTTCTTGACGGTTTTTGACCACTTCCGGCTATTATAGAGAATCGGACCGATGGCATGGCCAGTTCACGGTTCAACTGGTCGACCAGGCCGGTCCGGTCCAATTCTGAAAACACTGCCTGTAACGTGGAATCACCGGATGAGTACAAAGTACAAACAAATTTCATCTGAACATTTGTTACCAATTTCAACCATGTTTCTTGGTGAAGGCAGTTTCTTTATGACAGCCTGACAGGATATAAAATATTTCACAAAATTCTGAGGAATATGTGTATGACTTATCTTTTTGGACTTTCCCATACAAATGATAAGAATAACAAATCACATTCACGTATGGTGCTAAAAATAGCAACTTACCTATCAAGGCTGGGATTCGGACTATTGATCTTGATAACAGAATCACCTTAAAACCCTTACAGATCTATTGTAGTTTGCATTCCCTTATATTTTAAAGGGATATTTAATTAAGTTTTTTAATTATCATCATTAAAAAAATAATAAAACTTATTATTAATTAATTATTAACAGTGAGAAACAATAACACACACACATTATATTTATATGATATCAAAATTGAGACGAACCTATGCAAAAGAAAAGAAACATATGATATCACTAGCATGCATAAATAAAATAAAATTAAACAAAGAACAATAAGAAATTTAAGTAGAATTCTTATTACCCCATTTAATACTATTTCATTTTAATTTGCTTCCCAATTCATGCTAAAACTCTTAATATCACTATTTAAAATTTAAGGAAATATATTAAACCAACATCAAAACATTGGGGACCGAAAGTGTAGAGTCAAAGTTATTGACTAATGGCAATTTGATGTTGATCGTTAATCATCATTCTATTTATGTTAGTTGTTCTAAATCTACCTAAAATCATAAAATTTGAGGACTAAATTTATTTTGGTCGAAATATTAGGAGCCAATTTGATTCATGAGCCAAACATTGAGGACCAAAACTATAATTCTCCTTTTTTTGGGAACCTGAAAACCATTCACATCTTCAAATGCTAACAAATGACCGCAACCAATTTAATAAAATTGACTTATTGAGCCTAGTGTATTGCAGCTGGTGTAGTCAAATAAACAAGTCACCTTCTGTTGCACCACACTTGGTCAAAATTCTAACATCCAATGAGATTCAACTTTTCAAGAATTGATGGAAATCTTTCAGTCCACAAGACTGATTATTTTCCACCCTTATTAATTAGGAAGGTTGCTTCTTCCTAATTATACTGTCTTATTTCCATGAAACTATTTCTTTAATTCTTTACTTGACTTTGACTGAGTGACTACTAAAATTCGATTGTTAACCCTGATTTTAATGTATCCTGCTCAAATTTTGAAATGGTGACTACCAAATTAGCCATGTCCGGTGCCCTTCAGCTACTGCTTCTTCTTGCTAGTCTTCCAGCCTCCATCAATGGCCAAGAGTTCATATTTCACAATCGCTTGAAGCTTGATGGTGTTACAGAAATCATGCCTAATGGATCAGCCGTTCAGGTCAACTCAACAGGCCTAGTAAAGGGTCAAGTATTTTATGCACAGCCCTTGAATATCAAATCATCCCAGACCAGCAGTAGCATCTTTTCCTTTTCAACCTCCTTTGCATTTTCAATCAAACATGAAAACCAACTTGCTGAATCCAGTGAGCAAGGATTATCATTCATCATATCTTCCTCAAAGTGGCTACCGCTCTACAGCTTGGTTTCTGAAGGAGGAGATAGCAAATTGGAAGATACATCATCACTGATCTTAATCGACTTCAAGGCTAGCCAAGATTGAGGTCACGATCAATGGTGTTCAAGTCGTGAAGCATTCTCCACTAGGATTTTACAGAAAATCTAGTGACGAATTAAGAAGAGTAAGCATCGCAACATCAGGGCGATTGAATCAAGTTTGGCTGGAGTATGATGGGATAAAGAGAGAAATAAGTGTTACAGTAGCTCCAGTTAGTTCATTAGCCCCTGAAAGACATCCATTTTCTTATCCTCTAGACTTCAAACCATACTTTTCTGATGATATTTTTGTTCGATTTGTTAGTGTAAATGCCCTAAAGTCAATCAACTTCTAGGGTTTATTATACACTTTGACTATTTATGTAATAATAAATGACATCTTTATCATATTGATTGCTTATATTTTCATATAAGTATGATAAAACCCTTAGAATAAACTTAATCGATGAAATCATAAGAGTTATGATGGTGAGGTTCATTCGATTATAAATAAGGTTTATTCTTAAATATCTCTAGTCATAGTATTAACAAGAAAGGGTATTGTTAATACGGTTAGACTAGCATATACTATGCCGCTTCTATATGAGAAGTAGTAGACCTCATCTACTATGGTGTGTGAGACACCTAAGCAAGTATATGGGTGCTTGATGGTATGATCAAGTTCACTAGATTGATCCACATAGAGACATCCTTTAAGTGCCAAAGGATTAATCTCTAAGTGACGTTTATGTAAATGATTCTTAAACTTAAGGTTATCATGATATCTTGAATATGAATAGTTATACTTTCTTTGTTATATGATTGCTCCTGTAAAAGGGAATGCTCACATCATTAGCAAATGGGTGTATCTTTGAAGTATGGAAAGATGGTGAATAACCTATAAGGATTTACCGCCTCTTATGTGAGAGGAGTTATCTCATGTTTGACCACTTGTAGAAGTATAACTTAGAAATCTTAGCGCTAAGTGGGAAAGTCTTAGAAAGTGTTTCTAAGAACTTCTTCATTGGAGTTATATTTTGGTACAAGAGAAAGAGCATTAATCACACAATGGAATAGGCACAACTTATTCCAAGATTAATGTGAGATAAGTGTGGTAAAAGGATATTAGTTACATTATAAACGTTTACTGAAAGGTGAAGTCATCCACTTGACTTTTCTCATTACTTGGGTGGTCATGATGTATTGCTAGATACCAATCTTGATCTATAAGTATGAGCTGATTGATTAGTGGAATCAGTGATAAATTAAAAGGAGTTTTAATTTATCTAGTTCTTATTTATTAAGAATGTATAGCTCATACTTATTGCCAACGTATATGAGAACCTAATGGGTCACACACATCAAGAACTTTCTTAGCTAGATTAAATGAATTTCAAGTGGGACTTGATAGATAAGTTTTATAACTTATAGTTTGATTTGTGAGACAAATTAAACTTGAGAGACTTATGGTGCAAATAAGTTTTAGTCTTCCAAATACAAGAGTTGTATTAGAATTAGGAAGCTAAATCTTATTGGAAACTGATTTCAGGTTTCCATAAGGATTTGACAACTTATTTGTCTATAAATACTCACTAAGCTTTTGCTAGCAAGTTAGAATGATCACACAATTTGTCTTGTGAGATTTTTGAGAAAAATCTTGAGAGAAAAAATACCCAAAATTCGTCCAAGAAAATAAGGTTCTAACTAAGGAGGTTCGTGTGGATCACCATTAGAGGCCGGACGCATGTACGGCTACGTGGATCTCTTTGCCATCCTCTGCATCAAATCTCCACCAAGTTCAAGGAGGTCTTCATGGATTGAGGTAATCTTCTTGAACTATCTCTATGTTACATGGATTTAATCAAAGGACGATCTATTAAAGGAATCAAAAATTTTAAATTTCCGCTGTGTTCATCTTCTTGATTCCTTACAGGATTATCAACTTCTAAGCTCGTAAAACCTTTAGCTTCCAAGTACTACTTGTTGGGCTGGAGTATGAAGGTGAATGGCAAAGCACAAAATCTTGATCTTGATGAAACGCTCAAAAACATTCAAAATGAGGTTTTTGAAATTACTCCAGGAATTGAAGAATTCCAGCAATTTCCATGTTTGAGCTGCCTCGAAAGGTATTTACGCATGATGAATTGTACTAATGAGCAAATTGAAGTTCTAGAAGGCCAGTGCTTGATCAATCGGAGTATTGGGTAACCACCAATGCAGAATTTGGCTCAGGGAAGGACTTCGTTGATGCCTTTCATGTTTCAGCGCTGCAAAAACCAGAGTCTAATAATAGATTTGGTACTGATGTTTGTGGAATTTCGAGATGGTAAATTACTCTTGTAAATCGACATATCATCCTGTTGCCAGTAATTAATGAGCATGTTATGTAAGATTGTTTTGATTTTGTAAATATCTTGTAAGATAAGGACTGGTTATCACCGTTCATCTCGAAAGGTGGGCAGATTTTGCATAAAAACCACTATGGTGGTAAAAATAATTGGATTTCTTTTCTTTGTTTCTGCACGATAGCTTTCTTTTATGCGGTACCTAATATAAGTTCTTCTAGTGGTTCTTTTGAGTTTAACACATTCAGTGTTAAGGCCTATCAGGGCAAACAATTTCAAGACAATCCAAGGAGAAACCACATCATGTATCAAAGCCTCAAAATGAACCACCTTATACCCATCGTCGAAGGTCCACAATCGAAAGATTCATAAGATTCAACACAACATTAATGTTCCAACCAAAGTAGCAACCAACCATGATTTGGTAATCAGATGAAGTGTAACAAAGAAAATTATTGACACGTTGCCTTCTCAACTTCATCGAGAGGTTGAAGATCATATTGAGAGCTTTTTTGGTAAAAACTGATGTAGTAAGATAATACAGCAAATTTCTACATCAATCGCATGGTTTCTAGCTAAGACAACGATTTATAGGCGAGTATTGCTTGAAATTTAATAGCTACATTGTAGTCCCATCAACAGGTACCGAAACTTTGCCTGCAAGCAAGACATGAATAGGGGTATACAAGGGCCCAATAGAGCTTTCGAGCAAAGCATAAGGAAATCTTCATGTTATGTTCAGCCCCCTTTCTCAGGAAGGTTGCTGTGGAAGTTCATTGGATGCCGCTATTACTCTGATGAAATCCACACAGTTGATATGTGAAAGAAACAATCTGAAAAATTTAGCACCAGTGTTGAGGACCTCAAGGTTGTGAAAACACCTTGATTTCATTAAGTTTCAAACCAATTTGTGTGCTTCCAAAGGCATCAGTTGTTTCTATACAACTCTTTAACATGTATCTATAGATCGAATCCGTCTGTGATGGCCATAGGAGAGCTTGCATAATAAGACAGAGTACTGCTTCTATAACAACAGCGCATTCCAGACTCATCAGCCTGCAGTTATACCAACACTCTGAGAAATTAATACAAATTTAAAAACAAAAAAATAATGAAAAAAAAAAGATGAGAAATAACAAGAAGAAAGGAAACAAAAAACTAAAATCGAAAGCAAACATGCTTGAAAATCAAAACTTCAGTATGCCCTCAACATCGATAACAATTTAGAACTTGAGAGCAATTCCAACCATCAAGTCAAACTCTGCAAGAGTCTGTCACAACATAGGCTTATAGGCCACTAAGCTAGTCAATTTCAGTGCCTGATCTCCAGAACCATATACCTTATCTTGATTCTTACTGAAGATAATATTTTTCCCTGATAATATATTTCATCAGTATGCTTAAAACTTCTAATCAGAATGTGCATTATTTGAGAATCTCAAATTGGTTAAGCAGTAATAAATAACAACGACGAGCAGAAGATCATACAAGCAGACAATAAGTCCAAGATGTAAAGTCAAGCTGCACTATTGCAATATATAGGGCAAATTTTACTCATCATTAAACCAAATCATTTACCCCCCGCCAGGCCTTTCAAGTTCCAACTTGGCTAACAAGAATTTAGTTGGTCAGTCAGGATCTTCGCCACTTGATCACAAATTGTGAAACCAATTAGACAGTAGAATCTTCTCCAATTCAGCATGACATAAATAAACAAGATACAAACATCTAACCTACCAGTATGAGAGTTTGATTCCTTAAACAAAACCAAAATAATTCCTAGTCAGATTTTTGATATTTACTTGCTCTTGTTGTACCCAAACTCAAAACAAAGGCAAAAATGTCAATTCCTTCTTCCACCTGCAAAACAGGAGTACATTTGATAAAGCATCCTTCACAAGGCAGTTAGATGTTGCACAAGCAAAGATTTCAAAAAAGGTTGTACCCCAATTTTCATTACCAAGTTAGAATTTCAGTCTGTAAACATGTTCAACTGGTGATTCTTTCTGCCATAATTACATAACCCCATTCACTTCCATTGTAGATAAGAAAATGCCAACCAAACATCACAAGCGACTAGCAAACCAGTATTATTGCCATGGATGCCATCTTCTCCTTTTCGGTTCAGCTATATGATTAGGGTTCAGTGTTTGGAGAACTAAAGGCATAAGGAAGCATAACAGCAACGTCAGGAAATTCCAGGTGTCAAACCCTACTTTATATGGTGTTTATGATGACCTCAATAGAAAGACTAGCATGGCATAAAGCAACCATACACTGCTATCATCTTGTATCTCTCTAGTTTTCACTATTTTGTTTCGTCCAAAAGCATCATAGCTAGAAGATGCTTATCATCACGCACACAAACACCCTTCTCCATCTTTAGTGGAACATTTTAGTTGCATTCAAGACATTGACATGTCAGCCTATAACTTTTGGAGCCATGGGTAAAACAAACCCACAGATAACAGTAGGAAGAATGTATACAATCTGTTTAACGGGCCAATAATTGGATATTGAATTGATTGATCCTTTTGGCAATCCACTTAGTTTGAGGATATGATTTGTGTCTCTGGAGTTATACAAGCAGCAATACACCATGGATTGCATATGCAGTCAGTAGCGATTACAAAGAATTTAAGTAGACATATGCATCTCACAACTGCATGAAATCAAACACAAAAATGAAGGAACAAAACTTCTATTGACTACTACTAGACACTTTTCAATATTCACTCATAATGAATACCACAAAATCCACATTGTAATCAACTGACAGTTGGAGGATTATGGATTCCAGGCTGGAAAAACTGTACGAACAAATGTTTACCAGGTTAACTGAAGGAAGGTGTCCAGCGCATACATTTTCCAGGAAACACTTACAAGCAAGGACAGGTTTACAAGATAATTATTGCTTCAATAGCCAAATGTCATCCATAAACAGATTGTGTGAAAGACAAAGGACACTGAAAGCAAAATCAACTCATCAGCCAAAAGTGAACAGGTGGTGTGTAAGAAGAGCAAAGTTAAAACCAAAACACATCCATTAGCAAAATTGACGTGTGTCTGCACAAGTTTTCATTTTTAGTAACAAATAATGACCACCTCAGTTGAAGGAATCTCAACCTGTCAAAACTCAAAAGTGTTACCAGATAGACTTTAGTCAAGTTTGAGTCAATCTAGAGCACTTTATACTCCTATCGGCCAGCTCATTGAGTTTCATTTATTTCAATATTCAAAAGTCTTCCTCAGAAGCTAATTAACTAACGAACCAATATTCGGTAGGAGGTGCCAATGGCTGCTTTATCCAAGACTCAAACTCCAGTAAGCCGAACCTTGAGCTCCATGTCCACTAACTAGCCTGCTAGAATCAGAGAAATAAAAAACTACCAATCCATCTCAAGGTCCATAAACTAGATACTAGACTCAACGCCATTTGATTAGATCACCTAGGAAGGGAGGTATCTGGGCAAAAGCCTCACAGACAATCTGTACATGATAGAGCGAAAGAATAGCTTCAAACTGCCCAAACCCATAAACACTACAGTGTCGAAGAAAATATTAAAATTTAAACCAAACAAAAAGTCCTGAAGAAAAAACACGAGAATTTCCAGAGATTTTGAAAGACACAAAAATTTAGCATGGATACCACTGACAGGAACTCAGGCTCCAGAAAGAAAAATCAGCCTTGAGAAACTAAAGCACTGCTCAGTAAAGCTCGAAAACTCAAGAGAAGGTAATTGTCTCGGTGACACCTTAAGTCACCCATTTGAAATTTTCCAGCTTCTATTACTTACTCTTGGGACATGATGCAAACATCTAAATCTTATGGATGAAGCAAGATTCCTCAGATTATTGGCAAAAAATTTTAGTTAAATGGAAAAGGTAGATGTATCTAGAGAAAACAATCTAACAACATTTGTACTGACTATTGTCAAACAGCCATCCTCTTCCATTTTCACAACAGGCCATTCTACTCAAGACATGCATAATCATAGTGTTCACCAGAGCACCATGATGCAGACCTTAATGGAAAAATTTGGACACATTAGAAGTACTGCATTAGTTCAAGAGCCATAAATCTCATGCAAAGGTGCTCTACAAAGAAAAAACAAAGTGAAAAGATAAGTTGCCAGAAAATCTTTGAAACAAAACATCTAGAGATATTGGGAGGGACAAAAAAGCCCACACACTCATCAATACACAAAGGAAGAATTCAAGCACCAAATTTTCCATGTTGCTCAAACTTAATTCTGAATTCAGTGTCTTATCAAAAAGAAATTCAGTTTCACTTATTTGAGTTAAACTTAGCACTAATTAGCAAGATTGCAAAACAGAGTTTTGAAACTAAATGGATAAAACATTAGCTGGTACAATAAATTACACTCAAGACTTGATATGTAAGACTTGAGTGACTATCTATCTGCTGACTACTAGCAACTCAAATTTGAAATATAATCCATT
This sequence comes from Gardenia jasminoides, assembly GCA_013103745.1. NCBI lineage: Eukaryota > Viridiplantae > Streptophyta > Magnoliopsida > Gentianales > Rubiaceae > Gardenia > Gardenia jasminoides. The sequence continues at coordinate 10,443,023 of CM023098.1, read as the reverse complement.
CAGCTGTATATCAGTCCAGCAAGACGGAATCAAGAAACTTTTGGTAAAATACCTTTTCCAGTTTCCAGTTCCCCATTCCAATTTAGCCATTCAGGCCATTTCCAAGCAAACCAGCTCTTCAGGGACTCTCAGACAATAAATACACCTGCAATCATCCATTTACAGCTTTTAGCTATGGAGACTTTAAAGCAACTCTTTGACCATATCAAATAGATTAACATAGTTTCCTTCAGTGGAAACCACATATAGTAAAATACAGAAAGTGGATGAAAGCCATGAGAAACCTTTTGCTAGTGTTTCCTCAAGATGCTTTCTTGACTCAGCATATCTACCTCCTCTAACTTATCCATGAGCAATTGTACTACACATAAGGATGTCCGGTGGACAGGCATCTGCTTTAATTTGTAAAGAAGCTCTTTAGCATACAGAAATCCAGCTTCAGCAAGGCCATTAATCATCATCGCATTGCAGGTCAGAACATTAGGATGGAAAGAAAAATTTGGAGCTTTATCAAGAATATTAGGATTGTTCCGTTCAGTGTAAACTAGGTTGCTCCATTCAGTGGTAACTAAATCCAGTAATGTCAAACCAGTGGATCAATCAGGAGAAAAACCTTTCCCTCTCATTTCTTCAAGATGCATTTTTGCCTCAATATAGTCATCCCCTTTAAGAAATCCATGGATAATGGTATTATAAGCAAGGTCATCTAGATAACAGCCATCTTCCTTCATTTTCACAAGAAGCTCCTTAGCTTCCTTCATCTTTCCTGCTTTACATAGTCCTTTTACTAACACAGTGTAAGTCACAGTGTTGGGAAGCAGTCCTTTATTGAGAAGACTTCGAAAAATATCTTGAGCAAGATCAAGTTTCCCCCTTTCGCAAAATCCATAAATAATGATGTTTAACATGGTAATGTCAAGGCCTATACGATCACTTCCAATCTTCTCCAACAATTGCAATGCTTCATTGATACATCCATTTTTTGACAAACCATCCAATATGACACAATAAGCATGAAAATCAGGATTCAGGGCAGCAGCTTTCATCTTATTGATAACATGTTCTGCTGTAGCCAACTCTCCCATCTTAAACAAGCCCTGTAAGACAGTTGTGTAAGTGGCAATGTTAGGTTTCAAACCTTTAAGTTTAATCTCCCTAAAAAGCTGCATAGCCTCATCCACTTTCATTATCTTGAAATACCCCTTAATTAAAATACTATAGCTGTGAGTATCAGGACGCATTCCTCTAGCATTCATCAAATCAAAAACTCTTCTTGCATCATCAATCCTGCCCAGCATACAGTAGCCATCCATCAGTGAACTGTAGGTGACTGCATTAGGACTCTTACCTCGTTGAATCATGGAATCCATCACATACTCAGCATCATCAATTCTTCCTTCCTTGCAAAGTGCATCAAGCAACATATTAAATGTACGAACATCTGGATATGTATTAAAATCAACCATACCAACCCATAGCTTTTTAGCCTTCGCCCATTTACCAGTTCGACACAGGCCATGAATCAAACAATTATAAGTGATGACATTTGGAAGAATGCCCTTATCAATCATAACAGAGAAAAGGGTAAGAGCCTCATTAACCATCTTATGTTTGCACAAGCCGTCAATAATTGTGCTGTACATAATAGTATCAGGCTTACACTTTCCTTTTTCCATTATCCTAAGAACTTGAATAGCTGCACTAATGTTTCCCTCCTTACACAGACCATCTATTATGGTACCATACATAACCACATTGGGTTCACATAGCTTTACAGATATTATCCTCTCCAATAATTCTTGTGCCTCACGAATCATACGTGCTCGAAACAACCCTCTGAGTAAAGTGGTGAAGGTTACAACACTAGGCGCATAACCACGCTTGATGAAGGAACCCAAAACAGAAAAACCACAGTCAATCCTATTCAAGAAAGAATAGCAAATAATGGCCCTCGTCATGATATAATGATCAACTGGAATAAAACCCAAGAAGCACATGTGCTTGTACATTAAAATAGCAGCTGAATATTGCTCCAACTTAATGACTCGACCGAGCAATCTGTCAAACTCAATAACAGAAGGCAGAGGCCTCATAAACACCATCTGCTCGTACAAATCCAGAGCAGCATCAAGATTTTTAACATTATCAGGAAAACAAGATTTTTTACAGAGACTCTGATCGTGGCAATGAATAGTCCTTGGAGAATAAAAATGGGCCAAGAAAACACTAAAATTGCTACTAATACAACAAAAGGGTAACGAAATAGGAAGCGGGCTTGAAGAGAAATACTGAGAAATACCTCCAAGGTTGCTGTTGGAAGAACTGAATAGTCTCCAACTCCAAGCTATAATAGAGAAGGCACAGATATTTCTCCTCATAATCTAGTATCCAGGGCTCGAGTCTGTGCCCTTGAGGTCAATCTTCTCATAGTGTATGCCAATGTGTTCTATAAAATGCCCCTGTCGGGACGGGGTTTTGGAAGGGGTTTTTGACCAAAAGCAAAAGAGGGGGGTGCGTTCTACGGAATGGCCCGTCGGGTTTTTAGCGGGTTTTAGACCATTGAAAGAACGACTAGACTAATGGAGGATGGAATGGTAGAAAACCTCTGTTGATGTTTGCGATAATTTCAATTAGCACTACTTAACTTTAAACAATATCACTTGCTTCCCTACTTTTTATGACATTGTCAACCTATTTAAAATATATTATTTAAAAACTCAATTTAGATAGAAGAGATGTTTCCAATCCAAAATGCCCTTTGTTGTCCTCATTTTTTTCTTCAAAACTGAAAGAAAATATGTAATAAGAAGTTGAAAATAAAAACAAATTGTATAAATGTGTAATTTTGATAAACACAATAAACAATAGTTGATTTGACACAAAAAAAATTGGTTTTAGGACCACATTCAAAGAGTTTTCAAGCCAGGAAAAATTGCTCCTTTATTCTGAAATGTTTTTGGTCAATTTGAGGAATTTTTCAAAGTTTGATATTTTTAAAATTTTCTAAATTTCTTGTTTAGATTGATGGCTTGAAAACTAAGCAAAAAAGGATAAAATGTTTATGTTTACAACACATTTGAGGTTTTTTCAATAACAAAAAATTATTTTTTAATTCAAAAGGTGCTTGTGGATGATTTAAAAGATATATGAATTGTGTACAAGTTTTTCAAATTTTTTATTTTTTCTAGATCAATGGCTTGAAAAATATAAATTATGAATTTAAAGTGTGAAATGTTATTTTCTTCATTGTAAAATTCTTAGATAACTTTATGAATTTTTTATATTATTTCAAATCTTGAAATTTTTTACTATATTTCTTGTGTAGAGTAATAACATGAAAATTATTAATAGGTCTTTCAACCTTGCTAACATGTTGTAATTCCTAATTAAAGAATTAGGCCCCGTTTAATAACACAATTTAGCACTTAAATTTAATGGATTCAGATCTTAACACATTCAGACCGTTTGATAACTGAAAATAGGCATCTGAATGAATTAAGTAGCACTGAATTTTCTTGGCAAAACTTACCCCCAAAAATAAGTGATAAGTTATTCACTTATCACTGAATGTGATATACATTCAAATGTATTAGATTTAGTATTTAACAATTCAATCACTTAATAAATTCAGACTTCAGACTTCAGTTTTCAAATTTCAGTTTTATCAAACACACCCTTATATTGATAGAGTTTTTAAAAGTTAAGGGAGTAATTAGATTTGTTAAGAAACTGAACTAGTTTACAAGAAAAGGGTAATGTTGGAATGAAAATATATTCTCTATCCACTTTTGAGTTTTTAATAATATATTTTTAAAATGGTTGATAAATATAAAAAGTTAAAAATAAGATATGCAAGTATATTTTTCAAAATTCAGGATGCTAAGTGATATTGTCACAAATCTCAGGGGAAGATTTTAAAATTTTCTTAGAAAATTTAAAATTTTTAGGACCTAAAATAGAAAATTTAAACTTTTTAGGTCATACATATTTATGTTTTCGTTTGTTCACCTAAAATAGAAAATTTAAAATTTTTAGGTCATACATATTTATGTTTTCGTTTTTTCACCTAAAATATGATTTTGAAACATTGGAAATGTATCTTTGTCGAAGTGTTAGAACTTGGAAGCACCCAAAAAGAATTACAAACACTGAGGATGAGTCAATAGGAATTGTACGTGATTGAGAATGGGAAATTAGTTATTTTATTGCTTTTATCATGAGAAAATTGTGGATAAATACTAGAATAATACTTATATAAGTTCATCATCTATAGAAATCGACTAAAAATTACGAAAAATTTCTACTTTGTTATTCCCATCATCAAGTAACAACAAAATGATAAGAAAGGCGGCAGGATTCGTACCTATAGCTGGCCCATTCAAACCTATTGAGTTAGGTGGCCAAATTAACACCTCTCGTTGCTTTCGTACCCGAACATATGCACTATGCTATCCAACATGTAACTTTGTCTCCCCTACCCCTCCTCTGGTTATGCTATTAACAATCGCGAGTAATCCTAAATCCATGTTTAAATGATAAACACAAATATGAAAATCTCTAAAATTAAAGAGGTAGACTATTTTTCATTTTATTTCAATCGTATAAAGTTGTATGTTGTATAAAGTAGCATTTTTGTAATATATTACCTTTTTCCTCTTGCTTTATTAAAGTAGTCATGGCGAGAATATTGTTGTCCTTTAAAAGCTTAATTTCCAAATCACATTTCCCCAAATTTTGATGAAAATAGTTCATCCAAATGGCATTCATTACTAACTTTTGGTGTTTGTTATTTGACATCCTTGAAAAAGAGAAGACCCGAATGTTTTATTTAGTAACCCCCCAATCTATGTTTAAATGATAAACACAAATATGAAAATCTCTGAAATTAAAGAGGTAGACAATCTTTCATTTTATTTCAATCGTATAAAGTTAAATGTCATATAAAGTAGCATTTTTTGTAATACATTACCTTTTTCCACTTGCTTAATTAAAGTAGTCATCGTGAGAATATTGTTGTCCTTTAAAAGCTTAATTTCCAAATCACATTACCCCAAGTTTTGATGAAAATAGCTCATCACAATGGCATTCATTACTAACTTTTGGTTTTTGTTATTTGACATCCTTGAAAAAGAGAAGACCCAAATGTTTTATTTAGTAACCCCCCAATCTATGTTTAAATGATAAGCACAAATATGAAAATCCCTGAAATTAGAGAGGTAGACTATCTTTCATTTTATTTTCAATCGTATAAAGTTGTATGTCGTATAAAGTAGCATTTTTTGTAATACATTACCTTTTTCCTCTTGCTTAATTAAAGTAGTCATGGTGAGAATATTGTTGTCCTTTAAAAGCTTAATTTCCAAATCACATTTCCCCAAATTTTGATGAAAATAGCTCATCACAATGGCATTCATTACTAACTTTCAGTTTTTGTTATTTGACATCCTTGAAAAAGAGAAGATCCGAATGTTTTATTTAGTATTTTTGCATTTTTTTTCATATTGTAAACAATGTTGTTAAATTCGGGCCAGGTAGCAACTTGAGTACACTACTAGGTTAGTTTGGTCAAACTATTCTAAAAAACCTATTGACGTGACACGTAATCTCATAATTATTTTACATTTTTACAAGTTTTTAAAAATATTAAAATTAAATTCTTAATTATATATTGACAAAATATACAAATTGTTTCAAAAATATTAGCTTATTATCAAATATATACCCAAAAAATTATAAAAATTTGAATCATGTCTAAAATATATTCACTCTCCAAAACTGCTTAAAAAGCTAAATTAAAGCAAGTTATATCCAATTCGAGATCAGTCTATTGGAGAATATGGTTTTCTAATGTTAGTTGGAATCAATGATGATAAGTTTATAAGATGACAGTAATAAAAACTTCTTGATTTAGAATTCATTTAAGAATGTGAGTAATTTTAGTCTCTACACTAAGTAGTCATGTTTTCTTATTCCTTTGAATAAATGAATGTTTTACAATTTAGTTAACTTAAATTATGTTTAGAAAAGATAAGAAAGAATAGTTTGAAAATCGGGTTAAATAGTCAAATCATGTTGTAGGTTTTTGACGAGTCTGACTGGTTCTTGACCAAAATAGTTTAGTACTACTGACCAACTCAAAAAGAAAACTGGTTCATGATCGGACTGGTCTGACTAGCTAGTTCGATTTGAATCTTACAACATGGATTGTAAAACGCATAAAGAAAAACGAATTTGAATGTTTTCGTTCAACCATTATTATCTTCTCTCCTTTTTGTCACTATTAAAAAGAAGCTAATGTAGCTAAGGTCCAATTTAATTGCACTGAGTGTTAGTTAAGAACCTGTGGCAATATTTAAAGATTACTACATAGAGTCATATTACATCATCTCATCATCATCAGTATGATATTCATAGCCAATGTCTTTGCAACAATAGCTGTAATGGCATTTTTGATGATTTAGATCCAATCTAGATCTTCAACTAAATGGTTCAAATCGGACTGAACTGACGTAATTTCATGTGACAATTAAAAGCATAATTTCTATAGTTACACCTGCAATCGTACCAACCCCAAATTGATGATATTTAAGGTCATAGTTTAGAATGAGAATAATTGTCTGCTATATTGATTTAGTAAAAGACATGATTCACTTTCACAAACATCATTACACTTCCTAAATCACACTACCAATCTCCTCTTTCCTTCCAAATCTCTCCTTTAGACTCCTTCCTTGTCCCATCATGCCAAGTACACCATTTACCTATAAATCTATCACTGTAAATTGGTAATTTTCTCACCTTGTCACCATCACTTCTATCCTTGGCTAGCCAATAGCTCCTACAATTGGATTTATATTGGTCTCAATTTTGTAGCTTGTACAACTAAATCAGCTTTAATCTACACATCTAGAATATGTAATTAACTAATTGCGATGTGAATGGAGGTTTGGCCTGTCCTAATTCTATCACTAATCATCTTAGTTTAGTCTTCTCCTTATTATCATTATCCTAGTATACTTTCAAAAGACTTTTGAAGGTGTCCTATGATCGAGTATTCCCCGCTAGGGACGTAATCGAGTTGAGTCAAGTTCGAGAATTGCTATACTCGAGCTTGATTCGGCTCTTGGGAGATATTGGTCGAACTCGAACTCGAACTCGACCGAGCAGCAGAAATGGAGCTCGAATTCGAGGTCAAAAAATTGTTCGAAAACTTGAGCTCGACTCGATTAAACTGGGCTTTCTTGTAAGCATGATCAAGCTCGAGCTTGAGAACCCTATCCAAACTCTAGAAATGCACAATGCAACTCTTCATTAGAGTAACTGTTGCAAGCCCAATTTCTTGATTTTAAAGAGGCTATTAGTAATTTAAACAAGCTCGAACATTTGCAATTGGTCACAAGAATGGTCTGTATCCTATTATGGGAAAATGGAAATTAGAAAAAGAGAAAAAAGCAATAGAAATAGTAGCAGCTAGAATTTATAATTTGGCCTTGTTTGATCATTGATGATTATATTAACATTTAACACCCAAGTAGCTAGCATTACTCTCATATTAATAATAGCCCAATCCAAACGAGAGTAATTTAAAAGTAGATAGCATCACAGTAATAGCCAGGTAACTAGCATCACAATAACAACCAAGTAGCTAGCATCACAAAAGTGGCAATAAACCAAAATGAGTCAGCCATCAATTCCAAGTTTCTAAATAATCACAGACAGCACATGTGAGCATGACAAAGGCAGCAAATTAGCAAAAACAGAGGCAACAGCAAGAAATGTTCACGTAAGAATAATAAAGAAAAATCATTGAGTCTTGGTCCAATGGCAGGGGGAGCCCTCTTAAGGCTCTCCCGTGCACTAAGTCGGTGGTTCAAATGCCGCCTAGTGCATCAACAAGAAATAAAGTGTTTTTTGTTCTAAAAAAAATCTAAAAAGTGCAGTGATGCACTTATTTGGGTTGGTGGTTAATCGCCCAACCTCCCTAGAGAGTAGGAGTAGATTGACCAAAAAAAAAAAAAACAAGAAGAAGAAGAAGAAGAAGAATGACAAAGGAACAGTAGCTGGGGTAAGTCCAATGAGCAATGCTCCAAAAGCATCCGTCCAATCCAGCCATCCTACTATGATCAAGTGTTGGAAATAGTAAAAGCATCCGTCCAATCCAGCCATCCTACTATGATCAAGTGTTGGAAATAGTAAAAGCATCCGTCCAATCCAGACATCCTACTATGATCAAGTGTTGGAAATATTGCAATGAACTGGCAAAATTGTGACAAGAATTGGTTTCAAATCGTGATAGAATATCACTTTCCTTTAGGTTTTATTTGTCCGGTATAACGTGCAATAACCTTGGACAAATATCTTTTAGGATAAGATGAAATTTGTTTACCTTAAACTTTTGCACAAAGTAAGACAAACCCTTTTGAACTAAGGAGTGCTTTTGAGAGAATACACAGCAGTAGGAAAGTGATTTTTTTTGCAGCAAATCATTCTCTACTTGACCTCTTTATATAGGAAAGATTGTTTAAGAAACAAAAGAACTCATTAAATACTTGTATGAATAGATTCAAAGTATTGTGTACAAATTCATGCACTTTAATTCATGCATCTCATGATCCTAAGATCAGAACATGAATCTATCCTTTCATTCAAGGATTCCCACATACATGAATATATTCATAAATGAATGTACATTTTAGAAACATTCACAATACTATACATGTACCAATAACATGAATGAATATACATTAATTACATGTATGTACATCATACAAATTTTGAAAAATTTCCAACAATCCCCCACCATTTTCAAAATTTAGAAAATGGATTTCTAAAAGGTCACTCAATAATCTGACACTCATATGCATAAATAATGGTGTCTTTCGATTGAACTACTATCTTAGTGAAGGTTCTTTGAAATCAATCCTACAAGATGGTAGACAAGTTTTGAACCACTTGGACATTTGACCAACATCATAAACACATCACACACTAAGCAATGCACAACCATAAATTCTTCAACGATACATTTTACAGCCTTGTATCACTATCCTTTCATGAATGTTTATAAAGTAAAGTCCTTAACTTTGTGGTTTGCCAAAACCAACATTCATATAGGCGACATCTTAGTGCCCCCGCCATAGATAACACTTTTAAGATTCGTTAAGAGTGCCATGACTTACCCTTACATTTGTACTGGCGAGAAGAATATGCACTATTCTACATTAGGATGTCTAAACTTCACATAGTGCACCAAGCACTAGAATGGTGTACTTTCACTCATTAAATTCAAGACTAGACGTTGTATCCAGCGTTGAATTGAGGTTCCACCATTAGTGATCAAGAATCTTGGACTTTAAACCCATCCCCCTTGATGTCCTTAACACCAAACTCCTTGATAATCCTTTTGTCAAAGGATCGCTCAAATTTTCATTGGATCTCACAAAGTCGATTGATATGACTCCATTTGTGATCAAATCTTTGACATAACTATGTCTTAAACCGATATGTCTTGACTTACCATTATATACTTGACTATATGCTTTAGCAAGTGTAGCTGCACTATCACAATGGATTGAGATAGGTGACAACGGTGTTGGCTACAATGGTATATCACAAAGTAAATTACGTAGCCATTCAGCTTCTTTACAAGCCGAAACAAGTGCTACAAATTCTGTTGCCATTGTTGAATCGGTGATACAAGTCTATTTATTAGAACCCCAAGAAATTGCACCTCCACCAAACATAAAGATCCAACCACTTGTCGACGAGTGATCATCTTTATTAGTGATCCAACTAGCATCTGAAAATCCTTCTAAAATTGAAGGACAATCGGTATAACATATACCATAGTCCTTAGTGGCCTTTAAATACTTTAAAATTTTGGTTACACCTTGCCAATGTAACGTACTAGAGTTACTTGTATATCTGCTCAATATACCAACTGCATATGCAATATCAAGTCTAGTACAAGTCATTGCATATATTAAGCACCCTATAATCTTGGCATATTCCAATTGAGATTTTAGATACCCTTCATTTTTCACAAAGTTTATTTTGGGATCCAATGGTGTTGAGGCTGGAAAACAATCACTTTGATTGAACTTGTTAAGAATCTTTTCAGTATAATGCGATTGAGACAACATTATATTGTTATCGTTTTTTAAGATTCTTATACCAAGAATGACATCTGCCTCACCCATGTCTTTCATGTCAATTTTGTTTGAAAACAAAATTTTTGTGACTTTAACTTGCTCCAAGTCAATCCCAAAAATTAACATGTCATCAACATATAAACAAATTATGACACCTTTGCCATCATTCAACTTGCTACAAATGCATTTATTAGATTCAGTTATTTTGAATCCATTAGCAAGAATAACTTGGTCAAATTTCTGATGCCATTGTTTCGGTGCTTATTTTAGTCCATATAAAGACTTTACAAGTTTACACTTCTTATGCTCTTGACCAGGTATCACAAACCCTTCGGGTTGTTCCATATGTACTTCTTCATCCAAATCGTCATTCAAGAATGCTGTTTTAACATCCATTTGGTGAATGACTAGATTTTGGATAGAAGCTATAGCAAGTAGTACTCTAATTGTAGCAATTCTAGCTACTGGAGAATATGTGTCAAAATAGTCCACACCATACTTTTCTGTAAACCCTTTGGCAACTAATCTGACCTTGAACTTATCAATAGCTCCATCGATCTTTATTTTCTTCTTGAAGATCCACTTACAACCAATTGGTTTTGAATCAGGTGGTAAGTCTACTAATTTCCAGGTTTAATTATCCATGATTGAGTCCATCTCATCATTTATAGCTTCCTTCCAAGAAGGAGCATCTTGTGAGTTCATTGCTTCTTCATAGGTCTTGGGATCAGACGCAGTATTGAAGCAATATGAAATTTGGTTGTTCACGGTACCTCTAGTTCCTTCAACTAGATACATATAAAAGTCCGAACCAAAATCTTTTGACTTTCTAGCTCTTTTGCTCCTTCTCAATTCAATGGTTTCATGTTCACCATCTTTTGTCAATTCACTTGATTTTGGAACAACATCTTTTATAGAGGTGAACCTATTCTCTTCAAAAATAGCATCCCTAGATTCAATTATGGTATTAACCAAAATTGAATCATTAGGTTCAATTACCATGGACCTATATGCTTTGCTATTTTGTGCATATCCTAAGAATATACACTCCACACCTCTTTCTCCCAATTTCCTTTTCTTAGGTTATGGGAGTTTTACAACAACCCTACAACCCCAAACTCTCAAATAGTTTAGGTTGGGTTTCCTTTTATTCCAAAATTCATAAGGGGTTATAGAACTCCTTTTATTAGGAACTCTGTTTAGGATATGACAAGTTATTAACAAGGCTTCACCCCAAAATCCTTGACTTAGTCTAGACTTTGACAAAAGTGCATTAACCATTTCTGTCAATACACGATTTTTCCTTTCGACTACACCATTTTGCTGTGCTGAATAAGGAGCAGTCACCTCATGTTTTATCCCAATAGACTCAAAATAGGTAATATCATAATCCTCTCTACCTCTATCTGTTCTTAGACATTTGATAAAGGTTTCATAATGAAGTTCAACTTCTGATTTGTATGTCTTGAATTTTTGCATTGCTTCACCTTTTGAGTGTAACAAGAAAGTATTTTTTACCACCCAAAGTAGAAGTACCATGCAAATCACATACATCACTATGAATAAGATCCAAGATTTTAGATGATCTTTCAACTTTAGGAAATGATTTTCTTGTGATTTTCGTTAGCATGCATGTTTTGCATTTTCCTTCAATCTTATCACAATATGGCAGCAAATCAAGTCTCATCATTTTATACATTCTTTTGTAATTAACATGGCCAATCCTATTATGCCACAATTCAAAAGAAGACTCAACCAAATACGCAGAAAGAATATCAATCTTATTATTTCTAATAGCAAGTACATTCGACTTAAATATCCCATTGCAATGATAACCCTTACCTATAAACATACCACCTTTAGACAAAATAAATTTGTCAGCCTCAAACACAAGTCTAAAGCCAAATTTATTTAACAAACTAGCCGACACCAAGTTCTTCCTAACTTCTGGTACATAAAACACATTTTTCAGGTTACAACATTGCCGGAAGTAAATTTTAATTCTACTTCTCCAATGCCTTGAACCGAAATTGTAGCAGAATTTCCCATGTAAACAACGGTGCTTTCATCCTCCAGTTTCATGAACTTGAAGAACATTTTATTGTTGCACACGTGTCGCGTAGCTCCAGAATCAACCCACCAAGCAAATCATCTTCAATCATATTGATCTCAAAGATCATTGCCACAAGATTTTTGCTTGTGTTTTGGAAAGACTCTTGCTTCTTTTTTTTTTGTTTTGAAGCATCTTGCACTCGGACTTGTAATGTCCCTCTTTCTTGTAATAGAAGCATTGTCCCTTCTTCCTTTTCTTGGACTGGTTCTTAGGTTGTTGGCCCTTCTTGTTTCCTTGAGACTTTTCAGTTTGTTTTTCTTCAATCACATGCACTTTTGAAGTAGAATCTTTGTTCTCTTCAAGGATTTGAGTATCCTTCTTTTCTTGCATGCAAATTTCCTCTTCTACTCAAAGAGATTTAGCAAGAATCTCAAGAGAGATATCCTCTTTCTTATGTTTGAGGTCTCTCTTGAAATCTTTCCAAGTAGGTGGTAACTTATCTATTATAGAGCAAATAATAATGGCTTCATCCATGTGCAGATTGTATTATGTGAAATGATTAAGAAGTCTTTCAATTTCACTAAATTGCTCCATAATAGACCTACTATCTACCATTTTATAATTATTAAAAGATGAGACAAGAAACTTCTTACTTGTAACATCTTCTTGCATGTACTTGGACTCCAAACGATCCCAAAGTTCCTTGGCGGTAGTAATTGAATGGTAGATATCAAACAGGCTATCACTCGTGATATTGAGGATGTGACCACGGCATATTTCATCGTCATTCTCCCCCATTTCTGACATTTTTGAATGTCTTCAAGATTTTCTTCCTTGGGATTGATGATCAATGGTTTTGGTGTGGTTAAAACATAGACCATTTGGAGTGCAGTGAGAAGGAAATGAGCACGTTTTTGCCAACGAATGAAATTTCCTCCATCAAACCTCTCGAGCTTGACAATGTTGGATGCCAACTCTTTCAGGGTACCAGCCATTTAGAGTACAAAATAAAGCCTATAGAATGTTGGAAATATTGCAATGAACTGGCGAAAATTGTGACAAGAATTGGCTTCAAATCTTGATAGAATATATTTGTTTGGTATAACGTGCAATAACCTTGGACAAATATCCTTTAGGATAAGACCATTGCTCGAATGAAGTCATCACCATCACTCACTTTTGAATCTAAAAGTCTCTTCACTTTAACACCCTCCAGAAAAAATAAATTGCTTGTTAGATAGTCATTGCCAGAGATTATATGAGTGACAGTGCAAAAAGTCTCCAATACACCACAAACTTTTCAACTTTCTCCCAATCAATCCTCATCAGATGGCTAACAATCGTAGTGTGGCTTTCTGTCTTGGAAGCGTGAAAGGATTTCTTTGAACTTGACAACACAATTGAATATCTCATATGTTGAGCTCCACCTGGTCCAACAGTCATGGACCGAAAATTTTCCTGATATTTGTGGCCGCAGTGCAATTTCAACAAATAGGAGAGCCCAAGCATCAGATCGGCCCACAAATTCCACGCTATCTATGATATTTTTTATAATATCTACAATCTCACCCAAGCTGTCTTGAGCCATGAGGTTCAAGATACGAGCACAACAATGGACTTTTATTTTTTTTGGTAAATTGAGATGCATAATATTAAAAGAAAGTAAAACATACAAAGTACTAGAGATTTAGTTAAGTACAGTCATTCTTGAGGTTGTAGAAGCCCATAAATCATACAAAAGATGGGGGGCAACAAAATCAGGGCAAACATCAAAATAAGTAATGTCTTCACCATTACTTCTTCCCCAATTGGCCAAAGCATCAGCACATTTGTTAACTTCACGGAAGTTATGGTGCAAACATACCTGCTGGAATGCAGTCAATAGCTCTCTGCAATCAAGAAGAATGGGGGAAAGCTTATGAGAACAAGAAGTTTAAGAGTTAAGTACGGAGATAATAATGGCAGAATCTAGTTCCACTTCAAGAGTGGTGATGTTGCGAGTTTTGGCAAGCTGGAGACCATTTCTAAGAGCCCAACACTCTGCTAGTGGAACGGAAGAACAGCCTAGATTCGTAGCAAATCTAGCTATCCAGAGACCATTAGAATCACGTAAGATACCACCAGCTCCAGTTGATGTGGAGGTGCTAGAGACTGAGCCATCAGTGTTAAGCTTGGCAACATTCATAGCAGGAGGAATCCATCTAATGAACTTCTCTTGCTTAAAGGTTCTGCAGTGGTGTGACGAAGGGCCTAGGAGGGAAAACTCATGGGCAAGATGTAGGCATAATTTTACTGGATCACTAGGAGGATGGTTAAAAAGTTTTGAGTTGCGAGCTTGCCACAGGCTCCAACATCCAAAACTGAAAATAGTTCCCCAAGGAATGTTATTGAAATGTGAAGACATAAGACAAGTGCAGCCTTCTTTGAGCCAAGAGGTGAAAGACGAGTTTAAAGGAAGGAGGCTAGTAGAAATTTGTTGTCACAATGAGGAAGCAGGAAAGCAGTGTCTAAGAACATGTTCTGAGTCTTCTATAGCATCATAGAATGGGCAAGAGGAATCCGAGATTATTTTGAAAAGATTTAGGAGTCCTTTAGTAGGAAACCTATTTTGATTGGCAAGCCAAAGGAAGTGCTTGACTTTGGATGAGGATAAGGTTTTCCAAATCCAATTTGAAGGGGGTAAACTAGAATTATCGACAGGAGAGGAGGAGAGGTTAAGACAAAGAGAGTAAGCTAATTTTGAATTGAATTCTCCGTTGCTTGAAGGATTCCATCTGAGAGAATCTGGGGAAGGATTTAGACCTTGCCTGGGTGTTCCCTTAATATCCTTCACTATATGATTTAGGAAGTTGGAAGCACAACAATGGACATGAAATAATTTTTCTCTACACATTAGCTTTCTTGATCTTGACAAATCATCCCTCAAAAGTCACATAACCACATTATTACTTGATACATTGTTAACTGAAATCGAACATATCTTGTTCTTAGCACCTCATTCTTTAACACATTTAAAAATTGCTATAGAAATTTCAACTTCTCTTTGTGGCTAGGATGTGAATAAAATTAAGTACCCACTTTTGCAACTTTCAATTTGCATCAATCCAATGATCTGTGATAACCATGTACTCTATTTTTTGATTTTTCACTTTCCACATATCAGTTGTGAGGCATAATTTACCAACATGTCTCAAAAGGTTCTTAATTTTTTTCTTCTCCAACTCATAAAATGTGATACAATCATTTTTTGCTGTAACTCACGAGATTTTTGTCATTCAGAAATCCCACATTTCATCATCATATTGAACCCTTCTTCCTCTAAAATGGAAAATGGATGCACATGCATTAAACTCCAATGAGCAACTACCTCCCACGTTTTTCTATGTCGAATTTACCCAAATGCAAGGCTAAAACATTCAAAAATGTCAAATCGGATGACTGGAAATTAATTTTTATTTATTGGGCAGCTTGTCTCATTTTTGCTTTTCTAGCGAGACATGAGCTCTGATGCCTCCACATGCTTGTTGTTCGTTTACTTCTACCCCCAAATATTTTTTTTTTTTGTTGCAATGAAGGCAAATTGTATAGTAAATCCCATTTTCGTCGAATTCCTTGTCGTCATTCCAAGCCTCGAATGTCTTGCTTCTAGAATTGGACATGGAAGTTATATTGAGATAAAAGGTAGAGGCAATGTTGCTGTTGATTATGGTTCAAGTATCAAAATTATTTTTGATGTTTTATATATACGTGAAATTAACCAAAATCTGTTGAGTTTTGGATAGCTATTGGAGAAAAATTATTCAGTTATTTTCAAAAATAGAACTTGTATTATCTGTGATCCTGTTGGGAACAAACTTTTCACAGTAAAAATAAGGGAAACAATTTTCCTTTGAATTTGTCAAAAAATAACAATTTTGAGGTGCAGTGTCATAAATCAAAAAGTTCAGATATTGATATAATTCAGGAGGAGGTAACTGGCCAACGAATTGAAGAAGTCTATGTTGTGAAAATTCATGAGAAGTTACCCAAGAATATTGGTGTTGGCAAAGTTGATAAAAACCATACAAAGACTTTAATGATTGTTTATGTGTCTTGTAACACTCATTTTATGTGTTACAAATTTCTTATTCAGGTTTGTCTACTATACATGGAAGTCTGTCTTTCAATTTGCAAAGAAGATATTTGGATATGTTAAGAATGCTTTTGCTGATTTGGAGTTTCGGATAAGAAATCAAAAGCAATGGTTTGTTGATGTTCAACTTGGAAGCCAAAAAAGAAATCTATTACAAGGCCTATATTCAATTGCAGAATTTCTTATAAGAGTCTTATCCAAAACAAGGTCTAAAGATTTTCACAAGACAATTCAAAATCTACAACAAAAGTGGCAAGGAGGAGTGTTGGAATATGCCAATTTTTCCTACAGATTTTTCTAGATTTTAATAAATTTTGTTTGGTTTTTAGAATAAGTTAGTTAGTAGAAAAATAAGCCTTATTGTTAGGATATTTGTTAACCAAATATCATCTTGATTTGTTAGCAAATATTTTATCCAAGATTTGATTTTGTTATCAAGTAACTTTTGTTGAGATTTTTTAGAGAATTGTTAACTAGTTTGTTTCGTATAATCACTATAAATAGGGTGTTGATGAATGAAAAAAGGAAGCTCATTTTCCAACCTTCAATATCTTTTGTGAACTATTTTTACAACATTAACTGTTGTTTCTTAATGTATGCTCTAAAAAACCAACCAAGTTTCAAGATCATTAGTAAGACCACGTTCAAAATAAGGCATTGAGATGTATATCCTACTTACATACTAGCCCTGCTTTTGCGAGCGAACCAGTTGTCCAAATGCCATGATCTTTTTCCATCTTTCCCTCAAGCTATCAAATGCTTCAAACCCCCAATCTCAGCGTCTACAAATAAAGAAATAAAACCCCCAATTTTAAAACTTAGGGTTTGAAGAAAAATTCAGTATTTAATGTTTGAAGAGATGCAAATGAAATAAAATAACTAGGTCACTCCTTATTTTAGTTGACAACCAAAGCTCAAGACGCTAAATCTAGCAATGTCAGACAAGAAGATTGAAGAAAATCGAGCTTCAATGGCCACTAGATTGATGCATTCGAAGAAGGTTTTTATACAGATGAGTGGACTAGGCTGGTTGTAAGTAGAAATTGAGTTTCAAATCTCGTCGGAGACTTGGACTCTTAGAGATTAAGATAAGAACTCTCACATCGGATGGTAGTAGAGGATGTGAAGAAATCATATAACGGAGGGATAGAGAAGGGGAATTAGGAAAAGTCATTTTTGTTTTTCACCCATCAAATTATAATTTTTTCTCATGCAAAATTACTATATGACCCATAAATATTTTAAAATCATACACAATATTCTAGTAATTTATACAACTCCTAAACCTAAAAGAGTAAAAATGTAATATTTAACTATTTATTTTTTTAATTATTTATGTAGTACTCGATAACTCCTCAAGCTTTCGAGCAGCAATTTCTAAAACTTGAACCCGCATCATGAAACTAATGAGTAGTTCGAGCTCAACTCGAACTCGATATTGACCGAGTTCGAGTCAAGCCACTAACCAAGCTACTCGCGAGCTCCTCTTGGGCAGCTTGGTTCGATTGCATCCCTACTCCCCGCCATTCTTGTCAAAACTGGACAACTTGATACCACTGATAACAAAGTTTTCTGGAATTCAAAAAGAAGCAAGAATCGGGAAAACTTACTATAATTCAATAGGAGAGCTAAATGAACAACTATTGTAGTTAGAATCAATGAAGCTGAGCATAGCTGGTATCCCATAATCAATCTCCTATGTAATACTCCAGCTAAGGATGAAATAATCTCTACAATGAACCGATCTCATTCAATAGACATTCCTCCTCTTTATAATACTTGGATACAATTGTAACCATTATTAGCTGACTTTGTAATTGACTCTTAAATTGGCTCATAGCTAAAACCTACTGTGAAGCTACATTTTGAAATATTTATGCTAAGCATGGTCTGATCTCCAATCTAATGGGTAATCGAAGCTTTAGTAGATGGTTTTGGAGTGCTTAGTAGGTAATGTATGCATCTATACTGAATCTCTACAAGTCAAGTCATGTGGTAGAAACATAAGTCCGATTAACTTGTACTAAAATTAGAATCTGTAGTGGTTTTTATAGGGAAATCTAGACTCCTAGTACAACAATTTTTTGGCAAGGAACTAGGCACAACTTTCCATTGATTCTCTGACTTTGCTATATCTACAATTAACTAAAAATTCTAAGTTTGGTATGGTGATAGTTGCCTACTGAAGATTTTGTACTCCATCTGTCATTTATGTAAAATATATAATAAAAATACTTGCCCATTCCCAAATTATATATTTAGTTTTTTTATTCCCATTTTTATTAGACATAACTAACCAAAACATACTTGGGCAATATCACGAGACGCCAATTAACTAGACATATCTGTCTCCACTGGCATTTACATAACTACAATTCCAACCAAAGGAATACTATATATATTAATCACTTTAACTCTTTGATGAACCTAACTTCAATCCTATGCTCAAAGCATACATAACGCACTGTGCACTACTACTGACTACTGCTTAGAATTAAGAATTTGTATGGAAAGTGCCGCCTGCAAATTTAAAAGGCAACATAGTTAGAATTCATTAAGGGAAAAAGACTATAGAACCAATCCCTACATAACAATCTCCAATGGAAATAGGGTAAGGGACGGTGGCAAAGATAGATGGTTATGATTTGGTCCCCAAAAAAAAAAATGAGGCTTAGATCACATGTTTTGTATTGATTTAACACATGTATAGTGTCTATAAAAAAAATTTTATATTTATAAACGGTTAAAAGTGAGTTACATTTTGAATAAATGAACTTACATCGCGTTGTAAAAAAAACTAGCCCAAATTATTCTTCTGACAATCGTCCAGACCCTTGGTCCACTCCAATACAGTTATATGGATATTAGATTAAGGATCAACAAGGGTAAGATAGTCAACAGCCACAGAAGCTTAATGAAGACAAAAGGCAGAGCACCAAGCCCATTAACCTTAGCAAACTAATCAGAAAAAGGGTTAATTACATTTACCTCTCTAGAGGTTTGGCCATATCACCAAACAGACCATATGGTTTGACTAAATAACCAATAACCCCCTCACACTAACTTCTATAAATTTACTATTACAGAACAAGTGAAAAGTTGAAATTACCTACAAAGTAGATTTTTTTTTTTGTAGAAAGAAAAACACATAATAATTTCTAGGAGAAAAACACATTAGACACATTCAACTCATGAAAAGACGATAGATCTTCTTGAAGTGGAGCTGTGTTCTAGTCAAAGTTGAACTTCAATGATCAAAATTGATCTCTTTGGTTTCGAGCATATCTTGATCAACCAATTATTTCTTTTTGTATGATTTTGTTGATATATCTTCATTTCTGGAGTTTTATGGGTTTATCTTGCAAACCAATGGTTATAGTGTTAGGAACTGGGGTAGCAGGCACAGCGAAAATTTAAAATTTTTACCCCAGTCTCCCACCAGGATTCACTCTAGTTCTACGTATGACTTCTCAAGGGGGTTGGAGGATTACCTTAATCCGTAGATGAAGCTTCTGAATCGTCTGAGAGTGATGAGAATCCCCTGAGCAGCAGTCCAGATGTCCTGCCTCTACTGTAATCCACGCGAGAGTGCTCCTGGATTACTCCTGATCGTCTCTACGATCTCTGTGTGTGTGTGAGAATGGAGAAGAGGTGCTAGCATTTCTCTCTTCTAACTCACAGACTCTTTTCTCTCTACGTAATATTTTCTAGAGAACTTTTCTCTGTGTTCTGACTATCAGAATGACTGAACTCCAACAGACCTATCGTAGTATCTAATACTACTAATAGGAGAGAGATAGAGAGAGAGATGAGAGAAACAGAAGGATGGGATAGGGTCAGGTGGTTTGATTCAAAATCAAACCACCGTAACATCTGATGGCTTCCCTATCCTCTTCTGTTATCTGACAGATAAGAGACAACTCATTTATCTTATCGTCGATGACCCCGTGATTTATTTATCTTTATAATTAAACCCCGTAAGTATTTATTTCCAAGTCCTTACTTGGACACACAATTTAATCCGTAACCCAATCTCTACGCAGTGATCCAATAGGTCCCAAATACACGGTAATAATTATGAATTATAATTTAAAAGAATTAGATAAAATAAACACTTTTATTTTATCATTAATTACAATAATTAATTATTCATAATTATAAATTGTGAGCGTGTCTAGCAACACATCACAACCACCCGTGTATTCGAATTGATCAAGGGAAATTCACCTAACCTTTTCATGGAAAATTACCGTAATTATTATCCTTTCACCATTGATATCCACTAGTCGGAATAAGGAACAAGTGCCAATTCCCTTAATGACTAATTAATTTTCTAGTTCTCGGAATTAACCTTAGATTAGATTAACTTGAAAACACTCTTCAATTAATCTAATGTAGTCGACTACTAAGGTTACATTCCAACCAGTGGCCTTACCGGATATCACCCCACTATCTGAGTGGTGAATCCTCTCTTGATCACTCACTATCTTTCCATGCTTCACACTACCCCCAATTTCTATTATTTAAGTCACTCCTGGTGAGTAACAAGAAACAGAATCAAAAAGTAGTGATTCACACTCAAGATACTATGGTGATCTCAAGTCTAGGATCACTTACACAATTTCCCATAAGAGATTCAACCATTGGCACTAAATATCCTAATGGGATCTCTGTGGATCACTCCAATGAATTATTACTCTATAATTCATCTACACATTAGCCTAGGTATCGCTATACCATGGTTGATGAGAACAACCACTACTTACATTAAGTAGGGCTAACTGTACTAGTTCCGTCTGTATTAATGATGTCCTCTCATTAATACTATGACTAGGGACATTTAAGAATATTTATTATAAATGTGATTGATATCTCATAGTCAGAACTCTTGTGACTATCATCACATTAATAAATATTCTAAGGACTCTTACCGCTATATCATATATATTAAATGATAAAATTGGAAGTTCATAAAATACAAAACTTTAATTAGGAATGTATTTAAACAATATAATTGTTTTAGGGCATACATTCCAACAAACTCCCACTTGCACTAAAACAATTCATTCATAATTCTTAATCCAAATGAAAGTACATGACTATCATGTTTCTTTTGAGATAGTGCCTTAGTAAGAGGATCACTATGTTATCCTCAAATGGGACTCTCTATCTTTACATCATTCTCGCAATGATTTCCCTAATAAGGTGAAATCTTCTAAGTACATGTTTGGACCGTTGATGAAACCTAGGTTCCTTGTTCTGGCAATAGCCCCATTGTTATCACAAGCATGTAGTTACCGATTAACAATGCTAGGAACCACACCAAGTTCGAACTTCTTGATCCAAACGGCTTCCTTAGCTGCCTGCTGCAATGTACCTCATTGTAGAATCACTGTGGTGTCCGCTTTGGAACTCTTCCCAGACGGCACCTCCGCTGAGAGTAAAGATGAAACCCGACCGTGACTTACCATCCTTGTCGATTGAAAGCTTGCATCTGTGTAGCTCTTGACCTCCAATTCACCATTTCCATATACTAAGAACAAATCTTTAGTCCTTCTTAAGTACTTAAGAATGTTCTTAACGGCTGTCCAAAGGACCTTCACCTGGATTAGCTCAAATCTCGTGACACTCAGAGTATGGGAGACATCTGGTCTTGTACATAGCATAGCATACATAATTGATCCAATTGCCGAAGCATATGGAACATTATGCATCTTATCAATCTCAACTTGTGTCTTAGGACACATGCTCTTAGAAAGGCTTATCCCATGAGACATAAGTAAAAAGCCCTTCTTAGACTGATCCATGCTAAACCTCTTTAGCACTTTGTCTATGTATGTAGATTGTGAAAGACCAAGCAGCCTTTTAGATCTATCCCTATAGATCTTAATACCCGCATGTAGGTCGCTCTCCCAAATCTTTCATGAAAAAATTCTTGGATAACCAACCCTTTACTGATTGTAACATTGGGACATCGTTTCCCATTATTAATATGTCATCCACATAGAATATAAGGAAAACGATTGAACTCCCACTAATCTTCTTGTAAACACAAGGTTCATCCGAATTTTTGAGAAAACCAAACTATTTGATTGTCTCATCAAAGCGGATGTTCCAGCTCCTGGATGCTTGCTTAAGTCCATAAATGGACCTCTCAGACACCGACTGGAATTTACGATGTAAAGCCTTCGGTTGTGTCATATACACATCCTCTTGCGATTCCCATTAAGGAATGCGCCTTTACATCCATCCGCCAAATTTCGTAATCAAGATATCCTGCTATTGCAAGCAATATCCGAATGGATTTAAGCATAGCTACTGGTGAGAAAGTTTCATCGTAATCGATTCCCTCTTTCTGCTTGTAGCCTTTGGCCACCAGTCTAGCCTTATAGGTAATCATATTACCATCCATGTCAGTCTTTTTCTTGAAAACCCATTTGCACCCTACGGGTTTTACCCTTTCAGGTGGATCAACCAAGGTCCATACCTTGTTGTCATACATGGAATCCATTTCGGAGTTCATGGCCTCTAACCATTTGAAGGAGTCTGGATTGTTCAGAACCTCTTGGTAGGTAGTAAGTTCGTCATCTTGAATGACTAGTACATCATTTCCCGAACTCACAAGAAATTCATATCTCTTGGGAGTGGAGCGTACTCTTACTGACCTACGGGGCTCTTGAACGTCCACGACTCCGCTTTGCCTCATCACTATGGGGCTGAACCCTTTCTTCAACAGGCTGTTCTGTGTTTGTTTGGACATTTTGAACTTCTTCAAGCTCCATGTCAGTTTGAGTGTCTTGAACTTCTTCAAGTTCTATTCTATCTCCACGCCTTTCTAGAATAAACTCTTTTCTAGAAAGATGGCATGCTTTGAGACAAACACTTTGTTCTCAGTTGGGTTGTAGAAATAGTATTCAATAGACTCTCTTGGATACCCCACAAACAAACACTTGTCGATCTAGTTTCAAGCTTATCGACTGCTGCCTTCTTCACATAGGCGGGCAACCCCAAACCTTCATGTAAGACAGCTTTGGTTTCTTTCCTTTCCATATCTCATATGGTGTGGAAGTAACCTTCTTGGGTACCCTATTAAGAGTATGGGAGGGTGTCTAGAGCATATCCCCATAACGATTTTGGGGCACTCGAATGGCTCATCATGGACCGTACCATATCTAATAGGGTGCGATTTCTCCTTCGATACACCATTTAGTTGTGGTGTCCCCTGGAGGAGTCCATTGTGGAACTATTCCATTGTCCTTTAGATAAAACCGAAATTCATCGTTTAATATTCACCACCACGATCGATCGTAGTGTTTTAATACTTTACCGTTGTTTCTCTACTTCATTTCTGAATTCTTTGAACTTTTCAAAAGATTCAAACTTGTATTTCATTAAATACATATAACCATATCTAGAATGGTCATCTGTGAAGGTAATGAAGTATGAGAACCCACCTCTAGCTGTGATTGACATTGGGCCACATACATCAGTATGTACCAACCTAAGTAAATCATTGGCCCGTTCCCCTTTACCAGTAAAGGGTGTTTTGGTCATTTTTCCAAGTAAACAAGCCTCGCATACATCATATGATTCATAATCAAATGAGTCCAAATACCCACCTTTGTGTAATTTGAAAATGCGTTTCTCATTTACATGACCAAGCCTACAGTGCCAGAGGTAAGTTTTATTCAGTTTATCTAACTTCATTCTCTTTTCTTGTATATTGAGAATTTGATTGTCAAGATCTAGAATATATAAACCATTATTCCAATTTCCAGAACCATAAAACACACCATTCTTTGAGAAAGAACAACATTTATTCTCTTGGGTTATCTTAAACCCATTTAAATCCAAACAGGAAATAGAAATGATGTTCGTTGTAAGTGCTGGAATATAATAGCAGTTTGATAATTCTAGAATTAACCCACTAGGTAAACTAATATAGTAAGTCCCTACAGCTAAAGCAGCAACCTTTGCTCCATTGCCAACACGTAGGGTTACTTCTCTTTTACCCAACTTTCTACTGTCCTTTAGACCCTGCATAGATGTGCAAATATGAGAGCCACATCCGGTATCTAATACCCAAGAGTCAGATTTGGAAGTAGAAACATTAATCTCAATCATGTATGTACCTGCTGATGAAGCTTCCCCAAGCTTCTTCTGTTTCAGACTCTCCAGATAGACCTTACAGTTCCTCTTCCAATGTCCATTTTGTCCACAATGGAAGCAGGTTGCCTTGGACTGGTCTGCCTTAGCCTTTTTGGGCTTCTTGGCAGGCTTGTTATTGGGCTTTTTGGGCCCTTTTCCTTGTCTCTTCCTTTTATTGGATGAAGCAACAACAAGCACTCCAGTAGAACCCTTCACCTTCTTGATCTCCTTCTCAGCAGTTTTCAGCACATTCAACAATTGAGGTAATGTGTGCTGCAGATTGTTCATCTGATAGTTCATAACGAACTGAGAGAAAGAGTCTGGCAGAGATTGAAGAACTAAATCAACATTTAGTTCTTGGTCCATCTTGAAGCCCAATTCAGCTAATTTTTCAATTAGCCCAATCATCTTCAAGACGTGTGGAGCAACCGGTGCTCCCTCCGCCATTTTGCACCTGAACAGTTCTTTGGAGGTGTCATATCTCACCGTCCTAGATTGTTGTTCAAATAACTCTCTCAGGTGTTGAACTATTTCATATGCCCCCATGTTCATGTGCTGCTGTTGAAGTTGGGGAGTCATAGAGGCTATCATGATACATGAAACCGTTCTATTATCATCCCTATGCTTCTTATAAGCATTCTTAACAGTAGCAGGTACATTAGGTTCAGGTTCATTAGGCATGGGCCCATCAAGTACATACTCGATTTTCTCGTGGGTGAGAACGAGTAGGACATTACGATGCCAGTCGAGAAAGTTTGTGTCGTTTAACTTACAATCAGTATGGATGGTGCGTAGGCTCAAATTGTTACTCATTCTACAACAAAATAAAGATAGAGTTTATTAGAAAAAGTTTTGTTTTGATAAAATCATAAAACTTCCAAAATTATGATTTTATTTCCACTATTTTTCAAGATCAATTACCCTCTAAAATTGATCCGAGATTTTCTAAAAATCCGTAGTGGTTAGAATCCCGTCTTAATTATTTTTGACCTTGAGTGAATCCCAACAAATCAAAATAATTTTAACAGGTAGGTACTTTACCAATTACAACCCTTTGTAATTTCTAGATCCGTTAGGTATCAACTCTTGATTTTACATCTTATGTATTAACCTAACCCTTGCCTCTAAAATTCATGGTCTTGAGTGAATCCCAACAAACTATAATTTTAGTTAAATCAAACCCATCATTCTTAAGAACATTTCTTATAGTATAAAACATGTAGTAAGTAAGGCAGTTTTGGGTGAATCCCAACAAACTAGCACTTAATAACCACATTTTGTTTAATACTATAATGATGGAAGGCAGTCTTGATTTAATATTTGTTTTGAGGGATTTAATTCCTTTTCCAAAACATTTTAATTTAGTTTGAGGTTTTGAAAAAACATTTGACGGTCTCATCAACATTCATGCATATAAATATTTCAGAAATAAATATAACATAAAATAAATCGTGGATGGTTGTGGATATTCCTAAGTTAATTTCCCCGGCCATTAGGGAAATTAACGGTTGACTAAAGTAAAATCACATTTCCTCCTTCTGGTTGCACTGCTCATTTCTTCATCTCCCAATTTACAATTTCTATGCTAGGAACACTTTCCTATCATCTACTCCTATCTATTGTACATTACAAATAGAATATAAGAAACCCCGAATTACATTCGGGGGGAATTTAGATGAGAAGAGAAATTTACAATTAGAAAAATGAGAAAGGCAGGACACGCAGGCCCTATTTATAAAAATACAACCATTCAACCAATCCACAATCACATTGGGTTTCTATCCACAACCATCCACCATGCATTCATACAAATTTAAACAACTTTAAATTAAATGAAAGCATGGAAAAACAATCATTCATGGATTATTTGGATTTTATATATATCAAGATCCCAAACAAATTTTGAGACCATACATGTGCAGAGAACTTTGGTAAAAAAACTTTATTAGGTCATTTTAATTTCCAACAAAATTAGAAATAATTAGAATATTATCTGAATTAATCAAATTAAATTCAAATTAATTCCTGACATAATAAAATATGAAATATAAAATTTCACAGTAAATTTTAACAATTAAAATTCGGATCAGTATCAGAAAATTTTCAGAAAATGAAAACTCAATTTTTCAAAATTTTAATTTCACAGAATTTTGTTTCCAGAAGGATCCGCAAGCCGATCCGCGAAGCCAGTTCGCGGATCCAAACTGCGCGGATCAGTTTCTGGAACCGATACGCGACCTGATCCGCGAGCTGTAGCTCGCGGATCCCTATCGTACGCGGATCAGAAACTGAGACTGTCGAACAGGACCCGCGAATGGGATCCGCGAATCGATCCGCAAAGCTAGTTCGCGGATCCTACCATGTTTCTGAAATGCGAACAGCATCCGCGAGGCGAACCTCGCGGATCCGAGTCGCGAACCTGATTCGCGAGGCAAGTCTCGCGGATCCACGTCGCGGATCCGTGTCGGGACTCGCTGTTCCAGTAGCCAACGATTGGCTACTCCACAATCTACAGAAAAATCATCTGACAACAACAATTGCACAGACTTTTGAATCAACAATTTTGCAATCTATTCAGTAAATCAAAATTGTTCAGATTACAAATCTACTTTAATCATATTAAAGCTACAATTTTTCAACCAAAAATCTGCACATATATATACATACACCATCCAAACAAATTTAACCCATGAACAACAATATTAAGTCATTCATACGTAAACTCTAGAAATGGCTCTGATACCACTGTTAGGAACTGGGATAGCAGGCACGGCGAAAATTTAAAATTTTTACCCCAGTCTCCCACCAGGATTCACTCTAGTTCTACGTATGACTTCTCAAGGGGGTTGGAGGATTACCTTAATCCGTAGATGAAGCCTCTGAATCGTCTGAGAGTGATGAGAATCCCCTGAGCAGCAGTCCAGATGTCCTGCCTCTACTGTAATCCACGCGAGAGTGCTCTTGGATTACTCCTGATCGTCTCTACGATCTCTGTGTGTGTGTGAGAATGGAGAAGAGGTGCTAGCCTTTCTCTCTTCTAACTCACAGACTCTTTTCTCTCTACGTAATATTTTCTGGAGAACTTTTCTCTGTGTTCTAACTATCAGAATGACTGAACTCCAACAGACCTATCGTAGTATCTGATACTACTAATAGGAGAGAGATAGAGAGAGAGATGAGAGAAACAGAAGGATGGGATATGGTCAGGTAGTTTGATTCAAAATCAAACCACCGTAACATCTGATGGCTTCCCTATCCTCTTCTGTTATTTGACAGATAAGAGACAACTCATTTATCTTATCTGTCAGATGACCCCAGGATTTATTTATCTTTATAATTAAACCCCAGAAGTATTTATTTCCAAGTCCTTACTTGGACACACAATTTAATCCAAAACTCAATCTCTATGCGTGTGATCCAATAGGTCCCAAATACACTGGTAATAATTATGAATTATAATTCTTAAAAGAATTAGATAAAATAAACACTTATATTTTATCATTAATTACAATAATTAATTATTCATAATTATAAATTGTGAGCGGTGTCTAGCAACACATCACAACCACCCAGGTATTCGGAATTGATCAAGGGAAATTCCGACCTAACCTTTTTCATGGAAAATTACCGTGTAATTATTATCCTTTCACCATTGATATCCAATTAGTCAGGGAATAAGGAACAAGTGCCAATTCCCTTAATGACTAATTAATTTTCTAGTTCCCGGAATTAACCTTAGATTAGATTAACTTGAAGACACTCTTCAATTAATCTAATGTAGTCGACTACTAAGGTTACATTCCAACTAGTGGCCTTACTGGATATCGCCTCCCACTCATCTAGTAGTGAATCCTCTCTTGATCACTCACTATCTTTCCATGCTTCACACTACCCCCAATTTCTATTCTTTAAGTCACTCCTGGTGAGTAACAAGAAACAGAATCAAAAAGTAGTGATTCACACTCAAGATACTATGGTGATCTCAAGTCTAGGATCACTTACACAATTTCCCATAAGAGATTCAACCATTGGCACTAAATATCCTAATGGGATCTCTGTGTGGATCACTCCAATGAATTATTACTCTATAATTCATCTACACATTAGCCTAGGTATCGCTATACCATGGTTGATGAGAACAACCACTACTTACATTAAGTAGGGGCTAACTGTGTACTAGTCTGTCCGTATTAATGATGTCCTGTCTCATTAATACTATGACTAGGGACATTTAAGAATATTTATTATAAATGTGATTGATATCTCATAGTCAGCAACTCTTGTGACTATCATCACATTAATAAATATTCTAAGGATTCTTACCAGTGATATCATATATATTAAACAGATAAAATTGAAAGTTCATAAAATACAAAACTTTAATTAGGAATGTATTTAAACAATATAATTGTTTTAGGGCATACATTCCAACATATAGTAGATCTATATATTATACCTAAAGGACTGTCGGGAATGGGCTATCATTGCAACAGTAACCACAAAATCAATGAGATGTTATGGTCTTTGGATGACATTAAGAACCTCGTTAGACACATATCTACCAACGGCCATGGTTAATGGAGTTTTCTTCCAACTTGTAGTTTCTGTAAATTTTTTTCTTCTTGATTCATGCAACATTTCTTTTTTACTTTTTTTTTTTTTGTACATCAAGTTGTACAAGGCACTAGGCAGAGAGAATTAAGAAAAAAATAGATAAATGCATTAGTGAAAAAAAAAAAGAAACATCTTCATATGCAATCAGTGATTGTCTAACTCACAAGGAGAATCAAATATGCCAAAGTAAGGATATAGAAATCTACCAACTTTGTAGATGACAAGAGATTTGGAGAAACCAATTTTACTACCATCAACTCCTTTTGGCCTCCAATAACGATTTTCAACTGCGGGGGTGCATGCGATAAACATTTGTGCATTCAAAGCAGTTGGCTGTTACTTGGCCAAATTATGAGGTTCATTTTGCAATATAGTGAAAACACAGGGGAGGAAAATGTAATTAGACCCAGCAAAACCAAAGGCAGCAGCCAGCAGGTAACAAAGCCATCAGGCCAAATTCCCAATTCCGAAAAACCCCACCTATTCATGGTGCCTAAAGTGGTTGAGCACCATTCCTAACAAGAACGGAAGAAGAAAAGGAAAAACACCAAAAACCACCCGAGTACAACTTCGCATACAGCGAAGGAGGCTATGGCGAGCGGCGGTGCCGGAGGAAAAGTTTCCTTCAAGGTTACACTCACTTCCGATCCAAAACTCCCTTTTAAAGTGTAAGTAAAAAATTGGGAAAACTTATGGATATATATAATTTTCTTTATTGCGTTTTTTTTTTCAGTTGATTTCAATTTCGGTATTTTTTCTGTAATCGATTTTCAGTTTTAGCGTTCCTGAAGCTGCTC
Organism: Gardenia jasminoides; assembly: GCA_013103745.1. Lineage (NCBI taxonomy): Eukaryota > Viridiplantae > Streptophyta > Magnoliopsida > Gentianales > Rubiaceae > Gardenia > Gardenia jasminoides. The sequence goes on along the minus strand of CM023098.1, from coordinate 10,413,128 downwards.
CTTTCACTGCTGTTCTCAAATTTGCTGCAGAAGAATTTAAAGTCCCTCCCCAAACGAGTGCCATAATTACCAATGGTATCCAATTAATTTTAGTTTCTTGGTTTTATTTTTGGAAGTTTTATTTTATTTTGTTTTTTAAGCTGAACTAAGAATTGCGACTTGATGTTGTTCAATCTAATGAGATTTAACTTGATTCAAATCTTTGATGGGGAAATTATTGTGAAGGTATTGCTGGTTTTTAATATTTAGGGAGTTATTGATGTTCAAAATTCTGATTAAAGTTTACATTTTTATAGAAATCCTTAATTTGATTTTCATTTATAACAGTGAAATTGAAACAATATGATTGTTTAACAAGTTTGTGATCAGATTTCGATTCTTGCAAAAACAGATTGTTATTACTAAGTCATTTGGAATTATAATAATGCTGTTTGCGAAATCTACACCTCTCTAGAGCTGCAAAAAGTTAAGAACCGATTTAGTTAAAATGGATAACATTTTCCATTTCTATTGATAAAGACTAATAGGATTAGGTGTGTGTCATCTTTTTTGGGGTCAATTACTGCAGCTGGAAATGATATGTTAAAATTGATTTTGCCTTCTACAGATGGTGTAGGGATCAATCCTCAGCAAAGTGCAGGTATTTTATGGTTGACTTTTTTATTTCTTTTATCTGCTGATTAAACACCAACTGAGCTATTCTGATTTGTTGTTAATAAATTTGCATTTAACCAACTGAGCTATTCTGATTTGTTGTTACTAAATTGCATCTAAGTGGTTCATGGGCTATCCTTCATTGAGTTATGAGGTGGAGTCTGCCAAATTTTGTCGATTATTGAGTCCGCTCTGTCCTTTTTTCTGTCTTTTATAAAATTATAGGATCAATTGAGTAACTGGTTCGAAATGCTTCTGTATGTTTTGGTAAAAAGCCTTCTAGTTTTGCTGAAATCTTTATTTATATTTTCTTGGGTATCAAGATGGTTGCAGCATGAAATCTTGTCCAAGTCATTATAGTCAGACTATTCTTGTTAGATTGAACTTTGCTGATAGATCCTGAGGATCTTTATCTAGAGACATTATGCTACCTGTAATGGTTGTGGAGTTTCATTGCTCTATATTTGACAATCGTGCGATTTCATGTTGTTTCCTTTCTTATGTCACATATTTGCTGTGGCATAAGGGGTTCGAGGAAGGAGGAGAGACTGATAAGGCTTGTAAGGTGTGACAGAATGCTAGCAATTCTGACATTTAGATGTATGAAATGATCATTTGCAGCTATTTGTTGTGAGATTATGCTGCTCTTCTAAACCCATATTAACCATTCTTTTTCAAACGTCAAGCTTCGTGGTCTACATATTGAAATTTTAGGGCTTGTTCTGATTTCGCCTGATTTTAAATTCTAATTTTGGATAATCAGTCCTCCTGATGTTCTTGTTTGCTTTTGCATCTAGATTTTGTATCTTCTAAAAGCCAAAAGAGCTGGAATTGATAATCTACCAAAGAACAGCTTTAGCTGATTCTTGTTATTCTCTATGACCATTTTTCATAATCAGTTTTTGCAGAACCTACAAAGAGAATAGGCCCTTGGACTGTCAAGGACTTGAATAGGAAAAAAGGCTCCAAGTTTATTGATGTGACAATAGTTGAAACCTTCAGGATTTGGAGAATGCACGTTGGGCAAAAAATCTAGTTAACTTGCACTAAACCAGTGATGAATCACCTCTTCTTTCTCTGCATCGTGATGTTAATGCTTCCCATACGAGGCTTCCAATTCTGCTAAAAACTAATCTCTAAATGGTTTATCTGTCTTGAGTTTGGTCTGTGATTAAAACTTTTTGCAAGTATCACCCCAACTATGTTAATTTGTAAACATTTAAGAAAGGATTGGTAGAAGGAAATGAATGAAAAGAAGAAACTATAATGTCTAGCTGTTTCCCGAAATGAGTTAAGAAGGTGACTGGTTTACTTGTTTGTTTTAAAATTCAAAAATCTTTTAATTTGTAATTTTCCACTTTTGTCTTTGATATTCATGTGATATCCTATTTTACTTGAACATGAGGCTTAATTAAGCTTAGGTTGTTATTTGGTGATCCATGTAGTGTTTTATCTGTTTAACTTGCAATTTACTAACCTTTTTCTTTGTGTCTTTTTCTTTTTTCTTCTTTCAGGCAATGTTTTTCTTAAACATGGCTCAGAATTGCGTCTAATCCCTCGTGATAGAGTTGGTGCTTATTGAGATTTAGTTAACTTGAACTGAACTGCTTTTTTCTCAGAATGAATCATGTATCCTACATTGAATACTGAGACTTCACCTGAACAACTAGTTAGACACCCATAATTCTGCTTATGATGATCTGCAATGTAGAGAAATACAATTAAAGGGTTAAGATGCCTTGTATCCTGGATAATGGAATAAAGTTCTTGTCCTGCAAAATGTTATGGATATTTCATGGTGGTTAGCAAATTATGTTCCTTCCTTTGTTTAAAGCAATCTAGTGGCTCCTGTAGTATAGAATCTCAAAGTTTCATCTTCATCTCTGAGTTCTCCCATTCTCCCCTTTCTTTTTGCTGTCCACGGGGGAACTGGTGAGGTACCAATTTCCATGATAGTCTGGATATCATGTGGTATGTTCTTTTTTTTTTTTTTTTCCATATAGATCCAGGGTACCCCTCCGCTACCCTCTGCTTCCATGCACAGAAAACTAGAGATCTGCAACCAGTTGCTGCTAATAATGTACCAGGTGTTAATACATCGTCATGCACTGTTATAGCTAGCTTGCTAGATGCCTAGGCCTTCACCTTGTAAAGGTGATGAGCTTATGAGCTTCAAACTTTCAAGTAGGTCGGAGCCCATCTCCATCTGGTTTCCCTCTCCAGCCATAGAGTTCTCACGAAATGTCCATGTATCTTATAAGGAGTTGAAAGAGAATCTTGGCCGACAATCAAGTGCCTGCCTGAAAGGTATGGAATCAAGTATGGAGGCTAAAGCTTCACGGGAGACGAAACACCTTTTATGGAATCTTCTTATCTAGTGATAGAGGCAAAAAGGTAGAAAAAAATCTATCGCACAACTTTTTTTCGTTTTGAGAATTGTTTTTACATCCTTAAAATAAAAAATCAGATTTTGTTTTTCGTGGGAGTAGTTATAGAAAGTTATTAAGGCGAAACTAGGATTTTGGTTTTCCCTAGGGAGTAACATAGTATGCGAGGCATAACAGCAGATCATCTATCAAGAAGGCAAGTTCACGAACCTGTGGAAGCCACCGTTGACAGATTACATCCTGAAGATTGGATTAAGGCAAATTTTGATGTTATGACACTTTCAACAATCTGGTAGTACTGTTGCAGGGAATTGAAAACTGCAAAGCAGCTTAGTTTTTTAATATATCATCTTGGAGATTGATTCACTAGATTGAAATGGCGTTTCAGGCGCCGCCAAGCTAGATAAATTGTGACCATGGCCTAATTGGTTGGCTCGGAAAACACAGAAAAGTTGAAATTTGGCAGCCCATTACTTGTTTAAAGTTTGTTTAGCCATGGATGGTTCCGTTACACTTTTAGATGCTCCTGACCTAGCTCTTTGTTTTGTGATTCCTCTTGTAGGGTAGATAATTTACTAGAGTTCAATTTCTCAAACAAGAGAAAAGCCTAAACTTCTCCTTTTCTTGCTACATTCGGTTATTATCATATCCCAAACTTATAAATGGCAGAAACTTTATCGCTGATAAGGTTGTAGGTCTTCCTTTTCTGCTTTGAAGTTTCACCCTGCTACAATCAATCAAACTGTCGAGGACAGTAGACCACCGTTGAATGACTCGTCAAAATTTATAACATGGCATATCAAGCACTATCCATTCAGCTTTATAACCACGGTCAAACAAAATAAATATATAAATATATAAATAAATTAAAGGGTAAGTAACACCACAAGAAAATGCAGCAAATTTTCATGTTATAGTCGTTTTGTTTCTTCCTAAGATCTTAGTCCCATCATTTTCCATAGAAACTCGACTTCAACTTTGTACAAGAATTGGCCCAACTCTTTACCTCCACTATTCTCCCGCTGCACCAGAACAATTTTACCCAAAAAATTGATGCTCAGATCAACTGAATACATAGTAAAGAGAGGCGAATGATCTCGTACATTTGATCTTCGCAGCAAGGTTTACACACGGAGAGAACACTCACCAGAAAAGCATCAGACCAATTGAACCAAAAATGAATTCCTCTTCTGGGGAATTGAACTATAATTGAAGGATGTGTGCCCCTGAAAACTGCAAACCTTCATCATGAGCAACAAAGCAGCAAAATTTGCTCTTCCAGTTGTTAACTGTGTCAATGCTGTGCCAGTCCAGTGTGCTTGAGCAAGGGGACAATAAGAAGTATACAGTAGACACACGGTTAAACTTCAGTTCACCTACGACCTCTTCCTCTTCCCCTTCCATGACTCCTTCCCCTCCCACGACCTCGAAAACTTGATCTATCTGGTTTCAGTTTCAAAGATTGGACTCCTCTCCTCTTCTGTGGCAGTCTCTCCTCGTCCTCATCATATTCTTTGTACTTTGCTTTGCTTCTGGAAATAAAGGATATTTCACGGGACCCTCCTGCTCCAACCCTAACACCACTAGCATCTCTTGAAATATTTGTCATAGCTGCAACCCTTTCTCCTAATGAAAGAGTGTCCTCCTTTGCTAGTGATCTGCTATTTGAGAAGGCTTCTGCGTGTCGCTCGTCCTTCACCTCATACAACCTGAGTATCCACATAAAGGGATAAGAAATAGCCAGAGACAGTTGTCCATTTCATGTTTTAGCAGTTAACTACATCCATAGAGTTATCTAAGCCAAATCAGCCTAGTTATTAAGACTGATATCTAGTCTAGCATAAGCATTCCCATATCAAAGTTCATGTACTATACAGTGCGGAATTGGACACGTAACCAAGAAAAAGATGCATTTTTCTTCAGTTATGAAAGTATGGACAAAACATTCACTCAAGGCTCACCTAGGAACTCGTGACTTCTTTCTGCCACCAGCATCCTCATCGTCAGAAGATTGGCTGGCTGCTGATACATCTGAATCATCTGCACCAAGGTCTTCGTCTTCCATTACAGGCTCAAAATGCTCCTCGACCAAAGATGGTTGCTTTGTGGATGCCAGTGGGTGGAAAGCCAAATACTCTTGTGAAAACTCATCAATCTCAAAGTCCTGTAAGAATCAATAGATGATATTAATCAAAAGCAGGCAACGCTGCCCATTATTGATTTAGCTACATGCAGCTAAAAAGTAAAATTAAATGCATGAAAGACCAACAAAATCATACTCGTCCACGGGATTCCTAAACTAAACTGACAACTACAAACAACCACTTATAAGCAAATAATCATCCTGACTATTAGAAATCATATGCATAAACTGATAACTAAGATCCAATTAGATTTCCAGTATTACCATTCATGTAGGTTTATTTAATTACATAAAATAATTCCCAACAAACCATATAAAAACCACCATTAAAATTCGTATTGCTCCAAATTTTATATACATATTCTTGGTGAATCTTAAACGTCCCAAAAGAAAAAAGTAAACAGTGGTTAGCATGATTTTCAGACAATTTTGTGCAAGGTGCCATATCTCTCCTCCACAACATTCAAGGTTCAGTTTCAGAAGAGTGCATTGTCGTGTGTGAGATACCTTTCGATTACTAAAAGACATCAATCCAATAAAAAGAACTCTAAATTACCTTGTTTTCAAACATTCCGGCGAATCGCTCATCCTTCATGACCTCACTGGTTAGTCCTTTCTTTTTCTTGGATGTTTTCTTAGTATCAGCATTATCAATGTCTCTCCTTTCATTCTCAGCATCTTCATCTTCAAGAAGTCGAGCTGCGAGACTACGGTTAACTTTTGGCAACTTTCTCTTGATCTGCAGAAAGACGAACACACAAAAGTTTACAAAATACCAACTAACAGGTTTCTGGAACTAGAGAATAAAATATCTCAAAATCATACATTTCATCAAGCAATGACACCGCAACCCTTCAACTCTAAAGGCATGGTGCTATAGTTTTACCAATCTTAGTACAATACTTTTAAGCAGCAAGTCTCTTGTAACAAGCAATTATAGTTTCACTCTTATGTTACAACAAGTGAAAACATTTGTACAAGCACAAAAGCATAGGTGAAAAGATCTGTGCATAGAGATATTAATGTGTAGGTCCTCCCTTATTGACTACTAGGAAAGCTTCAAATTTGGTTAGTATAGCTCTATGTGGGGGGAAGCCTAAATTTGGAAAAAGCATGTCTAGGTGATCAAGGTGACTTGCCCTTTTATCAGCTAATTTTACAGTGACTATATTTTAAGCAATCCACCACTAGAAAAGACATTTATCACCAAATGAACTTGGGCATGTAACTCAACAAATATGACTTTTTCTTCTCTTTACGAAGGAAGAGTTATAGGCAACACCAAATAGCACAAGCATGTAAGCATGATGCCTACAGAGATGAGAAAATGTAGACCGAACAAATTGCTTGTGTATACAACTGAGATCAGCAAATAAAGAAAATGAATATGGAATCATAATTAAATCAATCCACTAAGTTTTTATGTCACCAATAACTGCACAACCCGTCAAAAGTCCCTTTACTTTTGAAAGAACATCAGATTTACCTATACTACATATAATTGAGAGTTCATATTTATTGAAAGGAAACAGGATATCAAACTGATTTTTTCCCTTTGTTCTTGCTATAATTTGACCCCCAGCAGAATGAAACCAGAAACAAAATGCCTGTGAGATATCAACTTCATGTATTTGCAAAAACAAAGAGTCCTATTAAATGCTATTCAGAGAAGGTAAACCACATATTACACTTGATAGTTTCCTCGTGTATTCAGGTTATGAAGTTAACTACTATGCAAATGAATTGAAATTTCTCTTCTATGTCATTTATAGATTTTACTATCGATTACTCTGTAGCAACAATCAGCCTTGATCTATGGAGGAGAATTCTTCTTATATCTTGAAAGAATACCATGCCAATGCAAACTGACTCATCCTGCAGGTAGTGATGTCTTTACACATACAGAAAACATTGAAGGGTGTTTTGGATAACGAAATCTGTTAATTTGCCAATTTGCCTACGCATTTTTACCATGAGTTGGTACAGAAACAAAAATGCTTTTCCTAAATTTTCACTCCAGTTCAGTGGTTAGCTAACCAAACACAAGATCATACTCAAAATGCTACTGGTCTTAGCAGGTTATATCAGCTCAAACACAAACCTGAAACAAAGAATGGAATGTACAAATCTGGAAGATATCTTTAGTCAGTCTTGATGTCTTAAACTTTGAATGGATTTAACTAGTGATTCTTACTAATGCATTATGATCACATTCAGTCAAAAGTATGATACCAAACATATTTTAGAGATTTGCCAAAAGGAAACAAAATGAAAAGTAGATTAATCAACAAACTTAGGCATGAGACAGACCGTAATTCTTGAGGCACGTTCAGCTTCCAGCTTTTCTTGTTTCCGTCTCTCTATATAAGATTCATAAGCAAATGGATCTGCCAAAGCTTGTGCCTGCACAAGAAATATAAGCTACTATCATTTGAATAGTTCTTCAATTCCAGGTGTCTGTACTGAAATCATAAACCTGATTGAATGCAGAAAACCATGTCTATCTCATACTCCTCCAAAGTGTTATTCATTTCTAGATAACAGTTTAGTTTAACTACTGCTTTAGAAGACTGCATGGCTCACAAAATGTCCTATACATTTGAAAAGGGCTATTGCATCAGTCCAGTTAAAAGAAAATTACCTTTTTATACAGCCGATAGTCAATGAAGTAACCATGCATGTATGCTCTTAGAAGATTGGTTCCAATCAAGTTTGTTAAATTCAACTTCACAAGGTCTTCTTTAGTCAAGAATTTGAAATCATCATAAATAGTTGTTTGCGCATTCTCCTCCAGCTCCTCCTGTAAATAGATAGGAATATCATACACTCATTCTTTACTTGCCAAAAACTGATTTTACAACCCATAATTTGAACATATGTCATTGACATCACGTAATCATACCGTCAAGTTCTCCAGATAAGAGCACCATTTTGGAGCTGGTCCAAGGGCCGGTACGAAATAAGAAGGGATTTGGCTGTTGTCCAAAGCCAACAATATCAGCCCACTTCCACCAAACACACATAGGTCATTGATTTTCCCGGCCGTCGGTTCAATGCTGGTCATACCTCCACCCTAAAAGCATCAGATTTACTCAATTAGACAAAGTTATTGCCACACTAAATATATTGAGTTGAGTTCAAAAGCCATATTAACCCGATAGATTTCACATTTGGTCACACAGTGAAGCTTTTGTGACAACACTAATACCACCATCAGTTCTTCCCAGCTCAAAGAAAAAGAAGAAGGCAAAGACCAAAGAATTGGAACCTCAAGGCGGGAGGGTTACAAGAAGACACAGCCTGAATTCTGCGCCTAGCTTATGTCCATTATTTTACTAACAATACAATCACCCCCGTCCTTGACACGCTAGAGAATAGCTCACCAGTATGTCTTTCCTAGTGCTCAACAACCTAAGTGCTTCATAATTTGCAACTTGAAGCTCCTTTGTGCAGTCTTTAAAATTCACAATATTTCTGATTAGTAGTTAAGAACCATCAAGTAACATAAGTCGAATCTTTTGGAGCTGCAGCATGTTTGAGTTGTTTTGCTGGTCCCAATCTGCTTCTCTGGTCATCTAAAATGTGAACTCTTTCAATTCGAACTTATTTACCACATAAATCCTGGTTCCATGGGCATTCACACCTTCATACATAGAAAGCAACCAAGAAGATACCAATACAGTTGGTCTCTTCTCAGCCTGCACATTGGGTATTACAAGCTGTTCCAGCAACCAAAACCCTCCCACAAAGATAGCAATTAATTAACACAAGTAACTTCACGCTGCCCTTGAATTTGTCTTGGGCCCAGGAAACATTCAAATCCATATTTTGCCTATTTAACCTTCTTACCGGTAAGCAGCAATTTGAGGACAACCACATTTTCTGCAAGTTACAAGCATCAAATTGCAATAAAAACATACTAAGATATGAGGATTCCTTACTGTCTCAGGGTCCCAGATCCTGACAATGTGTTTGTCAGCGGTAATTAACTTCGGTTTATCTGAATTAAGAGTTTTATGCCACTTGATGCTCAGTATCGGGCTGCCGTACCTATAAAAGATTGCCAGGTTCCAAAAAATAATAGACAACTTAGCATCAGGCACATTACAAACCAACCAGCAGTAATTTATATACCCAAAAGCAGCTCATAAAAGCAACTCACATGTGATCCTTTATTCGCATAGGATACGAGGAGCGTAAATCATAAATTAAAACCTGCCAATTAACATAGTATATATGAGCAGCTGATGGACAATAGGGATCACCTTGACTAGAACATATCAACTCAGTGTTAGATGAACTTCACTGACCAACAAAGAAAAATATAACAGAAAAGTTCACGTGCCAGAAGTAAATACCAAAAATCAAATGCCAAGCAGCAGCCTCCTATGAGGCTCTTTTCTTAGACAAGAATCCAAGGTAAGTTCCTTAACAGGTGATTACACATCCACATGCAAGCAGATACATTATACACTTTGCTCGTATACCATGTAATGATCATCACTCTCGGACAGGCCATCTAGGTTACATTGAGGAAATCAAAAGCTCATATTCCACACTATTTTTCTGAAATAAGGCATATAAACACTTGCAAAAACATATGCCTAAAGAAGATACCAAATCAGAGTTTATTCTGTATTCACCATTGGTGGTCATTCAGCAACATCACTTGCTTACTTGGCAATCCTCTAAAATGAACCACAAATGACCATATTGATGATTAGTCTTGAAATACTTCCTAAAAGATGCATTAGATAACAGCTTATACACACCAAATTAGCATTACTTGTCAATTTTAATCTTTTTGAGAAGTATTACCACTTCAAAATGACTCTCCAAAAATTTCACAGCAATATAACTTTATTATAGCATCATAAGATCAAATTAAGACGGTTCTTCCACTATCCCATGAAATACAGTAGAATCCAAGGATACAGCCTTTTTCTTCCCACTAAAATCCCTGAGTAAATGCTTTGAAAAAACAAATAAGGGACAGAACAGCTAGCACTTTCATTGAACACCATATTTTCTCATTTCAAAGGCATCTTTTATAAATCAATGTCCATAAGATACAAGTAAGACCAATGTTGCCATAAAAACCAGCTCCATTCAAATTACAAATCACCCCATGATATTAAAAAAAAAAAAAAAAAGAAGAAGCAGATATTTCAGTTCTTTGATATCACATTTGGACCTAGAGGATAATTTATTAGACACTTTAAATTCCAGAGAACATACAATCACTATAAGAAATGTGTCATTAGTCATCATCCAGAATAATTTACTGTAAAACAAAAGATGATGCATACCTTCCCAGCACTACTTCCAACACCCATGAGGTAACCTCCATCACCATCAAATTGTATTGCAGTAACCTCCTATGATTCAATGAAAATAATAAGGGAAACATAATTAACAAAAGAAGTATTAACCAAGTGGACGCACCATCCAAAACAAAAGCATTTTTTCACCTCTATGTTGCAGTCCAGAACCACCAGAAAGTACAATCTATTATCCTACTTAGGAAGTCCTCTAACATCACAAATAGAGCTGAAGTATGTCAATGGTCAGAGGAACTAAAGATACACAAGATGGTGGTCAATGGCCCCAAAAGATTTAGATTCAATTGATTTATGCCCCTTAAAACGTTCCAAATACCCGTGCTAAAAAAGAGCACCATCATCTACAAGGTACTTGTATCTCTAACCATATGAATATATTTGGATATACTTGCACAATATTTTTCCAGATCCTCCATTGATACTAGGAAGAAGGCATTTCCATGTAGTGTCCCCACAATGGTGAGACAGTAAAATATAATATACAATCAATGTCCAGTACAAGCACAGACCAATTAGGAAATGACTGACATGTTCATGTGTGCAGGGTGCAAAAACCAGTTTGCATTTCTGAACCACTATGCCAGTACGTGTCCCCCATTCTGCTTTACAATACATACAAGAAACTAAATTTCAAATAAAAGAAACCAAAACCACAGCATTTGGTCTTCAGAAATGTGATAGTTATTAATAAAGAAATTGCAATGAAATGACTTAATGAAAATTCAAATAAATAACTTCTGAGCCAGATATACAGGAGTGCAAAAGTTACAGAGTTGATGAGCTAACTTGCTTAATCAATGACAACAGCATATGCAAAAGAGAATCTGATGGGAGTCCTCAATGATCTATCATAAAACATTGATGGAACAAAATGCTACCTGATCAATGTCACCAGCAGCTGCAACAGCATTTATCCTACCAACTGAAGATCTAGCTCTAATGTCAAAGCATTCTACAGCACCATCCTCTCCACCACAGGCAACTAATCCATGGACCGGGCTGTTTTTCACATACAAAGAAGAAAACAAAAGAGAAAAATGAAATGAGCAAGAAGCAAAGGGCCTGCATTTTACTTTGAATTATGAAAATAAAAATGAAAAGGAAGACAACTTATTAACATAATTGAAGGAAAAAGAAATACATCTCACTAACCTTCGAGAGACAACATTTAGTGCTGGGGATTGTGTGTTAAGAGAGGACAAGAACCGGCCCTGTTAAGGGGAAACTTTTCTATTAAGTTTTTTGTTCCTTTTTTCAATCAAAAAATTCAAGAAACAAAATTTGAAGACATCAATGATTACAACAAACCTTAACTGATATTTTAAGCATACGCTACTACACATGATACATAAGCTATAATATGACTGACCTTCGATCAGTTTGCCCAGCGAAATGAGATTAGCAGAAACTATTAGGAAAGCACAGTTTGGCAATGTTTGGAAGAGAATGTAAAGTGTTTACAATCACCAAATTCCAGCCTTAACCTACTTCAAAAATTGAGACTTAACCTATGTTGGCTGATAGCAATACCAAATAGCAAAACTCCCACAACTGATACTCCCAAGTCTAAAACCTTTATTAACACATGGTGTTCATTTTACTACAGTGATTTTGTCAACCATGTTAATCATGGCAAATAAAACTAAGCCACTTACACATACATCATTATTGAGAAGGCAAAAAGTCTATCGAACAACATGGATGCAATTTCAGGAGACATCTCCAAGTGGTTCTTTGTGGTGATACATTCGGACTGCTAAATTCAAACCACTTCAGACAGAGAGAGAGAGAGAGAGAGGCAGACAGAGCTTCCCAATGAATAGAAAATCTTCCCCTCTTTGAACCACTATCAAGTAAATGAGGCACCACATATGGAGTTTATGCAAGAAATCCATTTACACCTCAGTTCTCCATCTGAAAGGTATAGACCTATTTTCCTTTTCTATAAGTTCACAATACTCAATGCCTCCTCCACATATCCTGTTGAAATGAACTTGTGTCCCTACCTAAAGATTTGAAATCAAACTCCTGAGAGCAGAGGTAACTTCTCACAGAAAATCATGGTAAAATTTCATCACTAGAAAAGTAGATTCAGGCTCTCATAAATAAATGCTCACGATACATGCCTCATGGAGTTCGCCTTCACAATTACCAGATCCCCTCCACCCCCCAGGATTTTGTTCAACTTTTACCATACATCATACATCACCTATTGGCGGCCCCTGTAGTTCTCAATTTCTTTCTATATGTGAAAAGTCCTTGACAGTGAAGAATCTTTTTCTCAGAGAATCTAAGAACTGACCAGCATTATACTGTCAGAACCCGGGCATGCGTTGCATAAACAGATTGCAGCAACAAGCAGTAAACGCAACAACCAGGATAGAACCGGATGAATTGATAGTCACTTAAAAGCTAATGAATAAAGATAAGTGACAGGACAAATGGGAAAGAAGAACACAGGTTTTGCAAGATTTGTTTTGTAGACTTCCAGCCTGGATCACTAATTTACTGAATACCAACAACCACTAGGTTGCATGCAAACAGCGTGAAATTTAACATTAAAAAAAATCCCCTTATGCAGTGTTCCATGGGATTTGAGATTTTACAAGTTCAGTTGAAGTTCATCACAGCATCTGCAAGACAGTCTTCTATTGCCTCAAAACAGCCAGACAAAGAAGATGAAGTAAACAAAGCACTTGAAAGATATTTCAAATAAGTATTAAAACAAAGGCAAAAAAAAAAAAAAAGGAAAAAATGCCCATAGAAACAATGAAAGGTTACAAGCTAAAGAAATTTTTAAGAAACCTGTTCCAAATTTATTCTATATAGATCTGGAGATGAAGCAGCGCAGATCAAGTCACACGACCAACAATCATATGCCACATCCCTTCCCATCCTGTTCATACAATAAGAAAAACCAAAACGTCAAGTGAATGTTACAGAAAAATAGAAAAATCTAGGAAAGTTGGTAAATAAGCGAGAGAAAACATAGGTTCCAGGCAGTAATTCAAAAGCTAGACGAGACTACATGGTATGAAGCCAATCAAGTGATCACGCCCATCAATCTTTTAGAGATGAATAAAGCACCTACTCAAAGAGACTATTTGCTTACATAAAAATTAAACTTTGTACTGGACCGTGTGATGGCATTGATATGTGCTTATAAAAATTATTTCCAGAGATTCGGGGCTTTAATTATGCAACATGAATATTAGTTTGGTCAAAATTGACTGTCTATTAATTATGGACATAGAAAGGGTCAACGTGACTACAAGCCTTGTTGACCAATGTCAACGTGTCCTAGCCTTTCTTCTATGGGTTGAGATACAGTTCATGTAACTTCAGTTGCAACTAGGTTTGCTCATACTATACTTCTGTTCCCTCATTTTTAAAGATTTTCATTCATTTAACCAAAAAGAACAAGTTTCACTCAATGAAAGCCATATTTACATAATTTTACATGAAAAAATAATTACCAGCATAAACCTAGAGTAGGGTGGGAAAGAAAATTTGGATAACCAACAGAGATCAGGAAAACCTGACTCAGATGGCTTCAAGGGACATTCTTCAAATCTCTCATGGCACAGAATTGATACAAAGTGGAGAAGTTCCTAATTTTTCGATGAAATGTGATCCTAATTAATAAAGACATTCAAATCATTGCCTAAAAAAAAGACATTTAAATCACCAAATTTCATGTTCAACCCTTCATCTTACCTTCAAGATGAATATGTGCTGATCTTTAGCATTATTAAACTAGCCTAGTGAATCAGAATCCTATTATATAACAGCAAAAGCCAAACTTCCTAAGTAGAACAAAAGTAGACTTAGACATGCTCCAAATCTAAAGCATTTGAACCATTTTTCATCACTAAGTTAAGATGAAAGAGATAAAGGCAATGATATCTCACATGCAATATTCCATACAAATCACCAGCAAAGACACATTATCAAGATTGGTGAGTAAAATACCTTGGAATCCGCAAGCTGTAGTGACTTCCATATTTGGCATGTAGGCAAACAGAACGATCAGCACAGAGAAATGCTATCTTTGAATAGTCATCACTCAAGACCTAACAGAGCAAGAAAACCCAAAATTCACAAATTGCTGTTTTAAGAAAACAGAAAGAGACATTTCAGACACCTTAGAAGTAAGAAATGGAAATATATTGCACTGCTATAGCCATCACCTCAGAATTCAATATAAAATCTATTTCACAAACCTGTACTAAAACTACAAAGCTTGCAGGAAAGGTATGTACAAAATCAAACATACTCCTACAAGACAAGATTTCTCAGCAAGAATAGAGACAGGCCAATTGACTGAGGACAGTACGATGGTATTCTCTCATAACAGTGCTAATGGAAGACTAAAGAGAATCTGAGTCTGACAGGACCCAATAAAAGTGACAAGAGAAAAAGAGGCAAAGAGGGAAGAAAAATGATGGCAATTTAAGAGGGAATAATAGTCAATGGACACAATTTGCTTATTAATCAAATCTCTATGGTTGGACTAGCTGCAAGAATAGTATTAGAAATAAAAACCACCTATATTACTCAAGTCCACAACTCAACTAAGACAACAAAGACTCCAACTAAGATCTTGAAAAAAATAAAAACCACGAATGTGGACTGAACAAATAAATCTCACCAACAGTCATATACATAAAGAGACAACACCACCGCACTACATTTGACTCCTAAATTCAAATAAACAATTCCTAAGCTGATCAGTAGATTACTAAGAACCATTTAACTTTTTTTTAGGACTCTTTGGATCACCACAAGGACATCCTTCTATAGGTCACCATTTCTAACCCCCCCCCCCCGGGGGAAAACCCGGCGGCCCAGCTCAGCTGTGTCATAATTCAGTATGCCAGATTAAAAAGTTTCTGCACAGTTATGCATGGCATATAAGAGGATATTAATAACCTTGGTAAGGTCCAGTTTGGACAGTAAAGAAGTACATACAAGGTAATAAATACTTCACTGAGATGACTTAAATCTTTATCATGAAAAACCATGTAACATTGAGGCCTCAGGACTTAGAGGTCCTGAGTTCAAATCCCCTTCCCCTCCCAGCTTCTTAAATCCACTCTTCCCTGACTAGAAACAATATATATATATATATATATATATATATATATATATATATATATGTATCACAAAAGTATATACATATGTATCACAAAAGTATACATATATATATATATAGACACGCATACATGCATGTATACATATATATCACAAAAGTACACACACACACACAAAAGTATATATTCACAAGTTGAAAAAGATGATGTATTAACACATTTCACAAAGAAACCACGTCTACCATGCAAAAGAATTCTTGGGTCAGAGCAAGCATATAGGCTAGGAACTCACATCAGTAAATTAGCAGCAATACATTGCTAATCATATGCAGAATCCACAAGGAAGATTGCAAGACAAAGAAATTACCTCAAAGTTTACTATCTCTGACACCAAATGCCTTTCAAATTTCAACGATAGCTCACGTAACTCATACACTTTGACTTGTGGTGGGTATATTCCTAAAATTGAAGATAACATAACAGTTCACTATGAAAGCAGGAGCATGTATATTTTGATGATTCAAAACTACTAGTGTTCACCTGAAGCAATAAGGTATTCCCCATCTGATGTCGCCTTAATCCTACTTGTTGCAGTTTCAAACCTCAAATCTTGGATCAAATCCACTCTCTGCATGTAATCTAAAACCCGGCACAAACACAAACATTAAGTCAACATTGCAAAGCCACAAGCTTTCGAAAGCAAGCAAATTCGACAAAGAGAAAAAAGTGGTCGACAAAATTGAAGTTCATATCACAATCAACTCAATAAAATCCACCAAAATTCCCGCACATTAATTTCAGAAACCTGTCAGCATCTTTTCTTTCATTTCACTAATTAATTAGCCAATTGCACAACCCAGCACCCCAAGGACAGGTTTCTTCACAATCAAAACTCTCTAAGAAGTTAGGTATGCAAAATTCACGATTTAACTACTACAATTGGCTCCAAGTTTACCCTAAGATGAATCCAAATACTTATTAAGCTTCAAATCAGCTCAAACTAGTAACAAAAGGTAAGCGATCAACCAACAAGGGAAGCCAGATAAAGAATTCTAGCAATTGTCAAAAATGTAGAAAAGTGGGAGCTTTCCAGGAGGACCTTTGTCTTTTCGGAGAGCTCGGAGCTTCTTGGGAGGAAGCCAGGTGGCCAATGACCGTTGTTGGCCGGTGACGGTGTACATCTTCACCCCATTTATCGACGTCGATTTCAGGGTCCCGCCACCTTGATTAGCCATTATTTTGAGAGAATACAGAATCAAATGAACAATAATACTGTGTGTGTGTGTGTGTGTGTTTTTTTTTTTTTTTCAGAGAGAGAGGGGAGGGTTTTTGAGTGGGGGTTTAACGGTGGAAGAAGAAGTTGGCCGCCATTTGTTTTTGAGTAAGCTAAAGAATGGGTCGGCGGGGGTTGTTTGAACCGACCCGTTGATGGGCTATATTCAGTCCGGTTATGATTTCCTCTCCCTTCTATGTTGGCAATTTTAACTAAAAACCCTTACTGTTTGTCTGGTTCGAAATAATTACCCCACTATGGGTTTTACAAAATGCACATTGTTCATTTGGAGTTGTTTTTTATTTTGATATTTTTTAATTATTTTTTATAGTTATTTAGCCTCATAAAAACGAAAAAAGTTACTTTTTTGAAAAGAAATGATTAATCTTTCTTACACTTATATATATATACATAAAAATTACTTTATACCATATTCATGTCACCAGTTAAAAAATTTTTATTATTAAATAGAAGTTATATTTTATATATGCAGCTTTCTAGTGACAAGTAAAAAAGGTTTTCACTCATTGTGAAGGAATACTTACTCCAAAAATGATCTAGCAATTTCATTTTTACCTTTTGAAATTAATTAGATGGAAGTTAATTATGTAGAAGGCTTATACGAGATTTTCAAAAATAAAATAAAACGTTAAATTTTTTTGTTTTCTTTTAAAAGATAAAAGTAACATTGCACGAATACTTGTTCTGAACTTTCAAAAGTATATTGATGATTTAAGTATGAAAATTTAGAACTTCTGGCTCACCTTTAATATTATTCATGTAAGTGCATCAGTTCAAATTTGTGATAACTACCAAGCCTAATTATGTAATCTCAATGCATCCAAATGAATATATTCTCTAAATATTTTGTTTACAAGACTATTAACTTAAATACAAATTTCTTGTAGGAAATTAGTGAAATTTAGTTTCATTTTCTTTCTCTTCTTTAATATCAAAAGGCCAAAAAATAAAGAGAGAGAGATAGAGAGACTGTACTTGTTGTATATAATATGGTAGCATCTACTAATTTAAATCACAAAATTAGATGTTGTTATCTAAGTTTTTCCATTTTAGAGTGAAAAGAAATGGAAATATATCTTTTTTTTTTTTAGAATTAGCGAGTTTTATATAACAAAATTAAGAATTTACACTCTAACAGTCAAATTTTCCTCTTATCTTTCTCAACAATTTTGAGAAGATCAAGGAGCAATTTTGATTCAAAAGTAACTTTATCTATCCTATTGAGATAACTAGCCATAAAGTCAGGAATTTAATTACATTGGCAATATACAAAATACACAGACACCTCTTTAAAGCATGAGATTAAGTCTTTATATCAAAATATGTAACTAGAACCCTCCAAGGGGAGTCACTTTTGCTATTTAAAATATCTGCAACCAGTTTTGAATCAATGCGGATCTCAATGTATCTCTATTCTCAGATTTTAGTAAACACTAATACTTCCTTAATAGCTTCTAACTCATGGATTAATATTGAATATGCATGTACTGCTATTGCAACAGCTCCTAATATTTCACCATTTTCATCTCTAGAGCGAAACCTTTACCCCTTATGTCACTTCCAACTGAACCATCACAATTCAGACATTTTATTCTAGGGTTGGGAGCTTCCCATTTGCACCAATATATAGTTGAATGAAAGAAAGCAGCTTGAAATCCCATTTTGTAGCTAAGGATTTGTTGCTTGGGTTGTCCTTAACTTCACAGTTTCTCCCAATCTTCTTTCGAATTTGATCTACAATAGCGCAAACTAATGCTATAGGTGGTCTGCTTTCTTGTTGAAACAATCAGTTATTCCTTTCTTGCAATATGAAATAGACAGCAGTACAAAAATATAGTCTGCGTAAGAGAACCTTTAGTTCTGCTCCTTTGATATGTGAACAAAGCTAATCGAGAGTTTGTGATCAATTTTGAGTATAATTGAAAGTCAATTCAAGAGGACCAAGGAGAATCTTCCATGCGACCTTACCATAAGAGCAATGAAAGAATAGGTGGTGAACAGTTTCAAAATGCAACTTACATAAACAACAGGTCTCATCATTTGTAACACCATATTCATACAACTTGTCTTCTGTTTGGAGTGCTTCTCTTAATGCCAGCCAGGCAATGAAAGAATATTTTGGTACTAAACCTTTAAACCAGATCAGATTATACCAATGGACTCTTTCCTCTCGAGTCCGAATAGCATTCCAAGTAGATTTTGTTACTAAATATATCAGTTTCTCAATATAGATGTGACAACAAATAAAAGAATAAAAGAGAAGAATTAATTTCCATGTTATTGAGGGTCAAGAATGCAATTATGCCAATCTTAAAAAATCGGGTTTCCAAAGAGTAAACCCTCGAAAAACCCTAGCCAGTAGAAATTATCAAAGGCTTCCCTCTGTGTTCTTCATTTCATCTCTCCATTCAGCCAGTTTTCTAACCAAAAAGCTTCTTTTTTTGAGCTTTTGATCAAGGAAAAATGGTGAGGCATTACAAAATGAAAGGGCACAAGAAAAGGAAGAGAGATAAGGCAAAATATGATAGAGAAGAAAATGGAGGAGAACAATGTGTAGAAAAATCTGTCCCAGGAGAGGAAGGGGAAGAGAAAGATGAGGGGAATAGGAACGAGAAAAAGAGAAGGGCTGAAGAGATAGCAAATGAACTTCCCAGCCTTCCAATTGTCCTTGCTGATGACCAGAAAAACGCCAACAAACCTGGGGTTATTTTCATTCTTGAAAAGGCTTCTCTGGAGGTTGCTAAAGTGGGAAAGGTTCGATTTTGATATTGAATTGGATACCGAAATATCTTATGTTCTTGGGTTTTGTGTTTAAGGGGAATTGTGGTTGTTTTGGTTTACGTATTTATGTAGTTTTTGTTTTGTTTTGAAACTGCAGAATTATCAACTTCTGAACTCAGACAAGCATGCCAATTTTCTGAGGAGAAATGGACGGAATCCGGCTGATTACCGGCCTGACATTGCTCATCAGGTAGCCAAGTATTTTTACTTCTAGTTTGAGTTCTTCATAGACGTTATACTTTGTTTGAACTGTGCCGAGTCTGTCTGATACCATAAGGAAATGTTGCCCCTTGAGTTGCCTCATTGTGGTAGTTAATAGGGGTTTCTAATTGTGTATAGATGTATCTCAATTTATTGGTAATAAAATCAGCAAAATTCGAAATCTTAAGTACCCTTGAACTGGACATGAGAGCCTATGTAATTGTGAAGAATAATATTTTGAAATCAGCATCTTATGTGATTTTGGTTAAGATTAGCGTCTGACTGGGTTTGGCTTTCTGATAGTGTATTCCCGCTCTTACTTGTGGCTCCTTCTATGTCACTTGGTTTTTTCCTTCTCAAAATTTAGGACTGAATATCGTTAATCTTCTTATGATTGGTTAAGAAGTGGATAGAGATGAAAGCAAGGAGTGAATGGCTACCTAAAGCCACTATCTTTTTGGTTTTGGGACGGAGGAAATAGGCAGATGAGGTATATTGACAGGATTTGGGGCCACTTGTTAAATCCCCTTAAGCTTTGAATACATGGTGGTAGATTGCATAGTCCGTAAAATTCTTAATGTGCATCAGATTCTTTTTATTGTATGCTCGGGCTGCTGTTAGTAATTTCTGGAGACTTTTCAAGGAAATTAGTTTCTTTTACCTTCCTCCTTTCTGACTTGAGCAATGGCAAAAAGTTTGCATTCCTTCCCTTCCCTATCACTGTAGTTCAAGATAATTTGAATGAGTTACCCATTCATTTATGTTGTCCTGCACATTTTTTGTGCCAAAAGTTGGAGCTAGCTTCATAGCTGCATTTAATATGCACTTTGCTGATCATAAAGTTTAAAATCCCTTTGTGTTTCTCAGTGGCTTTACTTCTGTTCCCTTTTTTGAGTTTGTGTTTTATTGTGTTTTAAAACTATGCATGACTTGAATGTTATTTATTCAGGCAATCCTGATGATTTTGGACAGTACACTTAATAAATCTGGGAGAATGAAAGCTTTGTATGTGAAGACTGAGAAAGGTGTGCTTTTCGAAATTAAACCTCATGTTCGTATTCCGAGGACATTTGATCGTTTCTCTGGCATCATGTGTAAGTTTGGCTAGTCTTTCCACCTGACAATTATTTTTTTACCTTGAGAATGTTGACTTTTCCTCCTGGTTATATTATATTCGTATTAGAGCTTTGAAATTTTTCTGTAATATTACAGTGCAGCTGTTACAAAAATTGAGTATAACTGCGGTTGGTAAGCGTGAAAAACTTCTGCGAGCTATCCAGAACCCTGTGACCCAGTATTTGCCCATCAACTCTCGGAAAATAGGTGAATAAAGTTGTCTTCTCTTTGTTGTTGCTCCCCAAGCAATTAATTTGAATAATCGGCTTACTTACTTGGATCTCAGGCTTCTCACATAGTTCGCAAAAATTGGTTGATATGCAAGATTATGTTGCTGCTGTTGGTAATGACACGAACCTTGTATTCGTGGTATGCTGTGTGCTTATCTATAAACAGAAATTTTGTATTCATTGATTTCAATCAAAACTTGCATGATATTTGACCTTGTTTATGCAGGTTGGTGCAATGGCTCACGGAAAAATTGATGTTGATTATATAGAGGACTTTATATCAAGTAAGATAATTTTTTTTCCTTATGTTTATAGATTTTGAAAGATACATATTGGTTTCTTTATTAGTGTTGGGTTCTTCTATTAGTTGATGTTGAAGATGTAGCTTGTAGTTGCACAAATTTCAGTTGATTTTACATAGTCAATTAGTGTAATCTTATTTGACGAAATTTAATTCATAGAGTGGCTCTTTTAGAGTTTATTGCCCATAAAGTTTTTTAGCTACTTATACCAAGCATTTTGGTTCCTGTGGTTGGAATTTGATGCAAAATTGGGTTTTGTTTTTGAAACTTTATTTGAATGGAGATATAAATATTCCAAGTTATGGGCTTTTTTAAATGAACCTTTTTTTTTGTTTAAAATGTCCAAAAATGAAACACTAGAGGGGCTGGTCTGTCAGGAGATGTTAAGCTTAAGTGCTAAATGACCCAATAGGCTGACCTGTAATTCAGATTTAAATGGGTGCTGTGACTTGAAAGAGAGGATGGCTTTAAGTTTGTTTTTGGAATAAAAAAGCTCTGCAGGTTTGCCATGAACCTGACAACAGATTTTTTCATCCTGTGGAAGAGTATTTCTTAGAGTATTAATTTACTTGTACACAAGTATATGGTCATAAAGATGTGATAGTTAAATGCCATAGGACAGAACAAATTGAATGGATTGACCGTGAGGCATTCAGCATTTTAATTTATCTAGACTGCAGCTGAGAGTATATTTAATATGTTTTACGTAGGATTCATAATAAGTTCTGTTGTGCTTCCTGGAGTATTTCAATAAGTAGAATGCCTTTTGCACTCAAATAATCTACTCATCATCTATCCGTTTGAATAAGAGGAAGAAGAGTTGAACATACGAAGGATACGATTGGAATGACATATTTGAGATGTAAGGGCGTGAAATGTGCGACACGTGATACTCCGTTTCATTTTTGTGTGATATTCTTTGATCACTAGCATTTTTGATAGTTTGCTCATAGAGTTGACTATAAATGATGTAACAAAGACGATGTTACTTCTCTGGCACTTGTTTCATCAAGTTGCCTGCATAGTTGTTTGACTCAATATTTAGTGAGTGTTAATTCAGTTCAGAAATCTAACCAAAATTTCCATTTATGGGATTTTGTAACTGTGAGGAAGAAGAATCGGGCATACCAAGAATACAATGAAGATGAAATATTGAAGATATGAAGTTCATGAAATGTGTCATACATGACATTCCATTTTTTGATTATGTGATATTCTTTATTCACTGACCACGGGGCAGCATGCTTGATAGTTTGTTCCTGATACTTGAATATATGATGTAACAAAGATGAGGAGGAAAAAAATTATACACTTGTTTGTATGCTCTTACTTACCTGGTACTTGATGAATATCATTTGTCTGCGTAGTTGTTTGACGCATTATTGAGTATGTGTTAATTTCAGTTCAGAAACCGAACCAAAATTTCCAGTTATGTTATTTTTTAAATGTGAGGAAAGTACAGTTCGGTTTTCTCTCTAGTAAAAGAATGGAAAAGTTCATGTTAGATGGATCTGTGGGCATAAAATTTAATGTAAAACTAATCTCTATGTTTCAGTACTTCTGTAACTTGCTGATTGAGATTTGCCTTTCAGGGGTGAATTATGATGGTAGCTTGTTAGTCATCTTGCTAATAACTCGTTTTCAGCCATCTAATTTCTAGTGACTTCTTGCAGTTTCCGATTATCCGTTGAGTGCTGCATTCTGTATATCTAGAATCTGCAATGCTGTGGAGCGGAATTGGAGAGTTTTGTGACCTTCTGCAATTGCCTTGATTTTAGTAGACACAACCACATTTACGCTGTAGGCTTTTTGATAACAGAGTATTTATGAACATCACTACAATGTGAAAAGATGGTATGGGGTATATTTCATGCAAGATTTTCCTAATCCTTTTTGCTCAGTTTGAATAGAAAATATTAGAATGTGTTCACAAAAAGGTTTTTGGAATTTGATTGTCAAGATTCTTAGTTATTTATTTATTTTTTTATGATTTGTAATAGGAGCGCTATATTCTGGTATTATCCTTCTGATTTTTTACCACGAACATTAGTACTTGCAGTGGCTTCCAGCATTTTTAAAACTAGATTGACCAGCCTGTTTGACTCTTGCTGTTTGAAAGAAAAAAAATGAAAACATTGGCCTGTCTGGTAATAAAAAAGATTTTATACACCATTTAAAAACTTCGGATCAGTAGGTTACCACCAAATCCAAGAGCTGAAAAAACGAATTACATGTCCATTTAGCCAAGCCATTTGAATGTCACACCAAACAAATTTTTTGAAAAAAATAGTGGCAATTTTTGGATGTGATGTGTGTGAAGTAAAACAGTGGTTGGAAATTGTGTCGATGATGCAAGTATGCAAGTAAAAAAATTTTGACCAAATAATATCAATCCAAACAAACCTTTATGCAAGTAAAAAAAAATTTAGGTAAATAATATCAATCCAAACAAACCTCAGGTTGTTTGGATTGATATTATTTGTTCAAAATTTTTTTACTTGCACTGTCGACACAATTTTCAACCACTTTTTTATCTCAAATACATCAAAAAAAATATCATAGCATTTTTTTTCACAAAAATATCCCAAATAATTTACTATCCAAACTAGTTTGATGTGACATTCAAATGGCTTGGCTAATTGGACATGTAATTAACCTTTGGAATCCTAGGAGACAAAGCCTATGATGACATCGAAAGGACTTCTAGTGAAAAAGATTTGAAGTGGGAGCCAGTTGATATGGAAGTAGGAAAAGAGTTAATGTCTTTCAGTGCAAAGAGCCTGATGAAGGGGCTAGTTAGCTCAAAAGCTAGCTAGGTGTGATTCTAATGGGCATCAGTAATTGATGGTTATTGAAACTGGGCCGCAGGTCAACCCGATGGGGCCACTGATTCAATGAGTTAGAAGTTCAACCACGAGTTTATCGGTTGAATCAATGGTTATATGATATGACAAAATAACATATTCAAATTTTAGAAGTATGGTATATTGAATAGGTGGACAAGCCAGCAGGTTTTCCAGATTTTATTGATCACATCGATAAAATCGTGACTAGTGAATGAGTTCGTTTCTTATTTGGTCTAACTCCTAACCCAGCTCAATTAGGTGAAAAATTCATTGATCGATCGAACCGTCAAGCCAAACTTAATAAATATGATTTGTATTATTTACTTTTGATAACAACAATAAATGTGAGTTGTAATTGATAACTCTACTCTAGTAATTAACTAACAAAAAAAAAAATTAGTTGAATGAAATGGAGCAAATAGTTCAACAGTTCAACATATGTTCAACAGTAAATTGACAATTTCAATGGAGCAAATAATCACAATAATAATGACTTGAGAATAGTCCTTACACACTTTTCATCTACTTTTTAGAATGTCCAATAACAATGGGTAAGTTCTAATAAAGAGCACAAAAAGTAGCTGTATCAAATACTAAATTCCTTTTCTCTAATGGGTATTTAGTAGACATTTATTAGTATATCTAACATGGTAGGAAACTCTAAAAACAATGATACATATCAACTTTTAAGAAAAAATTCAAAGAATCTTAGAAATTCTTGAGCGCAGTAAAGAGAATTTGATAAAATATCAAAAGATGAGAAATAGGTGATAAAAGTCTACTATACAAACCATAAAGAACGCCCTATTTATAAGCTAAAAAGAAAATAAATAATGAATAACACATTCAAAAAATAAAAAGTGGCATTTGTACGACGTAGGATTCGGCCTGAATCTGGTTCAACTCCGGAAGATAGCCAGTGGCCCAGTGCTACCAACCGGCACTGGCCTCTCAAGGCACCAACATACGCTCCTTTGTGTGGTGAGCTCATAGGATTCCTTAATTCCTTTGGCCTTTTTGCGTACGATTCCCCAAGCATGCCTTGTTTGAATTGCAATTTTTCTTTAAAAAGTTTTTATGTTTTGATGAATATATTTTTCAATTATATTTTTACCTCATTTATATTAAATATTACAATATATTTTTATAAAAATTTCAAAAAATAGTAATTCAAACGATAATGACTTTGATTCCCTTTTCAGGACATTTTTGTTAGAACCCCAAAATTAACATAGAGTTTCACATCAAATTTACATTTACTATATTAACACCTTAAAGGCATTTCAACGAAATCCGGCAAATTTCTTAAAATATTGATGATTCCAAAAAAACTCCGCCATTTGGTGCTATTTTTTTTCCGTTTCCGAATCTATCTGCACATGAAATATCACGAGCGAGATAGAATTTTTTTTTTTTTTGCAAGTCCGTTCCGCATTAGATGTGCGGAACTAGATAATGAAATTTCATGTCTCTAGTTCACATCAATGTGGAACTGAGACATGAAAATTTTGTCTTTGGTTCCGCACATTGGATGTGTGGAACCAAGCAAATTTTTTTAAAATTTGCAAAAAGGGGCTCCGGAAATATATATGCAAATTTTGTAAATAATTGTAGTAGTAAATTTGTTTATGATTTATGGTTTTGGTGTTTAGTATTAAATTAGTTTTAGTGTTGTTTGTTTTTAGTATTAAATTTTGTAAATAATTATAAACATGTTATAAAAGATTGGACAGTTACCCCTAAACCCTAAACGCTAAACCAAAGACCCTAAACCCTAATATAATAAAATCCTAAACCGTAAACCAACTAAAAACCCTAAACCCTAAACTGTAATCTCCTAATACTAAATCCTAAAAACCCTAACCCATAAAAACACTAAACCCAAAACCCAAGACCCTAAAACCTAAACCCTAATATAAGTAAACCTTAAATCCTTAAACACTAAACCCTAAAACCAAAACCCCAATATGAGAAAACCCTAAACCTTAAACCAACTAAAAAACCTAAACCCTAAAACCCTAAACCCTAATCTTCTAACACTAAACCCTAAAAACCCTAAACCTTAAAAACAGTAAACCCAAGACCCACAACCCTAAACCCTAATATAAGTAAACTCTAAACCCTAAACCAACCTAATAAATTTGTAATTTCCCTAAAAGGCTATACCCTAAATATACAAACCCTAAACCCTAAACATTTTAGGGTTATATATATATTTATATATATATATTTAAATTTGTATATATGTATATATATTTGTATATTTATATATATTTATATCTGTATGTATTTATATGTATGTAAATTTGTATTTATATATTTATGTGTATCTATGTATATTTATATATTTATATATATTTATATTTGTATATATTTGCATATATTTATATATATTTATATATTTGTATATATTTATATATATTTTTATATATTTATAATCATATATATTTATATATATTTATGTATATATTTATATTTATAATCCTTTAAACCCTAAACCCTAAACCCTAAACCCTAAACACTAAACCCAAAAACCCTATACCTTAAACCCAAGACCCTAGAACCTAAGCCCTAATATAAGTAAACCCTAAACCCTAAGCACTAACCCCTAAACTAACACGATAAAGTAAACCCTAAAATGCTATGGCCTAATCTCCAAACCCTAAACACTAAACACTAAATGCTTTTAGGGTTAAGGATTAAGGGTTTAGGGTTTTTCAGATTTAGGGTTTAAAGGTTTCAGGGTTTGTTAAAATGCAGTTATATCGATTAGGCTATAGCGTTTTAGGGTTTACTTTATCGGGTTAGTTTAGGGGTTAGTGATTAGGGTTTAGGGTTTACTTATACTAGGGTTTAGGTTCTAGGGCCTTGGGTTTAGGATTTAGGGTTTTTGGGTTTAGTGTTTTTAGGATTTAGGGTTTAGGGTTTTTGGGTTTAGCGTTTTAGAGTTTGGGGTTTTTAGTTGGTTTAGGGTTTAGGGTTTACTTAGGGTTTAGGGTTTAGGGTTTTTAGTTTTAAGGACTAAACTTCGCCATCCTTTTAATGGTTTAGTTATAGGGGGTTAAGATGTAGCGTATCGATAAATCATCCAAATCAAGTCGTCTACACTGTCAAATAAAGTGTACAAGAAAGACATATAAATATATATAAACATATATAAATATATATACATAAATACGTAAATATATATATAAATATATGTCAATATATAACATATATGTATATATAAATATATATAAACATATAAATGTATATATAAATATATATAAATATATTTAATAAATATATATAAATATATTTAATAAATATATATAAATCTATATAAATATATAAATACATATATTTATATATATAGATATTTAAATATATATAGATATACAAATATATATAAATATACAAATTTATATAAATATATAAATTAATATACATTAAACATATGTATAAACATATATAAATATATATAACACTTATACATATATATAAATATATAAACATATATAAATATTGTTATATATAAATAGTTAAATATATATACATATAAATATATGTCAATATATAACATACATATAAATACGTAACATATATATATATAACTATATAAATATATATAACATATATATAAATACATATCACATATAAATTTATATATATAAATATATAAATATATATATAAATATATACATATACATATATAGAGATATAAATATATACATATATATATATTAAATATATACATATATATAAATATATACATATATAATAAGTATATAAATATATACTACTAAAATTGTTTACTAAATCATAACCAATTTCCGGAGGCCCCTTTGTGCAATTTTTATAAACTTTTGTCAGGTGCCTTACATTGCATGTGTGGCACCTCACATAAATTCCATGCATGTAATGAGACATAATGTCGACATTACATGTGGAACCTGACAAAATTTTTAAAAAATTTGCACAGAGGGGCTTCCGAAAATTGTTTGAAAAAAAAAAAAACCTCTCTGGTGCCGTACATTGTTTGAATGTGCGGCACCCATAGATGGAGAAACGCAAAAAAAATAGCATCAGATGGCGGAGTTTTTTTGGAATCGTCAATATTTTAAGAAATTTGCCACGAAATCCACACTAAATAGTTAGAAATTACCAAAAACTTAATCACAATAAACTTCCAAACTACATGTGTATCAAGTTTGATCTATTATGTTAACACAAATACCTTACATCCGTATTCAAGGGATTTTGCCTATGCTCATCCTTACAACTTCCAAATTAATTAATTTTCCCATAATTTATGAGGAACTTTCCCCTACTTATCTTATATCTTACCAATCGGGTCGAGCTGCGCAAGTTCATCCAATGTGTTTGTGCACCCTTGCAAACTTGTACAAGTAACTCCAGGTAGCTTTTCGTGTTATTTAAATTGGTGTGTTTGGATATCTATTCTGTTGGAAATAATTATTTTCATTGTATTATTAATATGTTTATAATTATTTTTTTATTATTTTAATCACCTTTTTGTCTCCTATATATCATATTACAAAAAATATTACAGTATCATTTAACTCAGATAAAGTATATTTCTCTAAATTGCATGATGCTGGTATAACATGTTGGATATTACTATCCTCTCCTTTTGAGGATTTCCTTTACTACATGCGAGAGGGTGATACTAAATCCATGCCCTACAGTTTAAATCAACACTTGGTGTAACTTTTAATACTAATAGTATAAATTATCAATACTCATGATACAACTCATTAATGCATTAGGGGTATAGATTTAGGTTATAAGGGTGTGGATTTAACCCAATCCTATGTGAGATTTATACAATTTGTTGCAACAACAAAAAGTATTAGTATTTCTTTTAAACTGCTCAATTGATCAAAAGTAACCAAACAAACTGGTGCCATATTAATACTGCTTGATTTTCATTAGATGTTACTATGTCACCAAACGCAACAATTTACTGATTCCGACATGAACCACAAGTGTTCCTAGAAGTTGCTTGTTGGAGTATATAATAAATAAATATTGCTTTGCTAATTACAGTTTTGTATTTATAAAATTCATGTATTTGTAATAGTAGTTGGGTTTTGCAGCTTGTCTATTCTTTGCAGCCAACTTCTTCTCCATTCAAAATGCCATTGTCCCGGGGATGCCAAAAGTAGGTAAGAAGTAGATAAATGATCCAGTGGTGAAATATTTATAAACTTAATTTTATGGTTTTCTTATAGAGGTCAACTAACTATTTTAACTGAGATTAATTTTTTCATTCATTAAATGTTTAAAGCTAAAGCGGTTGGCTGCCAATCTATTGCAGCATTTATGCCTGTATGCTGTGGCTAACTGCCAAACAAGACTACGTTGGGAATATTATTGCTTGAAATCTGATTTTTTATTTTCTTCGGTCAGCTTGTATGGTGTAGATACTTAGGGGGTGTTTGGTAAATAGATTTCAACCCCCGCTATGGGTTTCAAATTCAATTATACCTATATAAAATGTTTGATTGGAGTCCATGGGAATAAATTAATAGGAATGATAGGCCTCTTTTATGGGTTTTTTGATTAACCATCTGTTACTAGGGAATCATCTTAGTTGCCCATCTTATTCTTCTTAAATCATCTTAATTACCTTTTTATTCTCATTAGATGCAAAAATAAGAAAATAAAATGCTACTGTTTCAACAAATGAAAAGAAAAAGAAAAGAAAAAAAGAAACAATGAAAAAGAAAAATTATAAATTATAAAATTTATTCCACATTAACAAACACACTGTGGGTTTCCGTCAAAACCCATTATCATTGACCACTCCATGATACCGATAATGATAGTGATAGTAGAATTCGAACCAAACTGCTCCTTAGTCTTTGCCTAATTTTCCTCCTTTAGTGGGCATCTGATTGCTTCTTGTTTTAGTCTTTTTTTATTGTTCTTTTTTGAAATAAATGCTCCTTAAATTAGTGTATTAGAAACAAGTATAGGATTGTGTTTTTTGCATTTCCAAATTGCTTGCAAATTGATGCAATCTGAAAAAATAGAAGTTGTATTGTGACAGTAAAATCTACTCCATTCCTCATGCAATATTTGACATTGGCGGTTTCTTTAAGCTCAAGCAGATCCATTTTCTAATGGAGTATTAGTCTAGTCTTTTTCAGTTTTAAATGCTTGAATAACTGTACAAGTTCCGTCAAGAAATCCAAGAAAGTCATTGATAGTTTTCCAGAATGGTCAACCAACAATTATGGCAAGTCAAAGTTCTAATAATTCTTAATATTTTTGGGCCTCTTAATAATTCTAATAATTACTCCTCCCATTCCTATATAAGTGTCTTGAATAACCGAATCTCTTAAATTGACAAAGTTAATTTCTAAAATTCAGTAAAATTTTATCTGAATTGTCAAAACTACCTTTTATCTTTCTTCATAGTTCCAACTACTTTTATGTTTAATACTACAAACACTGCATTTAATTTCTTATAGTCTCAACTCAAGAAAGTTGAGAGTATAAATAAGGGTAAATTTGAAAAGAACTTTATAAATGTTTTCTTGATATGATAAAAGGACAAATAAAAAACAACATGAGTTTGGGACACTTAATTAGAAATAGAGGGAGTATCAATTGCTTACCTGAAAAGTCAAAATTTGTAATGCTGTAATCTATACAAAGAAAATTAAAATAAGGAAAAATTATCATTATCAGTTTGCAAGTGGCTTTTCGTCCATGTTTCTTTATACTTTTTCACTGGATCTCACCCAATTTGCTTTTATATATTTTTCCTCATTTAATGTCTTTCTAGCATCGCACATTGGTTTAGTTGATAGGGATAACTTATTTTCTCATAAGAGTGAGAGTGTATAATTTATACAAATTTTGTATAAATAATCATTGCATAGAGTGGCATGTCATGCTCTAATGTGAATGGAGAATCACCAAACTTAGGTGTGTTTTTATTTTAGGAGGAGAAAAACGAAATTTGAAGCAAATTGACTCGAAATTTGCATGAGGAACTTGCAGATTCAATTTGACACAAAATTTCTTGTATTTGCATGCACTTAAAAGTGATGTGGAAAGGCGCCGAACTTTGTTTGTGTTTTTGTTTTAGGATGAAATATATTGCAAACGTGTGAAAGATTGAATTCGAGGAAGAATGGACACAAGTGGAAGTGACATGCAAGGTCGAAGTAGAGAAACAAATTGTGAATCAATGCCGGTCATTGCACCAGTTTTATCACTGATTATCATATGAAAAAGTGATAAATTGACATTCAATGAATAACCAGCGCTGATTGTTACACCGGTATAGGCACTGGTTTTTGTCAGAGAATCCATGCGACACTCGTTTTGTAAGCTTTTGGAAGCCTATTCATTTTGGAACATTTTTAAACAATAGTCTAGCCTAGTTTAAACAACTTTTCATAGTCTTTTCTTGAGAGATCAAAATCAAAGGCAAGCAAATTAAGGAGTGATCAAGGAGAAGATTGGGGTGAATAAACTGGGAAGTTTTCTTACTCTTATTCTTATCTTTGTAAATTCTTTGAATTTGTGGATGTTAATTCTTTAATTATGTCGAACTAAATTTACTTTTAGGGTTACGGGTTTTATAAAAGAATTTTAATTTATTTTTTAGTTAAATTCTTGGCTTTTATTATGATTTATTTATCTTGCTTTTCATTATGTGTTTGTGATTGACCACCATAAACATGATTTTTGCATTTGTATTGAATTGAGAAAGAAGATACAACCGTGCACTAGATAAATAAACATACTTACCCTAATCATGAGAATAGGTTAGGATTTGTATGATGCACCTATATCACTCAAGTTCTTTATGAGTTTAATTGAACTCTTATAATCTCGAGAGAGAGAAAGATTTAATTAGGTACACTTTAGATGTATCCAGAGGCGATCTGAAATATAATTGTGTGATGTATTCATAAATTGGTAAGAGAATAATTGTGAAATAAATTCAAAATTCTGTATTAAAATCTGACACTCTAGACTCTCACCTATTGATTTCTCAACACATATTCAATTTGATTCGACTACATAAATTGCATTAAAATTAGCATGTTATTCTATTAAATTTTATTTTTGGTGTTTCATTAGAATAATTAAAGTGGAGAATTTACTCGTTCCTATGGGTTCAAAATCTGGAATACTCCATATGATTTTATTACTATAATTGACCCCGTGCACTTATAGGAAATTGTTGATCAAGATGTGCATTTGAATTTCATTATAAATGTGAGAGCAGTTTGGCACATAACATGTACATATGCAAGCAGCCTATGGTTCTTAAAATATATCTTCACTCGTGGTAGATGATTGAAGTTGAAACCACTAAACTGTTTTCTGCCAAAAGAAAAAAAGGTTTAATTCTTTTTGTTGAATTGCGATTGCTTGGCAAATGATATTGGCGTTCCAAACGATCATATAGTGAGCTTTAGGGTTACCTTTGGTATTCAATTTATTAGAGACTACAGGTTTTGGGTCTTTATGTCATTCTCAACAAAAATGAGCACGTGTGGAGTATTTGGATTTTTTTTTCTTTTTCGAAATGCAAATATCACTTGGCTTTTGCCTGTCTATAAATTTGTTTTTAGTCCTATTAATACCGTGCACACTCTCCACAAAGATCATTTCTTCCTAGCCTAGACGAAACCGCAAAACCTCAGCTCCTAGCCTAAGCTTAATGGCGCCAAAACCATCAAAGGATTCGATTTCCTTTGCCTTCTTTATCATTCTTTGCCTCCAACTTTGCAGCTGTTATGGAAAGGTGTCAGCAAATTATGGTCCTAAAATTAGAGGGATGTTTGTCTTTGGAAGTTCCCTTGTTGATAACGGCAACAACAATTTCCTTCCAAACTCACTAGCTAAGGCCAATTATTTCCCTTATGGAGTAGATTTTCCTCTTGGTTCTTCCGGGAGATTCACCAATGGGAAGAATGTGGTCGACCTTCTTGGTGAATTGCTAAAACTTCCTGCTTTTATTCCGCCTTTTGCAGATCCCACAACTAAGGGGAGAAGGATCCTTTATGGTGTAAATTATGCATCTGGTGCTTCTGGGATATTAGATGATACTGGTGCAATTGCAGTAAGAAAAACCCCAGCCTTTTTCTTCTTTTGATTTCAGCAACCTTTTCTCCTTCTTCGTTGGTTTATATGCATGGATTTTTGGTGTCTGACTTCCTCTGCTGATATTGAATGCGATGGAGTTAGGATTTTGGCATAGGAAAGAGGAGAAATATTGCATTTTTGGAAAGTTTAGTGGGATTGGAGTTCAGGCGTAAAGAGGGCCTTCTTTTTCCCTAGGAAGTCTGTTTTGCATTTCGAAAACTCCATGGTGCATTATCAAATGATGGATTTACAAACTACAGTGGAAGTCCATTAAATAACACAGATACAAATTTCATCCCATGTACCTTCTTATTATTGTTAATAATGGACTATTGTCAGATTTAGTTTTCCCAAAAAAAGGGCTATTGTTGCATGTTACAGTTTTCTTGTACCAGTCGTTTTTTTTTTTTGCAGCCTATATATCTTCTTCTTCTTCTTTTTTTTTTTTAATATCCTTTTCATTCCCAACTATCAGACATAGGATTTGAATAGCCTATATATATTGATTTGTTCTCATTGATAAAAACATTTTGATATTTCCTTTTCCTAATTGCCAATTGTAAAAGTTGAAAAGCCATAACAAGGTCTTGATTTCGAGATCATCAGTCATAAAGGCTTTAGTATTATGATAAAACAGACGGTATAATCTAACTTTATCTTCTTTTATGCAAAACAGAATTGATTAAAACTTGCTATTTAATGTGATGGATTCCAGGGCCAGGTTTTCAGCTTGAATAAGCAGATAGAAAACTTCGAGAATGTGACACTTCCTGAACTGGGAAATGGGGATAAAAGTGGGAAATCACTAACCAACTACTTGTTTGTGGTGGGAACTGGAGGAAACGACTACACATTTAATTACTTCCTAAGCAGAGACAAAGATAGCAGAAATGTCAGTCTTGAAGCATTCACTACAAAGTTGATTACTACTCTGTCTCGTCAGCTTAAGGTACCTTTTAATTGTTTGGCAGCTTATTCAAGTTCCAACCAACATTAATACAGTACAGAAAAAAGAGAAATTCTTTCTGGAAAAGAAAATGCATAATAAATGATTGTATTATTTCCATTTTAGCACTTGGACTAGGCACATAATTAAATATTCGAGCATTAATTACCTTAGAATTTATGCTATGCATGTTTATTTGAATAAAATATTTTGTAACAGAGGACGGGTGAAATCTAAGAAATAGAAAGGGCAAACAGGAGTTTTGAGAAAAGGCTCTCTAATTTCTAGAGTCTTAAAATAAAAGTAGTTGAGAATAATGCATTTTATGATGAGAAGGTAATTATATTTTCTGACTTCTGTAGTGGAGAATATTTTTTGAATAATGTTTATGTCGATAAAGATACAAGTTAGAATCTAGGGATACATCATCATTTTGGTAGTTATTTCATGCTTTTTTCAAGATGGTCCTTCCATTTCGAGAGATCAGACAACAAGTCATTTTGGAAAGAATATAGGCCCTGTGTAAAAATTGGAAATTTTGTCAAAAATGATTCCAAATAAAAGCCTCTTAAGCTCCTTCAATGGGTCATCGAGTTGGCTTACAAAATCGTTACAAAAAGTAAGCATTCATAAGCCTGTTTGAATTACTATTTTTTTAGAGTTTTTCTCAAAAAATATACTGTAATTATTTAATATACATGATATAAAAAGATAATTAAAAAAATATGTTTACGAAAAATGTAAAAATTTTTTGAAGAAAAATGGCAATTCGAACAATAGGTAAATAACAGTAACTTATACATCGAGGTGTCAATTTGGGATGCATATATACTTTTTGAAACGCTATTGACTTGCTTTTAACCTGTAGAATATGTGTTGAGATGTATTCTCTAGTCGAAGTTGTAGGTTTACTCGTACAATTAGTATTACTTTTATCTGTGCTATCTCCGTTGGGATGAAGGAGTTCTTTGTAACTATGTTTATGGAAAATTTTAAAGATTAATCTTGTATAACACTATATGCATTTATATGTGCTAGTGTATGCACCAAAATTTGAGCACGTTTCTCAACCACAATTCCTTTAGGAAAAGTTTTAAATATATTTCTCAACCACAATCCTATCTCATTAATAGTTATTCAGAAAATTACTACAATACAGTTTTTATGTGAACATCCCAAAACTGACCATCCAAACATATTATATCAACAAGAAACGCAAACAAACCGAAGAGAAATATCTTCCTATATGGTCAATTTCCTCAGACGCCTAATTATTTGACACTGCCATTTCTGCTCTGAAATAGCAACGCCACATCTGAGGATGGCTGACAACAAATTTACGCTACGGAAGAAGAGTTGTTGGATGGTAGGTTAGGGGCAAAGCCAGAGGGGACTTCTTGAGCAATTTCATACTAATTCGTTCATGCAGTTGTCCCTCTCTTCCTTATTGCACTGACATTGATCAATAAATGAAACTGATGGGCTTTCTACGTGGGCTTTTGACGTACAGGGTGCACGAAAACGTGGAGCCCTTAGAATTCAATTCTTAGTCCTGTGTACACTGTACAACCCACCATGCTGCCATGGCTAGGGTATCTAATAAATTTTAACAGATGAAGGCGTGCAGATAAGGGAAAAGAAGGGTCGAAGGTGAAGTAATGTACAAGATTTTTTTAACAAAGTATATGTTTCGGATACGAGTTTTCTGTGCTTGCAAGTGCAACTATAGAAAATATTTGACGGCCAAATCAGCTGAGTTTAACTCGACCTGATATGGGTTATTGATTTCAAAATTGGCTGATCAAATTAACCGTCCAGATCAGATTGAGTTGAGCTCTGTTGATTCGAGCTATCACATGCGGGTGTGGTTGTAAGTGTCAAATAATTTTAAATCCTATAAAACACATAAATTTTATTTTTTCAGGTGTCACAGAAAATGTTAAAAACCTTAAAAATCTTATCTTTTGGATAAAATTCAAAATTCAAACCAGATTTAGTTGTCGGAAATAGGGAGCGATTGCACCCTTTCTCATGCCGTCTTAATAGAAAGCTAAGAAGTAAGAGACTCTCGTGGCTGCATTTCCTTTTTTGCCTGTTCCTAAAAGAAAATTTATGGCCTTAAAATCAAATTGTCAAATTGTATGAGTTCTAGAGATCTAGGCATTCGTGGCATGGACTTCTTTCAAATTGACACTCCTATTCGGCAAATTGAAAACCATGGAATAATGAAATTATTCATAAAACTGTCATCGCTTTTCTTTCTTAGTATCAGCAAAATTTAGATAATCAAATTCGAAGTCAATGTGCTGTATATTCTCTTCTTTACATAGACACAAATAAAAGGTCACTTTTTTATTCAACAATTAAGGAAAAAGAAGTAGATATGGTTGGATCATTATGATATTTATATACTGTTTATCCAACTTTGCACCCCTAAAGCAATTGCCCTTTTTATATGAATTTCGAGCTTATTCTGCACTCTACAGTTTTATCACATGCATCCCAAAACGTGCAAAGCAGAAAATTTACTCTAACAATGTGAAGTGAATTTAATCCATTTATATGTCTTTCATCTAATCAGATTTCAGAACAACGATTTGTTAGTATGATTTGATTTAGTGATTGTTCCTTTTTTTAACCAAATCAGAGGCTGTATAATTTGGGAGCTCGAAAGTTTGTACTCGTGTCTGTGAACCCAAACGGCTGCACCCCAATGGCTAGGACCCTGACTCCAATGCACGAAGGTTGCATTCAAAGTGTAAATCAAGCTATTCATCTTTTTAACACCAATCTGAAGACCCTGGTGGATGACATCCCACTAGAATTGCCTGGTTCGAAGCTTGTTTTTGTTAACTCGTACAAAATTGTTAGGGATATCATAAAAGACCCGTCATCAAAAGGTAAGCTTCCTGTCTCTCTTATCACACACTATCTTTTGCCAATGGCAAAGTTGCACTATTCAGGGATAACTTTCTATGTGTCTCTGTACTCTTACACTATACGAAATTAAACTGTGCAACATATGCATGGAAGTTTTTTCAAAGCACATATGCTACATCATAAACCATTGCAAGTCCTTCATTGTTTATGATGGGTGTAATAGGTACGTGTATCTCCATAGCATGCACTTGATAGTTTTATCTATTATCACATGAATCACATAAGCCCCTATAATTTTACTCGAAGTAGAAATTTGACAGAATGTACCTCTATAACATTGTTAATTGAAACTACAGTATTGACCTTACTTAGATGCGTAACAGAATTGAGACTACCTACTTTGCCAAAAATCATAAGGGGCAATAAGTGTGCGTCTGTATGTGTGAAATAATAGAGGGCTTAAGAGGATATTATAATTTGAGTAAATGCATTCTGGAGCCCATTCACAGTAAAAGAGTTAGTAAATGCATTTTTGGAGTCCATTCACAATAAAAGAGTTGTTTTCTATTTGGGGGTGGTTGGTAAATAGGTTTTAATTCTTGTTATGGGTTTTAAATTCAATTATACCCATATGTAATGTTTGTTTGGGATCAACGAAAATAAATTAATGGGAATGATAGGCCTCTTTTATGAGTTTTTTGATTAACCACATGCTATTAGGGAATCATTTTAATTACCCATCTTATTCTCCTTAAATTATATTAATTACCCTTTTATTCAAATTAAATGTAAAAATAAGAAACTAAAATGCTACTATTTCAACAAATGGAAAAAAGAAAACAAAAAAGAAACAATGAAAAAAAAATAAATTGTAAAATCCATTCCACATTAACAAACACACTATAGGTTTTTATCAAAATCCATTATCATTGACCATTATATGATACTGATAGTAATAATGATTATAGAATTCAAACCAAATGACTCCTTAGTTTTCACTTTACATAAAATCATGGAGGCTATTTGCTTGTTTTAAAATGTCAAAGGGTATCATGTTGGTAATACATGAAATCATAGGGGAGTAAATAGTAATTTATCCTAACATTTACGGTATCTTTATAGCTAGAGAAACCTTTTCAATGTCTAATTGATCATGGACCTTGAGTCCTTTTGTTTAATTTGGTAGCCTTTAACTAATTAATTCTTAACTTAGCTTGCTGTTGGCGCAAAATTCTCAAGGGTGCCTCTGTGGTTCTTTTATCCCTTTCTTCCTTTGGACCAATTAGTACAACATGGAGTACTTGTTTGTTGTTCATATATGCATGAAATTAATTTTTTCCAAACATCTACAAAATTGCAAGCATCAAATATGTGGAGACGCTGCAGGTTTTGAAGATGCGAAAAGTGCTTGTTGCAAGGTGCCGTCCATAGAAGAAGGTGGAACGGGAACTTTGTGCAAGAGAGATGGATCGATTTGTTCAAATCGGAGAAGTAACGTTTTCTTTGATGGGCTGCATCCTACTGAAGCTGTAAATATTGTTATCGCAAACAAGGCATATTATTCCAACTCCAGAGCTGAAGTCTACCCCATGAATATTAAGCAACTCTCCCAAATTTAAAGTTATGTATGAATGTTATGTAATATTATCAATTGGTGTGTTGCAGAGACTTGTCTATGGATTTGTTATAATTAGTTAGCTTCTACGCAAAAGTGCTTGTGCCTTTTTTTTATGCAATTTTGTTTCCTGTAAAGTGTTAGTGAAGGTGAGGAAGTGGGGAATGCAAATGAGAACAAGATAAGAAAACAAGAATTTTGATTATTGGATTTTATCCAATTATTGAATTTTCTATCAAATAAACCATCTCCCCTCATTACCACTAAAAAAATTCAAGATTTCTGAAATATGATTCTATTGGCACGGTTATTCATAAAACTAACTCGACATGAATTCTATGATTCTAATGGAAATAAAAAGTTTTCTAACAAAAAAAAAATGGAAATAAAAAGTTTAGAAGCAATTTAAGAGCGTAAAGCATACTAAGCTTTTTTTTTTTTTTTTTTTTGGTGGCAAGAGAAAGGGGTATCAACCCTTATTTTATTAAAAATAAAATAACATGTACTAATCTTCTAAGTTCTAACCATATAACTGTAGAAAACTAAGACATGAAACTTAAAAGATTTTTAAATTACCTCGATCGTGGTTGGACAAAACCAATATTTGTCTTTCTTCTCCTTTTGGACCTTCGGCCACTATTCTTTTACCAGTTATATATGGTATGTGAATCTAGCCCAGAGCTTTAGGTTCTCTTTGATTAAAAGTAGCACTAGTCTCCTCCCCCAGTTTCATAATATGTTTATAGTTACCTATAGGAGGGGGAAAAAAGCCCAGATATCTTTAAGAGGCCGCAATTTAGTCAAAGAGCATCTAACAATAAATATATTTTGGACAAAAATTGGTAAATTTCGTGCATAATTTAATGTATATATACTATTGGCAGCCTTAAAAATTAGTAGCGGATTAAAATTGTCCATCTATCGGGGTGACCCATACCCTTCTGAAAATTGACAATAGCATTTGATTTCATAGACGTTAATGTACTCGTCATATACACTTTGTTAAGCTAATTCTTGCCCACAAAATAGGTTCAAGGTAGAGGGTGGTTTTCCTGGACTAAGGGCTTTGACGTTCTAGGGCTGTTCATGGTCCAGTCCAATCTTTGCACAAGATAAAAATTCAAAATTTGCTATTTGTAGAACACCACATAACTATTATGCAACTTACATGCACAAGCCACATGAATGTTTACTGAATATCACATTTTTTCAATTCCAAGGTTATATAAGCAGTTTTCATGAATTACAATACGCACAGGAGGCGTTCCAATATACTGTTCAGAAACGGATGGTAACAATCGCTCTTGCCCCTCTCGTAGTTTAATTTCCTCCATCTATGTCAAGCTAGCATGAATGTTTGAATAGTGCAATACAGAGAACTTTTGCAGCCAACTCATATATATTACATGATTCGAGTATAAAACTATATATGTACATTTAACTAGGGGTGTGAATCGGAATCGAATTCGATAATTCGGAACTTTGAAATCGGAAGTTTTTGAAAAAATGACCATAAATTTTTCGACCTATTTCGCTTTCGAATTTGGAAGTTCCGATTTCGATTTTGAAATCGGAATGAATTCGAATTCAGAAATTTACCGAATTGACCGAATTTTGTAAGATTGAAATCGGAATTGAATTCGGAATTCGGATTTTTCCGAATTGACCGAATTCATGTTTTCCCTGATGTAGCAAAAAAATTTTTTTTTCTGTCTAACAAAGATTTATTCACCTATTTATTTACGAAGTCTTCTGAAAGTGACATGAGAAGAGCATAAAGTGCATATCCATGGCAGCAAAAATAAGATAAAGAATATACAGTCAGCAAACGTAAGTAAGACATGTTCAATTATGCATACGTATTAAAGTGCCTAACCTAATCAAAATTTGTATCAGAACTGCAATTTTCCTCTGAAGTTATTATAACATTTTCTTGAGCTATATCAGAGAACCTTCCAACAGCAGCATAAATATTTTACAAGGGATGGTAATCACCAGAGTTCTTTGGTTGAACCCTAAATTCATCAGCTGTTGAATTTAAACCAGCATAGCCAAACATGCAATCTAGAATCAAGGCACAGCACAAGTTTGCAGGTGGCTGCATGTTGCTTATTAATATACTTGACTTTTCATAGAACATGCACGTTTTTGGTGATCAATTATGAATCACAGAAATCCAGAGTTAGAAAATGCAATGACTGCTGGTACTAGGAGAAGCTCTTCCATTTCCCATTATGAAACTTTTATCACATTGAATAGCTCCTTAAAGCAGCCTGTTTTTCACATATACAAGAATCATAGTACAAGAACTAGGATTATTCATAGGAACCTGATCTAATAAGCATATAAATCCAGGCTAGCAAATCAATTCATCCATTTATCATGATGGTCCATGACATCACATCCTTTCAAACGTTTCCTCCCTATTTTTGTCCCAGTTCTTTCCAAGAAACCAATATAATAAACGGAAAATTAAGAGTTGAAAAATCCCATTTTTGCTTAGAATACTAAATCTAGGTAAATTAACCAAATCAAAGTTGAGAAAAATCAGAATATTGCTTTTTCGTTATGTACACTAAACCTCAAAATGAAAAAGTACCACTAAACAAAGATTTAAGAATCAGCATGACCCATCTTAACTTTCACTAAAAGTCTCATGTTTCACCAACGAGCTAATAGAAAAATTAGCAGTATATCATAAGATTCGAACCCTTAACAGTAACTATGCTTGCTATGAAGCCAAGGCACCTTCACTGGAACTACATCAGAATAGTACCAAATTAAACAAGAAGGGAAAAAGTTCAAGACTTCACCATAATTCCTTAAAATAAGAAGCAATTTTCAACAAAAATTCCAAAAAACACAATGGACGAACATTCTTTATCCCAATATATTGCCTTCTGAAGCACCAATGAAATAGACAAGCAAATGGAGTTGCAACACAGATTGGTTCGGCACCAACTCAAGTCCAAGCTGTTTTTCACCATTGGAGGACTTAAACATCAACAAGAGAAATTGAAGCCAAGAGATTCGAACTTCAGCAGCCAAGAGAAATTGAAGCTGGTGTGGTGGGCAACAGACTGGAGACGGCGGCGCGGAGAAATTGAAGTTGGTGTGGTGGTGGTGCTGCGGCTGCTGCCCAGAGAGAGCGGGCCGCCCACGATGTTCACAAACACCAAGCGCCATGGAGATCTAGAGGATCCACACTCTGTTCTCCGTCGAATGCTAGAACTACTTCGATTGGCAGAGCCAGACGGTGGGGCTTTTGCACAACTTCAGGATTTGGAGGTTGGGTTGGGGTGAGGGAAACGAACTGGAAGAGAGCAGCGGTGGTGGTCAGGTGACTCCGATAGTCCAACGGAGAGAATCAGGGATCGGGGAAAGATGAACTAGAAGAAAGAAAAGAAGAATTGAAGAAGTAGGGTCTAAAGTAATTAGGGCTTCCGAATAATTTGTCAATAATTCCATATAACACATAATTGCATATAACATGTACAGTATACAATAATCGAATTCGAAAGCGAATTAGGAATTTCTGATTCCGATTTCGAATTCTTCCGATTTCAAAATCTTTAATACCGAATTCGAACCTTATTCGATGAAATCCAATTCAAATTTCCGAAAATAAGTTCCGAATTCCGAATTACCGATTTCGAAATTCCGATTTCAATTCGAAATCGGTCGGTAATTCGGAAAAATTTGAAATTGCACACCCCTACATTTAACATGTACTACGCAGCGAAAATCTAAATGACTTACCTCTAACCATTGTTGTCAAGCATCACCTACATCCTATGTGCCTTCCTTTCTCCATCCATTGTTGTCAAGTAGAGATTAATACCAGGTCTCCTTTGTCTTCTTCCTCTTATTATCTAAAGTGTCAAAATATGTACAAAAAGAAAATACGTAGAGTAGAGATTGAGAATAAGGGAGCTTCTAACCTATGTCTAACCAAAAGCCATAGTTTGATGGAATATCACAGGCTATTTATGGGTTAGGTTAGGGACACTTACTGGCAAATATCAACATCCTTACGGTTTCCTTCCATCAAGGAAATCATACCATAATTCATAACTGAAAATAATATCTTTGACTATTTGATTGATTTGATTGGTGATTTGATTGAGTGAAATATCAATCAACAGAATATACCAATCAATTATCATTAAATGGGAGATATTCAATTAATGACTGACAAAATATCAATAAATTAATCAAGATATCAATCAATATCAATCAATTAATCAATCAATCATGTGGTAATAATTGCCTCTAAAAGAGACTAGTCTTACATTGAGAACAGTGCAACACGACAAATTGTAAATCATAACTACATACAGTTTATAAATAACCTTTAATAGGATTGTAAAAACCACGTAGTATATATGAACAAGTTTGTCACCTTCTACTTTAATTTAATAACACCTATATTAAAACTATGCCATATTTCTCATCTTTTCAGCTGTCTCTTTCTAAGTTGAACTAAAATCTTGTTTGTTGTCTAAGTTCAGATTTGCTGTTCTGTAATGGTGGAGTGTATGCTGGCTTGAGGAGCTACCTTGCTTAGTTCATCATCTTCATAAGGATTCTTTCTGCGACCAGATTTTGAAGTTAGTCTTGGCAGCCACTGTTTATTATATTTGGCAGGAGAGAAATCAAAGAATTTTGACTTGTAAAGCTACAGCAGCTGGATTGATTGTGCAAAGGGGATTGAAGGCAATCCGATGTTATGTAGCAGCATTGAGAGGAGTTCCTAACAATAGAGAAAATTGGGAGCTAAGCATTCAGTGATTTTCCACAGTTAATCTTTCTAAAGCATTAGTTGTTCTTAATTGGTTAATTGATGAGATGAAGTAATTTATATGTCTACAATACTTGGACTGCTTATTCCTTTTTTTGCTCGTGATTAGAGGTGTCAATCACAACCCATTTATATTGACTCACCCAAACTCGCCTATTAATAATTTACCCAAACCCACCCATTAATTTTAAATCCATTTATACCCATTTAATTGATGGGTAGTGGGTTGATTTAACTCATCCATTTAACCCATTTAAAAATAAATATATATTTTATTCAAAATTTTAGTGAGTGTTAATGAGATAAATTTGAATTTCTCGCCAATGTAATAACAATAAAATGCATTTATTGTCAAACACCATGCAAAAATTTTTTAAAAAATAAGTATTATTTCAAATGAGTCATAAATGGGTAATTGGGTGTACCGATACCCATGTATTAAATGGGTATAAAAGGGTACCCATTTATACCTATTTATTTAAATAGGAATAAATGGGTTGATTCAATTATACCGTTATCCAATTATGATTTACCAAAATCTACCCAAATTACCCATTTTGACGCCTATACTCGTGATGCATGCTTTGTGCCTACCTATGAAGTTTTCTTTTTGGAAATTTTTTTGTCATAGACATATTTAAATTACAAAAGAAATTTTGTAAGCTGAACCTCGATGAGTTGATTCAAATACCAAGCAAAATCAGTTTATGCCTATTGCACATATAAAAAACTTGTAATAATACATCATAACAAAATTAGAATTAATTAATATGTCTACAAATTAGAGTTTGGGGATGCAAATAAAATCCAAGTAAGAAGTTTGGGGGAAATTCATATATAAGCTTTTATAGCAATTCATTTTTTAAGTTTTCATAGCAATAGTAGTAATTTTTCGGAAAGCATATGTTTAACTACAGACTAAATTTTCGTCCAAACCTTTTTATGACCTTGCACAATTTATTGAACTCAATCTTTTGTTTACT
The DNA here is from genome assembly GCA_013103745.1 of Gardenia jasminoides. Classification (NCBI taxonomy): domain Eukaryota; kingdom Viridiplantae; phylum Streptophyta; class Magnoliopsida; order Gentianales; family Rubiaceae; genus Gardenia; species Gardenia jasminoides. The sequence goes on along the minus strand of CM023098.1, from coordinate 10,368,397 downwards.
TTGCAGAAAATTGTTCTTGATTGACACTCACGATACAAACTAAATAATGCTCCCATTGCACAGGCTTTTAGATCACCACTAATAGGTACTGACAACAAGGTTTGGAGGTTCTCGGCCGCCTTTTTTTGTTTTTTGTTTTTTTTTTGGGGGGGGGGGGGGATTTGTCTGCTCTGTGTTGACTTCCATAGTAGGCGTTGCTATTCTTTCTTGTTCTTGGTCTGCCTTGTGTTCCAATAGCGGCAATTTTCATTTTGAAAAAGATGCATCATCTCTACAAACTATGGGAAATTTCAGCACTTTTTTGCACACTAAAAAAATGCATAGTGCACCAGTAATCATAGAAATCCACTACTTTTGGTTGACCGGAATTGGAAAATTTTGAAGGAGAATGAAAACTTTCAGCACTGGTGATGCAATGTGGTTGTTCTTGGACAGGGGTGGTATTGCTGTGTTTTAATCACTTCTCTGCGGTTAATTTACTTGTAACATTATTTAGTATACAATCACGTTACATTGTTATGTTTTAAGAAAAGTTAGCATATATGAATTTAATATTTCATATATATTCGGTAAAACAATATAATACAGTTATATGTCACAAATTATAATAATTACAATAACTAGACAGAATCACACACAATATATGCATAATCTTATCTTCCTCTACTCTGTTCTTATTAGTATCTGACATGAATATATCTCATGCATGCATGCATGATGTGACGAGCAGGGTAATTACAATAACTAGACAGAATCACACACAATATATGCACAATCTTATCTTCCTCTACTCTGTTCTTATTAGTATCTGACATGAATATATCTCATGCATGCATGCGTGATGTGACGAGCAGGGTATGCATATAAAGATTAAACTCAAATTCATAGTGAAGTTGTATATTTTTAAATTCCTAAACACTCCACACACGATTTTCTGCGAGTACATAGGTCGAAATTGAATATAAGGTGTTAGGGGTCGAATTCATAGAGAAGAATGGATAAGTACCGGTACTACAAAGTTTCTCTATTATTTAGACAATCGACAAATTGAAAAAAATAAAACTATGTTAAAATATGCAAGAAAATAGTAAATCAAAGTTTCTAGTCATGATATCCCAAACTACTTATGCAAATGCTAATTTTCACATCATTGAGCACCATTATCTCGGTTGGCTATAGCATAATTGATCGACAATTTCCTGTAACCGTATAGGGTCAATCGTAGTAATAATTTACCTAGAGTATTCCAGGGGTTGAACCCACAAGGACGAGTAAATTTTCTACTTTAATTACTTATGAAAAATAACAAAATTCAAATTTAAAAGAATTAATATCCAATTAAAAAATTAAATAAATATATAAATCAAATCAAATCAAAGGTGATTGAGAAAACAATAGAAGTGAGCGTAGGGTTTCAGATTTTAATCCAGATTTTTGAATTAATTCTCCAGTTATTTTCTTAATAAGTTATGAACGTATCACACAAATGTATTTTAGATCATTGCTCGATACATCTAAGTGTGCCTAATTAAATCTTATGTCTCTCTCGAGATCATAAGTGTTTAATTAAATCTATTAAGATCCTAAGTAATATAAGTGCGTCATACAAATCCTAACCTACTATCGTGATTAGGCTAAGTATGTTTATTTATCTAATGCACGACTGTATCTCCTTTCTCAATTCAATACAAATCCAAAGATTATGTCTATGGTGACCAATCACAGATATTTAATTAAAATCAAGATAAATAAATCATAGCAAAAGCTAAGAATTTAACTGAAAAAATTAATCAAAATTCCTTCATAAAAACCTTAACCCTAGAAAAAGAGTTAGTTTAACGTATTGGAAAGATTAAAAACACAAATTCAAAGAGTCAATGCAAAGAAAAGAAAGAGTAAGGGAACTTTTCAGCTAATTGTTCCGAATCCTCCATCGCACGCTCTTTAATTTGCTCTTGCACAATCTTGATCTGCTAAGAACATATGAAAAAGAATGTTTATATATACTAAAACTAATGTTTCTGACCTTGAAAAATAACCTACAGACCTCCTGTTTATAGTTTCTTAAAGTAGTATCCAAAACAGGGTAGGATTAGCCTTATTGGAGCTCAAAAACATCAATTTTACACACTTTTCTGATGAAGACTGGCTCAATGACAGGCCTAAAATCTGGCACCAGTCATTGGGATCAGAGCAACTCTGGAAAAAGACCAAAAGTATAGTCGACACCACAAGATCTGTAGGCGGATGCAGACAAATCTGTCTACGGATCACTTTTGAAGTTAGAAAACACAATGAAAGAGGCCAAATCAGCTTTTGCTCAAAACATGAAAGTTGTAACCTTTGAGTTAGCTTTTGAACGCCATGAGAATCACCACATTTTGGAGGTCTGATTGTTGAGATATGCCTAAAAATGTAGAAGTGATTAGAAGAGTATCAAAGCAGAGATATACTTCAACAATTTGAATTTTTTAACATAAAAATGGAAGAATTGGACTTTGATGTCTCATAAGAATTTTAGTTCATAGTCTTAGCTTTAAAATGCATTAAGAATCATCTCAATCTGATCTCTGTAACTCATGTTATAACCAAACTACTTAAACATGCCATTCCTGCCAAACCCCTTTCTTATCACTTCTTCTTCCACCATTGCTCCTTCATGCCACATTTTTGATCCGTTTTCTCACCAATTGAACCTTTCACCTAATAGAACAATATAAGAGGAAAATTAAGTACTTTTCATTCAAAATAAAGCTTAAATAATGTAGGCAACTAGTGACTTATGCACATGAATATATACAACTTAGACCCTATAAGTAATTTCCTTCTGCATGTGATACCTACTCTCGTAGAGAATCAACTATATCTATAACTAATTTATACCTACTCTCGTTGTTATTAAATTAGTTACAAGTTCATGAAGTTCTATGAAATTACATAGAGCAAAGTTACAAAAGTCACAAAGATGCACCTCTACTCTTGTGAGTATATTTCCTAGATTTAGTGTTTCTATGAACTAGTGTTAAATTCTAATTCTCATTGTAAATTCAAAACCTTGAGATTATCATAATCAATGGCCGATTGATCATGATTAGATGAACAAGTGTGCTAAATAACTCAATCAAAATAATAGCATCAATTAACTAAGAAATCAACACTAAATAACCATAGAAAGTTCAACCAAAACTCAAGACATAAATTTTAAAACAATATCACAAATACAATCCCCAAAACTTGTGTTAATCAAACTTAGATTCCAATACAAATATAAAGAGTGATAAGGATCGGATTGGAAGTTCATCAATCCAAGATCGGCGCCTATTGTGTTAGGGGTCCTTGCTTTGGTTTTCATCTGTTTTGCATTGTTAATTCCAACTCCAAAGATTGGCGCTGGATGTTCCACGGTTGTCTCGCCAGTCTTCATCGGATCTTTAGCGATTTTATTTGTTTTGTTTCCTTTTGCTTTTCTGATTCCTAATAAAATGTAACCTATATAGGGGTAACCCTAAGTGTGTTTTCTCATTCTTATTGACTAATTATCAAACATTTGTTGGTTTTATTCCAATAAATGAGAGATTTCTCTTAACCTTTCAAATCTTTGATTCAGATCCAAGAATTAGTTTGACAAAACTCTTTCTTTTGGTCACACTCCCATATTAATTGGTACTAGAGCAGGCTTCTCCTGGGATAGTGGCTAGTAATGTGAATTGCAACCCAAACCTAAACAATGGAGTCGAGAGTTCTAACATTGTGACTGTTGCACTCACCGATCGCTTGGACACTATGGATGCATGGTTTGGTCGGTTTGAGAGACATTTTGAAAACATGGAAAGGATGTTCAACACCTTCATGGAGCATTAGGGGTTGCAAGATAATCAGGATTGTGGTGAGAATAGTGATAAGGTCTAGAGAGTCACTCAAGGCCATCGCCAAAATCATCACGATATTTATATTCCTCGTGGAAATCAAAACCTCAGGGATAGTTCTTCAGATGAAGATGAGCATGTGGAAAACCCTAACCTTAGGGTTCAATAAAATCACCAAGCAGATGAATTAAAGATGAAGATTGATGTCCTAACTTTTAGTGGAAATATGGGCATCGAAGATTTCCTAGATTGGCTTGCTGAGATAGAGCGCTTATTTGACTACACAGATATTTTGAAGAAGAAACAAGTTAAACTTGTTTCATATAAACTAAAGAGTGGGGCCTCCTCTTGGTGGGAGCAATTGTAAACAATATGTGTAGGCAAGGCAAACAACCTGTTCGGTCCTGGCTAAAGATGAAGCAGTTGCTGAAATCCGATTTCTTGCTTGCAGACTATGAGCAGTACTTCTACTCACAGTTGCAAAATTGTATCCAAGATACTTGTTTGATTTGGAGTATAATTCTGAGTTTCTTCGATTATTCATACTAACATTAGGGAGATAGGGAATCAATTAGTGTCACATTATATGAATGGCTCAAATGATGAGATGTGTTGTAATCCAATTTTTACATTATCTAGGCTCAAAATTTAGCTACAAAGGCTGAGATAAGGATAGCATTAAGGGAAAAGTTTAGGAATAATAATTTGCGTATGACTTTGAAGGTCCGATAGAGCTTCCTAATAAGGGAGAGACATGGCCAGCACTGAAACCATCCCGTGGTGGTTATAGGGCTGACAAGAGACTTATGATTGAAATTAAAGAGGTTCCCAAGCATCAGGCTACCAATATGGTACCTCCCTAGAGAAATAAACAGTCCAATAATCCTTATGCCAAACCTCGTGGTGATGTTTGTTGGACATGCAGACAGCTTGGTCACACATCCAATAATTGCCTTAATGGCTAGAGACAAGTAAATTTGGCTGAGCGTGTTGAGGTTCTGAAGGAACAGTAGAATGAACAGGAATATATTTGTGGTCCAAATGGTGAAGAAGATGATTACGTAGCATGCTTACATGGTGCATAAGATGGAGCATGTTAAAGAAGGGGCAACTGAGCGTGATCAATGGTTCAGAACTAGGTGAATGATTTTTTATTGTATTGTTGATTTAATTATTGAAAGTGGAAATTGTGAGAACATAATTTCTAGTGCCTTGATAAAACTTTGAAGCTGCCCATTGAGAGACATCTTGAACCCTATAGGGTGGAATGGATTAAAGTTGTTGATTCGATAAAAGTGACTAAAAAGTGTACACCGCCTTTGTCTACAGGAAATTTTTATAAGGATTAAATAACCTGCGATATGATGGATATGGACGCATGTCATGTGTTAATTGGGAAGCCTTGGCAATATGACATGGACTCCTGTTGGGCCCAAATGATCGATCGATAAGCAGGGTGAAAAGTAGGAACAACCGCAGGGTACCGATTATGAGGCATAGAAGGATACAAAAGATCGTTCCTAGTAGTAGACACCGAGGGTATCGGTGGCCAAGGAATGAAGAGCCGACTTATTCTTTGGTAGAGGCGTCGATGGTATCGGTGGTTGAGGGAATCGGCACGCAAGAGGGTCAGGGTCGCTCGACGGTTAATAAACATCCCACTACCAGGAACGAGTGGGAGTTCAGCAGATAGAGCGGTTGGCATGACCCTATATTCTAGAAAGTGGTAGGCAGCACTATCCCCACTATTCGCGAAATCAGCAGCAAATGGGGAAGTGGGTGAGAAGCAAGATCCGCACCGATTTCGAGGAAAAACGGTTGCAAAGTGGTGTCTATAAATACCAATGAGCGTGCCAGCAAAAAGGGATTATGATGAACATACCAAACAACAACAAAATCAGAGCCGAGTAGCAAGTAGAAATAGTTTTTAGATAGCTTTTTTCATTTCGCAATCAGCGTGTTCATGTTCTTTATTTCAATTTCTCTTTACTATTCAATCAGCACATGTCTTTACTTGTTTCTTTCAATCAGCTTGTTCATGTTCCTTATTTCATACTATTTCATTTCGCAATCAGCTTGTTCGTATTATTTGTTTCCTTTTAGTATTTAGTCTCAAGTTCTTTTAGTGCATCGGCATCGTTTTTAACATCTTTTCAATACTTATTTCTTTCAACCGCCATCAGCACGGGATTTAAGTCCTTGAGGTCACTCAAGGCGGACGAACAGCAATCGTCTAGAAGTCAGGACAATCGGCGCATCAAGACCAGGACATCACCTAATCGGTGGACTAGAGTTTTCCTAGTTTTTGGCAACAAACAAGGTGGCACGTGCGTAGAGCCGATCCTCAATCGGCAGGTGTTTGTGGACTGCAGAAATCGGCACGAACAACTCCAGTTTGAGTGGGAGAGACAATATATACCGCTTTGTCAAGGATGGTTGAAAGATTACCTTATTGCCTATAAAGCCAAGGTCATACTAAAAGTCTAACAATTTTATTACTAATCAATTATTGACTGTTATGCATGTGACGTATGATTTGGTTACAAAAGTGAAAAATAGTGATGGTACCACAATTGATAAAATGTCCCATATTAAAGATGCGGTGATGAAGTCGTCACTATTGCAGTTGAACCCTGAGAAAGTAGAAGTTCATGTCGTTTAGGAAGGCCACTGCAAGCTCATTTTGACCTTGGTGAATGGCACAATATCTACAATTGAGCATGAGATGGACATGAGTCTAGATGAGTTGCATTTTAATGAACAATTCTAATTCATGATGATATGGCGAGCTTTCAAGTTTTGAGAGAGAATTGTGGGACCATCTTCGCTTGTGTGCTGCAGATCTTTCTTAGAACTCGAGCTCGGGTTCTTCTCAAGCGGGAGAGACTAATATGAATCGGATTGGAAGTTCATTAGTCCAAGACTGGAACCTGTTGTTTTAGGGGTCATTGCAGCAGTTTTCTTCTGTTTTGCATTGCTAATTCCAACTCCAAAAAACCGGTGCTGGATGTTCCACCAGTTGTCTCGTCGATCTTCATCAGATCTTTAGCAATTTTATTTGTTTTGTTTCCTTTTCCTTTTTGATTCCTACTAAATGATGTAGCCTATACATAGGCACCCTAGAACATTTTTTCTCATTCTTGTCAACTTTATTATCAAACTTTTGTTGGTTTTATTCTAATAAATGAGAGATTTCTTTCTACCTTTTGAATCTTTGATTCGGATTCAGGAATTAGCTCAATGAAACTCTTTTCTTTTGTCACGCTTCCATACTGAAGATGTGGAAAGAAGAAAACTCTTGTCATTAGAGCCTCTTGAGTCTCTCCTTCTTCATTTCCCTGGGCCTCCTTCTTAAGCCAACACAAAATTGGAGGAACAAGTACTACTACTTAAACTACACTATACTAATCTAAAACTACGAAAATGTAAGAGTTACATTTTTTTTGATGTATTCTAACACTTCCCAAAAGCTTTCTCAAATGAGAGACATAATCCCCAATTTATAGAGGACTCTTGAAGTCTCTTGTGCCTTTCTTCTTTAGTGTGAACATAGCACCCAAAAAGTGAATAATTGTGGCTCTATGGAATCTTCAAAAGTGAAGTGACAAAAGTGTTGCAAGTTGATGCTTGAGGTCTTCTTGCAGCCCACAATATGTTTTGTCAAGTTTTCAAATGAAAGCAAGAAGAAACGATTTAAAAGAAATCAACTTGTGCAAATTGCTCAAATTTTGGTTGTCAAAACTAGGGGAGAAACCGGCCGAAACAAGCCTCATTTCATCTCCTCTGTTTTACGAAACTTTGCTTTATCACTTCCGAACTTTGTTGCTTTGCTTCGTTCATTTGGCCACCAAATAGCCTTTAAATCTCTTACTCTTTTTTCTACAAAACCAACCAAAATAAGCAAGTAAACAGGCGTAAAAATTCTAATCATTAACCTTCAAATTAAACATCAACCTTTGAGATGATTTTTACTTTAAAACTTACATTTTCATCAATATATGGTTAGAAATTGCATGAAATCATTACCGAATATATAATATATATAGCACTTATCATCATGGAAGCTGATCATCCAAACACTATGGTCTGCGATAGGGCTCCTAGTGGGATATCCTCTGCTTCTCTGTCACTGATATTTGAGACAGAATCTAAAGATCCAGAACCTAATGATGTAAGATCCTTCTGTCAGTTGTTCCCACAATGGTCCTTCGGACCCAACCGACATGGCAAATCCTTAACGAATACCTTTCAGCCTGAGGCACCAACAAAAGAGTTTTTGTGGTGATAGTGGAGCTTCTTTCCAGGGTTTTCTTTTACGAACTAAAAGATGGCTCTTTCCTTGATACTGCATTGACTTTTCTATTACAAACAAAAGTACTGCTCATGCTTTGCACGAGGGTGTAAATAGCCTATGTAGGTACTAACATAATGGATCGTTCTTCCCTTGATCTTTTCCCAAATCTTTCTCAAGGTCTTAGTGGCTCTTTTGGTGGCTTTCTGTAACTTTCACAAAGCTATCCTCCTATGCTGGAGTTGGACTGCAGCCATTGCCATTCTTTCTTGTTGCTTAAATACTGTTTTCCTTGGTGTTTCAGTAGCGGCAACCATCATTGCAAGAAGATGTATCTAAAGGAAATTAAACCAAGCTGCCTTAATATTCAGTTTCCTAGTTCTTTTAGTTTTTTATTTGGTGTCTTGTTTGTTTAGTTCCGTATTAGTTTAGGAAATATCAAATTTGTCCAAGTTAGTTTCGGTTTGTAATTGTGTTTGTTTAGGAAAGTTAGTAGTTTATAAATGCTGCTAGTCTAGCACATTATTATTTGGCGAGTTGAATTGAGTCAAATTATGAGACTAAGAGAAATTGTCTAAATTGTTATTTATGTGTTGTCCTAAGCTAAGGGCTATGACCTAGAAATTAATTTTTGTTGACTTAATAAAATTATTGAGAATTTGTTTGTGAGTCTATTCTCCTCCTCTTCCCATATCTTTTTATATATGTTACAGGTTTTTCTACTGCGTGTGATTTTATGCTAACAAGTAGTATCAGAGCATTGAAATTATGGAACATTGGATGAAAAATGGGTGAATATTTTGAGTTTTATAACAAGAGTGATCAAGTCAAGAAATTGTTTGCGAAATATAAGTTTCGTCTACTACCACGTGTGAAGATGAAATTAAAAGATCCGTTACAAGTTGCTATTCCATATCATTTATACGGTGACTCAATTTTCTATGAAGATGGAAATTTGAGATGGCATTGGAGGTGATCGCAATAGCAAGTTTGGTTTAAAGGAGGCAATGAAGGAAATTAAACCAAACTGCCTTAATATTTAGTTTCCTAATTCTTTTAGTTTCTTATTTGGTGTCTTGTTTATTTAGTTCCATATTAGCTTAGGAAATATCAAATTAGTTTCCAAGTTAGTTTCGATTTATAATTGTATTTGTTTAGAAAATTTAGTAATCTATAAATACTATTAGTCTAGCACATTATTAATTGGAGAGATAAGTTGAGTCAAATTGTGAGACTGAAAGAAAGTGTCGAAATCGTTATTTGTGAGTTGTTGTAAACTAAAGGTTATGACTTAGAAATTGTTTTTGAGTTAATAAAATTATTGAGAATATGTTTGTGAGTTTTTTTGGTTACAACTTAGAAATTGTTTTTTATTGAGTTAATAAAATTATTGAGAATATGTTTGTGAATTTATTCTTCTTCTCTTCCCACATATTTTTAAATGTGTTAAAGGTTTTTCCGCTGCATGTGATTTTTATGCTAACAGTATCACCTCTATAAAAATGACAAATTTTAGCATTGTTTCACAAACAACCATGGACCAATCATCACAGAAATCCCAAACTGAATTGGCCTACTGACTAAATGATAACAAGTAATCCAGAGATTCAATCGATGATTCATGGCAACAACTATATTTAGAAGGTCCATGGGCTGAAATTTGAACAACACATCATCAAGAGGCACCTTCCTATTAAATACCCTCCATATGAAAATACCTTCCATTAACCTTGTATGCAACTAGACAAAAATAAAATTGAAGATGAACATAGAGAAGTTGGAGCTTCAGTGACAAGAGTGGCATCTTTTCTATCACTTTATTTCTTGTATTAGTTCTTATGTCTGGTTATGATTCACCTTTGGTTCTTCGTTTTACTAGTTTTACTGGTTTTACTATTGGCAGTTTGGTTTACTTGGAACAGGAAAAAATTGCAGGCTTTTACAAATTTTGTAAGAGAAAAGGCCTTAGGAAAATTTGCATCATCAAAACCAGTAATATTAGCACAGATTATGCACAAGCACAAGTATATCATGCTTGTACTCTTGGTCCACTTCCATTTTGTCACTTTCTTTCTTTAAATGATGCAAACATGTACGGATTTTTAGTTCTTTAAGACTTGGAAATATTTAGCCTTTCAATTGATCATATATAACGTGCATCCCCGGTTGATGCCCACCCTACAAACCTTAGTCACCTTGCGTTTGGCACTGGAAGGCTCTGAGACAACTGAGTCTAGGAATTTCAATGCCTGGTGGATATGTAGTACTTTGGAAATTTCTTCAGTGATTTCCTAGCCATTTCTTGATTGATTTATCAAAACTACAAGTTATACTTTGACAGTGCAAATATCAAATAAATAAGAACCATCTTCCAAAACAATTTTCAATAATAAGAAAACATAGAAAATTGTTGAAAGATGAAGAAAGGGATACTGGAGCCAACCGCCAGAGAGAGAGGGAAAGAGAGGGAAGCGTAGAATTATTTGTTCGTTTAAGGCACTTCGGATAGTAAATGGTGCCAATTCCTAGTGCCAAACTCACTCAACGCTTAATTGTGCAGGACACACGGCAAAATTGTGGAGGCTCGCACTAAGTTTGGTACTGGAAACTAGAAACTCCAAAAACCGGTGCCGGATGTTCCACCAATTGTCTCGCCGGTCTTCTTAGATCTTTAGCGGTTTTATTTGTTTTGTTTCCTTTTCCTTTCTGATTCTTATTAAATGATGTAGCCTATATATAGGCAACTCTAGAATGTTTGTTCTCATTCTTGTCAACTTTATTATCAAACTTTTGTTGGTTTTATTCCAATAAATGAGAGATTTCTCTCTACCTTTCGAATCTTTGGATTCAGGAATTAGTTCGATGAAACTCTTTTTTTAGGTCACGCTTCCATATTAAAGAGGTGGAAAAAAGAAAACTCTTGTCATTAGAATCTCTTGAGTCTCTCCTTCTTCATCTCTCCTGACCTCCTTCTTAAGCCGACACAAGAATTGGAGGAACAAGTACTACTACCCAAACTATACTATACTAACCTTAAGCTAAGAAAATATAAGAGTTAAATTTTTTTGGGCTGTTCTTACACTCCCCAAAAGCGGCAATTTCCTTAAAATATTGATGATTGTCAAAAAACTCCGCCATTTGATACTATTTTTTTTTCGTTTCCCCATCTATTGGTGCCGCACATTGAATGTTTTTCAAACAATTTTTTTGCAATTGTGCACCAAAAATTTTTTCCACAATTGCAAAAAGGGGCTCTGGCAATTGTTTGATATAAACGTGAATAATTTTAGTAGTAAATATGGTTATGATTTAGGGTTTTGGGCGATAACATTTTAGGGTTTTTTGGGTTTATGGTTTTGAAATAGTAGTGTGGGAAAATAAATCATTGTCAAAAGGGGAAAAAGAAAATTCAATAGTAATAATTTAAATCGAAATGAAAAAAATTATATTGCAATGATAGAAGTGAAAAATCGAATGTGTTTGAATCTCGGTAAAAAAATTTTTAAGTTTTAGTAGGTGAATAGTATTGTGTATTCTGAAAATATAAAAGATGTACTATACATACATGAAGTTTGAGAATTACTATACGGTGAATATTGAGGTTACGGAGGGAATTATGGTTTATTGTTAAAGAAAGTGAACACAAGGCTTTTAGTTTTTAGTTATACTTTGAAAAAAAATTGTGTTAATTATGAAAGTAGCCTAGGTTGGAATATGTGTACATCAATGAGACAATTTAATTAACGATTGGTTGTGAATATTAGGGTTAAGGTGGAAGTTATGGTGTATGGTTAAAGAAACAAACGTGTTGATTTGGCAGGTTTTAGGGTTAAAGGTTTTTAGAGTTTAGGGTTGAGGGTTTTGCTCGTTTTTGGAGTTTTAGAATTGTGAGTTCTAAGGGTATTTAGGGTTTAGGGTTGCATGGCACAGTATGTAAAAATAAATCCGCGGTTGAAGGGAAAAAAATTTCATAGAAATAAATCAAAGTTAAGCGGAGATTAGGGTTTTAGTCGGTTTAGGGTTTAGGGTTTAGCATTTTAGGTTTTAGGGTTTAGTGCATCTAACATCTAGTGTTTAGTGTTTAGGGTTTGGAGATTAGAGTATAGCATTTTAGGGTTTACTTTATCGGGTTAGTTTAGGGGTTAGTGGTTAGGGTTTAGGGTTTACTTATATTAGGGTTTAGGTTTTAGGGTCTTGGGTTTAGGGTTTAGTGTTTTTGGGTTTAGTGTTTTTAGGGTTCAGGGTTTGGAAATTGGGGTTTAGTGTTTTAGGGTTGGGGTTTTAATTGGTTTAGAGTTTAGGGTTTACTTATATTATGGTTTAGGGTCTTAGACTTTAAGGCCTAAACTGTGCCATCCTTTTGATGGTCTAGTAATGGAGGTTTAGGATGTAGCATGTCGATAAAGGGTTTAAATCAAATCGTCTACACTGTCAAATAAAGTTTACAATCATAAATATTAAATTATACATAAGTCCATTAATATTTCAAAAAGTAACCTAGCCATCACCAATTTACTTTTTGTTTGCCTTTATCCATCGGTGTTGTTGAGCAACTGCACTTCCAGTGCTTTCTCCTATGCTAGCCATAGTTCTGAGCCTGTTGCCGAGAAGACCTTCGAAGGCTGAGATCTAGGCAGAGTTCTGCTGGCTCATCATCTGCCTCTTCATCCGTCTGAACAAAAGCTTCTCCGCAGTGCACACATGATGGAGGGCCGGAAGCGCTAGTCATGCTGCCTCCTTGGGTGTGGTCTTAGGAAGGCACTGTAGATGATAAATCTCCACGTGACCTAGAGATGTAGTTTAGAATATCCTCATCTCCGAAATAAGTATTAGCCAACTCGTCAGCAAATGGAAATGAGACCCCATTTGGGAGGGAGTCTGGTATCCACCGAAAGCACTCTGCTCGTGTACTGGAATGTACGGTGAGTCAAATCCAGTACTGGGTTCTGGCTGGTCTCCTGTGCCGTGTGAAGTGTTTTCATTTACATTAGTGGCCATCTGGACTCGTGGGTGGCACGACCCCTTCGACTGAACGAGCTCCGTATGGAAGGTTTCGAAACACGCTGTTTGGGCTCCATGTACGCCACATTATGATACAATGATGAATCTGCCTCTTGCTGATCATATACCCCAAGTCTAACACGCATGCCCCTTTGCAAATAGTTCATGCTTCCAAAAGCCTCATGTTGGATGGATTGAAGAGATGCATGCATATCCTCCTGTGTCAATCCTTGGGCGAGAGAATCACACGACTTCCATGCCATGCGCGTGATAGAATCCATCTGTTAATAATTAGACATGTGAATAAGTTTACCATATTTTATGACATTACACATTCAAGATGTAAATCACACTTTATTTTTAAGTTGTTGAGATTATCATGTACTCGTGCCGTCTAGCATCGCATCGAAAACTGTCCCTGGGGGGTTGCTGGGGTACAGGCGGAGAAATCTAGCGGACTGTATAAACTGAATACCAGCACATATACTGCACCATTGGAAAGTATGGATCTGCCGGAATGGCATAAACCAATGCCGTTGCCCTCCTACTCCATAACTCTATCTAGTCCTTATGCAATTTAGCCCATTTTACACCTTGAAAGCCTGATTGTGTGAGCTCATGCAACATTTCGTACGTCTCTGGGTGCTCTGGAATCTGCTGCTCCATGCCAAACTGTCGAAAAACCCAATTTGGCAGATGCATCTCGACAATATGCCAATATATGAGCAGTACACGTGCTCGCCATAGGTGTGCATCAACGGTGCAATACGGAGGGAGAGATGCCATGACATCCACCGTGTATGGCTCCCAAATAAACTGCGTAGAAAGATATAGTAAGAAACTTTTTTCAGAGTAGTTTTGTAACAAAAAGGGACGAGAGTCGCACGCAATCAACAGTATTATATTATTAGATTATCACCTCGTACTGGCCCAATTTGGTTAATTGGTCTCTGTAATACGACAAACTATTCTGTGGAGCATTCACCCTACTGTGCTTTGTGGCTCACCGTCTAGCACGTGGGTAGTCTCCTGGCCCCATAGCAACAATAATAGATGGCCTAATAGTAGGAAGGCGTTCCCACGCCTACCACTAGTAACAAAACAAAATAAATCGGTAAAAATTATTTTTCTATAAGAGAAAAATTCAATGACATAATTGTTAGTACCTATAGAAGCAAATATGGCCCTGCGGTGCTGAGAGCTCGTCCACACGAAGCACGACACATCGTCTGTACAGATTAGCTAAAACAGCGCTGCCCCAGCTAAACTATTCCATCCCCTCTATGTCTCTCAAGTAATCTAACCAATGTGGATTGACAAGATTACCACACGTGTCTGCAAACAACTGCCCGGTTAGTAAGAGAAGAATGTACATGTGTGCATAACACCTTACACGCTTGTCAGATGCGTTTGCTGGGAGCTGAACATAAGCATAGGGTGTAGAGCTACTATGTTCATCCTCTTATTTTTTGAAGAAACTGTCACTGGGATAGAAACCTAACAACTCCTGACATAGGGCCCGCAACTCATCCATCGTTCGTTCCCGTTCCACAAGAGTTACGGGTAAGCCATCGATTCTTAATCCCCATAGGATCTGCACATCCTGGAGTGTAATGGTAGCCTCTCCCCATGGAAGATGGAATGTGTGTATCTCCTGGTGCCAGCGCTCAATAAGTGCAGTAATTAGAGCTAGGTCATATCTACAACTCCTGGCACGGACAACTCTTCCAAAGCCAGCTATGTCTAAATATCGCAAGATGTGAGCGTCCTGTAAACCAGATATCACATCCCAGAAGTAGCCATCGCACCGCTTGACCTTCAATTGCGCTTCACATCCTAAGAAAACATCCCTAGAGCGATGGCCTGGCTGCAATAGTAGAAGCGACTCATCCTCCGGACCTAGAAGCGGGTGCGGCGTAGGCTGAAAAAATGATGAAAAATCATCCATTTCCTCCCTGAGGAAATTAGACATGTACTCTTAGTATTAACAATAAATGATGACATACTAAAAACTGGAAGAGCAGAAAGTAGCATAGAAGTAAAACGTTTGGAAATTTTGCAACCCAAATAAGTGACATAGCATGACAATGCATAATGATAACCAAATAGTATAGACGAAATACGGATCCATACATGTTAAGGCTAATGGCCTCTATCATATTACAACACACAAAACCACCGATAGATGACTCGAATACGACATATAAAAATCAAAGAAAATAACTAGAATATGGACACGGGGTGACATTGTGACCGGGTTGAAAGCAGTGACTGCACCGGCTAGGAGCGTCAGGGCAATGACGATCCATTACATTACGGATCCGAGCTGTTCGCATCGGTCCAAACCTCTTTTCCCGAAGTCTCTGGGAATTAATTGTAACATTCATCTGTACAGGAGCCCAATACTGCGGGTGCCTTAGTGGCCTGAATTTCCCGCGATATGTTGCATGGTAGGCGGCATGTGTATGTTCAGGCTCGACCAACTGGAATGCATTTGTCCCAAATTTGAGACATGCTGCCATAACATGTGAACACGGGAATCTAAACTCAGACCACTTTCCACACGTGCACGTGCGGTTCGCAAATTTCACTATTTGTCGATTTCCACCTTCGTAATTACCATGTCAGTCCGTGATCACACAGTACAGCCCTTCTTCGCCATCGAACAGCTGAACGTAATGGGTACGGGATTTCATTTCATTTGCTGTATACACTTTCCATATTTCTTTGGGAAGCCTGAACTTGGGAGCAGCCCTAACTTTTCTTTTCCTCTCAAACAATTCCATATTCTGAGTCATAGTATACTGCACATAGGCCTTAATAGGTAGTAACCTTGCCGCCCTAAGCAATTTGTTGAAGCACTCCGCCATATTCGTAGACATGTGCTCCCATCAATAGCCTTCGTCCTTGCACAGCGCCTATTGATGTGTGGCCACAGACCCACCAGTCAACCACCGATATGCCTCCTCATTCATGAGATAAATTTCATTCATCCACCGATCATACTTTCTTGGCTGGAGCGTTTCTCCTGCTAACCAAACGAGATCTTTCAGCCTATGGATCAAAGATAAAAAGTAACATCTCAATTACGAACCTAATAGTAAAAAGAAACAATTTTTCATTGGTGCAGGAGTTACCATACCTCTGGTTTCTAAATTTCTTTGTGAAGTTAGATCGAATGTGGATAAGGCAGAAACGGTGAATAACAACGGGCTCCGCCCACTCGGGCAAGGTCCGCATTGCATTTATAATGCCCTGATGCCTGTCGGAGATAACACAAATGTTTTCAACGGATTTGCAGACGTGTTGGCGTAGTTCCTGCATAAACCATCCCCAACTTTTCGTTGTTTCCTCATCAATGATTGCAAATGCATGTGGTAACATTCTATTACCAGCATCAAAACCAACCGCAACTAGAAGCTTAGCTTTGTATGCACCCTCACAAGAGTTACAGTCATCCAGATCTTACGAGACTTCCGGTAGAATACTCTAAGCTGCCAATCACATCCTGGATGAACTTTTTTAGCTTTGCATATGACATACCATGTGTGTGGGCTGCTTTCCTTGACCCTGTACTCTTGATTGTGTTTAACTGACCACAGTCGGATAGCATTCTGTACATCATCTTTCGTTTCAAAGACTTGTCCGATTTCCAAATCGTTTGTGCGCTCATCCCATAATTTCATCTTTTCATGTGCATGCCGAGCTGTTGGATCAAAATCCATAATAGCGTCCACACCTTCAGGGTTCCGTAAATGTCCACTGCCGAGTATGTGGGCGGAAGTGTGACTACTAGGGCCTTCAGCATTGGTCTGGCGGATCACTACGTCATAAATATCATGTTTGTCTCTGTCAGTGCAGGAGTCCTCGCTATCTGGTTCGGGGTCACCTGACCCATAAGAATCATCCTCAAAATCACCCTCATCTACATCATGTTCATCCTGCAAAATAGGACACTGGTACCCTTCATGGTCCCCCATGGCATGACTCGTGCCAACTATAGTAAGAGATTCTTCTACTGTGCTCTGTTTGATGTGATCGTGAGCACCCCTACCTCCACGCCTTCTGATTCGAGCAGAGGATGGGTCAAATGCACCGACATCATACTCATTGAGTTGTGAACATTGGGCCTCAGATGCACCTGCTCCGAGGGGCACATCGAACAACATCGCTGACCAATTTTCAGTCTCCAGTTGCACCTCATTTAAAGATGCGCAACTCATGGACAACTAAGCCATCTCGCGCAAGATTGCTAAGTCTAGTGCTTTTATAGGCTCACTGTACGAGGTGCTCGTACCATATGCCTGAGCCGTCTGGCGGTAAGACGTCATTCCATATGCATTTTCATAGTGCATATCAAAGGCCGTTGCTCCTATTTCTGCCTCACTGTGGGCGACAGGCGAAATGTGCTCTACTTCAACATAATTCTTGCAAGGCACGTGTAGAGCATCTGCTGTCATATAGTACAGAGCCGCCACATCCCCATCATCTACAATTGGCATGCCGATAAAACCACCGGTTCCTATAGGACTTCTTAGCAATACATTAAGTCTCGAAGCATTTTGATCTACACGCATGACCGTGTAGATTCTATTCAACAACTCCACAAACCCGATAGGTTCTTTTAGTAGCATCACTTTGTTGCACCTCGGAGGGTCGTATGACATTGATCCTCCAGAATGGACTATGGTACCACCCCAGTAGAAATAGACGACTAAGCTGTGGCTGGTCGACATTTGTATAATGTTCCTAACTGTTTCACGTTGGTTAGCCAGATTCAATTATTAACTATAAAAATCCTAATTTTATTATGGTAGTCCTTAACAAAAAACCCTAAACCTTGGGTAATTATTTAAATAAATGTGTAATTAAACACTCAAATATACGTACAATTAAGTAAGTATAATTGCAATAAAAGGCCTCAACCAATTTAACTTATTAAATACACATGCATGTATCAAAATAAATTAACAAGTAATTAAGCAATTATGATGCTACATTTTGCAATAATATATTAATTAATCCGAATCGTTTCACTTTACTTTGCCATAATTAAATATAAATACAAATATCATAATTAAATACTCATTGACATGTACTTCAATTAAATTATACACACACACATAATTTAGCTAAAAACTCATTTACACATTACTTTGCCATAGTTAAATATAAATACAAGTATCACAATTAATTGTTAATTGACATGTACTTCATTTAAGTTATACATACAAACATAATTGAGTTAAAGTAAGCATGTACAGACCTTTAAGGTGCGGCAAATAATATGTGCACGAAGGTGGATGATAGGAGTTTCACGACTACACCAAAGAAGTCCTTCGAAAACCGACTCGGAGTTTGGATGGGTTTCACTCCTGCACACATATTGTAAATAGAAGTATCAAAATTAATTGTTAATTGACATGTACTTCATTTAAGTTATACACACAAACATAATCGAGTTAAAGTAAGTATGTACAGACCTTTAAGGTGCGGCAAGTAATATGTGCACGAAAGCGGATGACAGGAGTTTCACGACTACACCGGCAAGGTAGTCCTTCGAAAACCGACTCGGAATTTGGATTGTTTTCACTCCTGCACACATATTATAAATACAAATATCATAATTAATTGTTAATTGACATGTACTTCATTTAAATTATGAATTAAAGTAAGTATGTACTTACCTTTAAGGGGCGGCAAGTAATATGTGCACGAAGGCGGATGACGGGAGTTTCACGACTACACCGGCAAGGAAGTCCTTCAAAAACTGACTCGAAGTTTGGATGGCTTTCACTCCTGGACACATATTATATTCAGTCACCACACATGTAATTAAGAAATTGCACACATACTGGAAATTCACTTGTGTCAAAATTTCAATTACGAACACTACCACAAATTTAATTATAGTCCCTATAATTTGTTTGTCAGATTTGTTACGTCCAACGTATAATTATTTACTTTTGTTGCACCTTCACATCGGGATTCCCAAAATTATTTATTTCCGCAACCTAGTCATTTAAATATACTGTGCCATCACAAAACACCTAACACATATTCTAAACTCTCTAACAACCATCTCCTAACTATAGTAAGATAATATCTATGTACTATGTTTTTTAAATTTCATCTACATTATAAAATATAATGTGCAATATTTAAATCATTGAAAATATTGATCGGTCAAACCTAACAAAAAATTAAGTAGGTATAATTTCAAATAAATGAGTCATCCATTTTAACTAATTCAATTCAAGTGCATATATCAAACTAATATACATATAATTCAGTAGTCACACACATATTTCAATTAGACATTACTTTATCCGAATCGTTTACAGTTACTGTGCCATAATTGAATATACATATACAAACATATAAATATATACAAATATAAATACATATATATAAATATATACATATACATATAAATATATAAATAAATATATACAAATATAAATATATATTTAAATATATAAATATATACAAATATATACAAATCTAAATATTTATATAAATATATACATATACATATAAATATATAACTATATATATAAATATATAAATATATACAAATATAAATCTATATATAAATATATAAATATATACATACACATAAATATATAAAAATATATATAAATATATGTATAATATGTATGTAAATGTATAAATATATATACATACACATAAATATATAAATATATATATAAATAAATATACATATATATATATATACGTACACATATTATAATTAATAGCTAATTGACATGTAACAACTAATTCAAACATATCTTTTTCAAACACTCAAATTAAATGCTAATTAATGGTCATACAAATATCTAATTAATACTCATACAGCCTATATTTTTAAATACTCATATAAATTTCATAAAGATCATAAACATCATAATCAATATCTAATTAAACACACCGTCATATTTTATTTAAATACTCAAATAAAATATACATGTTCCATTAATTTAAATGTACAACATTTAAACTAAATTAAAAAAGTCAAAGCTAAATTATAAATTATTACTTAACCTTAAATCACCCTCAAATCTAACATGCGGCACCAGAAATGCTGTCAATTTCACCGATGCCGCGCCAAAATAATCGTCCCTACCACCAATGCAAACTTCAGAAAGGACCTTTGATGCTCGCACTCCTGGACTTCAGAGGGAGGTAGCGAAAATGCCTTCTGACTTCGCTCTACTTCGACTTGAAGTTTAGTTTTTAGAAGATTTTTTAGAGGTAGGATGTTTCGGATTCCGCAGCATGCTTGGTTCCTTGCTTTTATAGACACAATTCGACCGATACTAGCCGTTGGATTAAAATCCAACGGCTACAATTTTGAGACGCAACCTAATTGCTGCCGCACATCTCATGTGCGGCAGCAGAAACAAAATATTCACGGGTCTAACATTGGAGACCCTCTGCAGACCACGCGGGTCTGCACACCCATGTGACGACAGGCAGTAGCAGAAACATAGCAGAATGTGGTCTGCATACCCATGTGACGACGGGCAGCAGCAGAAACATTAAAGAGCTAAGATTCTTAGCATGCCAGACGGGCGGCAGACAATGTGTCTGCTGCCCCGTCTGCCAAGGAATCTTAGTAACAAGGCCCTCCAAATTTTGGCATTTTTGCACTTAAGGCCTTCTGTAATTTGCAAGTTAGGACCTCCGCAAAAAGGCCCCACAAACATTTATCTCAGGTGCGGCACTTGTCTAATTTTCTTAAAATTGCAAGAACGGGGCCTCCGGACATTGTTGAAAAAAAAAATTTCTCTCTGGTGCCGCATATTCAATGTGCGGCACCGATAGATGGGGAAATGAAAAAAAATAGCACCAATTAGCGGAGTTTTTTTGGAACCATCAATATTTCGAGGAAATTGCCCCCCAAAAGCTTTCTCAAACGAAAGACATAATCCCAATTTATAGAGGACTCTTCAAGTCTCTTGTGCCTTTCTTCTTTAGTGTGAACATAGCACCCAAAAAGTGAGAAATTGTGGCTCCATGGAATCTTCAAAAGTTGAAATGACAAAAGTGTTGAAAGTTGATGCTTGACGTCTTCTTGCTGTCCACAATATGTCTTGTCAAATTTTCAAATGAAAGAAAGAAGAAACTGTTGGAAAATTAGTTTGTAATATGAAAATTGATTAAAATTCATGGTTTGTGACATGACTTTTCAATTTCAAGTCTAGAAGATTGATATATGAATTTCTCACAAGATTCATTGGTATATTAATGGATATTGAATTCATTGGTACAAGATTGATACATGAATTTGTTAGTATATATGCCCTAAAGACAATCACTTTTAGAGTTCCTTATATGTACTTGAATTATTTATGTATTAATAAATGACATATTTATCACATTGATTGCTTGTATATTAATACTTGTGTGATAAAGTCCCTAGAATAAACTTGATCAATGAGATTATAAGTGTTATGATGATGAGACTCATTCAATTAATTATAAAGTTTATTCTTAAATATCTCTAGTCAAAGTATTAATAAGAAGGGACATTACTAATACTGTTAGACTAGCATATACTATTCCGCTTTTGTTGATAAAGTAGTAGATCTCATCTACTATGGTGTATGAGACACCTAAGCAAATATATGGGTGCTTGATGATATGATCAAGTTCACTAGATTGATCCACTTAGAGATTACTTTTGTGCCAAAAGGTTAATCTCTAAATGACATTTTATGTAAATGATTCTTGGACTTAAGATTATCATAGTATCTTGAATATGGATGTGTATATTTCAATTGTTATATGATTGCTCCTGTAAAAGGGAATGCTCACATCATTAACGTTTGGGTATATATATTTGAAGTATGGAAATGTAGTGAATAATCTATAAGGATTCACCACCTCTTGTGGAAGAGGAGTTATCTCATTGCTGGCCTCTTGTGAAATATGACTCAAGAAATCTTAGTACTAAGTGAATGAGTCTTAAAAGTTGATTTTAAGTACTTGTTCTTTTAGAGTTATATTTTGGTACAAGAAAGATACATTAATCATGTGTGGAATTGGTACATGTTCCATGATTAATGTGAGATAAGTATGGTGAAAGGATATAAATTACATAGTAAATGTTCATTGAAAGGTGAAGTCATCCACTTGACTTTTCTCATTACTTGGGTGGTCATGATGCATTGCTAGATGCCAATCTTGATCTATAAGAATGAGTCAATTGATTGTTTGAATCAATGATAAATTAAAAGGGTTTTTAATTTATCTAACTCTTATTAAGTGAGAATTATGATTTATTCTTATTGCCAAGTAATTGAGAATCTAATGGGTCACACACATTAAGAATTCCTTTGGTCGAATTAAATGTGATTCAAATAAGGATTTGAAATTATTGAATTGGATTATTTATGGTTTAATTTGTGAGACAAATTAAACATTGAGGACAAATGGTGTAATTATGGTTGTTTCTTTCAAGACAAGGAGTTGTACTTGGATTAGGAAATTGGATCCTTAAGGAAGCTAAGTTTTGATTGGATTAGGAAACTGAATCCTTAAAGAAAACTAACTCCGATTTCCATACGGTTTTGGAACAACCTAATGGTCTATAAATACCTCATATTACTCTTGCTTAAAGGCACAAGACAAGACACAATTTTGAGGGTTTTTATCTCTGAAAATTCGTTTGGAAAAATTACCCAAAAATAGAGAGCTTGGCTAGGGTTTTATTTTAGAGTGTTAAGAGGAGGAAAAATTGTTTCTTATTTCTACTTGACATTCGAGCAACTCTAGTTGTGAGATTGAGTGATTATCTCATTCACTTGTGTCAATAAAGGTTAGCTAGCACTAACACAAGCAAGGGTTGAATAGCCTTGGAGGTTTCGGCAAAAGGAATTCGTGTGGATCACCGTTAGAGGCCGTACGCTTGAGCGGCTACGTGGATTCATCACCTACCTCTACGTGCGTTGTTAGTACTCCATTGTTTAAGGTATTCTCTATAAACGCCCTTGTACAAATTGCATGTTTTTATCAATGATTGATGCTCTCTTAGAATTGAAAATTTTAATTTTATCCGCTGCTTTATTTCTTCAATTCCTAATAGAATTTCTCATAATTCATTAGTTCATTTATGGAACTACTCAATTCATGTGCTTGAAGTACTAAATTCATGTGTGGTTATTAAGTAGAGTTCATGTACCTTTGATTTTGTATTACTTATAAATAGAGGTAGCCTGACCTCTCTTGTGGCAACTCTTGGAGACCTCTCTTGTGGTAACTCTTAGAGAACTTTAGAAAACCAACTTCTTGCATCCATTTCTTGTAGAAACTAAGTTTAAACTTACTATAGGCTGGTTTCGTGTTGCCACTGCATCCTAGAAGTTTTGCCATTTTAACCTGGTTAGTAAAATAATGGGGGCAAATAACACCTTACGGAAAGTGATTACATGCTTTGAAACTATCTTGAATTCCCCTTGTTAGTTTACTTGGAACCGGAAATAATTGCAGGCTTTTACAAATTTTGTAAGAAAAAAGGCCTTAGTAAATTTTGCATCATCAAAACCAATAATATTAGCACAGATTATGCACGAGCACAAGGACATCATGCTTGCACTCTTGGTCCACTTCCATTTTGTCACTTTCTTTCTTTAAATGATGCAAGCATGTACGGATTTTGAGTTCTTCAAGACTTGGAAAAAAAATTTGGCATTGGAAGGCTTTGAGACAAATGAGTCTAGGAATTTCAAAGCCTGGTGGATATCTAGTACTTTGGAAATTTCTTCAGTGATTTCCTAGCCATTTCTTGATTGATTTATCAAAACTACAGGTTACCCTTTGACAGTGCAAATATCAAATAAATAAGAACCATCTTCCAAAACAATTCTCAATAATAAGAAAACAAAGAAAATTATTGAAAGATGAAGAAAGGGGTACTGGAGCCCATGGCCAGAGAGAGATAGAAAGAGAGAAGCTCAGCATTATTTGTTCATTTGAGGCGCTTCGGATAGTAAATGGTGCCAATTCCTAGTGCCAAGCTCACTCAGCGCTTAATTAAGCAGGACACACGGCAACATTGTGGAGGCTGGCACTAAGTTTGGTACTGGAAATTAGAAACTTGTCACTTCATGAAAAATGTCGACATGCATTCCACGTAATGCGTGGTGATCAAAACGCAAGGACTGCCCCCTATTAAATTTTGGCTGCTTTTGTATCGACTCCAACCTTTTGACCCCATGTCCTCGAACATAAACGCCAGTCGCCTTGCGGTACCTTAGAAACTTGTGATTGTGAATTTTTTTTCACGGTAATACTATATGCGCTTTGCACATAATTATATTTTTCTAATTGTTTTGATATTTTTGTACTCAAGAATTTTATAAAATGTTGATTATTAACAACATGTTACATTTCTTTCTACTAACCATATCTTATATGTCACCTCTGTATACAAAAATAGTGTGGTGATTTACGATATGGTATTCTTGTCAACATCTATGAAGTAAAATTTGTTAAGTTACAATTTCTAAACTTAGCTGTCAAGAATGATAGTCAAAGGTTTAACTATTTTCTTCTAAAGATCGCATATCTTGTGTGCCAAAATATAAAAATAAAATTTGTTGGGTTACAATTATTAGTTAGAGATGTTATCCTGCACTTCTTCTTAACATATTTATACACTAATAAAGAGCTTGCCACTCTTTTTGCCATTTTTTTTTTTGGTCAATTGTGCTCTTCACATCCAAAATATTCACAACTTATGATTCTACTATGTTGGTTCTTTCTTGATTTAGCTATATGAATGTACTATTATATGGCTAGTAATATTGCATACATGATGATGAAACTGGAGAAAAAGATAACATTGGAACAACGGAACGACTGTTATATGAGGATAACATTCATATGAGTAAGTGTATAGTTTATTGCTACATTAGAATAATAGAGATAGTAACATGGGGTATTTTAAAGTGAAGAAGAGTAAATGATAAGCACATGATAAATTTAGAGAGAATCATAGTCAGCAAATTTTGTATCATAAGCATATGGGGTTATTGTAATATAGTTTACATCATTCCTTCATATACTCAGATTCACCAAAGTTTCTAACTATGATTTTAGCCCAATATTTTTTAATGCATTTTGATATAGCAATTCTTCGTCTAAATGAATTCTTAAAAATTTCTTAGTTTACCAAGAATAATATTGTGGATATTTCTTAGGTGCTAAATTAACTACAAGTTATACCACTAAATTTTATAAACAAAACAGTTTACATAATTAAAAGGTAGTGTGTGTTTCATTCTAACTTTTTTTTTCCCGTCTTCTCTTCCTCCTCCATTGGAGAAGGCATCTATACTTGTAGGATGGAGTTGATTTAATCTCACCAAAGAAATTAAACAAAAGCAATTTAGCCTCCTTTATATTAAGGGCACTCTAATGTTCTTTTTGGTATTGTTTGAGTTCTACTTTTCAATTTTTTATTAATTTATTTGTTCACTTTGTTTCATTTGATTATTGGTTTTCAATTTTAGGGAGTTTATTTTTGAGTCTATTTGCTTACTCTTAATGATAGATTTTAACTTTTATAATGATCAATCAACATGATTGGGATTCATTCATTCATCATTATTAAAAAGCATTACAATTATTCTGGGTATGGTAGTTTAGGTACTACAAAAGTAAGAAACTAATTTGTTTACATTGCTTACACTCTTAGATTCACTGTACTTTTATAGGGAGTATAGATAGACTAGAAACTAATCTTTCTTTTTGTTTTTAACCTTATGAAGATTGGTACCATTCTGGTATTGGCACTCCTTGTATTCCTTAGATGCACTCCAATGGCAGATCAATGGAAAGAGTAATTTTGCCCAAAAAAAAGATATTAGCACTCATGGCTCCAAAAAAAAAAAAAAAAGGCAATAATTTTTAACTTGATTTCTTAGGCTCACGTAGATGAACATTATAAGTAGCAATACAAGAACATATCTCGGTCAAATCGGACAAAATCCGGCCAATCAGGTGCACCATTTTGATCCAAACTTACATTTATTATTTCCAATTGCAGTTGAAGCATTCACGTGGGATGTGTAACAGAGAAGAGACATGTTTTTGTCAAATTAAAATGATTGTGCCACGGCCGGGCTCGATCACAAATGTAGACACTACATTTAATTTTAAAAGATTTGCTCAAGGTAGTTTCTGTTAGATTCTTCTTGATTCTAAGAAGTTGCGAGAGACACACACAAAGATATATTAGGCACTGTCCTCAAACTTTTCAGGAATGATCCAGATGACATGAGAAATACATAACATAGGCAGACTTGATCAGGATACAGAAAGAAAGTTAGTTCAGATTTCACAAGGCTGATCTGACAAAGACGGAGCGATCAATAATATCATGATGAACGTGGTTTGTAATGCTTCGGATCTGCAAGATTAGTCTAATAACTTTTTAAACAGATACTACGATTTTAAAATAATTAATCCACAAGTATCAATAGTTCAATGGATCCAAACTCCAATTCTTTCCTCTCAAAGTGCCGATATGGGACGGCGGAAACCGGGCCTCACATTCTTACTCAAAAAGAAGTTTTCCAGCTCGCCCACAAATCTGTCCATTGCAAAACCCGGCAGAAAAATAGGAACTAATATTCCTTTCTCCCCCTTCTTGTTCTTGAAGGATATGTGATAGCTGGCCACGGTACCCTTTGCTGGCCCCCCATACACTGGCTTTCCCCAACCAAAATCCACCTCACCAAATCCAGCCCGGGTAACATCCGAAGCAAGATAAGTTCTCACCAGAGTGAACTGAGGCCTCCCTTTGATAACCATTAAATCAGCCACAGATTTCATGTAATCTTCAGTCACAGTACGTTTGGCCTTGTTCACCAGCTCCACTGCATATCCCACAGGTTTCTTGCATAGCTCTCCAGCCGTCGTCCGCGCCACTGGATATGCTATGGCATTGCCGTAGTATCCTCGAGGCAAGGGAGGATTGAACTTGGAACGGGCATTAACAATGCAGATCACGCGAACTTCCTCATTAGGTTCGAGTTGGAGAGCGATGGTTCGGCAGCGCCAGAGGCAGGCTGTCAGAATATCAAACGTCGAACACTTGCGACTGAGGTCAAGAGGAATGGATTTTCTCAGAGCTGAGAGCTCTTCCGGGCCAAAGAAGAAAGAGCGATGGACCATGTTGTCCAGGGGAACGATGGTTCCCTTGTTATCAGCTACCTCATCATATTCGTGATGGGTGCATGTCACCCTTGGGGGGTCTCTAGCATTGAGAAGCTCTCTCTGCCATACTGGGAGTATAGATGGGGCGGAAGCTCCCCGTGCAATTTCTCCCACAGCGTGCATGAATTGAGAGATTCCGGCACCATCAGCCACGGTGTGATTCATGCGTAGTGCAAAGATGAAACCGCCACATCTTAAACGAGT
This sequence comes from Gardenia jasminoides, assembly GCA_013103745.1. Classification (NCBI taxonomy): domain Eukaryota; kingdom Viridiplantae; phylum Streptophyta; class Magnoliopsida; order Gentianales; family Rubiaceae; genus Gardenia; species Gardenia jasminoides. The sequence goes on along the minus strand of CM023098.1, from coordinate 10,340,806 downwards.
TACCTGTGTCACGTTGTATGATATACTACCATTTTACATACATACATACATACATACATACATATATATATATATATATATATATATATTCATTGGATATTATAGTTTAACTAGTTAATTTGTTGCCACTAATTATAACAAATTAGTATTCACAATAATTTGGAATATATATTATACCTAGAAGTTTCATCTAAATTGTTAGTAATTGATTGGAATTGTAATGACAAAATAGAATGGAGCCCACTGCCTGAGCAGTTTAGTTGGTGGTGGGCATGGCCATGCCTACTTGTGGGGGGGCATTATTCATCACTGAAGTTCAGAGAATCTATGGGAGACCCCCTTACGAGTTAATGCCCTGTGCGTACACTGGCTATGATATTGACACTAGCTAATCATCCTTTCATTGCCAAAATAGTGATGTAGCCCAGCACACACAGAGACCCCCTGCCCCCCAGGGGGCCGGGCTGGGGGGCCGGGGCAGCCCCTTCCTAATCGAGGAAGGTGCCGGTCTTTTCCAACAGGGGGGGCGGTCTTTTCCAACAGCGGGGCAGCCCCTTCCTAATCGAGGAAGGTGGCGGTCTTTTCCTGTTGGATAAGCACGAGGCAAACTTTAATAGTGAATTAATGATTGGTGTCGAGTAATCATTACTAGATTTTTTGCATTATATAATTCTTTAATTTTTTATATAAGCTTTTGGAATTTTATAGTAATTCTTCAATTTTTTTTATAAAACGTCCTCTTTTAATCTAACACTTCTGTGCATATGATATGTATAGATTAATCTTAATAGAAGGATATTGACTTTTAGTCTGATATAAGATATAATGCTTTGTTGAAATTTTTAAGGGACAATTTCAAAAACTTCCTGAGGTTTCAAATAGTTGCACTGTCATCCTTTGAGATTTTAAAATTTTCACTTACCTCCCCTGAAACAAATTTTCTTGTTTCAATTTAGTCCAATTCAAGAAAATGAACAATGAAAAAATAATTTCAGGTGTAAGAAGATTTAGTTATGTCAAAAGTGCCCCTTAACTATTATACTAGTTAGATTAAATATTTGATCTAACTTATTAATTCACTTATGGGGCCACTAGTACACAGCATCAATAAAAAAATTTCCATCATCCATAACAAAAAAAAAGCTTTTGAAATTAAATAAAGCAAAAATTATTCCATACGTTAAGATTCTTAATCATCATTACTACTATAAAAAAAATAAGCCCAATTGAAATCTCTTTATATTTGATTTCTTTATTTATCAAGCACATAAATTAGAAAAAATGCCTAATATTGGATCCCATTTTAGATGCCAAATTAGATTTTCTTTTTAATATTTCACACTACAGTTAATTTAGTTTGTAAACAACTTAATTGTTTCTCATGTCTAAGTCCTTTAATTTAACAAATGCATTACATTTAATTTCTTTTATTTATCAAGTATATGAAAATTGAAAAAATGTGCCTTGCATTGGTTCTACTTTTGGATGGAAAATTTATCATACGCACTAAATCTAATTTCTTTTATTTGTCAAGTGCATAAAAATTAAAAAAATACACCTAGTATTGGCTCTATTTTTACATAGCAAATTAATTAACTTTTTATAATCCAAATTATGGTTAAATGTAGTTAGCAACCGTTTAACTCTTTTCCTTCTCATATATGTGTAAAATATCCTAAAGCATAAGGGTAATAGAGTCATTTGACCATTGTAATGTAATCATTGGGAGCTAAATGATTGATAGGGGAGGTAAGTAAAATTACTAAAGTCTCAGGGGAGGACAGTGAAACTGCGAGAAACCTCAAGAAAGGTTTTGAAATTATCCAATTTTTTAATCTTCAAAGTTAACTTTAAAAAAAAAAAAAAAGTTGACCAGACCAATGCAATTTGATTAGAGTAATGATTTCAAAATTTTAAGTGAATCCACCGACAAAAGCGACTGTAAATTTCCATGACATTAGTTAGACATAAATATGGGAATCCTATAACGTATTGGTTAGACACAAATATGAAAATTCATAAAATCTAGAAGAAAGTAATCAACTAGTTTGTTTCTGTTTCTTAAGTTGTATGTCGTGTACTATAGGATTTTTCCAAAAATTTTTACATGAAAATCACAATCCAAACGGGCTTTTGGTGGCTGTACCTGTATAAGCAGTACAGGACAGTGAAGGATTCCTCCAGAGTGAGGAACATCATAGATGAGCTCGTCCAAGCACGGGAATGGAGGCTGAAGTGCATCCCCAAACTCCTCCAGCGTCACGTCTGCATTGGCTTCAATGAACAAAGCACCCTCTCCGGTGCACTCAACCATCAGCTTTCTTCCAGGGCCTTCTCTCAGATGCCCTGCTAGCGGGTAGTAGAACACCAGCGCCTTCGCAAGAGCCTCCCTTATCACCTTCACGGGGTCTGATCTCCTCCTGCTTCTCCCATTAATCCCAGGATGGACATCATGGTTACGATAAAATTGGATGGCATGGATTTGAGTGCGAAGACCCTCTTGATCGTCGATGTCAGAGAGAAGCTTGCATTCCCGAGGAGTCGACTTGGCTGGCCAGACCAGCTCAGGCTTTTGTCTAGTCACCCTGAATGTCAAAGACTTTGATGATGCTGATCCTGATTCGGATCCCATTCTACTGTCCACAAACAAACTACTACTACTACGTACTGATTATTTACCACAAATCCAATATTTCTTTAGGAAATGAGAACAAGTAATGAAATGCTTTTGATTAAGTGTACGTGAGTAAAATATATATATATAGAGAGAGAGAGAGAGTCAGGCGCAGAAGAAGGAATAAGTGAATACAACTAGTATTTGCTTCTTTCTTTTTAAATCACCAGTGTCTGCATCTATTTTATAGTATACAACTAATTCTGTTGGACCTGCATTAGGTCCCTTGTAGGAAGAAACTCTCTCAATACTATTTTTCATTTGCATGAGTTTCAAACTCAAAATTTCATGGTTAAAGAATGCAAACACCTTACACTTTCACCAACATCTGTTGGTACAACAAGTATTTCTTGCTCATAAAAATTGATGATAATAGCAGTATCATGTGGTTGAACAAAATACAATAAATAATCCAAATTGTAAACCCCTTTCACTTGCACCAATATCGGTTGGTACAACTAGTATTTCTTACTAATCAAAATGGGATAATTTTAGAATTCTCCCCTGAGGTTTTGACACTGTCACTAAATTCCCCTTTTATATTTTTTTTAACAATTCAGTCCAAGCATTATTAAAATAGTATTTTCATGAGTAAGGTGATATTTCTATTCCACAAATGCCTTTTTGCTTATTGTATAAGTAACGGATTGAAAATCATCAAAAAGTGAAAAACTATTAGTGTAATTCAGAAACTTGAAAGCTACAACAACTAAAGCTATGTTTCAGCAGCAACACCAATGACTAGTTCTGTGCAATGGCCGTTCTTCTCATTCTTCTGCAATAACATACAAACTCTACAATTACCTCTATTTGGAGTATGAGTTTTAATATTTTGAGTAAAAAGAAGTGATTTTGTGTGCTACATTGCAAGTAGCTAGTGAAAAAAATGATGTAGAAATTATGGCCTCTTCAAGTCATGGTGGGGAATTATGAAATTCACCCAAAGTTTTCACCATTAAGAACAGATATTACAGATGCAATTATAAGGCTACAATGAAGATATGCAAGAGCGAAAAGAATCCAAACAAATTATATTTTTGTTGTGCAAAGTGCATGTACTTCAAATAGTATGATGGAGGTAAAGAAGAAGGAGCTAGCAGTAGAAGAAGAGATGAAAATTCAGTGCAAGAGGAAATTAATAGTAGAAGAGGAGATGGCAGTTATTGTTATTAATTACACAACCAAAAAAAATAATTATTCCTGTTAAGCATGGTTGTCTCTCTTAATTAATTCTTGAGATAATTTTTTCCAAACAAATATTAGTAATAAACCCAATGTTTTTGGACAAATTGGTAATTTTAGCCTTGATGATGTAAGCAAAGGGTCCCAAAAATCTGACCGGCGGTTTATGCAATTTTTAAAACCCTAGGAGAGGTCAGTGAAAGTACTAGAAACTTCAGCGGAGGTTTTGAAATTATCCCAATCAAAATTGATGATAATAGCAGGGGTCGAACGAAACGCAATAAATGTCCAAATTGTCGGCTGCTGGCGGACTCCCACATAGGTTCCGTGCATTTACCACTTAATTGGATTTTAGTTTGCGCATGCATTTTACTTATCTTTCATTATCTTTTCTCTGTTCAGGGACATGACAGGTGCGGTTGGCCTCTTGTGCAGTCACATATAGCTGCAATAGGAAATGGATGCACGCCAACTAGATTGAGAGTAGATTATTTGAGATAATTTATTAAAAGAATATTATAATATTTTTTTAAATATAATATATGTAAAATAAAAAGATGATTGAAATTTGTAATCATGATGTAAGTACATTTTTTTAGACAAATTAAAACAATCCAAACAAATTACATCACGCAAAAGACTGGCTGTCTGGAAATTTGGTCTGACAAACTATATCAAGTAAATACCGAACATTTGATGCTGTAGATTCTCTGTCCAAATAAAAAACCTGAAACTCGGAAAAATTTTGCCGGATTTGATTGATTGATTGATTCCCACGAATCACATGATTCACATCTTATGGTATCTGCTCAACTGGGCAATCCTTCTTTCCGTAACTATCCCTCTTTCCTCCTCTTTTTCTCTTCTTTCTAGGACTCACCATCACATAAAAAACAAAAAATCAAACAACATGGGATTCAACCATTTTTGGAGAGCAACGAAGTTTGTTGATCATCAGACAACAAGGAACTGCAAGGCTTCTAAAATTTCATCATCTACCTGGCTAACTTATTTAATTTCGCCTTGTTTATTAGCCATGCTTTTGCTGCATTTTTCACTCCTTTATTTTCCTAGAAGCATTTCAATGCATATATTCTTTTGATTTGCTGTAATCGTGAATAGGGGATACCAAGCTTCATGCATGATTTATGGCTGAAGAAAATCTAGAGCAATAATCTTCTTGCCAAAATGATATTTACTTAAATATTAAAATTACACTTAATCAATTAACTCCATATATTCTCACAGGACCCCTTAAGCACTAATTACTTTTTTTCTCTATAATTATTTTTTCTCTATCTAATTTAATTCCTTCCTAACCTCTTGCTCTCCTTCGTTATTTCTTCGTCGCATTACTTCATTCATTATTTTTATTATTTACTAATTTTTTTCAACTTACTAACCTAGTTTTGGCATTAATCTTTACTTGTATAATAATTCTTTTCCTTCAACATGACATTTTTTTAGTTTAAATGTTTATTAAAAAAGTTTTTTTGCAATACAACATGACTTAACTCAAACAAACAACATATTAAAATCAAACTAATCCAAGAAAAAGAAAATAGCCATAGTTTCACTTGAATATTCCTGGGATATACAAATTAAACTTACTTTTAATTGGTTATTAGAGAATATGAATACTTGATAGAATCCTACATGATAAGTATGGATGTGAAAATAATGGTAAAATTAATTTATGGTAAAATTACTTTTGAAAGATTAATTTTTTGACATACACACATATACGTACAAAAAACATGTTTGCCAGAGAGATTTGAGGGATAGGGTCTGTGAACACTGGGTTATATGCACGAGAAAGGAACAATGTGTCTCTCCTCAAGCAACTTTTACCGGTGCTTTCATAAATAGTTTGGGATAATCGTGCATTTGTTGCAAAGAGTTTTCTTGCTAACAGTGCATTTTTCCCTAATTTCAAATTTGAGAAGTTGAAGCTGAACTCTTTTAATTCTCAGTTCGTTGGAGATAATTTTTGACATTAGAATGAAGTTAGTTGTTGAATAAATGTTGTTGATAAGATATTTGTTAACTAAAAATCATGTTGCTTTGTTAACAAATATTTTAGTTAGGATTTGCTAAGAATAAGATCATGTTATCAAATAGGCCTGTGAGATTTTTTAAGACAATTATTAGTTAGATTTGTATTAGTTTGTTTCATATAAACACTATAAATAGGGTATTGATGAATGAATAATATAAGCTAATATAAGATCATTTTCAGCTTTTTCAGCTTTAATACAAGTCTTTTATAATTCATTTTTTTTGCAACATTTATTAAGGTGTTGTTTCTTAATTTATGTCTTAAAAAAAACCAATAAACTGGTATCAATAGCCTATGCCTTGAGGGCCTATGTTTTTCTTTTCTTTTCTTTTTTAGAGTGTATTCGCTAAGGATCCTTTATCAACTCAAATCCATGATAAGGAAGAACTATTTTTTGCTTCATCTTTTAGTGATGATATTTACCAAATTTGGACCATTAAATTTTGGACTTATTTAGTAATCAATGATCTATGGGTTATAGTGGAGAGAAATTTTGCTTCACCAGTGTTTGAAGAACCAATGGATACACAAATTAGAGATAATAGAGTTGCAGTCAGATAAAGATTCAAGACCAGCATTTACCTATCATATTTTGATCATTTTTACAAGAATAATGGCTTATGATTTGATTGAGAATAAATTATTCTCAATTAAAATGAAGAGAATGAGTTTCACTATGGATTGGTCTGATTTTGACAATTCTAAAGTGAAATATGATGATATCAAGAATTCAAATCCTCAAGAAATTCAAGAGGAGGTCTTTGATAAATAAGAAGGTATCAAATTAATTACTGATATTTCTCAAGACTACAACGTTGCTATTTTTGAGTTCATAGGTTTTGATACTGATGATAAAATTTATGGAGAATCATGCAAAATTTTATACTCTCAGTATAGGTTCAAATATCGCAGAAGGATGTTCCATTTTGAACCTATGAGAAGGTTATTTGGATATATCAAAAAATTCAAAAGAAATGGAGTTCGGTGCAAGAAACCAAAAGAAGTGCGTTTGTTGGAAGGTTGATCCTCAACTTGACTACCAAAAAAAGAAGTTCATTGCAAAACTAAACATCAGTTGCAGAGTTTCTTATAAAAGTCTTGTCCAAAATAAAGTCTAAAAATTTGCAGTAAAAGTGGTACGGAGGAGTGTTGGAATATGCAACTTTTCCTATAAACTTTTTTACATTTTATTATATAATTTTTGGTATTAGAATGAAGTTAAGTTAGTTGTTAAATAAATGTTGTTAACCAAAAATTATGTTGGTTTATTAACAAATGTTTTAGTAAGGTTTTGCTAAGAATAAGATCATGTTATCAAATAGGTCTGTTGAGATTTTTAAGAATAATTGTTAGCTAAATTTGTATTAGTTTATTTCATATAAACACTATAAATAGAGTGTTGATGAATGAATAATATAATATGATATAAGCTCATTTTCAGGTTCAATACAAATCTTTTATAAGTCTTTTTATTAGAACACTTATTAAGGTGTTGTTTCTTAATTTTATACCCTAAAAAACCAATAGGTACGGATGCTCAAACTTTTCAAAATGATCCAGTTTACACTTTACATGAGAAGATTGGTGGACTTGACAAGGGGATAGAAACGAAGTTGGTTCACATGGCTGATCTGACAAAGATGTAGCGATCCGTAGTACCATGATGGACTACTGGGTTGGCCTGAAAATTATGAAATTGAAATTGTGAGTTCAAAAGAATTAACCTACAGTTGTTAATAGTGCAATGAGCCCAAATTTATAAGGGATAATTTCACAAACCTCCCCTAAGGTTTATGACAAATTTAGACAGTACTCTTAGGCTTTGAAAAATTACACATACCTCCCCTTATGGTGTAAAATGACAAAGAGGACCTTCATCCAATATTGAATTTAAACTCTCCATAGAAGGAAGTAATGCAATTCTAAATTAGACTTAATAAACCCATCTAAAAAGTCAAAAAAAAAAAAAAAAAGAGCAAGAGCAATGATGTTCAATCTTATCATAACTACCCATATTACCTCAATCCCATCTTATTCAATGTAGTAGTAATTTGGAAAATTGGGAGTAAAGAAAAAATGTCTAATTTCCTCTATAAATAGATTCTTACTCAAATTAGTATCCTTTTTATTGGAGGAATGGAGGAGGTGCCATGTGGGTATCAAGCATTTTTTTTTTATTTTAAGCGGATAGAAACAAACTTATTAGAGAACTTTTTCGAAGTATGTGAGTAGTGATTTGAATTTAAAATTATTAAGGAGCTTTATTTTTGTAAAGGATAATCATCTCAGGGCATTCTAGGATTATCCATAGAAATATTTTGCTTACACAAGCAAAGTGAGGCCCAACCTATTTCTTGAGGGAGGTTTCTATAATTTTTTAAACCTCAAGGGCATTGTCTGCAATTGTCACAAACCTCAAGGGAGGTTTGTGCAATTATCCCAATTTCTAAACCAATTCTTTCATTACTCAGAGTCCTGATACAGGACGGCGGAAATGGGGTCTCACATTGTTGCTCAAGAAGAAGTTTTCTAGCTCACTCACAAATCTGTCCATTGCTAAACTCGGTAGAAAAATAGGAACTAGTATTCCTTTCTCCCCCTTCTTGTTCTTGAAGGGTGTCTGAAAGCTGGCCACAGTACCCTTGGCCGGCCCCCCGTACACCGGCTTTCCCCAACCAAAGTCCACCTCACTGATCCCAATCCGGGCACCCGACACAAGATAAGTCCTCACCAGAGTGAAATGAGGCCTCCCTTTGATAACCATTAAATCAGCCACAGATTTCATGTATTCTTCAGTCACAGCACGTTTGGCCTTGGTCACTAGCTCGACTGCATATCCTACAGGCTTCTTGCATAGCTCTCCGGCTGTCGTCAGCGCCACTGGATATGCTATAGCATTGCCATAGTATCCTTGGGGCAAGGGAGGATTGAACTTGGAACGGGCATTAACAATACACATCACGCGGACTTCCTCGTCGGGTTCAGGCTGGAGGGCGACGGTTCGGAAGCGCCAAAGGTAGGCTGTCAGTACATCAAACGTTGAACACTTGCGACTGAGGTCAAGAGGGATGGATTTTCTCAAAGCTGAGACCTCTGTTGGGCCAAAGAAGAAAGACCGGTGGACCATGTCATATGAGGGATTAATGGCTCCCCTGGTATCGACCATCTCGTCGTATTCGTGATGGCTGCACGTCACCCTTGGCGGGTCTCTACCATTCAGGAGCTCTCTTTGCCATACCGGCAGTATAGATGGGGCGGAGGCTCCGCGTGCGATTTCACCTACAGCATTCATGAATTGAGCAAGTCCAGCACCATCAGCCATGGTATGATTGAAGCGCAATGCAAAGATGAAACTGCCGCATCTTAAGCGAGTTACCTGTGGTACATTATATTATAATGCCATTACCAATAATGCATGTGATCAGTAGATATTATAGTTTAACTAGTTAATTTGTTAGAACAAAATATGAAAATACCACTACTGGTATGATTTCCAATTACTATTCACAATAATTAAGTTTATATTCTACCTAAAGGTTTCATCTAAATAGTTATTCTGAATCGTTATAACATTTTTCATACAATAATTGTAGAGCCAATTTACATACTGACCCTGTCCCAAAATATTTGTTGCATTTTGGGATTCCAAACTTTTACAAAATAATTGCTTGATGGTGATGTTAGTGGAATTATTTTTAAAATTATTCTCAAAAATTCAAATTTTGTTTTCAAATTTAGTATAAGATATAGATGAAGACGGAGAGAATATTGGGGGGAAAAAGATCAAAATTAATTTTGACTTTGGTAAGATGATAAACTTTTTGAAATATCTCAAAATGAAAAGCATGACAAATATTTTGGGATAGAGAGAGTATTTTCCCAGGACAAATTCCGCTTTGCATCCCCAAACTTGTGTCACCTTTTCACTTTACATTCTAAATTATTAATTTTGAACACTTTGTATCCTAAACTTTCAAGTTTGTCGTATTTAAATCCAATCAATGGCAATTTTAGCAAAATTAACAATATAGGGGATCCAACAAATCACTGATAATATGTCAAAAGCAGTCAAAAGGTGCCAATGTATCATAATAAAAAATAAAACGATAAATTATCATTAATTTACACTATCTTTTATCTTGTTAATTTTATTAACAATATTAGTAATTGAGAGCTTATAAATCAATGATAATATACTAAAAGTGATAAAAAAAAAAGTTAAAGGATCACAATTAAGACAAAATAGTACATTGTCATTAATTTTCACCACTCCTTATCTTATTAATTTTCTAATTATTTTGGGTTAATTGTAGAAAATACCAACAAACTATCACACTAGTTGTTGAATACACCCCAAAATTTATGAATAGGCACTCAGCATCCTGAGTTCATTGAAAATTAACGTAATATGAAACTCCATTGACATCACCAATAAAATGATGACTGTATCCTTTACTAAAGATGAAGAGACAAAAAGGCCCTTGTTGGTGGAAAAATATAATCACGTGTTTATCTGTTAAGCGAAAAGATGAGGAAGAAGTAAATACGACTAATCATTGATTATTAGGGTAGAATCCACTTCATCTCTTTCATATTTCTTGGCCATCAACAAATTGAAACCAAATATTTCAAACAACTTGTTTTGATTGTGGCAAAAACCTAAACCTAATCACTTGAGTCAGAAACTGGATAAATAGTGATTGAAAAATGGAATCATGGATATAAGGCTGATTAAGGAAAAAAAATTGCAGTATATCAGCTAATCTTCAATTTCTTTAATCAAAACTCCTATCCTTTTTTTATTCATGGTTGATTGTTTGTATCTACTATTAGAAATTCAAAGTGCATATTTTCATTGTTGGTTGTTTGTATCTATTTTTTTTCTTGCTATTTGGACATTGTTTATATTGGATAACTTGCTTCTTTTTAAAATATAGTTACAACGCAACAACACATTTTTTATTCAATTGATCATTATTACAAATTTTATGGCAAGAAGTATATATGCTCACTTTTCTTTTCTTTTCTTTCAATATTGCTATTACAAATGTAACAACCGCCACTAAGATTAAAATGAGCAGCTATCTGGACTATATTCCGTGTACATTGAAATGTTGCTTTATTGGAAGTGGGGATTAGAAGATGAGAAAATGAACTAGCACTAAGGAAACAAAAACAAGAGAAAAGAGATGAATTAGGTAATGAAAATTTTATATGCACAAATCTGATATTTAAACATAAAGGGTTATTCTGTCAATAGAGTTTAATGGTCAAATCTGATAACCATGTACAGTGATAATACTGTTTATTTAGTGGATGAAATCTTTTTTTAGGGTACAAAATACCTATTAACAGACTTTGGGGTTTATCCTACAACTAGTGTGATAGTTCGTTGGTGTTTTCTCCAATTAACCCTATTACTTTCTAGTTGACGAAGGGTGTAAAGTGCCTATTATAGTATTTTAGGGTGTAAAGTGCAACTAATATAATAATGAATGGGGCTTTTCTACATTTAACCCTTATTGGAATTATATAATTCTTTAATTTTTATTAAAATTTTTTGGAATTTTATAGTTCTTTAATTTTTGATAAAACATTTTTTTTATCTAACACTTCTGTGCATATGATATGTATAGATTAATCTGAATAGAAAAATGTTGCATTTTAGTTAATAGAAGATATAATGTTTTTTGAATTTTTAATTAATCTTCAAACATTTAAAAGAAATATGATTTAACTTTTTATAAAAATAAATAATTAGTTGACTGACCAATGCGATTTGATTCAACCAATCATCCCCCCGAGTCGGTTGGCTGGCTGGCTTAGTTCGGCTTGAAGACCGCCACCGAAACTATCAAAGATGCAACGAAGCTAATAACCAAACTCCCCATTTACCCACATGCCACAAGCTTGCCTTCCTATGGGTTAAGGCTACATCGGCAACATGTTGATCCCCCGCCCACCTACTTTGACCTTTTTTTTATTTTTTTTGAGCCTTAATTAAAATGATGCTGAAAAAGACCAAAATAAAAAATTTAAGAGAACATTTCAAAAAACTTCTACATGAAAACTCACAATTCAAACGGGCTCTTATATTCTTCATTGTCATTTCCTTTTTTGGGGCTAATTTGCTTTATACTTTACAGTCAAGGTATTAAATTCGACATCTAACAACTTAAAAGAGGTTTAATGCAGGGAGACCCTATCCCCCATATTCCATGGAATTTTTTCTGTCTGAAATGGAATATTCTCATGAGAGGTTTTGATTTTCCCCTCGTTTTTCCAATATGGAGTTTTCTCACATTGCTTTTATAGATGATCTATTTTTAATTTCAGCTGCTACTGAGCACTCTTTTCACTTGGTTAAGGACATTATCGCTGAATATGGAAGTCTATCTGGTTTGAGGCCTAAAGCAATGTGTTCTTAGCAGGAGTGAGTGATGAAGTGGGACAGCAGTTATGTAGCACACCAAAGATGCCAAGAGGTGATCTTACCAGTCAAATACTTAGGACTGCCTCTAATGTCAACTAAACTTAGTTGCAAAGATTGTCAGCCTATTTTTCTCAAGATCCAGAAAAGGGTACAGATCTGGGCAGCAAAAAGCTTCCTTACAGAGGCCGTTTGCAGCTTATCTTATCTGTCCTTTAGTGGTATTTACCTCTACTAGACTAGTGTGTTTATTTTACCAAAAGCAGTGATTAAAAAGATTGACAGCATGTTATCCTCCTTTCTCTGGTCTGGGAAATTTAAGTCACATTATACAGCCAAAAGTGAAGGGGGAAGATGTTTGCAAGCCAAAAAAGAATGGTGGATTAGGAGTGCAGAACATGGCCAATCCGAATAAATGTGTGATCCTGAAGCTCATTTGAAATCTCTGTTAAAAAAAGAGATTCCTTGTGGGTTATATGGATACACACTGTCATGTGGAAAGTGCACAGTCTATGGGAAGTAAAAATCCCTGCTGATTGGTCTTGGTGTTGGAGAAAGTTGCTGCAGCTTCAGCACCTTGCTCAACAGTGGATCAATAGTGTTATTGGTGATGGTAAGAGTACTTTCTTCTGGTTCGATATGGGCCACTATACTTGAAAGTATCCTGATCTTTATACAAGAGTCTAGGATTGTCTATTATTTCAAAAGTAGGTGATCTTGTAAGGGATGGGAGGGAGTTGCAATGTTTCGAAAGGCGAAGACGAGGTGCGCCCCAAAGCGGGTGTATCTAAAAAGTCATGGGGCAAAGGCAGGGCATAAACTTTGTGAGCGAACACCCCAAGAATGCCTCAAATGTGGAGGCACACCCAGGCGCGAACCCCAGCGCACTGAACTCCCAAACAGATCAGAAAACATGAAGTTTTATGGAAGAAAGTGAGGAGCATAAGAAGAATAAATTGTTATACAATTCTGATTACTATTTAGAATTAGTGATACAATGGAAATGATACAGGATGAGGATTGGAAAATAAGAGAAGGCAAGGAAGAAGGCTTTTAACGTTTGGGATGAGCTTGGTACTTGGGGATGGAGGAGGATTTACAGCAGTTGATGGAGGTGGAAAGACGTAGGCCTTACTGTAAAAAGCATTTAGCATTAGCTCCTTGTGTAATTTTGGTTCACTTTTAAAATTTAAGTCACATGTCTTCTTTATTCCTTATTTAGCCCTCAAAATTGAGTTTGTTTCCAATTTTACCATTTTCAGATTGTAGTAATACATATCATAAAGATATCAAAATCTAAGTCTACAAGTAATATAATTATCCTTGTCATATATAGCCATTTTAAGATGCCCACAATATTTAGTGAATTTTCACCATATTTTTCATGTTATTACTGCTACCATATAGCCGTTATTTGTATTTTCAATGACATTCTTCATATTTTTTACAATAGTATCTTAGATTTTTATACCTGTACACACTAAAAAAGTAAAAATTTGTGAAGTATTTTTCGCTCTGCTTGGACGAAGATAAAATGCTTCGCCTGACACTTACACCTTTTAAAACAAATTAGTTTTGACCCAAAGAAAGGAGATTTAATGCAACAGTACAGGAGTTTCAAGAGGCTACTCCTAACACTATATTACAACAGATGCATAGAGAGGATCACGTGAAGCGGACCGCACGTGGTTCATGTGCCTTTGAAGTCAAATATACTGAAAAGAAATTATATCAAGAAGACAGGAAAGTGAAGTGATATTCATTAGCTTGGTTGAAAGGCTTTGTCCTAAGTATGCCTTCATCTTGTGGTTGATGATACAGCAGAAATTGATAATGAAAGATTAGACTTATCAAGTGGTCTGTAGCTGACATACTTCCTAGATGTGTGTTATGCGACAGGATGAATCCATTACACATCTATTTTTTGAATGTCCACTCTCAAGGTGTGTGTGGAATAAAGTTCAGAAATCATGTTTGCTATATAGGGGGTGCCTTCCATGGGAACAAGAACTAGATTGGTGGCACCAACATGGTGTTTCAGACTCATTTGCTACTAAGATCAAAAGATTGGCTTTAGTAGCAACTGTATGGCATGAGAGGAATAGGAGAATTTTCAAACCTGCTGTTACAAACACTGAGCAGCTCCAGACAGAAATTAGTTGAGCAGTCCAAATGGTGATTGTTTCATGGCCAGAGGCTCCACGAACTAAAGAGAATTGGCAGTTGGTGCTTGAATGGGGGTTGTCAATAGATTGTTTGATGTAATAGTTGCAGCAGCTATAGTTAGAAAATTTGCATATAGCATTGAATACTAGAGCATCTTAGATGTACTAGGAGTTTCTTTCTCCATTGTAAAGCCTGAGTTTCAGATCAATTAAATATTATTTGTTTTGCTAAAAAAAAAAAACTTAAAAGAGATATAATAATGAGAAATAAGGTTTTGCTCATAAGGTACAAAAGATTATGGTGTAATTTTTCCTAACATTCTTTTGTTTCTTTTGTAGTACTGACAAAACAATTATATAATTATGGGGAGTTTTGTAGTCCTTTTAGGTGCTATATCAATGAGACTGAATTTATTTTTGGATATAGAATAAGGTCATCAACTCTTAAATTATTTCAAGATTTTAAAATTAGAATCATGCATACCGTACCCAAAAAAACACTACAGCATTCTCCCATAATTAAAAGAAAGTAGGTAGTGTTGCCAGGTATTCAACTATCAATTGACCTCTTCCTTGGACAAACTTAGACGAATCTACAAGAGATCTATCTATCCATGACAAACAGGGAAGGAGTGATGGACCCCTCCAGACTCAAGAACAAATTGCCAAAACAATTGAAAAACAAAACAGAGTTGTAGGGTTGTACCTGTATAAGCATTAAAGGACAGTGAAGGATTCCTCCAGAGTGAGGAACATCATAGAGGAGCTCCTCCAAGCAGGGGAATGGAGGCCGAAGTGCATCTCCAAACTCCTTCAGCGTCACGTCTGCAGCGGCTTCAATGAACAGAACACCCTCTCCCGTGCACTCTACCATCAGCTTTCTTCCAGGGCCTTCTCTCAGACGCCCTGCTAACGGGTAGTAGAACACCAGCGCCTTCGCAAGAGCCTCCTTTATCACCTTCACGGGGTCTAAATCTGATCTCCTCCTGCTCCCACTGTTAATCCCAGGACCATCATGGTTACGGTAAAATTGGATGACAGGGAGTTGAGTGCGAAGACCCTCTTGATCGTCGATGTCAGAGAGGAACTTGATTTCCCGAGGAGTGGACTTGGCTGGACGGACAAGCTCAGGCTTTTGTCTAGTCACCCGGAATGTCAAAGACTTCGATGATGCTGATCCTGATCCCATTCTACTGTCCAGAAACAAACTACTACTGCCTACTGGTTATTTACCACAAATATATTTCCTTAGGCAATGAAAACAATCAATGAAAATGCTTTTGATTAAGTGTATGTGTATGATATAAATGAACAGTCAGGTGCAGAGGAAGAAAAAGGAGAGTGCATCCACTATTCTTGCTAACTGCTAATAAAAATTGATGATAGTTTGAGGAGGATATCTCCTTCCTTTCTTTTCCGCATGGGTTTCCACAGCAGTAGCAGTACCAAGTGATTGAAGGAGATACAATGGCAAAAACTTGTATAAACTTGGTCTACGGGCCCTTAAAAGATTAAAATGGTAAAGCAACTGAGGAAGTTAAAGAGGGAAAGAAATCATGGAGGAGCAGAGTGGCCGTGGTTTCAGTGGAGAAGGAACTCAGGAGCAGGTGCCGGTGGAGGCAGAGACTAGGAAGGGAAGGGTCACAATTTTTGGGGAGGGAAGCTGGTGGAAGGAATGAAAAGGTGTGGATAATATGGCGATGATGATTGGCGATTGGCATAGGACGGGGATGTGAATTGGAATCGAATTCGGTAATTCAGAACTTTGAATTCAGAATTTTTGGAAAAATAACTCTAAGATTTTCGACCTATTTCGCTTTCGATTTCGGAATTTCCGATTTGATTTGAAATCGGAATGAATACAGAATTCAAAAATTTACCAAATTGACCGAAATTCATCTGCCATGGTCAGAAATCGAAATCGGAATGAATTCGGAATTCGAATTTCGAATTCATTCTGATTTCGCCGAATTCATCTGCCAACAAAAAGAAAAAGGATTCATCTGCCAACAAAACGGTGGAATTACATCCACCATGTTTCAGGAATTTATGTTCCATATATCACAAACAAAGAACAATAAAACACAACTAGCGAAACAAACAAATAATGAACTTAAGACAAGAAAACACTCTAAATCATCAGTGATAAAAAAAGCAGACCACGATAAAGGCTTAGCAATCATGTTAAAAGTTAGAAATACTCCAAAATCTAAAACAAGATCAATTACCCCCAGCGGGGTGGGGGAGGAAAATTAAAAAAAGAAAAAGAAAAAAAAGGACCTGCAGCTTCGTTCGTAGCTACTAGGAGAAGTAAGAGCCTGCGATGTTTGATGTCTAGAATTCCAGAAATGCCAGTTAATTCTTCAACTGCTCCAAAGCTCAAAGATGGGTTGGGGAGACTTCGGAGTAGAGCTGGTGGCTGGTGTGGGCAACGGGAGACGGTGGGGAGGCAATCAGCCTTGAAATGAGACCGTGAGAGATGGAGGATTGGAGGCGGGGTTGGGGATTTGAAGGGAAACGAACTGGAAGAGACGGTGAGCAGCAACCAGCAAGAGGTGGCGGTGGAGAGAAATAGAATCGGGGAAAGAAGAAAGAGAAGAAAGAAAAGAAGAAGTAAGGGCTTTCCGATTTCATCCACTTTATTCTTTAATCTTTAAACTCTTTATCACTAAATTTAATTATGAAATTAACATATTGTTTATGTTATAACTTAATAACTTACAACTAATTAACCATAATGTTATATATTTTAAGTTATATAACATAATATGGTAAAATAAATTTATTAAAGGGTTAATCACTTAATCAATTAACATATTATTATCAAATATACATACACTATATAATTATATATAATATATATGTAAATCAATTAACATATTGTTAATGACTTAATGTTATAACTTAATAACTTATAAATAATTAACTATAATGTTATATAAATATATAATATCCATATAATACATATAACATATATTATATAATAATCGAATTAAAAATCGAAATTGGAATCGGAAATTTCAATTTCAAAATTTTTAAAACCGAATTCGAACCAAATTTGATGATATCGAAATTGGATATTTCGAAAAAAAAAGTCCAAATTCCAAATTTCTGATTTCGAAATCGGAATTAAATTAAAAAAATTGAAAATACACGCCCCTAAGACAGGCAGTGATTTCAGGGAAGGAGGTAAGGAGGCAGTGGTGATGATTGTGGTATGCGTGGAGTGTAGGAATGGGATTTGAAATGGTATAATTTCAGAAACCTCCCATGAGGTTTTTGATAATTTCACTCACCTCCTCTAAGTTTTATAAAATTACAAAAACCTTTCATGAGGTTAAGATTTTGTAATAAAGTTAATCCAAATAAAAAAAATATTAAAATAATATTTTGAGGAAAGAGATGAAACTTTATTTCACAAATGCCCTTTATGCTTATGTAAAATTTGTATTGTAAATGAATGAATTAATAAAATAGGGAAGGTGAATGTAAATAGTAAAGAACCAAAAATAAGTATCAACTGACTTTTTCTATAAGTTTAAGATCAATGACTAGTGCACTAAATTAGCAATGAATATTTTTTCAAATCATTGCCATTTTGCATGTAAAGGCAACAAAAAACATTAAGATGGATCTTATTTTCACTTGAAACAACAAAATTTAATGTAGCAAAATAGTGATTTTGTGTTGATTTCATAAGTTAAATGTGAAATATAGGTGCAAAAAAAATGGCCTTCCCAAGATATTGGGCAAAATCATGAAATTCACAAATATCTTTTAACATCAATAACAAATATTGCAAATATAATCGCAAGAAAATTGTTTGATAATACTTTTAGAGAAAAATTCAAACAAATTGCTATTTGCTGTATCGATTTCTAAGAGTGAACAAATATTTGGTATATCAATTAGTACCATTTTGTAATTGCAAATAATTGTTCATCATTAAAGAAATTATTTAAATGTTTTCATCAATAACAAAATATGCCAATGGGATAACCATTATTTGAGGATAAATTTCAAGAAGATAATAGACTTTTGCCTACATGAAATACAAGATTACAAGTGAAATATTTGAGTAGAAATATTATTTATAGGTGTGATTACAAACCTAAGGTTGCCTCACTTGTAATAGTAGTTCTTAGTGGTTGAGTGAACTTTCAATTGTAACTTGTTTTCGTAAAATTAACTCTAAGAGTGAACACAAGTTGGTTAACCTTCAATTTGGAGTGTATCCAATCAACTTGGAAATTTGGTTTGCACTATCTATTTTCCTTATTGCTCAATTGTGACATCTTTATTGTGATTAATTTGACATATTGTTCATTGTTTGTGCTTGGTTTATTGGGTGAATTCTTGCATATTTACTTGTCTTGTTAAATTATCAAATTCACCCCCCTTTGGTTGCATTTGGGCCAACATCAACAACTATTTTCATTAATTAATTACTAAAAATTAATAAGCATCCTAACTACTTAATTAACTATATTAGTTTTCAATGTGGATAGTTTTAGAAACCTCCTCTTAAATATCCTAACAACTGTTTTCCCACCTTAAATTTTATTGTTTAAGTGAAAATGACAAATTAATGTTTCTTGTTGCCTTTATATGCAAAATGGTAAAAATCTAAAAACAATAGCCATTATAATTCAATACTAGTTATTGATCTAATTTTATAGAAAAGATCAGTTACTACTTATTTTTTGGTTCTTTTCTATTTGCACTTATTTTTCCTCACTTTTATTAATATATTTTTCATTCCATTATAATATAACTTTTGTATAAGTATAAAGGGTATTTATGAAATAAAAGTTTCATCTCTCTCCTCAAAGTATTTTTTTAATATTACTTTTTTTATTTGGACTAACTTTATTACAAAATCTTAATCTCAGGGGAGGTTGTATAATTTTGCAAAGCTCAGAAGAGATAAGTGAAATTATCAAAACCTCAAGGGAGGTTTCTGAAATTATCCCATTTGAAATTGAGGGGAGCATTCCAGAGACCCGAATGGAGTGGTCCAAACCCCAAAATCAATAGAAAAACTAATGGGCATGCCGTAGTTGATTCAGAATCAAGAGAACAACTCTAGGTGTATAGATAAAGGTCCCTTAGTAATTTACATGTTAAGTGGGATCCTCTTGTCATGTTAAATTAAATTAAATGGAATATTTATATATTCACCTGGAAATCTTTCGTTGATCCTGGAACAAGTATTAGGCGCCCATATCTAGTTAAATATAAAATTTTGGGATAATCTTGGAAACCTTTAATGAGATTTTGACCTTGCCTCTTCTGAGATATTAAAAATTTCACTTACCTCCCTTTTTTTTTTTTTGAGTAAATACACTTACCTCCTTTGAAACTAATTTTATTGTTTCAATTCAATCAAATTCAAATAAATGAACAATAAAGAAATAATTTCAAGTGTGAGAAAAATTATTTATGCCAAAAGTGCCCTTAACTATTATACTAGTTAGATTAAATATTGTCAAAATATTTAATCTAACTTGTTAATTCACTTATGGAGCCAGTACTACACATCATCAATAAAAAATTCATCATCTATAACCAAAAAAAAAAAAATTTCAAAATTAAGCAAACCAAAAATTTTCCATACATTAAGATTTTTTATCATTACCACAATTATTAGAAAAACTAGCTCAATTGAAATCTCTTTATATTTGATTCCTTTTATTTGTCAAGCACATAAATTAAAAGATGCCTAATATTGGATCCCAATTTAGTTGCCAAATTAGATTTTCTTTTTTATATTTCAAACTATAGTTAATTTAGTTTACAAATAGCTTAATTGTTTCTCATGTCTAAGTCATTTAATTTATCAAGTGTATTACATTTGATTTCTTTTATTTGTCAAGTATATTAAAATTAAAAAAATGTACCTAATATTGGTTCTATTTTTGGATGGTAAATCTATTAAGCGCATTAAATATGATTTCTTTTATTTGTCAAGTGTATAAAAATTTAAAAAAAATACACCTAGTATTGGCTCTATTTTTAGATAGCAAATTAATTAACTTTTTACAATCCAGATTATGGTTAATGTAGTTAGCAACCGCTTAACTCTTTTTGTTTACATATATAACATCCTAAAGCATAAGAGTAATAGAGTGATTTGGCTATTAGTGATGTGATCATTGGGACCTAAATAATTGATAGGGGAGGTAAGTTAAAATTTCTAAAACCTTAAGAGAATGATAGTGAAACTATTAGAAATCTTAAAGGAGGTTTCTGAAATTATCCTAAAATTTTTGGAAAGAGAGTATAGTAATCTGGGAGAATATGACACTATGATGATGTGACATAACTTGCCTCTCCGTGTACGCAAGGATCCGTTGAACGGGACTACACACGTTTTTGCTTATATCGAAACATGCACGCTCTAAATTCAGTCAGCAGAACAATATAAACGTGCAGCAACAGTGCGGATTCTTTCATCGTTTGGACATAATTAATGGCGAGAGATATCAGGAAAAAAAAAAAAGAAAGAAAGAAAGCAAATTATTGGCAAGCGATATAAGGGAAAAGAATAAATGAAGAAAATTAATGACGAAAGATATCAAAAAAAAAAAAAGGATGTGAAAAACGATTGTAAGGTATGGCTGTTGTGCTGTAGAGAACTCTTTTTTTTTTTTTTTAGCAATAAAAAATAAAGTTTTTATTGATCATAGCAATGAAATTTGTACACTTGGGCCATCTCACCCACTATGAATTACAAAAGCAAAAAAAAAAAAAAAAGAATTCATGTATTTCTCTATCTGTACTTTTCTGATCAATTTCTCATTCTATTAGTAGCTCCCAATTTTTGCCTTATTCTTGGAAAGTCTGACCAACCACTAGTCACGTACCCCACAACTTCAATGATTGTTTTCCTTTCGAATATAACAGAAAAAAATTCTTTTTCCCTCTCTTTGGTATAGACTTGGCTTGTATTTCCAAGATTGTCCTTGGTTGGGAGGGGATTTTGAGTAAAACCACATTTTAATTCGTGTGAGAAGGAGATTTGCTAAAAACTTAAAGTTAAGGGACTAATTTATGCCAAGTTTAGATTAATAACTGAATTGGCTCAGGTAAAAGAGTTGGAGCACTAAATTAGTGATGTCCTATCTTCAAATAGGTCGTTTATGCCATTTAAAAAAGAGATAATATCAGAAACCTCTCATGAGATTTCTCATAATATCACGTGGCATCCCTATGATTTTAAAAATATCACTCACCTCGCTTGGTAATTGTAAATTGACTATATTGACATTCACTTGATACATGATTTACATATCAAATAAATGGATGTCAAAAAATGAAAGAAAAAGAATCAAAAGTCACTTTCTTCTTTTTTCGTTTATCCAACATTCTTTTTTATTCTTTTTTTTTGTATGGCTATACAATTTTTTACTTATAAATTGTAATAAATTAAATTTTATTTTTTTCTAATTGTGATAATATGGAATATGAATGTATGATTTTTTCCTTTGTTTTGAGTTGACTTTTATAATGAATTAGTACAATTTGAAGACTTGGTCATGAGTTGTGAAGATGTTAGGCAAAAAAAAAAAAATGGCTCATAATGAATTAGTTTTAAATATATAAATTAAATTGGTACTAGTATATTTCTTTACAAATATCTTTTTTTAAAATTTTTATTTTTATGAATTATAGATTTGTGATATAGTGATATGAGTATAAATTATTTTTTAGGTGGTGATTTTTTTTTTTTTGAACAAACAAAGTGGTTAGGAGTATTTTTATTTAGCAAAATGAGCAAAAGGTTAGTTTGGGGTTTTTATAAATTTTGTTACACAAATAACAAAAGTAAGGGAGGTAAGTGATATTTTTAAAAATTTAGGAGTACCAGGTGATATTAAGAGAAACCTCAGGGGAGGTTTCTGATATTATCCCTTTAAAAAAGGTAGTGCAATATTTCCACGCTTATCAAGGGAGACAAGGGAGTCTTACATCGGCCTTTTGCTGAAATAAGTATCATCAAACTATCACAGCCATCAGGTTTCTATTTCTTTGTACTATCCACAACAAATCTTTTACTGATTTTCATTTCATCCCCAAGTTTTATAGAGAATTTGGTTTCCTGTTGAATACAATGGGAAGTTTATGTTTTTCTCCTCTCTTTGATGCCTAGGCTTGTAATTTCTGAATTCCCCTTGGTTGGCCAATGATAGTTAGCAAAACCACAATTTAATGTCTGTAAGGAGGATATTGGCCAAAAAGATATGAGGGAATAAGTGACAAAACAAAAATAGAGAACAAAATTTGCTCAAGTGAAAAAGTTGGAGGACTAAATTGATAATGTTGCAACTAATTTCAAGTAGATGACAAAATTTAATCACGGCAATCATGCGTAATGTTGCAACTAATTTCAAGTAGATGACAAAATTTAATCACGGCAATCATGCGTTACTGTTGGCCTAAGTTATTGGAGAACTAAATTGGCTTATAATATTATAAGAATTGTTGTTGAATCGTTCTACTTTCCAATTTTTGCGCAGAATTCTGAATTATCATCCCAAAAGTTTCCTTTAAAAAAAAAAAAAAATCTTGTCACCATGCATTCTACACGTGCACCATGCGTGCCAAATCTCTGATGGATTAAAAAAAATGCATGTTGAAGATTAGGCATTAAGCTGCCCTCAAATAAATTTCTCATGATCAAATCATGTTAATCTTTTGTGGTAGAAATGGCATCAAATGCATGATACTCGGAGTAAGAATTAAAATGTATAAGTAAATATCACCTAGTTCTCTTTTGTAAGTTATCCATATAATTTTTTTGGGTTAATTACATTTACCACCCCTAAGGTTTGACCAAACTATGAATCAAACCTTGAGATTTAGCTAAATAACATCTACCTCCCTTGCCAGTAACACCGTCAGGAACCGAAAAACAGAATAAATAAAATGAAAAATTTACCCTCCACTCACAACAATAACTAAAATAAAAAAACAAAAAGTATAAAGGTTTAATAGAGAAAACATAAAGACAATTGAACAAAATAAACCTTCATCCCAACCCTTAACCTTAAAAAATTGATAAATAAAAGAAAAGGTGACTACAAAAATTATAGAAAATAATAAAAAGGAAGTTCATATGCAAAATAAAAATTAATCAGAAGTGTAACATACAAAGAAAAATTAATCTAACTTGAAACTCATTACATAAAAAACAAGTAAACTCATTAGATAAGGGAAAGAATAAAAAAAATTAAGAAGAAAAAAGATTTACTGTTGTCCATGGATGATATTCATCAAAAGTCTCAAAACCTTTATTACTCCTCTTCAAATCTCATGTCTAGAGTAGAATCATTGGGACTAAACATTTGGTTTTAGTAGTAAATTGCAAGATCTAGAGTTGAAAAGGTGTTTCAATTCATTTTTTTTCTTTCTTTTTTCTGCTTTTGATTGAATCTAAAGCTGACAATTTGTGAAGAAATAAATGGACTGTTTTAATGGAAGAAGAAGGTGAAAAAAAGAAAATGGCATGGAGTGATTGTGATAAGTAGCTAGGGTGTGCTCATCTGAATCTATCCTACTTGAACAATGAAGAACTATTGTGCAAACAAGGCTTTTGCAAATCCATTTATTTCAGTCCCCGAGGAAGAGAAGAGTTGAAGGCTTGAAGGGAATGGGCTTGTGGCTAGTCTAGGACATTCACTGACTTTTTTATTTAATATCAAGCAGTCACAGGGGGCTTATTGTTAAGTTTTTGTGAATTTCAAGGGTTCTTTTGCAGTTTGGCCAAGCCTTAGGGTTTAGTTTGTAGTTTGGGCAAACCTCAAGAGAGGTAAATGTAACTAATCCTTTTTTTTTTTTTAATAGCTGATTCTATACCCGTAAGCTAGTAGAAGAAAATAGATGGAAGTGGTCATGCTACAAGTAGTGGGGAAGGTGGAACCATTGGGCTATAAGCCATGGAGATTAAATATGAGGAAAAATCAGGAGTTTGTTGTGAAACAATTAAATATTATGGATGTCTATCACTTCTATCTGATCCTCTAAATAATAACAGGATATCACGTTCTACGAGATGATAAAATTATCTCGACTTTTGAGAAATATGATTTTTGAGGATTATGACTTACGAGAAGATATCATCTCTATCCTGATATGAATTATAATTAATAGATATATTTTGAACTCCTCTACATTCCCTTATAAATAGGGCTCCCCTTATAATATATGATGGAAGTTCATTTGAACGAATGAAAGTTTAGTTTTCTTTTACTTTCTCTTTCCTTGAGTTTTTTAGTTTTCTTAATATTACTAGTCTAGCACCTACTACATAATCAAACACGAACCTATCTAGCACCTACTACATGATCAAACACGAACCTATCACTACATTAGTATTAGTTTTATAACATGTTATCAGCACGAGACTCTGCCAAGATTCTACTGGTGTTAGATCAACCGTGGAAAGAACTATTTATCATGGGCAATGGATGTTGAAATACATATTAAATTCATGGGTCTTGGCAAAATTATTGTTAAAGATAATGATACAACAAGTCAAGATCGAGTCAAAGTCATGATATTCTTCCGTCATCATCTTGATGAGGGACTAAAAATGGAATATCTTATGGTCAAGAATCCATTTAATCTTTGGAATAGTTTGAAAGAAAAGTATGATCACTTGAAGTTGGTCATTCTTCCAAAAGTCAGGTATGAGTGGCTTCATCTACGACTACAAGATTTTAAAACTGTTGGTGGATATAACTCAGCCATGTTCAGAATTACCTTTTAGTTAAAATTATGTGGTGAAAATGTGATTGATAAGGATATATTAGAAAAAGTATTTTCTACTTTTCATATCTCAAATGTGCTCCTACAATAGCAATCTCGAGACAAAGGTTTTAGAAAATATTCAGAACTGATTGCATGTCTTTTATTGGCTGAGCAAAATAATGAATTATTACTAAAAAATCATGAGTCCCGACCAACTGATACTAGTTTATTCCATGAAGTGAATGTGACCCAATTTTTAAATTCTGTATGTTGTCGTGGTCGCTAAAGAGACTGTGGACATGGCTATGGTTGTAGATGTGATTGTGGTAGATATGTGCCATACCATAATGATCATCACCGTGGCAAGAAACAAAATGAGCCCAGAAGAGGGAAAATGAGAAGAAAGGTGAAGAAAAGAAAAATTATGAAGATAAATGCTACAAATGTGACATGCAAGGCTATTGATCCCGTACCTATCGTATGGCAAAGCACCTTGTTGAGCTTTATTAAGTGTCATTGAAAGAGAAAGACAAAGTGTTGAGACAAATTTTATTGACCAAAAGAATATCTATGATGATGATTTTGCTAATGTTGATATAGCATATCTTGACGTGGCCGATTTCTTTGAACACCCTGAATGTGCAAAATGATCCAATGTCAAATATCCAATTTACTTAGTATTTTGTTCTTTTGTTATTATCTTTATGTAATTTCCTTTTGAGTTATGTAATTTGTGCACTTTATTAATATTTGCTTTTATTTGTAATTTTCTTATCATTTCTTCTTGAAGAAGAAATGGATACCAAATATTTGGGATTAAATAATAGTGATAATAAAATTTGTCTTACTGATAGTGTAACTACGCATACTATTCTTAAACATGAAAGATATTTTTTCCATCTGAATATGGGAGAAATGAATGTTAATACCATTAGTGGTAATGCTAAATTGATTAAAGGCTTCAGAAGAGTCACTATCTTTCTCCTTGAAGGAACTAAAATTGTGATCAATAACGCACTGTTATCTACTAAGTCTCGAAGAAATTTGCTGAGTTTTAAAAATATCCGCTAAAATGGATATCATGTTGAGACAATGAATGAGACAAATGATGAATATTTATTAATTACGAATACCATTTTTGGTAAGAAATGTGTATTTAAAAAGCTACCTTTTCTTTCTTCTGGTTTATACTATACGAAAATAAATGCAACTCAAACTAATCACCTAGAAGACTTTTGGTCTTCTAATCCAAGTAATTTTATAATTTGGCATTATCGCATTGGACATTCTAGTTGCATAATAATGAGGCGAATAATTGAGAATTCAAATGGCCATTCATTGAAAGGTCAAAAGATGTTAAATTCAAATGAATTCTCATGTGTTGCTTGCTCTCAAGGAAAATAAATTGTTAGACCATCTCCAACTAAGGTAAGAACTGAATCTCCTACATTTTTAGAATGAATTCAAGGGGATACATGTGGGCCTATAGATTAGGGGTGAGAATCGAAGCGAATTCGGTATTTCGGAAGTATGGAATTGGAAAATTCATCATTTTTGACCTGACGTTTATCGACCTAATTCGATTTCAAATTACTAAATTTCAAATTGAATTCGTTCCGATTTAAAATTGGCAATTCGGATTGTGCCCGAATTGCCAAAGTCAACTCATCATCAGTAGGTAACATTATAACAAATTGACAACACAGCTTAACTTTAGAATTCAAAGTTAGCCAAATCAAGCATCAGTACTCGGCAGCAAATTTGGAATACAAACTAAAACTTATAAATCAAACTGGCAAATTGTCCACACTCCAACTATTTGAGAATTAAGCATCAGAAACTTCAAAGTTCAAAACCAAATTGTCTTAATTGCAGAAAATAAATAAAGGAGTTGTTAAACTCCTAAAGCAAGTGGGCAGTCAACATTCAGCGCTAATCTTCAATCTATTATCCATGTCAAGTTGGCTTGTCAAAGATCAATGATGGTAGATTTAGCTCCATTCTTCACCAATGCTGCAACAACAGCAAGTAAACATATAGTAGATGTTAAAAAATTAAATGATAAAAATGAAAAATGACAATATTATACCAGATTCAAAGGCTTCACGTTCCTCCAATGTTTCTTCCATATTAATTTCAGAAGTTGCTGATCTCAGCCAAGCTTGAGTGCATATAAGGCCCTAAACAATTCTTGGAGTTAAAGAACTTCTAAAAGTGTCAAGAACACGTCCTCTGATATTGAATCCAGATTCGAAAGCAATAGTGGAAATAGGAACAGCCAAGACATCTCAAACCATTTGTGAAAGGACTAGAAATCTGATACTATTAGCCTTCCACCATCCCAAGATATCAAACTTATCATCATCATCTTCACACTCTTTATTAAGGTATTTATCCAACTCAGATTTATTGTCCCTACCCCCAAGTTTTTCTTAAACTCCATTTTGTACCTATCATTAATTTTTTTTGACACATTTGAAGAAATTGAATGCTGACTACTATTTCCAGATTCACCGGACAATGAAGAAGACAAGGAATAAGAGGTACTAAATGTCGAAGGGGAGATCATCCTCTTATATTCATTAAACAATTCAAACATAGCATCCTTTGCCATTTCAACCATAGCCTTACCATCACTATTCCCATACATTTTCATAAGAACAAATTCAAAATACTCATACTTGGTCCTAGGATCAAGCATAGCAGCAATAAAAATTAACGTGTTCATCTTTTCAATTATCCCCCAATATTTATCATACTTATCCTTCATAGCCTTTGCCATTGCACTAATTCAGAATTTTTACTTGTAATCATCTCATTTAAGATCCCATTTATGTGATTGATATCATTAAAAAAGCCATTTGAAGTCACATATTTAGTTCTAGAAACTTTTAGAGTTAGATCATAAAAAAATTTTCCAGAAATAAGACCATAAATCTAGCCTTTTCCTAGTCTAATTTTGTTGGCAATGACTGTAGGTCCTGAACCATAAGGGGATCTTTCTCCTCAAATCTTACAAAGGCTCTTTCAAATGTTTGGGTAGTGTCTAACATAATGTATGTTAAGTTCCACCTAGTACAAACATATAGGCCCAACAGTTTTTTACATTCAATCTTTTCAATTTCGGCACATTCTTTAACTTTCCCAACTTAGAAGGTGATTGCCTAATATATCTCACCGTTGATCGAATACATTCAATTGATTCTCCAATTCATTTCAAACCATCATTGACAACAAAATTCACAATATGTGCAACATATCTTACGTGCATCCAATTTCCCCCAAGCACAGCCTTATCCCAAATTTGAATATTTTGCTTCAAGTATGGCAGCAACATCATTAGAGGAAGCATTGTTAATAGTTACAGTAAAAGCATCATCAATGCCCCATTAAAGCAAGCATTTCTGAATAGCGTTTCCCACCTCAGTTCCTTTATGACTAGAAATTGGGTAGAAATTTATTTTTTTTTCAGTCTCCAATCATTATCAGCAAAATGTGCAGTTAAACACTTATAATTAATCCTTTGTATAGAGATTCAAGAATCAGTTGTGAGACATACTCTATTGCATGCATCTTTAATAACATTTCTTGACCTTGATTTCTCATCTAAATAGAGTTGATAACAATCTCTAAAAATAGTCCACCTAGAGGAAATCTAAATTGAGGACAAGTAGTACACATAACATGTCGAAATCCTTTCCTTTCAATGAATTTAAACGGCAACTCATCAGCTATCAACATGCAAGCAATATTCTTCCTAATAGCATCTTGATCAAATTTCCAACCAATTAGAGCAGTCCTGGACTCATCCCCATCATCACTAATCCCTAAGCATAATGTAGTTTGACCACTACCCTTATTATTAGGATTCTGCTTACAATGCTTTAAGTGATTAAGCAAAGGAGCCATACCATTAGACCTAGAGTCAACAGCAATAAGTACATTACAGTATTTGCACCTACCGTGTTTGATGTTTTTCTTCTATTCTACAACAAAATGATCCCACACCAAAGACCTTGGCTTGTACTGTCCTCTCTTCTCTGTACCCTCTCTACCTTTACCAGCACAAGTATCATGAGTTGGAGTTGGACTACGGGAAGGATTAAGAGATGAACTTTCATGCTCCAATCCTCCAAACCATTGTGGCTCTCAACTGACATTATTCAGCTATCTATCAAGTGTCAAAAAGTGACAACGATATTATGTTCCAGATTAATATTATGTTCCATATTTAATTCATCTGAAACTTGTCTACATTTCCATTATGTTCCATCAGCACTTTAAGAATCAAAAAAGCAATGAAGAAAGCTCCTTTTTTTCTGACTTCTAAGTTATGATCCCCGTTTGCATAAGAATGCATGCCAGAAAATAATCATTCAACTTAAATGATTAAACAAACTAACAAACCATCAATATTTAGCCCAAACAACAGTAGTAGTCTCCCAAATCGCACTAGTTTGATCTTAATTAGATGAATTAAGGGTTACTTGGACAGATTGCTTGATTCTTTAAGAGTTGTCGCTTGCTTTTCATTACTCCTTACCTTTTTTATTCTATATATATATATATATATATATATCCCTTATATGAATATATAACATATAATATACTATACATATTATACAAATTACATTTATTTTATATTGTATTTTTGAATTCAATTGGAATATTCTGAAATAAAATTGGCATAACCAAATCCGTATCTAATTCAAAACATTTGAATTTGGTTGCTTCCGTTTTTGTCCGTATTTCTATATTTCCATTTTTGTATTTCCGATTCCACATCAAAATCAGTCGAAAATTTGAAAATTCAAAAATTTGCTCGTTCCTACTGTAGATCCACTATATGGACAGTTTAGATATTTTATGGTGCTAATTGATATATCAACAAGATGGTCACATGTATGTTTATTATCTACTTGCAACCTGACATTTGCGAGATTGCTCGCATAGCTAATAAAATTACGAGCACAATTCCCTAATTATCCAATTAAGAAAATTTGTTTAGATAATATTGGTAAATATTTATCACATGCATTTGATGATTATTGCATGTCCATTGGAATAATTATTGGACATCCTGTGATTTATGTTTATACACAGAATGGTCTAGTTGAATCATTCATTAAGTGATTGTAATTAATTTCTAGACCATTATTAATGAGGTCTAAGCTCCATTATCTGTTTAGGGATATGCTATCTTACATATAGCAACACTTGTGAGAATCAGGCTGACAAGCTATCATACTTATTCTCCCTACAATTAACTTTTGGCCATGAGTGCAATATCTCTCATTTGAGAAATTTTGGGTGTACGGTTTATGTTCCCATTGTACCACCACAACGCACTAAAATGGGCCCCCAAAAAAGATTGAAAATTTATGTCGAGTATGAATCATTTTCTATAATTAAATATCTTGAACCATTAACAGGTGATCTATTTACTGCAAGGTTTGTAAATTGTTGTTTTGATGAATCATATTTTCTGAAATTAGGGAGAGGAAAGGATCAACTGAGAAAGGAAATCATTTGAAAAGTATTACTAGATTTTCTTGATTCTCGTACAAGACAATGTGAATTGGAAGTTTAAATAATTATTCATTTGTAGAAAATTACAAATCAATTACTGGATGTATTCAATGACTCTATAAGAGTTACTAAATCACATATTCCTAGAAAATGCAATGGTTAAAATTGATATTCGAGAAGGACATATTACAAGTGCTAATGAATCTAAAACATGTCTAAAATGTGGTAGACCCTTGGGTTCCAAAGATAAAAATCATCGAAAGAAAAGAGAATTGGATGATGATAATAAAATTGAGAACTTAAGAATTGGTCTAAAATCTCAAAATATCAATAGTGACAAATTCAACCTCTGGAAGAGATCACTCCTAAAGAACCTACTTTTGAAGAGTTTACTTGTGAAGAGAATGAAACTATTGAAAATTCAATAAATTTTGTCATTATAAGAAAAAGTTGGAACCAAAAAGAAGTAATTATTAATGGTGCTTTTGTATATAATGTAGCACCTAATATTATAGAAAAAGATGAGAATCATGAACTTAGATCGGTTAATGAATGTCGGCGAAGAAATGATTGGTCAAAATGGAAAAATGCTATCCAATCTGAATTGGATTCGTTAAAAGAAAAGTATTTGGACCTGTAGTCCGAACATTTGAAGGTGTTAAGTCAGTTGGTTATAAATGGATATTTGTAAGGAAAAAAATGAGAAGAACAAAACTATGAGATGTAAAACAAGGCTTGTACCTTAAGGTTTTTCACAAAGATCTAGAGTTGATTATGATGAGATATATTCTCCCGTAATGGATGGAATAACATTTAAGATATCTTGTAAACATAGCAGTGCATGAAAAGATTGATATGAGTCTAATGGACGTAGTCATTGCTTATTTGTATGGAACACTGAATAATGATATATACATCAAAATTCCTGAAGGATTTAGTATCCTTGAAAATATAAATAAAATCTTAGAGAAACTTATTTGATCAGATTGCAAAGGTTTTTGTATGGATTCAAACAATATCGACGTATGTGGTATAATCGCCTCACTAGGTGTTTAGTTAAGAAATGTTATACCAATGACCCAATATGTCCATGCATTTTCATAAAGAAAGATGGGTCCAATTTTGTAATTATTGCTGTATATATTGATGATCTTAATTTGATTGGAACACCTGAAGAGCTTCAAAAGACAGTTGAATATTTGAAGTGAGAATTTGAGATCAAAAATTTTTTAAAAACCAAATTTTGCCTTAATTGACAAATTGAACATTTGAAAAATGGAATTTTTATTCTCCAAACTATTTATACCCAAAAAGTAATAAAGCGGTTCTATATAGATAAAGTACATCCGTTAAACACTCCAATGGTCGTTCAGTCACTTGATCCTGTTAAAGATTCTTTTAGACCAAGAGAGAAAGATGGAGAAATAATTGGTCTTGAAGTACCACATATTAGTGCTATTGGTGCACTAATGTATCTTGCTAATTGTACAAGATCAGATATATTATTTGTTGTGAATCTATTAGCAAGATTCAACTCCTCTCCTACAAAACTACATTGAAATGGTATTAAATATATTTTTTGCTATCTCTAAGAAATAGTTGATTTTGGCCTATTTTATTCCAATAAATCTCGATATGAATTGCTTGGTTATGGTAATGTTGGGTATCTATCTGATTCATATAAAGCAATATTTCAAATTGATTATATATTTACATGTGGCAGTACAACCATGTCATGGAGATATACAAAATAGTCAATAACCGCCATTTCTTTGAATCATGTTGAAGTGTTAGCAATTCACGAGTTTGGTCAAGAATGTGTTTGGCTAAAATCAATGATCCATTATATCCGGAAGAATTGTGGGTTATCATTTGAAAAAGAAAATCCTCCAATTATATTGTATGAAAATAATGCAAGTTGTATAACTCAATTGAAAGGAGGATATAGTAAAGGAAATAGAACAAAACATATTTTACTAAAATTTTTCTTTACTCATGATTTGTAAAAGAATGGTGAAATTGATGTGTAACAAATCCAATTAGATAATAATTTGATAGATTTATTTACCAAGGCATTACCGACTGCAACATTTAAAAAATTAGTGAACAATATTGGAATGCGTCGATTGAAAGATTTCAAATAATGTTTGGATCAGGGGGAGAAATCAATACACAAGAATATTGTACTCATTTTCCTTTACTAGGGTTTTTTCCATAGGATATTTTCCTAATAAGGTTTTAACGAGACATATTTTTTGTGTAATATAAATCCAAGGGGGAGTGTTGTGAAATAATTAAATATTGTAGACGTCTATTACTTCTATCTTACCCCAAAATAATAACAGAACTATCATGTTTTACGAGATGATAAAGTTATCTCGACTTTTGAGAAGCGCGACTTTTGATGAGCGGCTTTTGAGGAGCACGACTTACTAGAAGATGTCAACTCTATCCTGATATAAACTAGCATGTATTTTGAACTCCTCTGTATTCTCCTATAAATAGGGGTCCCCCTTATAATATATGATGGAAGTTCATTTGAATGAATGAAAGTTTAGTTTTCTTTTAATTTCTCTTTCCTTGAGTTCTTTAGTTTTTCTAATTTTACTAGCTTAACACCTACTACATAATTAAACACGAATCTATTACTATATAAGTACTAATTTTATAACAGGGTTATATAAAACTAACTTCTAGTAGCATTATAGTTCTAAAACTCACCACTTTTTGGCTTCCACGTTAGAAAGGGCAAAAACATGTAATCGGGAGAGAGGGAGCAAAAGAGAGAAAAAGCCAATTGTCATGGGAGGACAAATTTCCATGAGTTGAGAAAAGCGCCAAATGGGAAAGAGAGAGACAAGAACATAGGGTCATCTAGTGGAGAAGAGAAAACAAGTGGGAAAACACGTAGGGATGACTCGGACATGATAACCTAGGAGCAAAAGTGTGCAAGACTTGAACACTAGTTAATTTTTACTGCAATTTCTCTTCCTTAGGTTCCAATTTTAGTAGTTGGATGTCCGGACTTAGGATGAATTTGTGTATTGTATACTTGATGATTGTTACTGGATGAATTCCATGGCTGCGTATAGGAGCCCAAAGCTTAGGTTTCTTAATTGTACGTGATTTTTATACTGCAACTGGTCGTAGTTTGTTTTCCAAGTGCTAGAGCTTCAAACCAGTGTCAATAATACTATCGATTTCTATGGGTACAATATTTGGGACTTCGAAAAGAAAAGGGGGAAGACTCGCGTGGCCGTATTTAGTTTGGATGTTTTGTCGAGGAATTTGTACTAATCTCGCAACTAGAAAATGAACTTTTGCGCATAGGAATATCGAAAGGATATATGTGGCTAAAAAAATTAAAGAACAAAAAAAAGGGAAAGAAACTGATGGATGGGAGCGGTAATAATTGTGCGGAGATGTTGCTAATGGTTTGTGAGCTGCTAAAGTTAAGCTACAGGAAGAAGACAGCTGCAGATTCAGTTTTAGCTTCCAAAGTTGTGGTAAATTAGCCCTAAGTTGACATAATTATGATAACGTAGTTAAAGTATGTTTGAAAATGCATTTTTGGCCCAAAAGTTTTGGAATTGGATCGGTTTCTAATTAATTGGTCCTTTTACTTAAATTAAATCCAAATTTATGTAAACAACCCAATTTTAGTTGGATACACCTAAGATTCACTTTAAAAGCTCCATTTTATTTTGATAAAACAAGTTTTGACAATAAAAAACCCAATATTAAAAGTCCAAGATTGGTTCTAAGTCCAAATCTGAGTAAAAAGAAGTACATCTGATGGATAGACTTAGTTTTACGGCCTAGCCCGAACTTGGACTTGGCCCATATTAATTCAGGCAATTTCTACAAAGTAAATAAATAAATAAATAAATAAATGTATTATACAAATAAATGAATAAATAAATAAATAATGCTTATTTTGCTAATAACCAAATTAGGGCACTTTTTGAAAAGGGAAACTTTCTAAATTCAGAAATTTTCCAAAACAAGAAATCTTCCAATTTCAGAAACTATCCAAGGCATTTTAGAAAATGTCTAAACATGTTTTCTAGGGTTATTCAAAATAGTATTAGATATTTTAAGAATAAGATAAGCGAACTAATTGAGGATTATATATTATTGGTTATAGGTTTAAAACAAGTTTCAGGATGCGTTAAGAATCTCTTCAAGCAAGTAATTGAGATAAGTGGTACTTACCCCTCTGTGTTTTCTAAAACATTAAGTATGAGTTTTCTCAAATGAAATCCTACTTTATTATATGTGGATCATGTATGCTTATTTTGAACAACTTTGCTATGCTATGAAATATGAATTGTGTGGCATATTTTCATGAAATGAAAGAAATATGTATCTAATGCATAAAATGAGTTTATATTATGGAAGTTCTAAATGGTCATGAAATGAATGATAGGGGTTATAATTCTATTATATATGATGATCAAGTGAAAATCAAGAAAAATACTTGATTGGTAATGATTGATCAATTGTAGTTTTGTGTCCAGCCTTTGACCTATGTATGGATAGATCAAGTGAAGATTAAAAAAAAAAATGCTTGATCTACTGCCCTCCTAAAAGGAGTTAATTTCTACACTGATTACTCAAAAATCGGATATTGCATGTATTTGTTTATGCACTATGTTTTATGAAATGAGATGACATGATTGACATGTTTAATGATTACGAGAATTTTCTACGAATGTGATTAGGTCATGTTATGTGTTTCCCTGTCATACTTGGCAGGGATCACCTCTAAAACTTGCAGGACTACGTGTCACGTCAGATGAAGGTCACTAATGTGTATGCCACTCATTGACCATGAAATATGTATATGTAACATATGAAAAGATGTCAAATGTTTTATTTGATATATGTATGTAATATTGTGTGACGAATTTGAAAATATATAGATGTATATAGCTATATGATCCGGTGATAGGTTGGAATTTATAATATCTCTATACAACCAAATTATTTGTCTATTATGACGTTTGAACTTAAATTGAATAGATATTAACTAATTCGTGTTGTTGATAGTTCTTGCAGGGGAAATTCACGTTTAATGGAAAAAGGAACCAAAAGCGCAACTAAGAATGGAGTGCTATGAATTCACGTTGGAAGTTGCCTAACTTTGATTATGTATTTGCAAAAGAGTCAATTTGATTCAAATGAGTTTGAGACTTGGACGTGGGACTTAAACTAAGAGTGGGACTGAGACTTGAAGATCAAACTTGGAAAAGATAGGAATTGCATGAGGAATCTAAATGTGATCATCCGGCAAGGGAAAATGCGTGCTTTCTACTAAATGTACGTCACTCAATCCGCGTTTTCTTTATCTTTACTTGTATTGTCCTTGATTAAGTATTATATCAAATAATAGTGTAAACGCCTTTCGTAAAAATATAGGAGAATTATATGGATAAACACACAAAACTATAGAAAAATTAAATGGATATTATGCAATCTGTATAAGGTTAAATGGATATGATGATTACATATTATTTGTGTTTGGTTCAATCACCATAATCGGAGGTGCTTTCAATTTACTTTTCACTTGTCAAGAAACTACAAAGAGTTCATGTGGATATGTTGAATCTTTAGGGGGTCATTTGGTAAAATACAATGTTACAGGAGGATTGTAAACTATGACTTTCAAAGCTATTTTTTAAATTATTTTTTATAAGAAAACACCAAGATTTCATTAATTAAAATAGTCTAATATTATGGCAGAATACAAAAAATAAGGAGGGGAATTTCAAATAGAATTTCCTACCAAACTAACTTGCTTAGCTAAAACATGAGTTGATTGATTACAAGCTCTACATGTTGAAAGCAATTTCAATTCTTGAAACTGACTCTTCATTGGTCTATTCATCCGATATTGCACCAGTAGAAGAAAGGTCCTTGGAATTAGATAACAAAGCTTGAATAACTGAGCTGCAATCACCTTCAACAAGTATTCGAGAACTTCTAAAACCAGCAACAACAGAAAAGACTTCTTTACATGCGAGTGCTTCTGCAATAACTGGACAACTATAATTAGGAATTGTAGCGAAAATAAACCAAGCCTAGTGTTTTTTGTTGTTTTGATGGCCACGATGTCTTTATTGCTTTGGTTTAGTTGATTAGTAGTAGTACAAGTACTACTAGGAGTAGAAGTCTAAGGTTAGTCAAGGCTTTAATATATAACCCTGTCTCCGTGGTTTTGTGTGTGTCTTCGAGAGAATCTTCAAGTAGCCTCCGTTTCACTTGCATGTATATGTGAAAGCTGCTGCCTTGTTTGATTAATAGAAGACTTTTCCTTTACCTCTGTATATCAGTTTTTC
Source organism: Gardenia jasminoides (assembly GCA_013103745.1). NCBI lineage: Eukaryota > Viridiplantae > Streptophyta > Magnoliopsida > Gentianales > Rubiaceae > Gardenia > Gardenia jasminoides. The sequence goes on along the minus strand of CM023098.1, from coordinate 10,303,674 downwards.
CTTTGTTTTCCTGTAGGTTTATACTTGATATTATTTTGGGTCCTACAGAGTGGTACCAGAGTTAGGGTAAATTGAGTTATGGCAAATCTAACTCCAATATTGTTTGTGCTGTTCAAAAATTGAAAAATTAAAAATAAGGGCAGAGTTCAATTTTTGGCAGAAACAGATGAAAACACATCTCCAGGCATGTAGATTGCATAGATATATTGAAACCCCACTTGCTCAGGATGCCAGTGAAGAGGAAAAGGCGAGAGATAGTTTGGCGTTGTCACAAATTCATTAGACAATTGATATATCGATTTTTGAAAAAATTTCTTTGGCTGACACGACAAAAGAGGCTTGGGATATTTTGAAAAAAATGTACAAAGGTGTTGACAGGGTTCAACAAAATAATTTGATGATGTTGAAGAGGAAGTCTGAACTTATGATGATGGAGAAGTCAGAATCTATTGAATCTTATTTTTCTCATTTGTCAGATATTAAAAACGTGATGGCACTTAATCAGTATCAACTTTCTGCCAGAGCATTTGTTGAGAAAGTCCTTTATACTCTACCCATGAAGTTTGATCATGTGGTAGCTGTGATCCAGGAGATGAAAAATTTGGATAATTTGAATATTGAAGATTTGCATGGATCATTAATTCTACATGAATAGAGAATTAATGAGAAATTGGATGACACCCTGAAGAAGAATACAGTTGAAAAGTCGTTGCAGATGTAGTTAAATTTGAGAGACAATAATGAAGTTAGAAAGCAAGGTGAATCCAGTCAGAAGAATAGAGGTAACTACAACAACAAAAGTGGTCGTGGCTACAACAATAGAGGCAGAGGAGGTGTATCAAATCCTGGACACGATAGAGGTAACAATTTTAATTTTAGAGGTGGTCCTGGTAGAGTTAGAGGTGGTAAATTTAAAAGAGAAAATAATTTTCAGAATAATTTTGGTTGGAGAATTATTTGCTATAATTTTGAAAAATCTGGTCATAGACAGTTTAAATGTAGATATGGAGAAAATGCAAATAAAAATTTTCAAACTATTGTTGCTGACAATCAGGTTCAAGATAATAGTCAAAAATCTGAAACTTTATTATTGGCTTGTAATGCGGTTGATATGGTTGACAAAAATAAATGGTATTTGGATACAGGGTGTAGTAATCACATGTCTGGCAAGAAAGAATTATTTGTGAAATTTGATGAATTTGTCCATGGTGAAGTTAAGTTTAGTAATAACACTGTTTTACCAGTGCATAGCAAGGGAAAAATCCTCATTAGTCTGAAAAATGGGTCTACTGATTTTATTTCTGATATTTTCTATGTTCCTGGATTGCATCATAATTTGTTGAGTATGGGCCAGTTGTTTTAGAAAAAATACGACATTCGTATCAGAGATAGTACTTGCACTATTTTTGATAAAAATATTAGAATGATTGCAAAGGTGCCAATGATTTCAAATCACTTATTTCCGTTGAATTTGGATGCTAAAAATTTTTCTTGTCTAAGTACAGTCATAGATGACAATAATTGGCTGTGGCATATGTGATTTGGTCATTTAAATTTTGACAGTTTAAATTTTTTTGACTCGTAAAAGAATGGTTGGTGGATTGTCTGATATCAGGAAATCTAACAGAGTATGTGACATTTGTGTTTTGGGAAAGCAACACAGGGATGCTTTTCAGACAGGTAAATCTTGGAGGGCTAAAAAACCTTTGGAAATTATTCATTCTGATTTATGCACTGTGGAGGTTCCTTCTAATGGTGGTTGTAGGTATTTTATTACCTTTATTGATGATTTTAGTAGAAAATCTTGGGTTTATTTTTTGAAGTAAAAATCTGATGCCTGTGACACTTTTAAGATTTTTTAGAATTTTATTGAGAAACAAAGTGGCTGTCAGATTAAAATTTTGAGAATTGACAGGGGTTAGGAATATTTGGTGTGTGATGATTATCTTGATAAAAATGGTATTTTCCATCAGTTGACTACTAGATATACTCCACAGCAAAATGGAGTGGCAGAGAGGAAGAATAGAACAGTAATGGACATGGTGAGATGTATGTTAAAGTTAAAAAATATGTCAAAATCCTTTTGGGCAGAAGTAGTTTCCTGTGCAATTTATTTGTTGAACAGGTGTCCTACTAGAAGTCTTCCTAGTAAAACCCTGAAGAAGTTTGGAGTGGTAGAAGACCATTTGTTAGCCATTTCAAAGTATTTGGGTGCATTGCTTACTTTCATGTTCCTGATTAGTTGAGGAAGAAACTTGATGATAAAGGGGAGAAATGTGTTTTTATTAGTTACAGTAAAGTTTTTCGGGCATACAAATTATATGATCCTGTGATAGAAGGTAATAGTAAGTAGAGATGTGACATTTGATGAGAGAGGAGTTTGGGATTGGTCTACTAAAAATCCAAAAACAGATGAAGTGATTCTAAATTATCAAGAAGATGAGACTAATGATGATATTCAACCATCAACAATTGCTCAAAATCCACGGCCGACTTAACTAGATGTCCACATTGTCAACGGCAGATGCCAGCTCGTTTGTAGTATTATGTAATTACTCCTGATGATGTTCCTTCTGACGAAAATATTGTTAATTTTGCTTTGTTTGCAGATTGTGATGCAGTGGTGTATGAGGAGGTAGTCCGTGATGATCGTTAGGTGAAAGCAATGGATGAAGAAATTCATGCCATTGAGAAAAATGACACGTGGGAGTTTACTTCTCTTCTAATTGGTCAAAAACTATTGGAGTGAAGTGGGTCTATAAGACGAAACGTAAGCCAAATGGAGAAGTGGATAGATACAAGGCGGGATTAGTGGTGAAGGGATATAGGCAGAAACTCGGGATTGATTATTTTGAAGTGTTTGCGCCTGTTGTTAGACTTGATACAGTCCGAATGATAATTTCTCTAACTACCCAAAATAACTGGAGAATTTATCAAATGGATGTCAAGTCAGCTTTCCTGAATGGCGTTCTTAATGAAGAAGTACACGCTGAGCAGCCTGCAGGATATATTAGAAGAGATCAGGAAAATAAGGTGTACAAATTGAAAAGAGCCTTATATGGATTGAAGCAAGCACCAAGGGCATGGTATACAAGAATTGATTCTTATTTTTTGGCTCGTGATTTTCAGAGATGTCCGTATGAGCACACATTATATATTAAATCTTCTGCCCGTGGTGACATTCTTATTGTGTGCTTGTATGTAGATGATCTAATTTTTACAGGAAATAATTTAGATATGGTTGTAGAGTTCAGGGAGGTTATAATTCAGCAATCTAAGATGATAGATTTGGGTCTCATGTCATATTTCCTGAGAATTGAAGTTTTTCAGTTTGACCGTGGGATTTTTATATCTCAAAAGAAATATGCAGGAGATATTTTGAAGAAATTCAATATGGATGCAGCAAAGCCAATTATGATGCCAGTTGAAGAAAAATTGAGATTGACGAAGGAAGGTGATGGTGGTTATGTGAATCCCACCTATTTCAAGAGTTTGGTAGGAAATTTGAGATATTTGACATCTACAAGGCCAGATATCAATTTTGCTGTTGGGTTGATTAGTAGATTTATGAAAAATCCACGTCAATCACATTTGCAAGCGGCTAAGAGGATTTTGAGGTACATTGGAGGCACTCAAAGTGATGGTATTTTTTATTCAGGAAATGATCCAGTTAAATTTTTTGGCTACACAAACAATGATTGGGCTAGTGATACAGTCGAGAGAAAGAGTACTTCAGGATATGCCTTTTTTATTGGTTCAGGAGTGTTTTCCTGGAGTTAGAAAAAGCAACAAGTGATAGTTTTATCAACGGCAGAGACGGAGTATATTGCAGCAACTAATAGTGCAACTCAAGTTTTATGGTTGCGTCGCATACTTTGTGTCCTACAACACAAGCAAGTTGATCCTACGAAAATTTATTATGACAGTAAGTCGGCAATTGAGTTGTCTAAGAATCCTGTACTCTATGGACATAGCAAGCACATTGACATCAAGTATCACTTCATACGTGAGTTGGTTCGTGAGAAGGTGATTAAAATAGATTATTGTAGGACTGAAGAGCAAGCAGCAGATATTTTCACTAAGGCTTTGAAGATGGAAACGTTTGTCAAGTTGAAGAAGATGTTGGGCATGTCCAGATTTGAGGAGCTTGGTTTAAGGGAGGCATTGTAGGGAAAATAAACCAAGCCTAGTGTTTTTTGTTGTTTTGGTGGCCACGTGTCTTTATTGCTTTGGTTTAGTTGATTAGTAGTAGTACAAGTACTACTAGAAGTAGAAGTCTAAGGTTAGTTGTAGGGCTTTAATATATAAGCCTGTCTCTGTGGTCTTGTATGTGTCTTCGAGAGAATCTTCAAGTGGCCTCCGTTTCACTTGTATGTATATGTGGAAGCCGCTGCTGCCTTGTTTGATTAATAGAAGATTTTTCCTTTGCTTCTGTATATCAGTTTTTCCTTTGTTTTCCTGTGGGTTTATACTTGATATTGTTATCAATCTAGAAGAACCTGGAAGAAATGCACCTAAATAATTACGAATGACAACACCCAAACCCACAGGCATTCAACTCTTTGAAAACTACGCCATCAAAATTAACTTTGAAAAAATCCTGTGAAGGATGTTGCCAATGTGCCAGAGAACTACAAGCATGGAATTCATTGGATGACTAATGAATAGCATTCTGGAAGTCTTTAATACAGTTAAGAGCAAACATGGAAATACTCGAAGGATCTCTCCCCTTATTATAAAAAACTTTCTGATCCTATTCTTCCTTGAAGCCAAAAGAATGACAGCAACTTTCTCAAATACAAAATCTTCTAACTTAACAATCATATATTGAATCCACAATGGAACTTTTGATTGCTTAAACTTGGAAATTTCAGTGAGCAAAAACCTTAATGCCCAAACCTGAATTGCAACCTGACACTAAAAAGAATGTGCATAATTTCTTCCTCTTGAACTGTACATAACGCCAGATATCTTCGAGTTGAATCCGTCGATGACAAAAACGAGCGCAGGTAGGCAGAATATCCTTACAAGCCATCTAGAGAAAGACTTTAACTTTATTTGTTAATTTTAGGTTCCAAATTTTCAGCCAAATTGGATTATTATTAGAGCTAGATTCCACCAACATCGGGATGCTTGAATCATCAATAAGATTTTGATCCATGGCCAAATGGTAAGCACTCCATATATTAAAGTGTCCGAACTTCATATAATGCTAAACAAGCTTATCCTGACTAGAGGAAGACCCCAAAGGAATGGACTTTATAATCTTAGATTCATCACTCTAGAAAATAGAATCTACCAAATCTTCCTTCCACCGTCTAACACTCCGATCAATCATATCAGAGACCATAAGAGGAGGAGAGGACTCCGGAGGCCCATACAGAATTTTGACATGTCGTGGCCTTGGAAGCCATTTACCCTCCCAAATTCTATCATTTTCTCATGAGAAATTCACCATTTTGGACCCTGAAGATTTTCATTAAATTGATTTCATCCCTAATAAATTGTTTTAATCAATTTAGTTCTTGAACAAGTTTTTTTATTTTAATATAGGACTTCTGATGAATTTTACTCAATTTGCATGGACCTGCAGGGGCATAATCGTCACACTGGTCTAACCTTTTATGATTAATAGACGAAATAGATTAGAAATATCATTAAAATTACTTAACGTATAAAATTGCTTAATGTTTAGTATAATCCTCTCCCCTTTATTTTAGATATTAAGGAATATTAATAATTTTTCTAATCTATTTCGTCTGTTAATTGTAGAAGATTAGTCCTAAAAGACAATTATGCCCTTGTAGGTCCATGCAAATTGAGTAAAATTCGATCAAAAGTTCTACACTGGAAGTAAAAAACTTGTTTGAGAACTAAATTGATTAAAATAATTTATTACGGACGAAAGCGGTTTTAGTAAAATGTTGGGGACCTAAATGGCTAAATTCCCTTTTCTCCTGAGCCAATCCGCTATCGACATCCTACTTCGAGTAACTTTCTCACCCGAATGATCCCTCTCCAAGTGAAAGAAGGACGCAAACCAAAATATTTGCTTAGAAAAAACTCGTTGAGGGGAAATACTTGGCTTTGAAAACCTTAGACAATAAAGAATCAGGTTTAGAAACAATATGCCAAACTTGTTTTGTAAGCATGACACAATTGAACGCCTCAAGATTCCTAAAGCCAAGGCCTCCCACTTTCTTAGATAAAAGAGTTTATTCCAAGCAATCCAAAGAATTTTCCGTTTGTCTTTTGTCTCAATTCACAGTAATTGCTCATTAATGAATAGAGCTCTGAGATCTTTCAAAGGTAACTACTCCTACTTGACACTAATTTTTTAAGCCCATTGCTAATCTATTTGAATATGGAAATTGCCAATTGGTTTTTACCTGTCCAATTGTAATTTTTTGGCTTTTTCGAGGAAGCCACCCCCACCCCACATCTCACATGACTAAAAAAAGAGGGGAAAAAAAAAAACTTGTTGCTGATTTCTCGTGAAATAATTGAAACTTAGTAACAGAGTTGCCAATTCCAATCTAAATCGGAGTAGAATTTCAATCTTATCTAGAATTACCAAAAGTCATAAAAGCAGGACTACATTGAGATGTCCCGGTGTAACTTTTTCTGATTTATCAATGCACGTTTTCGGTTTTACAACAGTTCATTGTGGCACCTACTGTGATTTGCTACCGTGGCCCAGTCAGAAGCTCCGGAAGTTTGCACAGCACAATTACCAATAAGATTTCATAGCTAATTTTATACTCGCTCCGTCGTATAAAAATTGTTTAAAAAACATAAGCTGATATAGTTAACCAAATCATTTTTACTTAATATTTTTATCATGTGTCCCCCTTTTAGTATGGGGATAATTTCAGAAACCTCCCTTTTAGTGTGAGGTTTCTGACAGTTTCACCTGACACTTTCAAATTTTTAAAAATCTCACTTGCCTTCCTTATTTTATATTTTTGGTATTATTTATAACCCATTTTAAAATATAATATTAAAAAATTTATTTTGGGAAAGTAAATGCACTCATTCCAAAATTACCCTTTGTTGTCTTACTTTTTATTGTCTAAATATATTAATAACAAAATAAATGAAAGTTCATGTTGATTGGAAAAAATATAATGCGTTTTTATATAGCAAACATTAATATTTGAATTTTGCAAGTGAAACCCATTTCAAAATATAATGTTAAAAAACTTATTTTGGGTAAGAAAATTGTTAATCGTGATCCCGAATTTTGATAATTACAAAACAATTGAAGAAATTGGTCTAATGTTTTCTAGTGAGATCCTTGACAGAACAGGACATCGAGGCAGGAAACCTGTTGAAGAAACTGTTGACTATCGGACGGACGATACCTTGTATCGGACGTCCGATAAAACTCGAAACTTTCCTATCGGACGCTCAACCTGATGTATCGGACGTCTGATAGACAGGGGATCTGTCGGACACCTCTTTCGGACGCACAACAACTACATCGGACGTCCGAAGATATCCAAGAAATTTGATGAGCTTACTGGACGCTTTCGGACGCAAGCCTTCGGACGCAAAGACATGTATCGGCCGTCCGATCGGTTCTATGAAAATTTCCTGAGCTTACTGGCCACTGTCGGACGCAGAATTATCCATCGACCGTCCGATAAGACTCGAAACTTGCCTATCGGACGAGCAACAGAGTATCGGACGTCTGATAGCTCCAACGGCTAGTTGACCTTTCAGCTTCTACTATCCGTTGACCTCGTTTTCTAGGCACTTTTTGGTCTCCTATAAATACAAGCACTGTCTAAATATCAAACTACAACTGTACACTTGGATAACAAGTTCTTAAGAGTGATTTTAGCTAGAAAATACTCATTTTGAGTAAGAATTGTTAGTCTTGTAGTGTGAGTTCATTGAGAAGCTTTTCAATTGTGAGTGAGTTCATCAATTGTGTAGCTGTGTGAGGGTTTTCTGTAAAGAGTGTAAAACTTCCTAACTTGACTAAGTGGAGCTTGGGGCAAGGAGGGGGTGATCCTTCTATTGTACACAAGAGTGATCGAATTTCACCAAATTGAAGAAGCTTGTTTTGAGGAATTCTCTTTAAGCTCAAGTGGAGTCTTGAAGAAGTTTGGTTTGCTTTCCATCATTACTCTTTTAGCTTACGTATCAAATTCATTGTTTGAAATCTCATCTATATTTATCGGTCTCGACTTGTCTACTTGTTTGATAAATCATTTGTTGAAGAGCTTGTGATTAAAGAATAAAAAAGAGGTAATATTTGACTAATTATTAGTCAACCTAATTCACCCCCCCTCTTAGGTTGTATTTGGGCCTTACAATTGGTATCAGAGCTTGGTCTCTAGAATCAAGCTTAACCGCTTAGAGTAAAGATGACAACCAACAATGCCATGTTCTGTGAAGGTCAATCAATTACTAGACCACCAATATTTAATGGATCAAATTATGTAAGTTGGAAAGAACGTATGATTATTTTCTTGCAATCTATTGACATTGATTTATGGTTTATTGTTAGTGAAGGTCCTTACACTGCCATTATAAATGATCCCATCACTCATGTTCCTAGATTAAAAACTAGAGATGAGTTGTATCGAGAGAATAGAGCTAATCTCACATCTAACGCAAAAGCCATGAATGTTCTTTATAGTGCACTAGATTCGAATGAATCCATTAGAGTAAAAGGGTGTAAATCTGCCAAAGAAATTTGGAATAAATTAAGAGAAATTCATGAAGGTAGTGAGGATGTAAGAGAGCAAAAGAAATCCATTCTTGTTACTAAATAGGAATCATTCAAAATGGAACCTCATGAAAACATTGATAAGATGTACTGTAGATTCAATGATCTTATTAAAGATCTAGAGGTTTTGGAAAAGGAATACACTCTTGGTGAAAAGAATAGGAAAATTTTGAATGCTCTACCTAAAGAATGGGAGAACAAAGTGACTGCAATTGAGGAAGCCAAGGACTTGAACTCTATGTCTATTGAGTCTCTCATTAATTCTCTAACATCTTATGAATTAAAGCTCAAAAGCAAAGTACAAGATGAAGAGGAAGCAAGAGCTAAAAGAAGTATTGCTCTAAAGGCTGCTCAAGATGAGGATGACTTGGCTTCACAAGATGAAGAAGATGGTGATTGTGATGATAGTGATCTTGCACTCATCACAAAAAGCTTCAAAAGAATACTCAACAAGAGAAGATTCAGAAAAGGAGGACCAAGCAATCAAAACAACAATCAACTCAATACAAAATACAAAGCAAGATATGATGCAAACAAGAAGCAAGGAGATAAGTGTTTCGAGTGTGGGCAGCTCGGGCATTATGCGGTGGACTGTCCAAAGAAGAAGAAGAATCAGCTCAAATTGCCTTTATGGCAATTGGTGACAATGAGGTAACTTCTCATCCACAATACGATAGTGATGATGATGATGATGATTTAGAGTCATTTGTTGCAAAACTGCATGAAAGCTTAACAGAGTCTTATGCTAGAAACAAAGAACTAAAACAAAAAATTACTTTTCTTTTGCAAGATAATGCAAACTTGTTTCAAGATAACAAGAAGTTAAAATATGACAATGATTGCCTAGTAAAAACTGAAATGGAATTGCAATATGAACTTGATAGAAAAACAAGCCTTTGTGAAATGCTTAAAGAAAGACAAAATGACTTGAAAAAGAGAATGGATAATCTTGACGTGATCCTTTAAAACAAGAAACAAAATAGTTTCACAAGAAATGTGTTTAAGTCTCATTCTAACCCTTATGAAAGGAAAATTATGTTTAGTGCAAATGAATTTACAATTCATAGAAAAAGTGGAATTAGATTCATTAAATCAGTTCATGTAAACGACTCTACCATTATGTGTGATTTTTGCTGCTAAGTAGGTCACTTGAAGTATGATTGCTATGTGAAAAGAAACATGAGAAAAGGAATGAGATGCATGTGGTTAGTCAAACATGACTCTAACCATCAAGGACCCAAAAATTAAAAGGGTACCAAACTTTCTATTTCTTGTAGGTAAAAATTGAAAAAGATATGAAGAAATCAAAATGGTTCATTGATAGTGGATGCTCAAGGCACATGACCGGCGATCCTTCACAATTCATCAAGCTCAAATCAAAGTCAAGTGGAAAAGTAACTTTTGGAGACGACATGAAAGCTAAAACAATTGGAGTAGGTGATGTGGGTAAGAATGGTGAAACATTTGTGCATAATGTTCTTTTAGTAGATAATCTAAGTTATAATTTGCTTAGTGTTAGTCAACTTTGTGATAAAGATCTATTTGTTTTATTCAAAAAAGCATGAATGTTTGGTTCTTGACTCGAAATTTAATATCATTTTCAAAGGAAGTAGATACAATGACATCTATGTTGTGATTCTTGAGAAAATTGACTCTTCTAGTTTTAAATGCCTTAAAATCTCAAATGAAGATCCTTGGTTGTGGCATAGAAGACTTTGTCATTTTAACATGGATGTGATAAATGAAATTTCAAAAGGGAACTTGTTAGAGGACTTCCTAAGATTAAATTTGAAAAGGATAAGATTTGTGATGCATGTCAATTTGGGAAACAAACCAAAACATCTTTTAAACCTAAGAAAAACATTTCTACATCTAAGCCATTGGAACTTTTACATCTTGATCTATTTGGTCCTACACCTATTGCTAGTCTAGGTGGTAGAAGATTTTGTTTCGTTATTGTTGATGATTACTCTAGATATACATGGACTATTTTTCTTACTCATAAAGATGATGCCTTTAAAAGTTTTGTCTCTCTCTTTGCAAAGTGCAAAATTACTTGGATTGCATATTATCAAAGTTAGAAGTGATAATGGTTCGGAATTTAAATATTGTGGATTTCCGGAATTTTGTGATCATAATGGAATAACTCATGAATTTTCTATTGTAAAACCCCTCAACAAAATGGTGTTGTTGAAAGAAAAATAGAACACTTGTAGAAGCCAAGAACCATGTTAGTGAAAATGATTTACCAAAATATTTTTTAAGCCGTAAATCTGACTTGCTATGTAATGAATAGAGTATTACTAAGACCATTTTGAACAAAACTTCATATGAGTTGATGTTTGATAAAAGCCAATTGTTGGTTATTTTAAAGTTTTTGGATGCAAATGTTTTATCTTAAATATCAAAGAACACCTTGGAAAGTTTGATAAGAAAACCGATGAAGGTATTTTCTTGGGATATTGTGAAAATAAAAGAGGATATAGAGTTTATAATAGAAGAACTCTTGTGATTGAAGAAGCTATACATGTTTCATTTGATGAATCTAATGGCAACTCTTCAAATAGTACTTGTGTAGATGATGATGTAGGTATTCAAAAGAATCTCGAGAAGCTCACACTTCAAGAAGAAAACAATTGTGATATGGAAGAAAATTCAAAGATGGTGATTCTCAAGAAATCGAGGCTAGATGAAGAAGACAAGAATGATGAATCACTAAAGGATTTTCCTAAAGCTTGGAAGTTCATTCAAAATCATCCAAAGGATTTGATCATTGGTGATCCATCCGAGAGGGTAAGAACTCGTTCTTCATCAAAGCCATTATTTGATAATTTCGCATTTGTATCGCATATTGAGCCTAAAAACATCAATGATGTCTTAAAAGATGACTATTGGATTATGGCCATGTAAGAGGAGTTAAATCAATTTGAAAGAAATAATGTTTGGACTTTAATTGAAAGACCTCAAAATTATCCTATCATTGACACTAAATGGGTGTTTAGAAATAAGTTAAATGATAAAGGTGAAATTGTAAGAAATAAGGCTAGATTAGTGGCTAAAGGGTATGCTCAAGAAGAAGGTATTGATTATGATGAAACGTTTGCTCCCGTTGCTAGATTAGAGTCTATTAGGATGTTTCTTGCATTTGCGTGTTTCAAGGGTTTGAAGTTGTATCAAATGGATGTTAAAAGTGCTTTTCTAAATGGTTTCATTGATCAAGAAGTGTATGTGGATCAACCACCCGATTTTGAAAATGAAAAGTTTCCTAATCATATATTTAAACTTTCAAAAGTATTATATGGCCTAAAACAAGCCCCTAGGGCTTGGTATGAACGTTTAAGTGGGTTCTTAATTGAAAATGGTTTTAAAAGAGGCATAGTAGATACAACTCTTTTTACAAAACAAAAATCAAATGATCTTCTTATTGTACAAATTTATGTTGATGATATTATATTTGGTGCTACTAATGAGGACTTGTGCAAGGATTTTTCCACCATTATGCAAAATGAGTTTGAAATGAGCTTAATGGGAGAATTGAACTTTTCTGGACTCCAAGTCTTTCAAACACGTGAAGGAACCTTCATCAACCAAATAAAATACACCAAAGAACTTCTCAAAAGGTTCGGCATGGAAGATTCAAAGCAAGTGGGAACACCAATGTGCCGTCCACCAAGCTTGAAAGGACGAAGAAGGTACAAATGTAGATGAGAAAAGTATAGAGGTATGATCGAAGCCTTCTTTATTTAACCGCAAGTAGACCGGATATTATGTTTGCCGTATGCCTATGTGCTCGCTTTCAATCTTGCCCAAAAGAATCTCATTTGAATGCCGTTAAAAGAATTTTTCGTTATTTAAAAGGAACCATGAATTTTGGTCTTTGGTATTCTAAATGTAATGAATTTACTTTGTGTGGTTATCTGGGGTTGATTTTGGCGGGTGTAGAATTGATAGAAAGAGTACTAGTGGATCTTGTCATTTTCTTGGAAATTGTTTAGTCTCTTGGTTTAGTAAGAAACAAAATGCTATTTCCTTGTCAACAACCAGCGGAATATGTTCTGCTAGTGCATGTTGTGCACAATTAATTTGGATGAAACACACCTTGAATGATTTTGGTTTGACATATGATAATATGCCCATTTTTTGTGATAATACTAGTGCAATTAATTTGACAAAAAATCCTATTCAACATTCTAGAACAAAACATATAGACATTAAGCATCATTTCATTTGTGATCTTGTTCAAAAAGGTGAAATTTGTGTAAACTATACCTTTCGAATGATCAAATTGCTGATATTTTCACAAAAGCACTACCCTTAGAACAATTTAGACATCTTCGTTCGAAATTGGGTATTTTAGAAAAGGAGCCTTAAGCTTTTCTGGTGAAAACTTATCGGACGTCCGATCGATGAGCGGGACGTCCGACGGTGTTCTTGGTCATTTTCCGAGAAAATGTTATATGGGTGGGACGCCTTCCAACGTTGACGTCCGACACATGAGCGACCTTGAATCGGTCATTTCACTTCACTTCCATCAGTCAACCACATTTAATTCGGACGCACCTTCCCAACTACCTCAATTCAAAACTCCAAATTCCCAGCAAAACTTTCACCATTTCTCAAAATTGGAAGTTCAGACTTCACCACTCACCTATTGCGGTCCAATCTTCATCAATTGTCTTCACTATAAATCACTCCTCTTCACACTCCCAAATCACACAAGAAACCCTAAGTTCTCTTTTCTCCTCTTTCTGGCTTAAAAAATTGATACATCTTTACCTAATTTAAAAATGTGTCACTCTGCATTACGCGTAAACAACTCCTCATCACTCAAATCACACAACACAAGCAAGATGGTACGCACTCGTGGAGCTCTATCATCTACCGGATGCAAGAAGATGCCAAGAGATGAAGATACTTCCTCCCCACAGGGCAAACGCACTTCCAAAAGAACAAGACGTGGCTCTGCTACAAATCAACCACCTCGTACTACTTCTTCTGATTCTCAGGTTATAAGAGAACCTGCTCCTTTACCTAAGTTCATAGATTCTGATGCTGAGTCTAAGTTTGCCTTATTCTCTCAAAAAGGTTTCATTATTCAGCGATCCATTGTTCCATCTGAGTTTAAGAAAATCGATCTAGAGTCTGTCCTTAAGTTGTTTGAATTTCAGAAATGGTCTCACATCATTGTTATGCCTAATATCTATTACCACGACATGATGTATCGGTTCTTTGCTAATCTTAGGAAGGGTAATTCGTGATGAGCTTAAATCCCATGTCAATGGAATTGATTTGGTATTTGATTCTGATGTTGTGAATGAAATTTTAAAAACCACCATTGAGTTTGGGTGCAAAAGTAAGATTGCAAACTTCTTTTCTTATGAGAAAACTCCAACAAGTTTGAATTATTTCAATGCTGAAAAACTAATGGCTTATTTTCAATCCCCTTTTCAAACCCCTGTTGATGCCAAGTTGGAAGATTTGAGTCCTAAAAATCTGATCATCTTTTCAATCATCTCAAATTTGCTTGTTCCAACTGATGGTCATCGGACAGATGCAAACAAAATGGAGTTATATCTGTTTTATTGCTTTGTTGAAAGAATCCGAATAGATTTTGGCTTTGTCATGTGTAAGTTTCTGATGAAACTCTCCATTGATACAAGAAGAAAACTCTCTTATGGGAAGTTTTTAACTCCTATCTTTGAACATTTCAAAGTTCCTATAAGTGGTGTATGTCCTAAGGACTTAACCACCTCTGTATTTTCAAAACAATATTTTGAAAGAAAGAATTTAAAATTCTTTGATGGTAATTGGTGCACCAAGGAAGCTGTCTCTGAGTCTCGTTCAAAGAAAGGACATGATGCTCCCCTCTCTCCTAGTATTACTAGAACTCTTAGATTTACTCTAGGTCCATCAATTCATCCTAGAAAGTCAGCCTCTAGGATTTCCTCTCAATCTGAAGTCATGGATTTGTTAAATGAGCTCAAAAGTCATGTTTTTCTACTCGAACATGGTCTTATGTTAACCATGACATCTGACCAAAAATCTGACTTTCTTGACAAAAGAAACCTGTTACTTTCTCCTCCAGGGATGAAAACACCTCCCAAGCCAAAGACGATCCTCTATTGGATGACCAAGAGATGGGAATCGCAAAATCCACGTGATCCCTCATCATCTAACAAGGGAAAAGAACCAGTGGGTGTGGAAGATGAAGAAAACGAGGATGATGGGGAAGAGACTGCAGAAGAGGATGATTCAATATATCGGCTTGTCAGAAGGCGACCTGGAACTCGATCAACATTCACCCTTTAGGCACACTAGGATGCACTTACACTTCACATTAGAATGCACAAATCTATTTTTGTTCCCTTTTGCTGGTGTGAAAGTGTATCAATCTATTTTACTGCTTTCATCTAAGTCTTTTGTAAAACCAGCACTTCAGTACTCTTGTTGACATTATTTTCAGTTAATGATGATGGCCTTAAATGATTTTGGATTATGTTGCTGGATGATGTTACCTGATGTAATGGAATTCTACTTGGAATTTCACCTTGCTTGCTTATATTACGCATTATCTTTGATTACACTACATATTTGGCATTAAAGTTTTCACCGCTTGCTTACATTTTGTGTTGAATGTTTTGTGATGACAAAAAGGGGGAGAAAAAGAATAGAAAAAGATGAGTTATTCGAGTAAGGGGGAGTAGATAGTTATTCGAGTAAGGGGGAGTAGATAGTTATTCAAGTAAGGGGGAGTTTTTTATTTAAACTCAATATTGGTTAAATTACATTCAATTGTTTTGTCATCATCAAAAAGGGGGAGAATGTTAATCGTGATCCCGAATTTTGATAATTACAAAACAATTGAAGAAATTGGTCTAATGTTTTCTAGTGAGATCCTTGACGGGACATCGAGGCAGAAACCTGTTGAAGTTGACTATCGGACGACGATACCTTGTATCGGACGTCCATAAAACTCAAACTTTCCTATCGGACGCTCAACGGCGTATCGGACGTCCGATAGACGGGGATTTGTCGGACACCTCTTTCGACGCCACAACAACTACATCGGACGTCGAAGATATCCAAGAAATTTGATGAGCTTCGGCGCTTTGGACGAAGCCTTGGACGCAAAGACATGTATCGGCCGTCCGATCGGTTCCATGAAAATTTCCCCGAGCTTTGCCAGCCGGACGCATAAAAGCCATCGGACGCAGAATTATCCATCGACCGTCCGATAAGACTTCGAAACTTTGCCTATCGGACGAACAGCGAGTGTCGGACGTCCGATAGCTCCAACGGCTAGTTGACCTTTCAGCTTCTACTATCCGTTGACCTCGTTTTCTAGGCACTTTTGGTCTCCTATAAATACAAGCCTTGTCTAAATATCAAACTACAATTTGTACACTTGGATAACAAGTTCTTAAGAGTGATTTTAGCTAGAAAATACTCATTTTGAGTAAGAATTGTTAGTCTTGTAGTGTGAGTTCATTGAGAAGCTTTTCAATTGTGAGTGAATTCATCAATTGTGTAGGCGTGTGAGGGTTTTCTGTAAAGAGTGTAAAACTGTAACTTGACTAAGTGGAGCTTGGGGCAAGGAGGGGTGATCCTTCTATTGTACACAAGAGTGATCAATTTCACCAAATTGAAGAAGCTTGTTTTGAGGAATTCTCTTTAAGCTCAAGTGGAGTCTTGAAGAAGTTTGGTTTGCTTTCCATCATTACTCTTTTAGCTTACGTATCAAATTCATTGTTTGAAATCTCATCTATATTTATCGGTCTCGACTTGTCTACTTGTTTGATAAATCATTTGTTGAAGAGCTTGTGATTAAAGAATAAAAAAGAGGTAATATTTGACTAATTATTAGTCAACCTAATTCACCCCCCCTCTTAGGTTGTATTTGGGCCTTACAAAAATATAGTTCTATTCCAAGTTTGCCATTTTCTTATGATTTCTTAATTACTATAATACACCAAACGTGTCTTTTTAATTTTTGTAAATGGATGGATGTAGTTTTTTAATGAACATTTAGGACTTGGTAACAATATTAAAAAAAAACCTCATCAGCAGTTTTTATGTCATTGGTTTGGACAAGAAATATTAAATTACTCAAAATTATGAATAATTTGTAATACTCTTAGAAATAACTTATAATAATTTATAACCATGATCATACCTTTTTGCACTGATTTAAAAACAATACAAACAAATTTATATATAATTTTTGGCATGTTATATATTTTTAGTCTTCAAACCATCAATTTGAATAAAAAGTAGAAAATTCAAAAACATGTAAATGATTTGTAAAACTTCTTAAGTTAACTGAAAACACTTTGCAACAAAGAACATATTATCTTTATAACTTGTAGAATTCAAATATTAACGTCTGCTATATAAAAATGCACTATATTTTTTTCAATCAACATGAACTTTCATTTATTTTGTTATTAATATATTTAGACAATAAAAAGTAAGAGAACAAAGGGTAATTTTGGAATGAGATTGCATTTACTTTCCCAAAATGAATTTTTTAATATTATATTTTAAAATGGGTTATAAATGATACCAAAAATATAAAATGAGGGAAGCAAGTGAGATTTTTAAAAGTTTGAGAGTGCCAGGTGAAATTATCAGAAACCTCAGGGGAGGTTTCTGATATTATCCCTTTAGTACGATATGGTTCCTACCATTCCATCCAAACAACTAACTCAGGTTCATAAATCACTATCGGAACTTAAAGTCTTTAATACTAGATGACTTATTTATGTTATAAGATTGTAGATTAAATATGGGCATATTAGTAAATTTATAAATTAATTATCTGCATGGAAAGAAAATAGTCCTATAATTTGAGATAAGTGCAATACGGAATGGAGACTATGATGGAAGAAGTAGTTGATTTAAAAGTTTTATGTCTTTTGATTTCCTAGATCACTCTTTTTTTTCTTTTTTAGTATAAGTGGGAGGTTCTGAACCCGGGTCTCTTACTCACACTCCTTGCCGCATGGCCTTGTTGTGGACAATATATAATCGCCATCCCTAAACAATATGCAATATGTAGTATACTAAATCACCTCGGAAATTAGATGCCCTAATCTAAGGAGGAAAAAAAAAGAAAAACATTTTGTGGTATTTATTCTTAAGATATAAGCATCCTTCCTCTGCCCAGGTGACGGTACTCATTCATAAGAAATATAGGATTTTTCAGAAGTTTGAAGACCAAAAGCATGGTGACTGAGATTTGTAGGGTTATCATTGAAAGCTGATGCAGCTTGTATGTGAGGAGTTGAAAGGTTTATTTTCAAGTTGAAAGAAATAAGAGAAAAATATTGGAAGCCTTAAAAGTTAAATTTGTGAATAAAGAAGTAATAAAGGTACTGAAAATCTTGGAGAAAGTTCTTTCATTAATATACGATGCAAATTCTTTGTCAATTTGAAGTTCCAAGGAATTCATTGGCAAATAAAACGGTTCTCACCAACTTCGTTGCTACATTTTTTGTTAAACTCCATGGCAGAAAAAGTAATAGAACCAAAGTTAGGAAAGAAAGTGTAATGGAGAAATCCTCTAATTGACAAAGAATTTTATTTTTCGAGTAGAACCGACAAAGAATTTTATTTTTTGAGTAGAACCCAAAAATGATGGCGCGAACTAATCAATTCTATTTTTCTTGATCTTGAGCTTCTAGTTGTACTATGTTTCTCTTGAATTAGTTTGCAACGGAAGCTCTAAATTAAATTTTGTTCGATATACTAACTTTATTTTTGAGTGAATTGATTCTAAAATTTCATTTTATGACCAGCTATCTGCATCATTTCACATACTTGGCTAATATGGTGCATGGACATTCAAGATTTCAAAAATTCAAGGAGAATCAGACTAAATAACTCTTAATTTTCTCTTGGTCGAGATCGCTAAATTTGCTGGAGATCACTCTTTTTCCTCATCAACTTCCATCCATGTTGACAATTCTTTTCTGCAGCTGCAAATGCAAGGAACTCAGGAAGGAAGAATTTAATACGTCGAGTAAGTAATTAAGTACTTATTTAGCAAGCACCAATCGTAAAATGTTGAAACATAACAAACTTTTCAGAAATCAGGCGTGAAGTTTAATTTGGCACATAATTGATATTGTCTTTTTACCTTAGTGAATTCTATCAACTTGATGTTTGTGTACTCGAATTCATTCTTCGTATAACACAAGGCCTCGTAGACATTGAAGAAATGCAACTACCAAACTAAATCACAATAAACAATAGTTATGAGTGATATCTATATTAGATAAGCCTAACAATTACGATGGGGTTTCCTTTTAAATAGCTTCTTATAAACTAGCTAGATCGTAGAATGCTGTATCAATAAATCACGAATAACAGGCTTGCTAAAATAAAATTTTTAGAACGATATTCGCAATCGATACCACTTATATAGCCCATGTAGAAGAATGTAAAAGGTGATATCTTGATGGGTAATGATATTTCAACTAACAAGAAGCTTAAACTAAATACACTGGATTCCAAATTTTCATCTACTTGGTTGAGATGAATAGCCTAAATAACGGATAGGGCATAAATTGTGATATTTTATATGTGTTTAATTTCAATTATTTATGCCCGATATGTTTAAATTGAGTGAAAAACTGTCTAACTTGGTGATTATGTTATTTCGTGGGGATGAAATTGAGGCTCAAAAGAAGTTGGATGAAAATTGTGTGACAAATGAAAAGTCCGAGGGCTGAAACAAAAGTCCGAAAAATTGGAATGTGATGTCCAGCGCCAGTATCAGATCAGACATCAAGTTGGACATCACCAGAAAACGAATTTGAAGTATAGCAAGGACTGGCGCCGGTCATCAGACCGGTTATCATGCCGGTCATTGTTGGATTGTTGTGCGCGCGCGACTTTCTTTAACCAGAAGAGACATATGCCAACTGAGATTTACTTGTGATACAAATAGGAGTTTATTAGACATTTTTAACACTTAGAAACATTAATTTGAGCATAGAAATACTGCTTTTCTTATTTTTCTCTTGAGAAATCAAGACCGTTTGAGAGCAAATCAAGGAGTGCAAAGAAGGAGATTGAAGCAAATAACTGAGAAGTTTCTTTTCTCTCTTTCTTTCCTTTGTATTGACTCTTTGAATTTGTGATTTTAATTTTTCCATTATGTTGAACTAAATTTACTCTAGAGATAGGGTTTTTATGAAAAGATTTTGATTAATTTTTTCAATTAAATTCTTCACTTTTGCTATGATTTATTTTCCTTGATTCTAGTTATGTGTTTGTGATTAGCAACCATAGACATAATTTTTGAATTTGTATTGAACTGAGAAGGAATATACAACTGTACACTAGATAGATAAACATATGTAGTCTAATCAAGAAAATATGTTGGATTCATATAATTTAATTTAATCATTTAGGATTTTAATGGGTTTATTTGAATATTTATAATCTTGAGAAAGACATAAGATTTAATTAGACACGATTTAGATGAATCAAGAGGTGATCTAAAATACAATTGTGGGATGCGTCCATAACTTGTTAAGAAAATAATTGGAGAATTAATTCAAGATTCTAGATTAAAACCTGGCATCCTAGGATTTAGTCTATTATTTTCTCCACCACTTTTAATTTGATTTGATCATTTGTTTTGTCAGTAATTTAAATATTTGAAATTCACTTGTCGCAATTTTCTTTATTAGACTAACTAAAATAAAAAATTAACTCATTTGTTTGGGTTCAAACCCAGGATTACTTTAGGTGATTTAGTGCTATGATGGACCTGTATCTATATTTTTTGTAGGAATTTGTCGATCAATAACTTGTAGACTTTGTATAAATCAACAAGTGTAACGTATATATTTGAAGCTGATGTGCTCTATCAATAGATTGTTAGGCACGCCTAGCGCACGTGATTTTGGGTATATATAGTGGCAAGAATTTCTTTCCACTCTTACTAAGTGTGCTTGGAAATTTTGAGAATGAAGTAGACAAATCACGGTTTCAAATGCAGATAGTAGACAAAATAGATTACTAGGAAAATGATTTTAGTTTTTTGCCCTTCTGTTTGCATGTCCTTTATTGGCAGAATAAATTCAGAAAATGATATTTACCACGTATAGATATTCAACCCGGAGATCTTTTCAATACTCTCTCCTCTTTACCAGATTTTTTGGACTTATTCTTCTTTGGAGTCCATCCACTACAAAAGCATCCAATTTTATGTAATATGCACTCATACTTTTGCTTCAAAGTCCTGGGAAATGGAGGATACTTCTTATGCTAAAAAGCTCATGGAAATGGAGGATACTACTAGTGCCAATACGATGAAGATGAGGTTGTTTAGTGATGAAGAGGTGATGGATATTAGCGGGTTGAAAAAGGACTGTAATGGCAGCAGTGGCAGTAGCGATGGCGATGATTACATAGAGGTGACGTGTGGCTGCACCAACCATCGATATGGGGATGCCATAGGTCGACTTAGGGTTTTCTCTTCTGGTTTTCTTGAAATCACCTATGAATACACCCCTGGTCGTGAGGAAGGCACGCTGACACCAGCCGCATTTGAGGAACATTCTAGAAGAGAAACATCTAGGAAATGGAAGAATAATATTTGGGATACTAGGGAGAAAGTGCCTTTGTCCAATCTAGGACTGCTCAAATATTACAATCACGCATCAAAAAGGGGTAATGGTTCAAGCAGACCATCCAATAGGAAAGTCCGTTATGATTAGAGTTGCAAACGAATCGAATCAAGTCAAGATCGATTTACTTTTGACTAGACTCGAGCTTGAACTCCAACTTGACGAAGTTTAAATATAATGCTCGAGTTCAAACTCAACTTTGAATTCGAACTTGAACCTACTCCAACTCAAACAAAATAAAAAAATTTATTTTTAAAAATGAATAAGATAATTATTTTTCTTAATCAATAATAAAAATATTAGGATATATATGCAAGTTTCTTATTAAACTAACAATTATGTACATATATACATATATACATATATATGTATATATGTGTGTGTTTGTGTGTAAATGTATGTACGTATGTATGTATGTGTGTGTGTGTATATATATATATATATGTATGTATATATATATGTGTATATTCGAATCAACTCGTGAGTTAAAGAGCTGAATATCTCGTGATTGATTGGCTCAAACTTGACTCGAGCTCGGTCAACATTGAGCTCGAGTCGAGTTTGGACTTGAGCTACTTGCGAGCAACTTGCGAGCAGTTCGAGTTGTGTGTAACCCTAATATTGAAGAGTTTGTTAAATGCACAGAATGCAAAAAAGTGCGCAGGTTCCGTCTCCGGAACAAAGAGGAATGCCGCAATTACCATGATGCTTTGGCAGATTTAAATTGGAAATGCTCTGACATGTCTTATGATAAGGTTACATGGTGCTGATGATCAAGAAAAAGCAAGTCGCAGGGTCTACATAGGCTGCTCCGGGTTGCACGTCTTGTGTCTGTTTTGGTTGTGAAATCTGTAGGTTCTAAGACTACAGCTGCCAGACTTGCTCCGATTTCCCTACGAATGCAAAAGCTTAAGTTAGCAATCTCGCCAATGCATCCCTTCTCAAATGCTTACATTTCCCTTTTGTTTGGTAGATGTTCTACCCATCATTTCTTGACTAAACCTTAGCAATCATATGAGCACTAAACATTTCATGTAAAATATTTTGAAATCTGAGAAATGCCAAATCACGCCGTGGTGGAAGAATTTGTTAAAAAAGGGGAGATATAATTATACTCAAATACTTGACAGTTTTATCAACGCTAAACTCATCAACAATAAAT
The DNA here is from genome assembly GCA_013103745.1 of Gardenia jasminoides. Taxonomy (NCBI): domain Eukaryota; kingdom Viridiplantae; phylum Streptophyta; class Magnoliopsida; order Gentianales; family Rubiaceae; genus Gardenia; species Gardenia jasminoides. The sequence continues at coordinate 10,281,131 of CM023098.1, read as the reverse complement.
TCACTATTACAATCTTTGGGACAAATAAATAAATAAATAAATTTCGGCGGCCTCAGTCACTGCGGCAAATGGTTGGCAGGCTATAGGCTTGCGGCAAATAGTTATTTATGCTATCTCTAGAAACAAGCAATGTTTCTGCAGAGACAAAATATTGTACCTCCTTGTAATGGTTCGATCATTCCACTTCTAATTTGATCAATGAATCTGGAAAGAGACGGCTTCTTCCCTTGGAATAAATTCCGATACTTGAGTTAGAGAAAGAGTGTCTCAGGAAAAGTAAAAAAGCGTGAATATAGATAAGGAAGTAAAGTGAGCAGTTTATTTGACAGATTTGCGTCCATTTCCTGCACATGTTTTGAAAATGGATGGGTTCAAACTAACTCCGGATCCGAAGTGAAAGTCCATTCTACACGATAGCTTCTCCATTTTATTCCTCTTAGTGCAGTGAATTACGTGGTCACCGCTCACCTCAAGGTCGAGGTCGTATGGTGATGAGGTGTCAAATAGTACTTGTCTAACATGTTTCATGCTAGACTGATGACTCATCAGCCACTTGTATGATCCGTTCTTGCATTGCTTATTGCATGTTGGCACTTGTTAAGATATGTCATTCCTATATAATGTCCATCTCTCCTTTATTTCTTTTCCTTTTAAGTTTCGAAGCTGATCAGGGCAAACGACAAGAATCTTAGATGGATCTTTGGCTAAAAGAGTGTCATGGAGCTACCACAGTCATCATGTTCCCGTTTCTTCATATAATCCATAAAAAAATTCATTCACCATAAAATCTAAACACATACATATTTGCATGAAATCCCAGATACAATATCTTAAGACAGACATATATTCATAAACGAAATCTAAACTTTTTTATAATATGACCAAGAACAAGAAAAAAGGCATGGAGTATAGCACTCTTTTTTTATTTATTTGTTTTTTCTCCAAGTCTCACTGTGTCATGAGTTTTGATTATTATACAAAATGTCATTGACCTTATTACTCGAAAATTTGCACGATAATGGCACAGACATCAGCTAACTTTACTTTGTTGCTAGCAGATCAAATACATTTTTTTGTTGCTAGCAGATCAAATACATTTTTCTATAAAAATGAAAAGTGATGAATATTACAAATTGGACAAAGACGTCAACAATATTAAACTATCTAATTGGTCTAAAATCTTTTATTTTCTTTTTATGAGAAACAACTTTTTAAGTGAAAACATTTTGGAGAAAATAAATTACATAATTTTAAGTATGAGAGAGATGAAAAATGATCGTTTGTCCTGTTACCTAATGTCTATGTGAAGTGATCATTACAACCAAAGGCACATTACTAAGAGAAAGAGAGCAAAAGTACTTTAAAATTGTCTCTGTGCTTGTAAAGAACCATGCAACATTTCAGTAAAGATAACAAAATATGTCAATTGGAAAAAGCTTTTTTTTTTTTATTCATTGCCTAAAATGTTCTTAAAAAGGATAGATAAAGGCATGACAAAAATTTTATGTAGGGTCAAGAGTTTTCAGAATGACAAAAGATCACTATTGAAATTATAGAAAAAATGGAAAAAAAAAACAAAAGATACTCCTTCAAGATTAATTTGATCGAAGTAAAGACAAGATATCAGGTAGAATAAAGAAGAAGTCAATAAAAAGGTGGTTCAATTTTGCAGTCTCATGGATCCTATAGGCAAAGAAACCAAATCATTGGTTTACTCTTAACTTTATTCATATGGTTATTCAACATGCTGTGTAGTAGAAATTAAAAAAGAATCATTTGATATAAGGGTTAAGTTACTGGAAATTCACATTTTGTTATTGACACTCCTTTTTTTTTTTGATGTCCTTTTGCAAAAATTGCAAAGGGGATGAAACATTAACAATAATTGGCGTCTCCAATAATAATGCCCCTTTTGTAATAGAAAGTAGTTGTTGAATATGGCTAGAAGTTTGGAAGTTTTTTGTTACTACTAAGCCTAGGTGGATAACTTATGTCCAAATTTATAGAACAGTTTGAAATGCAATTGATTATTTAAATCCTAGAAACCTGGAACAGATGCTCAAAACTTTGTTAAGAAACTTACGAAACTCATCTCGCTAGAGCCAAGTATCTTGCTTCAAGGCAAAAATAATTGCATTAAAATTTGATTAAGCAAAAATAATAATTAATAAATAAAGAAACCATGTCTTCCTTCTAATCTCTTCACTAGAGACATCCTTGGTGGTTTCTTCAGTTTTGTTGACCTCCATGGTACAATAATCCAATCCTTTTTTATCCACAAATGACAATGAATAGTCATCTTTTTTCCTGGAGCAAATGCTAGATTTCATTCCCAAACCTTGGGTCAGGTACAATTGATATCCGCATTAACAATTTTTATTCAAACGTCATTCTCAAATAGTAAATTGGGCTTTATTTAACCGAACTGGTCATGTGTAAAGCACGTGGTCGTTAAGTAAGTCATCTGGAAGGACAAGATAGACAAAATGAACATTGTCTTTACTTTTCCAACTCTTTCTTCTACAATTGCTGCAGAAAATTTTCAAAGAACAAACCCTCTTTTCTCTTGAAAATCACATTCTACCAAGAAATCAAGGCTTACCCAAACTAAAGAAGCAAAAATCTTCCTGTTCCTCGGGAATTTCTCTAAAATGAGATCTAGAAGCCATGAATCATCATTGTCATCTACCACAGCAGCCGGCTTGTGCTTGTGGACTGAGAGCAAAAATGGCAACTTACGGGTGAGATGATAATCTTGGGAGAAGATCCTATGGGTGTCCACAATGGCCCGTAAGAAATTTTGTGTTTTGGTTACTTTTCAACCCAAATTAAATTGTGACTTTACTGTTGTTGGAAAAATGGGAATATATTTGTAGAGACCCGACAGATGTAGATATTTTGAATGGCTTGAGCATAAGAGGAAGGATCATTATACCGGGTTTGCTGAGAATGGTGAATTGGATGAAAGAAATAGTTGCAAAAAGCTGTCGAAGGGAAGAAATATTGATTGACATCATCATTGTATTAGCTATGCTACAGATTTTGATGTCTGTTGTGAAAAGGAGTGGACATGCAATGGAGGGAAAATTAGTGCTAAGCTTGGAGTGAGGAAAGAAATGGGAGTTGCTGATTCTAGTTTATTTTGATTATGTTGACTGGATTAGCATTGGGTTGTTTATGTTGACTAGATTAGTATTGGTTTCTTTTTGTTAAGAATGGCATGAACAAGCTGCTGATTGTAGTTTATTTTGATTATGTTGACTGAATTTGCATTGGCTTGTTTTTGTAAAGGATGGCATGGACAACCTTATCCAGTGTATGTCTGTTGTTTATGCGGCAGATGTTGACATGCTTTTGCAATGTATATTAAGAAAAATTTGGTAATGAAAATGTCATAGCTGTTTGGTAATTCAGTTGTGCTTTGCATGTTTAGACCTGTGAATAATTTGTTAATAGAAGTAGTTTGAACACAAAGAAATGTAGCTATAGCCCGGATAGAACAAAATCAAACAAATCATAATTTTCATTGATAAAGTACCAAAAACAAAGTAGTCACATTGTCCCACTAATTTCCTTGACCATAAACAAAAAAGTGACCATCTACCAAATAAGATGTCTACTTTAAAACATTACCATCCGATAGACTTTGTCCATAAACCACAAATAATCTACATGCTTAAGCAACAAAAAAGAACCTTTATCCATAAACTACACCTACTTCAACCTGGTGACCATCACCAAAATAAGATGATCATTTACAGCAACATAAAAGAACAATCTAAGGCATATAATGTGATTATTTGTAGCAATTTATTCCCCCCCCCTCTGAGAGGCACATGCACATTCTGTTTCTCTTTAGTTGTATGTAGTGGTTGGCTATTCTTCACTTGAGATCTTTATAGACCAAAGACTTCATGCAAATTAGGTGAAATTTGGGCAGGATTTGTAGCAGTAGCATCATCCAAATGATCAGTTTCCTACAACATCCAAATGAACTATTAGAACATAGTAGGATATATACTTGCTATCATGAATATGTAGCACACTCACAGCTGATTTTGTAGACTTTATTAAATCAGCTTTTGGCTCAACTTGAACCCTTCTCCTTGCCTGTTTTTTTTCTGCAAAAGTAAGACAAACAACACGTAATGGCTTCATGTTGATAACTATTGAATAAGTCATATAAAGTGAAACTGTAAAATAAAAATGTATGAACTAAAAGATTCACTGGTTTTTTGGCAGTCTTATCATTTGGATTCTTCTCAAATATTTGGGGAATGCATGTAACTAGAACCTCATTGCAATCAGCTTCATTGCATTCTCCACTGTCAAGTTCATTAGATCTTGCATTGCAGGCAGCTTCATTCTCAACTTGTATAGCATCAAGTCTGCTGATCCAGAGTTGTGTTAAGCTTTTTTAAGCTTGCATGAACTTACATTGTGACCTTTTTGCAGGTAGAATTTGCACGTGATTACCTACCCCACTCTACTCATTGTCTTGATCTTTTTTTCTTTTGCTTGCTGTTCCTCATCAACACTTCTTCTTCTTTGTTTCTTTGGTCTTTCAGCCACTTTACCATATAAAGGGGGTTTTGGACCTTGAATATCAGTCTTCTCCCAATTCTTTTGCCCATTCATTGGACAGATGACTCCTTCGTAACAATTCAAGTATGTCTCAAATGTATACCAGCTAGATACATATAACATGGGATCCTTTTTAGCTATCGAAAGTGCAACAATTACATGGTGACAAGGAATTCCTATCAGCTCCCATCTCCTACATAAACAAGTATGCTCTTTAATGGTCACTGCATAATGATCACTATATGGACAGGAAATCTCATACAAGTCATCACTGGACTTGAAAGGAATTGTGTTGGCTTATCCATTCTTTTCTATGTTATCCCAAGAATTACATATAGTCTTTCCATTTCTGTCTAGCCATGTTTTTGTTCTGCTGCATTCTTTGCATTATGTACAACCTTAAGAATTCATCATCGCAATGATGGGCTTTTCTCAAGCATCCAAAGTTTTACTGTTGAAACATTCACAAGCATTGTTCAATAGGACATCACACTTTGGATAGGTACTGAAGTGAGCTCTACTCCATTGAGCTGGTGGCTTATTATTAAACCACTTGGAAGCATCTAAGCCAATTGCTGCTATTTCTTCCATTTCCTTAGAGCTTACCCTTTGAATCCAGCACTTGAAAAGTTGCTGTGCAAGTGTTTCACACAAAATCTATGAGCAGCATTTGGAAAAACACTATCACAGGCTTGAATCAGCTTCTTTTGCTTATCACTCATTATCATCCATTCATAATCTCTGTCAATTTTCAAGTCTTCTTTAAGTAACTTGAAGAACCATGTCCAAGATTCTTTATTTTAACCCTCTGCTGCAGCATATACAACTGGAAAAATACAGTTATTAGCATCTAGTCCAATAGCTATCAATAGAACTCCTCCTATTGTTCCTTTCAAAAATGTGCCATCTACATGTATCAAAGCCTACATCTACCGACAAATCCTTGTTTCATCCCATCAAAGCACATGTACAATCCTTGGAACCTTTGCTACCTTTTGATGTGCCATCCATCGTCTTCAATATGAAGGAGCTACCAGGATTGGATTTCTGAATTTCATGCATGTAGGCTCCTAGCTTATTGTATTGGTTACGTTCATTGCCATGAATAATGTTAAAAGCCTTTCTTCAAACCCTCTATGTTTATTTTTTGGTGAAGAATCCGTTATCCTTCATCACTGTCTTTCTAAAATGCTTGAAATCCATCTTAGGATTGGATCTAAACTCCTCACAGTACTTTCTACCAACCCAGCCAGAATTTACAAGTTGATTTTTATAGCTAAAACAACATTTATGGGTGTCCTCAAAAGTCCTGATTTGCACACTTCCATCACTCAATTTTCTAGCATAAATCTCCGAGTCACAACCTCCACTTCTGCATTTTGCCCTCAATCTCACCAAATCCTGCTTCACAAATTTACAAGGCCTACTTTGTCTCACAAAATAATTTATAGCATCTAACTTGCAGGGTACTGAAAAACATCTCTAATTTCAAGTTGGGATTATCCATGTCCTTGGGACTGAATTTAATTTTTCTATTACCAGGATTTTCATCATCAGATCCATGGAAACTCTCAAAATCTAAGTCAGAATCAAGAGCTACATTTCTATGCTCAACCTCAATCAAATTGTCATCAACCTGTACTTCAACTGTCAATTTATTCTGATTTTCCTTATGGTGTTCTACCACCAACCATTCAGCAGTTTTATCTACATTCTCATCGAAATTAGCATCATCTTGTTCACTTAGGTTATAATCAAAATCTACCGCTAAGAAGAAAGATTCACTATTGGAATTACTCTCTTTGTTATTATTACCAATAGCATCATTATTATCCCCTCCCCCTTGATGGTCATGATTAGGCGTATCACCTTCCTCATTGTCACTAGCTCATTAAGGATCATAGCCAAACTGGTGAACCAGATTTTGATGGAATGAGACCTCAAGATACAAAATAATTTCCCTACTTGAGTCAATAGTCCTTTGAATATATCCATGCAATTCTCTACTATTGTCTATCCTTTTAAGTTATTATTTTCTCAATCGTAGTAGACTTTGTGACCAAGGAAACCAGTATCTTCAGTGAATCTATTTGCTTCAAAAATACTTAAGCAAAGACTCTCAAACAGTCAAAGACACATACATCTCCACCCTTATAATGTGGATAAGGAGTGTATGAAATCAACCCTTTACAGTGACATTTTTGTGTAATCTATGAGCTACCTTGTGCTGATAAATAAAAAAATTGCATATATCAAATAATGAATAAATAACTAATGCATTACTATTATATTTTAACAATCTTAGATAACCTCATGTTTATATTATGAGCTTAACAACCCAAAAGGGGCAGCAATTATATTATTCAAGCATATGTGTTCTAACTATTAGAAAAATTAGAAAACTTAATCTATTTAAACCATGTGAACCCAACACGAGCAACGATACACCCGCAAAGAGACATCAAGGGCCACATCTAAGTATCACACTCATAAAAGGTCAAATTTTTTTGGGGAAAAAAACCTTTAACAATAATACACCTACAAAGCAGACATGAAGGGTCACATCTACGTAGCATGCTTAGAAAAAGTAAAAAATTTCAATTGTTAACACTTAAATCGGCAAATTATTAAACCTACAATGTTTACTATAATTTGGGAGTACACAATCATTCAATTCATTAATCACACTAAGCCCAACTTCTTAGCTCTAGATGCATTTCATTGGATTTGATTTTTGAAGGGTATGAGGAAAGAAAATGGGTGAGAAGATAGGTAAAGTTGGGAAAGTGAAGACAATCATTAATTTTGTCTATTTTTTCTTTTTTAGATGACTCACTTAATGGCAGCGTGCTTTTCATGTGACCAGTTACAGTAAATAAAGTCCAATTTAGCATTTGAAGATGGCATTTGAACAAAAATTGTTAATTTAGACATCAAATGTGTCATGCCCGAAAGTTCAAGGATAAAATGTGTCCCTGACTCAAAGTTTGGGGACTAAATCTGGCATTTTGCCCTGGTGTTTTTCATACGTTGATAACTTTACCAACTTTTGGAAGGGTGGAGAGATGCTAAGGCAGTGCCAAGGGCAAAGATGGCAAGCACGGCAGAGCTGGAAAGCTACGTATAGAGTTATAAACTTTTCTTTGGGAATTTCTTTCTTTTCCATGTCATATTCTGGTTTTCTTATCTCAAATTTCCTTGTTAATGATCCTCGAAGGTTTTAATCTTGCCACTGGGATTTGATTTTGCTCTTTTATATGAGACAAAATAAGTATGAACTTTTTATTATCACGATGGTAGCAATCTAAGAAAAAGCATTTAAAACAAAGCAAATATAATTTTTTTTTCTAAATTTCATTTTTATCTAAATTTTTCTAAAAGTATATGATTGATAATTTTTTGCAAGCATATAGGGTCGATCGTAATATAAATTTACCTGGAGTAATCCAGGGGTTGAACCTAGAAGGACGAGTTAATTTTCTACTTTAATTACTCTAAGAATGATAATAAAATTTGAATCAAAAGGATGGAATATTTTCAACTAGTAAACCAAATAAATAATCAAATAAAATTGGAAGTGTTGAGAAACTGGTATATGAAAACCTATAGTGTTGGGTATTAATCCAGAGTTTTAAATTAATTTTTCAATTGTCTTCTTGTCAAGTTATAAACGTATCACACAATTATATTTTAAATCACATCTCAATGCATCTAAAGTGTGTCTTATTAAATCTTATGTCTCTCTCGAGATTATAACATTTAATTAAAGCCATCAAAAACTTAGGTAATGTAGGTACGTTATACAAATCCTAACCTACTCTTGTAATTAGTCTAAGTATGTTTATCCATCTAGCGCATGATTCTATCGTCTTTCTCAATTGAAATCAAACCCAAAGATCATGCTTATGGTGATTAGGAATAAACATGTAATTAAGAACAAAGTAGATAAATCATAGCAACGACAAAATTTAAATGGAAAAATTAATTAAAAATCCTTCATAAAAACTCCAACCCTACAAAAGAATTTAGTTCAATATATTGGCAAAATTAAATCTACAATTCCAAGACGTTAATACAAAGTAGAAATAAGGGATAAGAGAACTTCTCAGTTATTTGCTCTAAATTCTCCTTCGTGCACTCGTCGGATTGCATGAACGATCCTTGATCTCTCAAGAAAAAGATGAAAAGAAAGAATTTCTATGCTAAAAACTATGTTTTTAACTCCTAAAAATGACCTAAAATACTCCTATTTATAGTTCCTGAAGTTACTAGTGAATTCTAATCGGAATAGGCTTCACCTGGCTTCAAAATTGCACGTGCGCTAAGACCACGCCACAATCGGCACCGGTTATGCTTCGTATCAATTCTCCTTACTTTTCCAGAGGACAACCGGTGAGACAACCGACGCCATAACTGGCACCAGTTATCTAAGCTACATTTCTTGAATTTTGTGATTTCACCTTTAAACTTTTAAATACTACACGATTTACATGCAATTTCCTTCAAATCTTCAATTACGTCCCTGCAAACACATAATCACTAAAATTAGGCAGTTTTATGCTCAAATTAGACATATAGGGCTTAAGTAATCAAACTTTAACACCTATAAATTGCTATAATTTACACCCTACCAAAGTCTCCCATACTTAACCCATGCTTGTCCCCAAACATGAGAACAACCAATTTAGCCACACTAAACAATTAAGATCAACAATAACTACCATCCAAGTTAACTACTATTAAGGCACATTCAAATCAAAGGTCAAGTGTTAATAGCATGCTCAAAAGACACTTCTCTAGTTAGCCTTATATAAGAGACTCTTCCAATTCCGATTAGCTAAACTAAGAATATGAAATATTCAACTAGCATTCTTCTACAATTGGTCCAACTATTAAGCAAAATCTCAATACATTTTAACACATGGATCCACAGGCTAGCATTAATAACATATATTCCAAAGACAATTGTCAATTTGTTATTTTTCTCTTTTTCTTTTGCATTGCTATACTAATCACTTTTTCAATTCCCCCACACTTAATCTTTTTCAATTTTTTTCTTCACTTGAGGAAAAGACTTAATTCTTAGCCATTCAAGTTTTTAACGTGAGCTTCAACATCTCCCAAATGAAGAAGCTTGGTTACTCAACTTTTCACCGGTCAAGATCCACATACTCGTAGTTATCATCACTTTTTGATATGAAAGTCGACACTTTTGGATGAAAATCTCGATTACTTGGCAATAATAACCAGCAGAGTATAGTCTAATAATTTTGAATAATTAAGCAAAAACCAACTAAAAATACTTAAGCCTGCTTTATATCCCACAATATAGAGAACTAAAACTAATAGCTAGACCAAATCACAAGAAAGTGCTAGAAAAATATTTACAAAGCCTAGAAAAGGTAGCCAAAGTCAAAAAAGCCACAAAATTTGAAAAATTTTACCAGAGAAGTGATAGGGTGTATTTTAGTTGATTAATTGTGTTAATATTTCCTAATTATCTAGGCTAAAGTTGCATTATTGGGTGGATTCTACTGAATTTGTGTATTTGGTGGTTAAGTGCAGGAATTTGTGGAAAAAGGTGTTAAAAAGCTTTAATTCAAAAGTAGTCCTGACAGTTAGGTGCGGGCACGCCTAATTCGGATGTGCATGGCTGAGGTGCCAAGATTCCAAATCCAAGTGGGCAGTTTTCAAGAATTGGGAATTCAAATTTGAAGACGTGCTGGAATTAGTTATCTCGTTTTTCTATTTAGTAGTTTATTTTTATTAGGAAACTACTTTAATATTTGTAGTAGGAAATTGGGAATTGGACACTTTTAGAGCTTTCCTATTTGACTAGTATTAGGGGTTTTCCTATTTTCCGTAGCAGCGTGAATTGAGGGAATTGCCTATTGGATGCCGATTTGGTTTCCTTATGGGATTAGTAAGTTGCTACTCCGCGGAAGAAGGATTTAAGAGAACTATTGGTAGTTGTTGTGGAGAGATTCCATTGGCCATTCAATTTAGTACTTTGGGACCAAAAGGAGAACGAGCCAAGCAATAGTTTTCCTTGGTTCTTTTCTTTTCTTTCGCTATTTTTATTATTGAACAAGACAACGGATGGCTGTGTTGATTTTCATTGAAATCTCTTGTGGGATTAACTCCGTTATGCGTGGCTAATTTCCTCATCTAGTCAAAGGTCAACTCGACGCCGGAGTCCAAAAATATCTGTGAGATCTAATCGATTTATCTTTCGTTCATTTAATTCTTTGGTATTTGTGCGTTCTTTGTTTTATGTTCGTATGATTGTTTTGTTGGTTAAATGTCAAAGGCGCCTGATGTTCATATTGACTTGATAATTTACAGCTAATTTAATTTGCTAAATCCGTAATTGTTTAGTAAATTGATATTAGTGGCAACTAACGTTAACACACGTTAGGGGAACGCATGATCTAATATAAATGAATCTTGGTAGTGTGTTTGTTGGTTAGGGTTTGGACTTTTCTAGTTCTTAGTGCAATTGAGAAATTAAATCGTACGGGCGTACCTAGGGTTATTTCTTAATTAGGGGTATTTAACGGGCGTACCTTACTTACCTAAAATCTAAGGAAGTGTTGGTCGTCTGAGAGGTTTCCAGCGACTATAACCAGCTTATTAATGAATTAAATGAACTAACTTTGCATCAATGATCAGGTATATGGACTGTGTCTGAATAGTTGGATCTTTGGTTAGAACTTATCTCCCATATATTTCATTCTCTTTTATTTCAGTTATTTGGCCTTGTTATTTGATTTTTAATTAATTCCTTTTCATCTCAAAAATCCCCCATTTTCTTGTGTTTGGGAAGAAACGAATTTTCCCCAGTCCCTGTGGAGACGACCTTATTTGCTACTATATACAAATTAGTTCAATCCTGGTATATCGGATTAAGTATACTCCTTGGAATCAGGGTGAAGCTAGTAACCCATTGCACATCCGAATTCATGCTCCAGTACCTGGAATTGGATTTTGTTTACTTTACTGGCAAGTTAGGTTTTTAATATTATTGCATAGGCTCGACACCTGTCAATTTTTGGCGCCGTCGCTGAGGACTGGTGCCTGAATTATTTGTTTCTTTTTGAGTACATTTATTTTCTTTTATTTTTATTTCTTCATATTTTATTTCTGCTTGGTTCTGTTTTGGATCTATTTTATAGTTTATGCCTCGTTCTTCTCATACAGGTTAACTGATCTATATTCTTGAGATAGAGAAGACTGCACGTAAACTGAAAAAGGAAACTAGAGAACAAAAGGAGCAATTACTGGCTACATCTCTAGAAGATTCTTTGAGTGATTCTTCAAGTGATTTTGAGGAGGAGAAGATTGTTATGGCTCAAACTAGGACATTGAGGGAGTTGGCTGCTCCTGATTTAACTCAGCAGCCACTATGCATTACTTTCCCCAATTTGAATGAGAATACCCCCTTTGAGCTCAAATTTGGACTCATTCATCTTTTACCTTCTTTCCATGGCCTTTCAGGTGAAGAACCCCATAAGCACCTATAAGAGTTTGATGTAGTGTGCTCAAGTATGAAGCCTCCTGGGGTAACAGAGGAACAAATTAAGTTACGAACTTTCCCATTTTCTCTCAAGGACTCAGCAAAAGACTGGTTATACAAATCACTACATGGGTGCAGTTGAAGAAGAAGTTCTTGTAAAAGTACTTCCCTGCCTCTCGAGCTGCTAGTTTGAGGAAAGAAATTTGTGGCATTAAACAGCAGTCGGGAGAGAATTTATATGAATATTGGGAAAGATTCAACAAGCTCTGTACCAAGTGCCCACAACATCAGATAAGTGAGCAACTGCTAATCCAATATTTTTATGAGGGTCTCTGCTTCTCTGATAGAAACTTAATTGATGCTACAAGTGGTGGGGCACTGGTTAACAAAACTCCTGAAGTGGCCTAGGAACTCATTGAGAGAATGGCCAAGAACTCACAACAATTTGACTTTAGAGATAATCCTCCAATTCGTCGAGGAAATGAGGTAGAGACATCATCTATGCAACAACAACTATCGGAACTCACCTCGTTTGTTAGACAATTGGCTGCTGGACACATGCACAAGCTAAAGTTTGTGGGATCTGTACCATGGCCGGACATACTACTGACACATGCCCAATGTTGCAAGAGGAACATTCTGAACAAGTCAATGTGGCTAGTAGCATGCCTGCGCCTAGAAGGCCATATAATCCATTCTCCAACACGTACAATCCGGGTTGGAGAGATCATCCAAATCTTAGCTATGGAGGAAACCGACAGCAAACTTTTGGGCAAAATAGACAGCAAGGGTTTCAACCTCCATACTAGCAAAAACCTCAACCCTCACCCTCTAATGGAGGAAGTTCATTAGAAGATCTTGTTAAGAGTTTGGCTACAAGTACAGCCCAATTCCAGCAAAGTATAGCCCAATTTCAGCAGGAGACAAGATCGGGTATGCACAATTTGGAAACTCAGATAAGCTAACTGGCAATCACCGTCAATTGCTTGGAATCTCAGGCGAATGGGAAATTGCCATCTCAACCGGAAGTCAACTCAAAAATGGTCGTGCTATGACTCTGAGGAGTGATAGAGAGGTTGAAGGACCTCCATTGGTGATCCCCAAGGATAAGAGTGAGGACCATATTGAGAAAGAGCTTGAGGAGCAAGGAGAAGGAAATTCTGGTTGTAAGGTAACATCCAACCCTCTTGTTCAAAGTAAGCCTAACATTGCACCTTTTCCTAGCAGATTGGAGAAACCAAAGAAGCCCAACAAGGAAAAGAGATTTTGGAGATGTTTCGAAAAGTGGAAATCAACATCCCTGTTGGACGCAATCAAACAAGTGCCAAGATATGCTAAATTTCTGAAAGATTGGTGCATCAATAGAAGAAAACTAAGGGGTGATGAGAGAGTTGTGGGGGAGAATGTATCTACAGTCCTACAAAGGAAACTCCCATCCAAATGTGGGGATCCAGGTATGTTCACTATCCCTTGTAAGATTGGCAGCACCAATATTAGAAATGCCATGCTAGACTTAGGGGCATCCATTAATGTAATGCCAAAATCCATATATGCTTCTCTAAGTCTAGGTCCATTAAAAGATATCAGCATAATAATTCAATTAGCTGACCACACTAATGCTTATCCTGATGGGCTAATTGAAGATGTGTTAGTGCAAGTTAATGAACTGGTGTTTCCTGCTAATTTTTATGTTTTGGACATGGTTGATGAACGTTCCCAAAATCGCTATCCTATTTTGTTAGGTAGACCCTTCTTGAGCACTGCAAGTACAAAGATTGATGTTAATAAGGGTTCACTAACTTTGCATCAATGATCAGGTATATGGATTGTGTCTGAGTAGTTGGATCTTTGGCTAGAACTTATCTCTCATATATTTCATTCTCTTTTATTTCAGTTATTTGGCCTTGTTATTTGATTTTTAATTAATTCCTTTTCATCTCAAAAATCCCCCATTTTCTTGTGCTTGGGAAGAAACGAATTTTCCCAAAGCCCCATGGAGACGACCCTATTTGCTACTATATACAAATTAGTTCAATCCTGGTATATCAGATTAAATATACTCTTTGGAATCAAGGTGAAGCTAGTAACTCATTGCACATCCGAATCCCTACTCCAGTACCTGGAATTGGATTTTGTTTACTTTACTGGTAAGTTAGGTTTTTAATTATTATTGCACAGGCTCGACACCTGTCAAGAAGCATCTAAAGGCACACTACTTCACACTTAACACATACAAATATATCAACTTAATAATAGCAAACTCGAAATAAAAGCGATTGTCTCTCAAGGATTTCAACAAGAATTATAAAAAATTAGAAAAATTAGACCAAAAATAACAAATATATCACTTCATCGAAATTGCGATCCCCCATACTTAAGACAACATTGTCCTCAATGTTGGGAAGAAATAAAGAAATGAAAACATAAGGCAAAGCGAAATCGAAACTCCCCTAATAACGAAAATGACAAAACAAAAGTAATGAAGGAACCAACTGCCATTAATCCAGCACTTATACATAGCCAGTGAAACCTTTCCAAAGCAAAAAAAAAAAAAAAATTACAAAAAGGAGTTAGTACACCACCAAAATTATCCCTAACTAAAAAGCAATAAACATTACAAACTCCACCTGCAAACCCCAAAAACAAAACATAACATAAAAAGAAAAATTAAAGGAAGAAATCAAGGTGGACCCTGTCGATAAGGATGCCAAGCTACCAACTCCTCCTCAATGGTTGCGACACATTCCTCCAAGTGCTTAGCTGACTTACGTGTGCTACAAACCTCCTCAAGTACCAACTGCAACAAATCATGAATAGAAGGCCTGGTTAGCTGATAAGATGGCCCCGAGCCTGCTCCATTTGGCGAATCTCCTCTTTCTTATCCTTCTCATCTCCTCTTTCAATGGTGCCCGTTTGAATGGTAGTGGTGGGCTGAAAATAGGCAATCTGATTACTGGTAGAGTGGTCACAATAGAAGTGGTCTTGGATCCTTACCTGGCACATCTACTCCAAAATGGTGGAAAATAAGTGTGAAGAGTCGATCGTATGGCAAAGTCATATTTTTCTTCTTTTGGCTCGCTGCTCTAGTAGTAGTCCCCAGAACGATTATAGCTAGAGGTATCCATGCTCCAACTTATCTAAGAAATACATATTAGTGACATGCACCTCATTCTTGCTGCAAGACACTGGCACAATGTTACGGTTAAAGAGATAAATAAGCAAACTATGCCATAGATCTAATAATGAAGTATAAATGGTATAAACCTCATAATGCATAGTACCAGTCACTGGATTGGGGATCGACCGAAATATGGATGCACCATGACAAAATATAGGAGTAGTAGCCTCAAAAGCCAAATTAGGGTCACCCGTCACAGTATATTTCCTATGGTCAAAAGTAGGACCGTCATTCAAAACCCTCACTAAGGTAACTAACTCAACTCTAGTCAATATAATCTCTCTACCCTTAATATAGCTGTGAACCACAGAAGTGCTTACTACCCTATTGTTCTCAAGATTATCATAACGTAGTAGATTCTAGGTAAACCTAGCATCTGACCGCATCTTACAGTGGTAAATAGCCCTCAAAAATCATAATTGGCATCAAAAGATTGAATCTAAATCGGCCTCTTCTAGAACTCTATTATAGCTCGCACCTTGTACTGGGCAAAATTATCAGTAGTTCAAAACCTCAATGGGTCAAAGGCTGGGCCTTAACTACTACTAGTGCTACCAGTGATATCCTGACCCCTCTTGTGAGAAGTATAGACCTCACTAGTTTGTCTGTGTCTAGGAGGCATACTCAAACAACAACCCAACCAATAATATCACAATCCAAAGTTGAACAATTAGCCAAGAATTCAACCACAGGATGCCACGAATGAAGAAATTAACAAATATGGAGGCAACTCAACCACAAGGAATTTTGTGAGCCAAGAGTTTCCAAGTTCAACCCAAATCCAACATTGCAAAAAGTTGTGTCCAATAAATCACCAAGAGGCAAAATATCCCTTGCACAATTAGAGTCGAAGCAAACAAACCACCAACAACCCAATATGGCATAATGAAATGCAACAATTTGTCCCAATATGTGTAGCCAAAGTTCCCAAATCAATCTAAATGACATAAACAAATCAATTCCAAAGCAAGTAACCAAACACTAAAACACCAAGAGTGTCTCCAAAAATTCACCACAATGCTAAACTTCCCAGTCACAGATACAAACACCCCAACAAATTACTCAAATAAGCATCAATGATGCCCAATAACCATGCTGATTATCCAAAAATCCAACCAAAAGCACCTAGAAATTTAGAAAAAAATTGGTTCAAAAATCCTCAAAAATTTGACACCTAATACATCAAGAGACACACTACCACAAGTACCAAATTTCAAGAAAATTTAATAGTTTAAAGTGCAAAGAAACAAGAGAAACTTACTCCCCTTGTGTCAAAGAGTAAAACCCCATTGATTTCACGGAGAAATTTTGTCCTATTCAACCGATTGTGTAAACTAGGGTATCTTGCACTTTGCTTCCACAAACTCACCAACTTTGTTGGTTTCAATGCTCCAAATCTACACAGTGGAGATGTGAGAGGATGGAAAGGTGAAGTATTTGAATAGTTTATGAATGGGACGTGGTTGATTAGTGCAAGAGAATAGGAGTCCTGGGATAGGTGAGAAGAAAAATAAGGAGTCATAGGATAGGCGCGACTTTTCTTTTCATATTCTAGGAAAGACTAACGCTGATCTTGAGACCGCACTTCACGTCGGTCTTTCTCTGACTTTGAAACAAAACTCACTGTTGCTCTCTTTTTTTTTTTTCACCCTGACAATCGGCGACAGTCTTAGGATTGATTATAGCTCCGTTGTCAACCGACGTTTCATGCTGAAATTTTTTTTTTCATTCTTCTCCTTCAATTTCCATTCTTTTCCAGAAATACACAAATATAACCCCTTTTTCTTTCTTGAAACCTGTAAGAAAACAAAAAACTAAAATTAAACACACATAAAACATGAACATTAAGGAAAAATAAAAGAAAATTTAAGCAAAATAAGAAAAGAAATAGGGTTGCCTCTCAAAAGTACTAAGTTTAACATCTTCAACCAAATATAGCCAAGCTCTATTGCATAAAATTGATGTGTTCCA
The DNA here is from genome assembly GCA_013103745.1 of Gardenia jasminoides. Lineage (NCBI taxonomy): Eukaryota > Viridiplantae > Streptophyta > Magnoliopsida > Gentianales > Rubiaceae > Gardenia > Gardenia jasminoides. The sequence continues at coordinate 10,263,882 of CM023098.1, read as the reverse complement.
CCATGCCAATCTGGTCACCCTCCGAATATATCTTCAACTACTGCCGATTGATTATAAAAGCTTCTTGACCTTATTTTTGGATTTCAATACCACTACATGGACCAACCCTTGTAATCACAAAAGGACCAGACCATCTTGACTTCAACTTGCCAGGAAAAAATTCAAGGTGCAAATTGAATAATACCTTTTGGCCAACCTTAAATTCACGCCTTAAAATATGCTTATCATGCCATGCCTTTGCCCTTTTCTTATAAATACGAGCATTCTTATAGAATTCATAACGAAACTCATCTAGCTAGTTCAGGTAGAGCAATTTCTTCTCACCAGCAATTTTAAAGTCAAAATTAAAAGTTTTTAGTGCCTTAATAAGCCTGATGGTCTAATTCCAGTGGCAAATGATACGACTTCCCATAGACTAGCCAGCAAGTCAACATACCCAATGGAGTCTTATAAACAATCCAATGTGCCCATAATGCACTGTCAAGTTTCATGGCCCAATCTCTTCTTGAAAAATTCACCATTTTTGCCAAAATTTACTTGATCTCCTGATTAGACATCTCTTCTTGACCATTAGTCTGGGGATGATAAGTGGTTCTAGTACAGAATTTGGCACCATAGTTGGCTAATAGTGCTCAAAATTTTCTATTATTAAAATGAATACCAAGGTCACTTAGAATAGCATGAGCACACCAAAGCGTGTAGAAATTTACTTTTTCACAAATTTCATCATGCTTTGGCTTTTATTATCAGACAAGGCCAAGGCCACTGCCTCTACCCACTTGGTAATATAATCCATCGCAACCTGAATGCACAAATTACCATGCAATGGTGGAAATGGTCCCATGAAATCCAAACCCCAAACATCAAATGGCTCAACATCTAAAATACCTATTTGAGGCATCTCTTGTCAATGACCAATGTTACCAATTCTTTGGCACTTATCACATGTTAAAACACAAGTCCTAGCATTCGTGAACAAAATACCTTTGCTATAGTTCTTTCTAACCCATGATGATTACCATAAGGAGACAATGACAATGCTCAAAAATGGATTTCATCTCCTTTTCTGGTACACACCTTCTCACAGTTTCATTAGTACAATGTCGGAATAATAGAAAATCTTCCCAAAAGTATTTTCACGTTAGCAAATAATTTCTTCTTTTGTTGAAAAATTAAATCACTAACCAGAATGTTAGAAATAATATAATTGACATAATCAGCATAAAGACATACCTCAACAATTTGTATTGCCCATAACTACTCATCAGGAAATTTATGCTCAAGTGGGGAGTCATCATATGAATCTACTTATTCCATCCTAGACAAGTTTTCTGAGCCTTTCTTATCCCTAATCTCCAAGTCAAACTCTTTCCAAAAAATGATCCAACGAATTAACCTGAGTTTTGCATCCTTTTTAGACAAAAGATACTTAACAACAGAATCGTCAATATAGACAATTACTTTAAAGCCAACAAGATAAGAGTGAAATTTCTCAAAAGCTGGTACAATAGCTAGCAATTCTTTTTCAGTAGTAGTATCATTCACTGGAACATTATTAAGGATTTTTTTGGCATAGTGTATAACATGCAATCTCTTATCTTTTCTTTGGCCTAAAACAGTACCTACAGTATAGTCACTAGCATCACACATTAACTCAAAAGTCATCTTCTAATCTAGTGTAGTGATTATAGGTACAGATGTGAACTCTTTTTTTATCTTATTCAAAACTGTCAAATATGCATCATCAAAAACAAAAGCCATATTTTTAGACAACAAATCACATAGAAATTTAGTTATCTTGGAAAAATCTTTCATAAATAGAAACTAGCATGTCCAAGAAGACTTCTAACAATCCAGATAGAGTTAAGAGGGGGTAATTTTTCAATTACCTTAACCTTAGTTTTGTCAATCTTTATATCCGATTTAGAGATCTTATGACCCAACACAATACCTTTATGAGTCATAAAGTGATATTTTTCCCAATTCAAGACCAAATTAGACTCTTCACATCTTTCTAAAACACGATTCAAGTTATTCAAACAAGTATCAAAAGAGGAACCACATACAGAAAAATCATCGATAAAAATGTCAATGGTGTCCTCTATCATATCTAAGAAGATGGCCATCATACACCTTTGAAAAGTCGTGGGTGCATTGCAAAGTCCAAATGGCATTCTCCTATATGTAAACGTACCATATAGACATGTGAATATAGTTTTCTTTTGGTCCTCTGGAGCAATTGGAATTTGATTATTACTTGAATAACCGTCCAGGAAACAATAGAATTTCTACCTAGCCAAACGGTTCAAAATCTGGTCCAATAACGGTAATAGAAAATGGTCTTTTCTGGTGGCAGCATTCAATTTCCTGTAGTCAATAAAAACATACCAACCAGTAATAGTATGAGTAAGGGTTAATTCATTGTATCATTCTTTACCACTGTCATATTCCCTTCTTTGACACAATCTGCACAGGACTCGCCAAAGAACTATCCGAGATAGGATAAATGATGTTTGCATCAAGTAATTTAATTATTTTAGCCCTAACTACCTCTTTCATATTTGGGTTAAGTCTCCATTGATTTTCTATGGAATGTTTAGCATTATCCTCCATCAAAATCCTATGCATGACTACAAACAGACTAATACTTTTTATATCAGAGATACTCCAGGCAATAGCTGACTTATGATCATGAAGCACTCTTAAAAATTTATCAATGTCACTTTCATTTAAAGAAAAAGAAATGATGATAGCATAAGATTCATTAGGATCTAGAAAATGATACTCTAAATGAGTAGCTCATGGTTTAAGTTCTAACGTAAGGCAAGATTTTGTCTCAAGGTACAACAATCTTTTCAAATTGCTGACTTTGTGCACAAGAAAGTTCTCCTTGCCTTTCCAACCATTTAACAAAGTTTAACAATTTAACATCCTCTAATTTCTCATGCATATTCAAAGCAATCACACTTTCAAAAGTATCATTAGAATATTCATGCTCAAATGACTTATCAAATGTAGAATCAAACACATCAATTCATAAGTATGATTCATCAGTAGAAGGATATTTTAAAGATTTAAATACATTAAACTCTTACTTATCTTCCGTACTCTTCAAGTAAGCTTCTCTTTCAAAATATTAATTAAATCCCCACCTGTGGTAAAAAATGCTCCACCCAAAATAATTGATATGTGAAGATCTTCTTCCATCTCAGAACTAAAAATTTAGTAGGAAAATAAAATTTATTGACTTTGACGAGCATGTCTTCAACTGCTCCTACTAGATATCTCACCGATCGATCAACTAGTTGAAGAACCACTACTGTGGGCATCATCCAGCAAACTTCAATTTCTTATAAAAATATAAAGGCATTAAATTGATACAAGATCCAAGATCACAGAGGCATCTATCAACAAAAATATCTTCAAAAGAATAAGGCATAGTGAAACTCCCTAGATACCATATTTTGAGAGGAAGACAATTTTGGACCACGGCACTAGACCCTTGGATAAAGGAACTATAGCAAATTTCTCCAACTTTTACTTGTTAGAAACTATCTCCTTGAGAAATTTTGCATATGCTAGCATGTTTGCAATGGTTTTGGCAAATGGGATATTAACTTGTAGTTTCTTACACATCTCCAAAAATTTTTGATATCTACCTTCATTTGCCTTCTTTTTCAAACTTTGAGGAAATAGAATTTGTAGCACATATGGTTTGACTTTAGGCAAATTTACATGATATTTTCTTTCATATCTTTGTCTGACTCTTACTCCTTACCTTTCCACGTCTTTACTTTTATCATCAACAAACACCTCCTCTTGTTTCTCAGAATTTTCCTTTGGATTTGGAGTGGGTTCATCTAATGTCTTACCCGAACGAAGTGTTATAGCCATTGTAACTTACTTGGGATTCACCTAAGTAGTACTTGGCAATTTACCTTGTTCCCTCTTAGTCAACGCCTTGGCCAATTGGCTAACCTACCTCTCAAGATTTTGAATAGATGCTTATTGAAATTCAGTTATTTGATTCATCTTTTGCATATATTGAAACGTCATATACTCTACATTAGGCTTCTTTTCTAGAATAGATTGTGACAGATACTGAGGTTTTGGCTGCTGATTTTGGAACCTAGGTGATCCTAGAGGCTTGTTCCCTTTATCTCTCCATGAAAAATTAAAGTGGTTCCTCTACCTAGGATTGTAAGTATTGGAGAAGGGGTCATTCCTTTGTTGCATCTTTTGACCTCTATAAGCCTCAACAAAATTAACATCCTCCATTGCAGGAGGCTGTCTATTGTAACAACCTACAACTGTATGTCAATACATAATGCAATTAGCATATGGCTCGAGTTGGTTAGTTTCATATGTTAACATTGATTGGATTTGTTGCATCTGATGACTCAACTTAGCCAAATCCTTAAAAGTAAACACTTCATGTACATCCACTCTTTTACTCCGACTTGCTTTTATTGTGAGTTATTAGAAAGCAACTCATAGATTAGTTTTGTCCCTAATATATCCACAAGCTATAAAATCAACCATATTTTGGGTCGTATATATCAACCCATCATAGAAAAATTGAACTTGAAGTGCCAATGAGTTGATCGTGAGGACATTGAGCAAGTAGCAGCCTAAATCATTCCCCAAGTCTCGTGAATGGGCTCTTTCTCCATTTGAGTAAAAGTGCAGATTTTGTTCCTTAAATCAATCATCTTTTGTGGAGAGTAGTACTTGATCATGAAGATGTTATAGACATCCTCCAAGTTCTCAAGGATCCTTTCAGCAAATTGAGAACCCATGATTTTGCATGATTCTTGAGGCAATAAGGTAAATACCTCATCCGCAGGTCATCCTTTGAAATATCATTGAGTGGAAATGTCTGCACCACTGAATAGGATTCCCGAATAAAGGAGAAAGGATCTTCAGTAGCTGGACCGTAAAAAGCTAGAAGCATGTTAAAATACACAGTTTTAAGCTCATAATTCCTTGTCCCTTCATTTAACTAGATACAGTGTGGAGAAGCTGCTATCACGGGACGTTAAATATCCATCAAACGAAACCTAGCAGGTGCAGCTGCTGGTGGCCGAACCACACGATAATTGTTATTATTTTAAACTTCCTGAGCCATGCTTTCTTCGTTTGAACTTCCTGACCCCACTAACTCAATTGCTATATTGATTCTAGGTGAAGATGGTTGCAAAGCCTACCTTTGCAACTTAGTTTGGTTCCTCAGACACTTAGCAGTATTTTCTACCTCAGGATCGAGCACTAATTCACCTTTTTGCGAATGGATCATACACCAAGGTAGCTAAATAAGAGAATTAAAAACAAAGTGAAAAACTGAAGATAAGATAAGCAAAAACAAGATAAAAATAAAATAAAAATAGCTAAAGCAGAAAAATTAAGTGTTATCCCTGGCAATGGTGCCAAAAACTTGATTGACAATTTCCTGCAAGTATGTAGGGTAGATTGACAGGTGCCGAACCTGTGCAATAATAAATATTAAAATCCTAATTACCACCACAATTAATTACAGAATAATTTTGAGTACTGGAGCAGGGACTCCGGATGTGCAATGGGTTACTAGCTTCACCCTGATTCCAAGGAGTATACTGAACCCGATATACTAGAATTACCTCTGAAAAAATATTAATTTGCAGTAGTGGCAAGTAGGGTCGTCTCCTTAGGGAACGGGTAGGAAAAATGTTTCTTTCTAGGTCACAGGAAAATGGGGGGTTTGGATGGGATAGAACTAGAAATAAAATAAATAAAATTAGAAAATGAAAAATGAAAATACCAATTAAATAGATCACCAGAGAACAACCAGAGAACAATTCAGCAGAAATAACAAGTAATAAAATTCTACTCAAAGGAACAATTTCTCAGACACAGTCCAATCAAATGATCATTGATGCAGAGATATTTCATTCATTTGTTACTAGGTTAGTTATAACTACCAACAAGCTCTGACAGTCAGCTTTTCCTTACTTTCTCGACAGTCAAGGTACGACCATTGACTGCTTCTCTAACCAGATAACAACCCTAGGTACGACCATAGGAATTTAATTATTCAATTGCATTAAAAGTTAGAAAAACCCAACCCTAACCAATGAACACGCTAAGAGGGTTCATTTAAGCTAGATCCTACGTTTCCCCAACATAAAACCAATTATGGTGGTCGCCACTAGTTATCAACTAAATGAACAATTACGGATTCAATTTAGTTAATTTGACAGTAGGCTATTAGGTTAAATTAAATATCCGGCCGTTGACATTCAATTAACAAAATAACCTTTAAACAATTAATCCAGGAAACGTACGAATAGTAACAAATTAAAAGAAATAATAAAGACTCGATTAGATCTCACAGTTGTTATGGACCGCGCCTTCGAGTTGCTCTTTGAGTAGAAGAGGAATTTAGCCGCTCCTCATCATGGCTACCCCACGTGATTTGATTGATTTAATTTGCATGCTCGTGACCACGTTGGAATTGAATATGGATGTGATAGGAATTTTAGACGAGAAGACGAACAAGACGTCGAGATGAATAACGATTGAAAATTAATGAAAAAATAGGAAAATTAAACAAAAGCAAGGACATAACCTTTTTGTTGTCTTCGTTGACTTTGCAAGAGAAACTACCAATACTAAAAGGAAGAGAACCTACGAAGGAAAAAGAAAGCAAATGGAACAAAGCTTCAAAAACAAAAGCAACGAAAGATCTCTTTTCCCCAAATCTATTCTAAGCCTAAGTGAACTACGGGAAAGACTAGCCAATTGGCAGCCAAGAGTCCAAGACTTCGTCTGCTTAGTCTCTTCCGATAATTCCTAAAAATTAAACAAACGAAAGGGAAGTTTCCTTATCTAATGAGGATTCTAAGAGCCCTCTTCCCCTTTGGAGTCTACTTGCTAAAAAACAAAACAAAGTGAATAAGGAAACCAATTACAACTTCCCTTAAATAAAAGTGTCTTTTAAGCAATTCCCAAAAGTGAAATAAAGTCTTCAATCCCAAAGATGACACGTCTTAGGCGATAGGATTTCTTCACAAGGTCTTCTTCTCATCCAAATACAGCGCGCCTACGCCTTATCCTTGGGAGTCTTTTGGAATTTTTACCAAAATTGCACTTTTAAAGCTCCAAATAATTCCAATGACCTAAAATCAATGCCAAAACCAAACATGAGTAAAATCAATCAATTTATACCATATTTAGGCCATAATTAAGGGGAAATATCCACAAATAATGTGTACAATTAAGGACTTAACATAGATCGTAGTATAAATTCATCTAGAATAATTCAGGGGTTGACCCACAGGAACAAGTTAATTTTCTACTTGAATTACTCTAAGAATGATAATAAAATTTGAATCAAAAGGATGGAATATTTTTAACTAGTAAATCATATAAATAATCAAATCAAATTGGAAAGTGTTGAGAAACTGGTATATGAAAATGGGTATTAATCCAGAGTTTTAAATTAATTTTTCAATTGTCTTCTTGTCAAGTTATAAACGTATCACATAATTATATTTTAGATCACCTCTCAATACACCTAAAGTGTACCTAATTAAATCTTATATCTCTCTCGAGATCGTAACGTTTATTTAAACTCATCAAAAACTTACGTGATATGAAAACGTCATACAAACCCTGACCTACTCTCATGATTAGTCTAAGTGTTTTTATCCATCTAACGCATAGTTGTATCATCTTTTTCAATTCAATACAAAGCCAAAGATCATGCTTATTGTGATTAGACATAAACATGTAATTAAGAACAAAGTAGATAAATCATAGCAACAACAAGAATTTAAATGAAAAAATTAATAAAAATCCTTCATAAAAACCCTAACCCTAAAAAATGAATTTAGTTCAACATGTTAGCAAAATTAAATCCACAATTCCAAGAAGTTAATACAAAGTAGAAATCAGGAGTAAGGGAACTTCTTAGTTATTCGCTCCAAATTCTCCTTGCGCACCTCGGATTGTGTGAACGATCCTTGATCTCTCAAGAAAAGATGAAAAGAAAGAATTTCTATGCTAAAATTAGGTTTTTAACTCCTAAAATGACATAAATACTCCTATTTATAGTTCCTAAAGTTACAAGCGAATTCTAATCGGAATAGGCTTCATCTGGCTTCGAAATTGCACGCTCGCCAAGACTGGTCCACAAGCGGCACTGGTTAATGGTTATGTTTCGTATCAATTCTGCTTACTTTCCCAGAGGACAATTGATGAGACAACCGATGCCATCTAAGCTGCCATTTCTTGAGTTTTGTGATTTTGCCCCTGAAATTTTAAATACTATGCTATTGCTGTTCAATTTCCTTCAAATCTTCAATTATGTCCCTGCAAACACATAATCACCAAAATTAGGCATTATTATGCTTAAATTAGACATGTAGGGCTTAAATAGTCAAACTTTAACACCTCTAAACTGCTATAATTTGCATCTTATCAGTATATGTTTGTCCTCAATTTTTATTTGGAACATTATGATAACCTTCAATTGAAGGAGAATTTTATAATTTCATAATAATTTTACCGGAAAAATTTAGCTATACAAGTTTGACCGTTAAATTTAACAGTTTCACTTAATTAGATTACAACCGTAAGGGTTTAAATTATAGGAGTCTAAACTACGGGGAGCTAAAGAACACATATGCGAGATAATAGGGAAATTTTTGCATTTTACCCTTTCTAAAACTCCACCAAAGTTTATATAGTCCTAGTTTCATAAGAAATTTCTTGTTGATTTTTGTTTTTCTTATGATAGATGATAAAGTTTACAATGTATATCCCCATATCAAGCTCTATATAACGTGCAGAAATTGTGTACTGTTGAGGAACTTCTTACAGTAGTAAGAGCTTTAATACGATCCCCAAGTAATTTCCTTTTCTAAGAAAACAAACACATACTAGTAATCAGTCAAATTAAGCTGGAAAGATGTGTAATTTTTTCAAAATATTTCTTTTAGTGTAAGTTAGAAGTAGTGAACCCAAAATCTTTTACTTACACTCCCTTTCCCTATACCACTCAACCCATCTCTTCCCCATGGAAAGATGTGTATTTAAATACTCTATAAGATTGCAAAGTATGATGAATTTTTTTTAGGTGCGTTGGGGGCCTTAGGCTCATTGCATCAAAACTCAAATTATGCCTAACTAACATCTGGTGTATTCCTTATATGCACTCCAATCGCTGATCAATGGAAAGAGTAAATTTGCCTCAAAAATGAATATTGGCACTCATGAACTTCAAAAAAAAAAAAAAACGCAATCATTTTTCACGTACGTGATTTCTTAGGCTCATGTAGACTTAAATTACAAGTAGTAATACAAGAACATCTCTCGGTCTAATCGAAAAAAGTCTGGCAATCAGGTGCAACATTTTGATCCAAACTTACATGAATTATTTCCAAATTCCAATTGGAGTTGAAGCGTTCACGCGGAGGGATAATAGAAGAAGAGGCATGCTTCTGTCTAATTGAAATGAGTGTGCCACACCCTCAATCACAAATGGTAGAAACTACACTTAATTTTAAAAGATTTTCTCAAGGTAGTTTCTCTTGAACTCTTTCACACACACACACATATATAAGGCACGGATCCTCAAATTTTTCAGGAATGATCTAGATGACATGAGAAATGCATAAGATAGGCGGACTTGGTCGAGGGACGGAAAGAAACCTCATCTGACTGATCTGACGAGGATGGAGCGATCACCAGTATCATGATGGACGTCATTTGTAGCGCCTCTGGTCGACTGAATTGGTCTCGTAACTTTTCGAGCTGAAATTAAGAGTTCAAAATAATTAATCTATAGTTATTAATAGCCCAATGAGCCCCGATTTACAAGCCGATTCTTTCTTTACTCAAAGCCCCGATATAGGATGGCAAAAACGGGGCCTCACATTGTTGTTCAACGAGAAGGTTTCCAGCTCACTCACAAATCTTTCCATTGCAAAATCCGGCAGAAAAATAGGAACTAGTATTCCTTTCTCCCCCTTCTTGTTCTTGAACGGTATTTGAAAGCTGGCCACAGTACCCTTGGCTGGTCCACCATACACCGGCTTTCCCCATCCAAAGTCCACCTCACTGAACCCAGCCCGGGTAACATTCGACACAAGGTAAGTCCTCAACAGAGTGAAATGAGGCCTTCCTTTGATAACCATTAAATCAGCCACAGATTTCATGTATTCTTCAGTCACAACGCTTTTGGCCTTGTTCACCAGCTTCACTGCATATTCCACAGGCTTCTTGCATAGCTCTCCCGCCGTCGTCAATGCCACTGGGTATGCTATGGCATTGCCGTAGTATCCTTGGGGTAAGGGAGGACTGAACTTGGAACGGGCATTAACAATGCAAATCACGCGGACTTCTTCGTGGGGTTCAGGTTGGAGGGCGATGGTTCGGCAGCGCCAAAGGTAGGCTGTCAGAACATCAAATGTCGAACACTTGCGACTGAGGTCAAGAGGGATGGATTTTCTTAGAGCTGAGACTTCTGCCAGGCCAAAGAAGAAAGAGCGGTGGACCACGTCGTCCAGGGGAAAGATGGCTCTCTTGGTATCAACTATCTCGTCGTATTCGTGGTGGGTGCATGTCACCCTTGGCGGGTCTCTAGCGTTCAGGAGCTCTCTCTGCCATACTGGTAGTATAGATGGGGTGGAGGCTCCCTGTGCGATTTCACCCACGGCATTCACGAATTGAACGATTCCGGCAGCATCAGCCATGGTGTGATTCAGGCGCAGTGCAAAGATGAAACCGTTGCATCTTAAACGAGTTACCTGTGTTACATTGTATGATATAATACCATTACCATTATATATATATATATATATATATATATATATATATATATATCTATATATATATGTATGTATGTATGTATATATGTATATATGTGTGTGTGTGTGTATATATAGGTATGTATGTGTATATTAGTTTAACGGATTAACTTTTATATAGTGTTTTTTACTTTGGATGTGCCACATGTGCATGATTTAAATTTCAAATTCAAATTTGTATTATGTGTCATAATATATATATAAAAAGTTATCCTTAGTTTAACTAGTTAATTTGTTGCTAGTAACTAGAACAAAATACTATGAAATACCACTACTAGTATGACTTATATATATATATGTGTGTGTGTGTATATATATATATATGTATGTATGTATGTATTAGTTTAACTAGTTAATTTGTTGCTAGTAACTAGAACAAAATACTATGAAATACCACTACTAGTATGACTTCCAATTACTATTCATAACAATTAAGAATTTATATTATGTGTGTGTGTGAGATTCAACTCAACTCAGCTCACCTCGGCTCAAATGCTTAGAGTTTTAGATAGTTTTCACTTTTCAATCACAAACTTCAGTAAATCTTCTTTTCTCTTCTGATTACTCGCCCCAGTTTTCTATAGATTGCAATGACGAGGTCGCAAGTTGGGCCGGAGACAACGACAATTGACACCGTTTGTCTATGACGGCAACCTATTTCCTCTCAAAAGTTCTGAGCACTTCTAATTATAAAGTGTGTGTATATATACGTATGTGTGTATTAGTTTAACTAGTTAATATTTTTTGCTACTAACAAGAGTAAAATACTATGAAAAATACCACTACTAGTATGACGTCCAATTACTATTCATAATATTTAAGAATTTATAATTCTACCTTAAAAGTTTCATCTAAATAGTTACGGCGAATCGTGATAACATTTTTTATACAATAATTTAAGAGACATCTTGCATAATTCCGATTAGAAGTCTGTAATTGATTGGAAGTGTAAGAACAAAATATAATGGAGCCCACTGCCTAAAAGGTTAATTGGTGGGGCATTATTCTTCATTGAAATTGAGAGCATTTATGTGATCGGTTGGGATCCTCAGTGTCACTTAATCAGTGGCAACTCAGTGACACCCCTACAATTATGCCAACTGTATAGAATGATTAAAATTGAGTTAAATCAGCACAATTTGGGTTAAATTTTTTTGGATAGATGGCATAATTATAGGGGTGTCATTGAGTTGCCATTGATTAAGTGGCACTGAGATCCCAATTGGTTATGTGAGACCCCATTTTTGAGTAACTGCCATGAGCGGATACTGATTATGGTATTGACATTTCAACATGCTACCGTAAAATATCGCTCAATGAACATTGAGGAAAGGACAGCGACACTAGCTAGTGATCCTTTCATTATCAAATAATGGTGTGTGGTAATAGTGAATTAATGATCGGTGTGTAGTAATCAGTACTAGATATTTTGATTTATATAATTCTTTAATTCTTTTATATAAGTTTTTGGAATTTTATATTAATCCTTTAATTGTTGTATAAAACGTTATCTTTTAATCTAATGCTTCTGTGGATATGATAGGTATAGATTAATCTTAATAGAAAGATATTGACTTTTAGTCCGATATAAGATAAATGCTTTTTTGAATTTTTTAATCTTCAAACATTTACAAGAAATAGTATGATTTAACTTTTAAAAAAATACAAAAAAAAATTTAGTTGACCTAACGATACAATTTGATTAGACAATGATTTCAAAATTTGAATCCACCTACAAAGGTGACGTAGATGACATTAATTAGAAATAAATGCGGAAATTCTAAACCCAAAGAGGTGGATTATCCATTACATTAATTACACGCAAATATGGAAATTTCTAAAATTAAGAAAAATGTGAGTTATCCACTAATTTGTTTCTGTCTCTTAAGTTGTATGTCAGTATAGTATAGGATTTTTCCAAAAATTTTTACAAGAAAAATCACAATCCAAACAGGCTCTTTGAGTTATGCGTTGGTTTTCCCAAAAGTTTTTACAAGAAAAATCACAATCCAAACGGGCTAGAGTTGTGCGATGGTTGTACCTGTATAAGCAGTAGAGGACAGTGAAGGATTCCTCCAGAGTGAGGAACATCGTAGAGGAGCTCCTCCAAGCACGGGAATGGAGGCCGAAGTGCATCCCCAAACTCGTCCAGCGTCACGTCTGCATCGGCTTCAATGAACAGAACACCCTCTCCCGTGCACTCGACCATCAGCTTTCTTCCGGGGCCTTCTCTCAGACGCCCTGCTAATGGGTAATAGAACCCTAGAGCCTTCGCAATAGCCTCCCTTATCACCTTCACGGGGTCTGATCTCCTCCTGATCCCATTGTTAATCCGAGGGCCATCATGGTTACGGTAAAATTGGATGATAGGAATTTGAGTGCGAAGGCCCTCTTGATCGTCGATGTCGGAGAGAAGCTTCCATTCCGGAGGAGTGGACTTGGCTGGACGAACCAGCTCTGGCTTTTGTCTAGTCACCCTGAACGTCAAAGACTTTGATGATGCTGTTCCTGATCCCATTCTGCTGTCTCAGAAGCAAACTACAACTGCGTACTGATTATTTACCATATATGCTTAGCAGCTGAGAACAATTACTTCCCTAGTCTCATTTTGAAAGTATCATTGATACGTCTCAAATTTATTGTCACCTATTAAGCAATGAGAACTTTCACACATTTTCATTTCATGCCCTTTCATATAATAATCATTTTCTAGCTTTTAGTGGGCTCAAAATATACACTTATTAACTACAAAAATTGCAACAGATAACACGTGACTCCCACATGCAATGCAAACAACAATCTTGCATGAGACTTTGCTCAAAAGCAGTTTCGAGAACTTTCATTCTCCTAGGTTCCACATCTCATCACATCGCGTGGCCCTTTTATCATTTAAACGCGTAAGAGTACATTAAAAGTCGAGTCGGGTATTATTCAAACTTAAACACAAATCATTTAAAAAAATTGCGAGTCTCGCAATGTGACATGTATTTTGGAACGAAAGGAATAATGAAAATGCATTTTATTATTAGTAAGAGTTTTCGTTGTTCTTAGATTATTCTAGCGAGAGTTTTGTTTAATTTATTGTTATTATTTTCTCAGGTCTAAGTGTTTTTCAAAATCTATATGTTTGATCTGAAATTTCTTGATCTTTTTATCAAATCTCAACATCAATTTTGAATTTGAACCAATTGGATAGTAGATTTGAAAGAATAGACATGCACAAATATTTATCATATATCTGCAACATGTTTTATGTATTTTATAGAATTAGTGTGATTTTTTTTTTTGTCTAGCAAATCGTGTTGGATAATTTCCAACTAGTTTATTAATAATATTGGCATTTGTTTTATCAAAAAAAATGCATTTGATTAAATGTACGTGTGTAATATATCTAGATAGTCAAGCGCACAAGAATAAAAAAATGAGTAGATGATCTTGCCAGCTGCTAATGAAAGGGACAATTTTAGAATCCACTTCTGAGGGTTCTAATAGTCTCATTGACCTCCTTTGAGAATTTCAAAATATCGACACCTCTCCTAAAACTAACTTGGCTCCACAACTGCCCTGAAGATTTATATTAATGAATTAATTTGATATGAGCAGTAGATAGCTATTTTAACAATACTAGAATCCACTGTCAAGAAACCCAAAAAGAGAGCCGATCACACAGAACGTAATGCAAACTACATAATTTCATACTTTTATTTTATACATCATCGAAGGTATGATTTAATTACTTATCAAGTCACTATTAAATATGATCAACAAGAACTACCTTAAGACCAGTAACCAAGCAATAAATTTTTGAAAATTTTACAGTAGAAAAATCTTAGACACTAATCTTGAGATGTTCACAATCACCAAAAATTTTCAAGCCTTCCTATGAGAGTAAATTTCCTCTTGCTCTAATTGAACACTGATGGCTGATTATCACTTCCGTCATGTACATCAATCATAAAAGAGCGCCTGGAATTGGCGCCCCTTTTGTGATGGCAAGTTAAAAATTATTTTAATTCTTAAATTGTTGTTAATTTAGTTAAACCTACTAACTAATGATTTAAGCAATTATATCAACATAATCACAAAATATTTGATAAGTTGTGAAGGTAACTATGTCATTTTAATGGTAGTGACATAATAATTGGGCTCAATAACCTAATAGGGGAAGTGTCTGGTATTATGAAAACTTTAGGGGAGGCCAATAAGACCGTTATAAGCATTCTGGGAGGTTTCTAAGATTATCTCAAATAAAACTTGATAGTAGTTTGAGGAGGATATACAATAAATGGTGCTTGAAGGAAATACAGTAAATGGTGCAAAATGTGGGAGTGGTGCAACACGTGGGTTCGTGCATTTGCCACTTAATTGGATTTTAATTGTACCCACATTTTCCTTATTTTTTTACCCTTCTTTGTAAATTGGCTCACTTTATGTAGATATCAGTTAGTAAGTAGATGTAGATATAGATAGAAATTAGGCTCACCAAATTGATCTGCCTCATAGTTCTTTCTATATATGAATAATTTTTCAATTGTCAAAAATTAATCTCTTAATTGCGGCTGATTTTTGCAATTAAAAAAAAAGACCTTAACTCAGTTATTTGGCATAAAGAGAAGACCTTCTGTCAGTTATATTTAATAGCCGGCACTCTGAAGAGAAGGCATTCCTCAAATAAAACTTTGATAATGAAATTATGTTAATCTTTTGTATAAGAAATGGGATAAAAAATTATCTTTAGCCTGATAAAATTTGGTCCAAGACCATATTTTTTTGGGAAGAAAGAAAGAAAGCAAGAAAGAAAACTTTGGCACAAAATTCTAAGTGCTTTTTCCACATTTTCCATTTGTGTGATTCTGATATGTATACTAGTAATCATTGTCCAAATCAAACATTTTTGCCAAGAATAATTGCCAATTTAATCGTCCAACTTTTTTAATCAAGTCATTTAGTCCTTTATCGTCTATTTGTAATAATTTTGTTCCTTAAACTTTTTAGATTACTTCATCCTTAAACGACGGGGCTGCCAATTAAATTTCATTTTGATTCAAAATCTGCCGCCAACCAAGGACACCTTAGGAATTGCAAGCAAAGTCCATGTGAAAAGAGGGAAATTATGTCACACAAGCGAACATGCGAAGAGGGATCAACAGTTCAATACCATGGTAAAAATGAAAGAGGTAGGAAGAAACTACTAAATGGAGCCATTTTTAAAATTCACTATATGTCGAATCTCCACAAAAATTATAAAGTGATTAGAACAGAATTTATGTTTCATTTCATATGAAAATTCTTGTTGGTTTCTAATTTTATTTTTCTTATGATAGATGATAAAGTTTACAATGTATGTCTTGTTTTCAAACTTACATTACGTGCAGGATTCGTGTCTAATAAACTTGTCAATATTTCTGAACATCAACTGTGGGTACACAACCTAGGGTATCATCTAACTTCGGTCGGTCAAATTCATTCTAACTAGGGTTTAAGTTAAAGACTCAACCATAGAAGTTGGTTCAACTTAAATACATCAAACAATCCATCAGAGTTTATTCTACAAACCCTTAATATGTAATAATCCAAAAGGTAATTCACAAAAATTGTCTCCAAAAGTCATCAACTGGCAAAATATTTACACAAAACAAACTTTCAAAAGTCTAGATCTGATCTCGGTCTGGCCTTCGCACCCGATCTAAAACTCTGAAAATCCTGGGAAGGGAAATATAATGGGGTGAGCTTTTACGCCCAGTGAGTGTCTCAAAACAATCAATCAGTTAAACACATTTGTATAGCATGGTTTCTATAACAGTAAAATCCACATATGGCAAGTTTCCAAGTACGCTAATTTTCCATTTAAGGAAAGTCATGAAACAGTAATTTTCACCACATAAACAGGTTTAATAAAAGCGTAGTAATAGTCACTTGATCCATGGGAGGATTGCTCATTGAGCGGTCGGTATAGAGTCTGCGGTACTACAGTCTTCTTGCTTCCCATTCGCCAACCCCTTACTCCCAACTTCGGGCCCAAAAACCAACAGTCGGTAGGTGGTGTACACTCGAGGTAACCTTAAACAGTCCCCAAGGTCCGTCGACGTACCCGACCAAGCCCTATTGCTGGTTCGAAATAGGCCGACTCACCTCTGGAGTTTGGGATCCCGGCCTTTGCCGCAATGGCATCACAGTCATGCACAGTTGACACACACAGGCACAATTACAGTAGTTTAAAATTGGTTTTGGAAGCGAGGGACAACTGACAATCAATTTCAACCTTCAAGCCCCTTAAGAGAGTGCAATAAAGTATACACTCGCCTTTAGGAGCGAGGGACCCTTGACGGTCAGCCTCTTCACCTCAAGCCTCGTTAGAAGGGAGGAACAAGTTTTATTTAAAACAAAACGTAATAACTTAACAGAGTACATTTAGTAATAACATACTGTCAAATCAAGATAAGTAACATACCCATCCAAATACTCATTTATAAGGATCAAAATTAGTAGTAAAGCTCACTTTCCATAGAAGCCGTAATATATATTTAAACACGCCCAATCAAGCAATTAAGCACCCAAATCAAATCATGGAAACATTTGAGCACATCTAGCAACAAGGAACATTCACAAATATGAGTCGAGTAAATTATTTCACTTGTAAAATATTTTACTTGGAAATAATAGAAAATCATTTCAACAAATCATTTCTTTACAAACAATAGTAAGATTTTTTTTTTTCATTTGAAAAGGAGTTAGAACACTCACAAATCCTTCATAAATTATTTCATTTGTAAAGGCATTTTATTTGGAAATAGTGGTAATTCCATTTCTTTGCAAATATGAGTCGTGTAATATATTTCACAAGTATTTTCAAATAGTAGTAAAATATTTGATTTAAAAATAGATTGGAACACTCACCTTAGTCAGATCAAAGTTGGGTTGGTGAGTCGAAACCCTCAGTATCAAGACCCTCGCTTGCTTCACCGACGGATCCTGATGTACAAATTTACCATATTAACTTTTAATTATAAAAATCAATTTTGACCAATTCACTTCTTTTATGAAAAGCAAGGATGTATTTAGGTTTAACCGAAATGTGAGTAAGTTTTGAGAGTTTGGGGAAATTAGGGTTTAACAAATTTAGTAATTGATACACTAAAAGAGTTTTGATAACGTAATGTATCACCTTTGAATAATTTAGAAATAGTTTGCCCTGGTTAGAAAATTGACTAACGGAGGTTTAGTTCTTTTGTCATAGTACAAAACGAGTTTTTTCATGATTTTAATTGGTTTGAGAGACAATTTGATTCCGTTTTACCTGTTTGGTCTTGCTAATGTACAATACCTCTACGGGATAAAAACAAGTTTTATATGTCTGAATTTGAGTTTGTAAAAGTTAAGGTTTTAGTCAAATGACCAAATGTTGTAAACAAAAGTTTCATAAGGTGCATCGCGGAAAAAACCAGTTTTGCCACAGTTTCTTTCAAAAATTGAATCATGAGTTCTACTCATGCGAATTGCATGATTTTGGAACCGTTAAAAACTAGATTCATAGTTTTTTTTTATTTTCTCAGAAAACATCGAAAACCAATTCGGATCAGAAATCATTCAAATTTGGCCATTAAGTTGTACGCAACTTCAACCACCAACATTCAAAATTCAATGGGCAGCATTTCTAAAATTTTAGAATGGAAGAAGATGTATTTCAAGCATGCCAAACAAGAAATCAAGGGTATCATGGAGTGAATAGAATGCATTTGGAACCAAGAGGTGTGAAACAATTGCGAAATGCACCAAAGTGCTTCTTGGCTGGAAAACTGTTTTTCACTGGCAATAGTATTTGAAAACTCATAACTCAAATTCCATACGTCCAAAAATCATGAAATTTACATACTGGAAACTAGATTGAAAGGCCTAAAACTGTTAGAAAACACCCCTGCGAAAATAAGACCATAAGATGGTCAAATTAGTTGTTCAAAATTCTATTTTTAAACCTGAGAAAGAAAACAGGTTTGAATTTCAGCCAACTTTGAAGATTTACTGGGATTTTTAAAAAATGAATTAGACTCTGAAATTTATGGGGTTTAAATTTCTCTGAATGTAGTTTCCAATGCAACAAACAGAGCTCAAATTGGATTTTTCTACATTGAATTATGCTTGTTTTCCCCAGACTGCTCAAGCAGTCCTGCGAAAAATTCCAGAACGTGTATAGTTGGAGAAAACTGGTTTCCTTCGATTAAAACTTCATGTTTTCAACCCAAAAATTGACATGCATCCTTTTATAAGCAAAGTACAAGTCATGACAGCAACCAACGGTAGCAAACAAGCTTCAACAGTTTTAGTTTTCCATCAAAATTCCAGCAGTGATCAGTTCCCTTCAAAACAGCCTTGTGCATGTCATTTTCTTAGCTAAAATTGCAAGTTTTAATGCTTAGACTCTTCATGCAGTAAGTTAGGGTCTTAGCAACAAGATTCCAGTTCATTTTCAAACATTTAACCAACTCAAACGACACACTCAAGCCATGGATCAAGGCTGAAAAACTCAAAACAGTTTCAAGAGTGCAGGAACTAGATTCCAGCCATGGAACTTGATTCCTTTGTAGGAATATTCAACATGCAAGCTCAGATTTCTAACATACTTTGAGTACACAAGATGTCATTGAGATTTTAGCTTCAAAACATAGATAAAATGAGAGGTTTTTAAACTTTAGCTTTGCTGGAATTTTATTCCAGCAGCTATGGAACCCAAGCAGAAGTTTTTCAAGGCTTAACCATCATCATCAACCATCTACTATCCATGTGCATGAGTTAATATAACATTCAGCAGTTCAAGCATTGGAATCAAGCAACCAAAACTGAAGTTATAAGCTGCCAAAACAACCAAAAATTCTGGAAAATTGCAGGCTTGAAAAACGGACAGTAAGCTAGAAACTTTCCTGGCAGATTTAACTTTAACTAACATGCATGCTCTATTTCTTGTTTATACATCAAGAAGAGGTGGTTCAAGGCTGAGTTTACCTTAAGAACTTAAGGATTTGAAGCTGGAAACTAGGAGAAAACCACCAAACTGAGATGAAGATGGATGGAAATCAAAATCACCCCCTTTCTCCTTCCTATGCTCAACCGGACAGCTTGCAGATGGACTTGGAAGCTGGAAAAATTTTCTCACAGCTCCCCCTCTTTAATCTTCCTAAAGAACCAGCTGAGGTTTTTTTCACTCAACACTCAAGCTTCGGACTACCTTTTGGAATGGAAAAGAAATGTTTTCTCAACCTTTCAAGCTTCACTTGGAGCAAGGAATAGAAGAAACTGATTTGAGAGAATTTTCAACAAAATGCTGCGGACAAGAATGGAGGAAATGAAGTGGTTTTTGTAATTTATTTGCTGGTCTTGGTTGCATGGTTAATTCTTGGAAAATGAGGGGTAAAATGGTCTTTTTACAAGATTTTTGACAAATGGCACAAGGAAGTTGCCACTTGTTGTTTCATTGCATGAAGCTAAAATGCTTCCAATTTGACCCCAATTCTTAGGTACTTGTTTTATCTAGAACCCCGAATAATTTCTACGCTTATTCGATTAAGTCTCCCGGATAAATTTAGGGTAAATAATTTATATACGTGCTAAAAGAAATAAAATTCTACTTATAAAAAATTAATACATTTAAAATAGATTAGGAAAAATTTTTCCGGGCCCTCACACATATAATAGCCGGTCGTAGGGTCTACAAATTCTGCACTAGATTTAGTAGTGTCAAATGGCCAATGAATCGAATGCCTTCAATTATGTTGATCGCCAGGTGGAACTTCTTGCAGCATTAATAGCTATAATATGTCTCTATCATCAAAAACATTCCTTTACCTAAGAGTCAAGTGAAGGATCAGTGGGTATGGCATTACACAAAAAAATAGTAAATTTACCATCAAAAGTGCATACCATGTAATTAGAGATTCTAATATATATGCTTAAAAATACGCATACCAGCTAAGGGAGCACAAGTTCTAGACAAGACAAGACAAGATTTGGAAATACCTCTAGTCACTTCACATCCCGAAAAAGATTAAGCATTTTCTTTGGCGAGCTTGTCATAATTCTTTATCTTCGGCTAATAATCTCATACAACGAGGTCTCGATTTTGACATTTCTTGCTTAATCTGTCAGCATCGCTTGTTGCACCTCTTTTTCAATTGCCTAGCTTCTTTCCAAATTTAAGAATTGTCATTTCTTGAACTTCCTACCGTAGGTAAGAGGTGGAAGAAGACGCCTGAAGTGTAGATTGGTGGACCGACCGCATCTATGGAAATGGGACCAACCATTGACGGAAGCTATTAAGGTTAATACCAGTGATACAAAATAACTTCATTTAGGTTTAACCCAAAAAAAAAAAAAAAAGAAAAGAAAAGCACATTATAATTTATAGATTTACGTATCATCTTGCATCACAACTTTATTTTATTACAGAGGAAATTTCTACATAGAGACAAGTGTGTGACAAGAAAAAAGAAAAAACTCATGAGATATCACAAACATAGTCTACCACAGGTCCACATGGTAGATGATCCCTTATTACAAATTTTTTTCTTTTGGGTGATAATACTAGCACTCCAAGAAAAACTCAAAACGCTCCACCTTTATTATAGTAAAAAATGATATAAACATCCATAGTGTGAATTCGCTAACAATTTGAACCCCAAAAGTGCCCTCAAGGTATAGTTGAATGATCATTTTGTATCACTTTTAGGGAGACCTCTACTCTTTTGACCATAATCTTATTTTTTTTAATCCTAAAAACAAATTTTAACATTGTTTAAAGCTGTAAAAATCCACCTCAAAAAATAATAAGAAAACTCGAAAACAGTAAACAACTCCAAGCCATAAAACTTAATACTTTTTTCAAGAACTACTGAATAACTCATAAACACGGCATTTTAAAGTCATTGTTATTGGGAATTTCCTTTATTATAACTATTGTATCAATTTGAAACTAATTTAAGAGTAGGAAAAAATAAGTGAATTAAAGACAGAAGTTATTGGTAATACATAAAGGGGTAATTTTGTTTGATAGAATATTTGATAGGTTTTTGTGTCATTTCATCAAGTAAAAAAGAAATATGGAGTGTCTAAAGCTTTTTTGGAGTGCAAATACCGTTGGTCTTTTTCTTTTGTATACTTATATATGACTATCAATTTAAATTTTAGAATAAAGTATGGATGTAGAGATTTGAATTTTTGTACCATACTCTACACACACAAACACACACATACATACATATATGTTTGGCAAACTCCGTACACAGGGATAGGTTGGCAGCCCTGAATTTATGGATTTAGACATCTCAATTTATGTTATGTGCTATATAGTGATTTAGACATTTTAATTTTACTAATAGATGACCATTTGATAATATCAATCAAAATGTTTAAAGAATAAAATAATTCAGTAACCTTAGAAAATGGCACATGTTAATGTATTAGAAACCTTATAAAATATCTCAACTAGTGAATGAATATATGGATATGCAAATGGATACATAAAAAGAAATAACTGCTATGCTAAAGATAAAAAATAAATTATTAAAGAAATTGAACTGAACATGAATAAAATTTTAAAGATACTATTAAAGTAAAAGCAATAATTGTGTTTAGATATAAGTTTTTTTTTTCCAAATCTCATTGCGCTTGTATCGTTTACACAATTTTCAATTATCACTTTTATATTCCCAATGATTGAGTGCGTTTAGGTAGTAGATTGTTTGAGATATTACTTAGAATAATCACTGTAATATTTTTTGAAATGTGATACATGTGAGATAAAAAGGTTATTAGCAAAATAAAAAGTTGATTGGGAATTGTAATTGTGATGCAAGTAAAATAATATTTGAAAAAATAATGGCTATCTAAATACATCACTATTTCATTTCATATAAATGCTGTCACAAAAAGTATTACAATATTATACTAAATAAATTTTCCAATCAATCTTCTACCCAAACACACTAAATATTAATGTTACTGTCTCAAAACATATAAAATTAAAATATAAAGATATAACAAGGTGATTTGAAAATTCTTGAGATTTGTTGTCTTTTTTATTTGTTAAGAACTCCATCCGCACTTTAGTCAATAACTTAAAAGATTAGAAGAAATTTTTTTCCTTGATTTCTCCTAAACCCTTTTCCAATAGAGCAATATCTCATTTATTGTAATGTTTGTAATGTTATGTTTATGCTTGGTCAAAATACCCAAAATCCAACAACTTCCCAAATCTGTTCATTGATTTGAGAGGTTGGGTTAGGTTAGTTGGGCATTGGATTAGCTTTGGTTTCAGTGAAAGAAACCCAAATAATTTTTGGGCAATTTGTGTTGTGATTTGGATTTTTAAGTTGGATACCCACTAGTCCAAGATGCTTAGACAACATTTGATTCCTATTTCCACCAATCATTTAAAAATCATTTCATTTCATTTATCCTTTCTTCAGTCCCTTTTTTTGTGTTTTAAATATTCTAAAAGAGCATGATAAAAATAAGAGTAAGTATCATCATTTCATGCATCTGTGAGCTTTATACATCTATGAAATGGTCATAATCTATGGGTTTTTTTGTTAATAGACGGATTTGTTCTGTTCTTTTTGAAGCAATTCCTCATAAAGTTTTCTTTGATGGGATATTTCTGACAACCAACTTATCGTCAATAGGTAACATTGTGTATGAATCCCCACATTCATGTAAGATTGAAGGAAAACGAGGTCTTTAACTCTACATATTACAGAGTGATCAATACACTCACTATTTCACTTCTTTTTTTTTCCTCACAAAGAATGAGGTTTTTTAAATTTCTTTTTATTTTTTAAAAAATTTTTAAAAAGGGAGGAATAAGAAATGAATGAGGTTCAATTAGAAAAAGACCATTCTTTTTCACAAAGTCAATGGGCTCGATGCTTTTGGAGCACTTCAAGGAAATTAAACCTCAAGGTGCATCGTTATTTGTTCATCCAACGATTGTCATTGCTACTTCTGATGAAGCTTTTCCTTAAATTTGTTTTACCAACCCACCAAAGATTAGATTGATTTTGGATTGGATCATATCGGGTCATCTCAAATCCATTAAACCAAATATGGTCTGTCATATAATTTTATGCATGTTGATACATAATACTCTCTTGCAAACATTTACATACATAAAATAATTTTTTTTACTCCCACAAATATATTTTGCCATGTATAACATATTTTCTCATACTAAAATACTTCCACACATACAAACACACTTGATGTTCTTGGTCTGCGCACGTGTAATAAGCTCATGCAGATATGTTCCTCCATAAACACTTGATTTCCAAAGAAAAAAAATCCCCATCATCCATAACATGGTCAAATATTCTTGATGGCTATGAGATGTTTAACAATCATATGGCTTCCAACAATCTCCATCATCTACGACACGGTCAAATATTCTAAGTCTACGTCAGTAAACGTAAATCATGACTATGAAGTACATCAAAGGCTGAAAATCCAGTAAAATAAATTGTAACGTTGGTTTGTGAACTAAAATAATTTGATTGCAATATTTTTTTCCCATCAGTCTAATCAATTTTACTACAGTATAGATTGCAAAGAGTACTATATGAGCCCTGCTTTCCAACTAGGAGAAACTTCTTCAAAAGTATCGGTGACTATCGTCGGACGGACAACAACCATGCTCCTTGAGGTTTAATTTCCTTGAATTGCTCCAAAAGCATCTCACCCATTGCCTTTGTAAAAAAAAAAAAGTATGGTTTTTTCCCAATTGAACCTTATTCATTTCTCATCCCTCCCTTTTAAAAAAAATCTTATATAAAAAGAAATTAAGAAAATAACCCTCATTCTTTGTGAGGAAAGAATGAAAATTCATTTTCTTTTAATTTTTTGTTCTTTTGTCATCTTAATCAAGCTATATCGATCACTCTGTAACTTTTAGAGTTAAAGACCTGATTTTACCTGAGGCTTACATAAACATAAAGATCCATACACAATGTGAACTATTGATGACAAATTGAATGTCACAAATATCCCATCAAAGAAAACTTTATGAGTAATGGCCTCCAAAGGGATAGAATAAGTCTACTTATTAACAAAAAGGGCATGGATTATGACCATTTCATAGATGCAGAAAGCTCACAGATGCATGAAATGATGATATCTAGTTTTATTTTTATCATGCTCTCTTAGAATATTTAAAACACACAAAAAAGGATCTCTTGTATTGACTAAAGAGAGGACAAAGGAAAGGAAATGATTTTTAGAAGGATAGGTGGAAATGGAAATCATATGTTATCTAAGTATCTTAGTTTATTGGGTACTCAATTTAAAAACCCAAGACATCCAAAAATTTTTTGGTTTTCTTTCACCTGATCCAAAGCTAACCCAATACCCAATTGTCCGCACACAACCTCTCAAATTAATGAGCGATTGAGTAGGTTGATGGGTTCTGGGTATTTTTTCCAAACATATTTTTCTTGGTTGGAAAGTAGGACTCATGTAGTACTCTTTGCTATCCATACTGTAGTTAAATTAATTAGACTAATGGAAGAAAAATTTGCAGTCAAATTATTTTAGTTCACAAACCAACATCACAATTTATTTTACTGGATTTTCAACCTTTGATATGATTCATAGTCATGCTTTACAATTACTGACAACAGACTTAGAACATTTGACCGTGCCGTGGATGATGAAGATTTTTGGACGCCATATTGTTGCTAAACATCTTGTAGCCATCAAGAAATATTTGACCGTGTTGTGGATGATGGTGATTTTTTTTCTTTAGAAATCAAGTGTTTACGGAGGAATATCTCTGCATGAAGCGTGGAAGTTTTCAGGCATTATTTGGATTAAAGGAAAAGAAAGAAAAGGAAAGGAGAGGACTCTAGTGGAAAAAGAAAAGAGGAGAGTAGAAAAAATCTGAATCTATTCATTTTCTTTGGATTACGGAAGAAAAAGGAAGGAAAATATCATGCATTAGTCACTTTTTTATCTATAATTTAAAAGTTTAATTAGTAAGTACATAATAAATTTTTTTAGAAAATTTTAAAATTTTTATTTATCTTAATGTCCTTTCCCTTTGTTTCCGCTCATTTTTGAAAGGAAAGTAAGCTGACAAAAACAACTAAATCTTATCCCTCCCAATACTTCGCTTTCTCTCCTCAAAAACCAATCCAAACATCAAAAAATTTATCCCTCCATTTCCTTTCCTTTTCTTTCCCTCCGTTTCCTCAAAAGTAGTGCCTTAATGTGTGAAAATATATGCATGTATGTGAAAATATGTTTTTGTGTAAAAAAAATCATTTTGTGAGTATAAATATGTGCAAGAGAGCATTTTATATCAAAGTGCATAAAATTATAGGTTAATAGGTTCGAGATGACCCGATATAATCTGATCCAAAATCAATCCAATTTATAGTTGAACAGATTTGGTATAACCCATTTAAGTGAAAACCCAATATCAACAGCTCAAAACCCGTCCAGCCAACCCAATTGCTAGGTCTAGTTATGTTAATTAGATAATGGTGCTAATCATAAAAATTTTAAATAATTAATTTAAGAATAAATAATTTGAGATTAACACTAAGAATATCACAAATATACGTATTGTTGACCTCAATTGGCAGACACGGCAAGTCTTCTATCTCACCACATGTTTGAACTTTGTACTAAGGTTTTCAAAATTAGAATTCTACATTGAATCATTTTTTACTTTGTAGGATCAATCGATCCTACAAAAAAAGTAAAAAAAAGTCTTACAAATAATTTTGAAGTGTGCAATTAACATTTACAACAATAAAAAATGCAACTCATGTACGATTAATATAATCATATTATTAATTAAGGTTAAAATCGTACGATCCAAAGTAGTTGGGGTAGTCTAAAAATTAAATAAAGTTTTTGAAACTATATATGACATATTGTAAATGAATTTGATTAAACTAAAAATATTGTTCTTTCCTATTTTGAATCCAGATGTAATTACTAGACAAGGTAGTTGGAAAAATTGACTTTATATATATATATATATATATATAAATATCATTTAAGTATTAATTAATGAGATAATTAAATACCAATTTTTATAGGTAAGGAATTAGCATAAGATAATTATGTGGTTTAAAATTCTTTGAATTTAATTTCTAACGCATTCAATTCTAAATTTTCTATACAAAGTTATCATCAATTTATTAAAATTTTTATCATAATATTTTTAAATTATATGATCGTGTCAGAATCAGATCAAAATTAAAAGTCGTAATCTAGATTGTTAGATCGTAAGATTCCAGAATCTGAATCGCGATTCTAACAACTATACTTTATACACCTTGTCCCCCACCCAACCCAGCATTGCTTTGCTGTCACAATTCTAGTATTACAGCAGGCTTTACCTATACTGCTAGTATAATTCCTACCATAGAATCACCCCTTCTTTCCCTGATTGAACTTTTAAGGCTCCCAATTTTTTCTATTTGAAAGTAACTCCTCACAAACCTGAATCCGTGGTCACTGATTGCCCTACAAACCTTAGTTATGCTTCTGGTCTTCAAGATTCTGAACGTATCAATGTATGAAGGCTTATCTTGAAGCCTAGTGGAGACCAAATTCAGTCATCAAGCGATCAACACGTGCAGTAAGAGTGCCGATTCTTTCATTGTTTGTGTAAGATTATCGACAAGAGATATTAGAAGGAAAAAAAAAAACGAAAGAAAATTATTGACGAGGAATATCAGGAAAAAAAAAAGAAGTAAAGAAATTATTGACAGAAAATATCAGGAAAAAAAATGAAAAGAAAGAAAGGATGTTAAAAAACAATTGTACGGTATGATTGCTCGGTTGTTGGCTGCAAATGCTTGTTTATGCCATTTAGTAAAAGAGCTATATTTCCATGCTTATTGGGGCAGACCGAGGCGACTCTAATTACATTGTTCTTTCG
The DNA here is from genome assembly GCA_013103745.1 of Gardenia jasminoides. Classification (NCBI taxonomy): domain Eukaryota; kingdom Viridiplantae; phylum Streptophyta; class Magnoliopsida; order Gentianales; family Rubiaceae; genus Gardenia; species Gardenia jasminoides. The sequence continues at coordinate 10,236,102 of CM023098.1, read as the reverse complement.
CTAAGAGAAGCGTCATCAAGCTGTCACAATATCATGTTAAAAAAGAAATCGGAGTATGATGAGGAAGTTAGTTATGGGTCTGCCAATTTCTTTTTTCTTTTTTAATTCTAAAAGTTATAGAGAACTTATGTTTTCCCGCTGAATATAATGAAAAAATTATCTTTTCCCCTCTCTTTGATATAAACTTGGCTCTTAATTCCTAGATTGACTTTGGTTGGTGGGAGATTTTGAGTAAAACCACAGTTTAATTCATGTAAGGAGGAGATCGGCTAAAAACTTAAAAGTTAAGGGACTAATTAATTTATACCAAATAAAAGATAAATAACTTAGTGATTTCCTAACTTCAAATAGATCTTTTATGCAAGTTATAAAGCATGTAATGTTTCTAGGATTACCAGGCATGACAACTAAAATTTTTGCTGAAAGAAGTGTCATTTAGATGTCAGAGCCATCAAGTTTCTGTCTCTTCGTATAATCCACAACTAATCTTTTACTGATTTTTGTTTCAATATTCAAGTTTATAAAGAATTTATATTTTCCTCTAGAATACAGTGGAAAGTATTTGTTTTTCCTCCCTTTGATGATTGGGCTTGTAATTTCTAAATTGCCCTTGGTTGGCTCATGATATTGAGCAAAAACTCAATTTAATGCCAATAAGGAGGAAACTGACTAAAAAGATCCGAGGGACTAAATAGTACCAAATAAAAGATAAAGAACAAAATTTACTTAAGTGAAAAATTTGGAGGACCAAAGTGACAATTTTTGCAACTAGCTTCAAATAGGTGACAATTTTATCAAGGCAATCATGCGGGCAAATTTCTTAGAATATTGCTGATTGGGTAAAAAGTTCCTGGTTTGACGATAATTTTTTTTTGTTTCCCCATCTATCGGTACCGCACATTGAATGTGCGGCACCAGGGAAAAGTTTTGATTTTTTTTTAACACCGGATACTCTTATTTTAAAAAAAAAAAAACAAAGACACTACATTGAATGTGGGGCGGTTAAGAAATTCCTTGTGCGGTACCAGCACAAGGAATTTTTCCCATTCAATGTGAGTGTTCTTTTTTTTTTTCCAGGAAGGGTGTCCGGGAATTGTTAAAAATTTTGTAAATAAAAAATAAATTTGTTTTAGTGTTTTTGTAAATTTGGTTATGATTTATGGTTTTGGTGTGTAGAATGTAATTAATTTTAGTGTTTTTTATTTTTTGGAGTAAATTTTAATAATAATTTTTAACATGTTATAAAAGATTGAATTTGCCGATTGTCTTCAAGAATTTAATAATCCAATGTTATTTAAATGAATATATAGCTATATATATATATATATCTAAATGTTACGTATATTTATACATATGCATATATTTATGTACATATTATATATGAATATATTTACGTATCCTTGTATGTATATTTATATATATGTACATATTTAGATATGTATATGTATCTATGTGTATATTAATTTATGTTTACATATATTTGTATATACATACATATACGTATATATGTATGTGTTATGAATATATGTTGATATATATATTAATGCAAATGTATATATGTATATGTGATATGTATTTATGTGTATATGTTATGTATATGCATATTTATGTATTTAGTTGTATATATATATAATGTTACGTATATTTATATACATAATAATGTATTTGTATGTTGATATATATATATATACATTGATATGTATGTCATATATATATATACACAGACACACATATATGGTATATATTGACACATATTTATATATATTTACATATTTATATATATATGCGATATATTTATATATTTATATATATTTGTATATATATGTATAAGTGTTATGTATATTTATATATATTTGTACATATGTTTAATATATATTAATTTTCATATTAATGTAAAGCTAATATATTTAAAAAAAATTTGTTTATTGATATATATTTAAATATATGTATTTATGTATTTATATAGATTTATATATAACACATAAATTAAGGGTATGTATGTATATATATGTATATATACATTTGTATGTTTATACATATTTGTATATACATATATATGTTATATATTGACATATATTTATATATGTAATTATATATATTTATATATATTTGTAACGATATTTATAAATATATTTATATATTTGTATATATTTATGTATATACCCATATATATATTTAAATGTGTTGGACTTCACCAAAAAAGTGCAAAAGCATATAGTAATATGTATAAACGAACATAAAGGAAAAGCGTGATTAGTAAGTGAGAATTTACGGGTTTTAGAGTTTAGGGTTTAGGGTTTTAGGGTTTAGGGCTCACGTTTGGAGTTTAGGGTCCATCATTCCTTAGGTATTAGGGTTTACTGGTTAATCGCTTCACATTAGAGTTAAACATTTTAGGTTTTTTTTAGTGGGTTTAGCGTTTAGGGTTTAGGGTTTTCTTATATAAATATTTCAATGTTTTAGGAACATTATAAATTTATAAGGTTGGTTTAGGGGTTAGTGTTTATGGTTTGGGATTTCCACCCATATGGTTAGGTTTTAGGCTATTGGGTTTAGGGATATAGGTTTAGGGATATGGGTTTAGGGGTTAGTGTTATAGGTTTAGGGTTTTTAGGGTTTAGGGTTTAGGGTTTTTAGGGTTAAGGGTTTAGGGTTTACTTGTATTAGGGTTTAAGTTACAGAGTCTTGTGTTTAGGGTTTAGTTTTTTTGGGTTTAGTGTTTTATAGTTTAGGGTTTGGGGTGCTAAGGGTTTAGGTTTTCTAGTTGGTCTAGGGATTAGGGTTTACTTGTATCAAAGTTTAGGGTTTAGGCTTTAACGTTTAGGGATTAGGGTTTACTTGTATCAAAGTTTAGGGATTAGGCTTTAACGTATAGGGTTTACGGTTTACTTATATTAGAGTGCCTTAGTAGGGTCTTGTGTTTGGGTTTATGATGTAGAGTTGACTCATATTAGGGTTTAAGGTTTAATTATTACTTATATTTGGGTTTAGAATTTACTTATATTATGGTTTTGGTTTTAGGGTTTACTTGCCTAGGGTTTAGAGTTTAGGGTTTAGGGCCTAAACTCTAAACTCATTTATTTGGTTTAGTAATATGAGTTTAGGATGTAGCGTGTAGATAAAGCATCCAAGTCAAGTCGTCTACACTTTCAAATAAAGTTCACAATCATAAATATTATATTATACATAAGTCCATAACATATGCCAAAAAGTAACATAGCCATCACCGATTTACTTTTTTTTTGCCTTTATCCATCGGTGTTGTTGAGCAACTGCACTTCCAGTGCTTTCGCCGGCCATAGGTCTGAGCCTGCTGCCGAGAAGACCTTCGAAGACCAAGATCTAGGCGGAGTTCCGGTGGCTCATCATCTGTGTCTTCATCCGTCTGAACAAAAGCTCCTCCGCAGTGCACACATGACGGAGGGTCAGAAGCACTAGCCATGCTACCTCCTTGGGTATGGCCTTGGGGAGGCATTGTAGATGCTAAATGTTCACGTGACCCAGAGATGTAGTTTAGAATATCCTCCTCTCCGAAATGAGCATTGACCAACTCATCAGCAAATGGAAATGAGACCCCAAATGCAGGTATTTGGGAGGGTGTCTGGTAGCCACTGAAATGACTCTCCTCGTGTACTGGAATGTACGGTGAGCCGAATCCACTACTGAGATCTGCCTGATCTCCTGTGCCGTGTAAAGTGTTTTCGTCTAGATTAGCGGCCATCTGGACTCTTGGGCGACGTCGACCCCTTCGGCTGAACGAGCTCCGCCTAGAAGGTTCAGAGACCTGCTGTTTGTGCTCCATGTACGGCACATTATGATACAGTGATGAATCTGCCTCTTGCCGATCATATGACCCAAGTGCGGAACGCATGCCCCTCTGCAAATAGTTCATGCTTCCAAAAGCCTCCTGTTGGATGGATTGAAGGGATGCATGCATATCCTCTTGAGTCGATCCTTGGACGAGAGAATCACACGACTTCCATGCCATGCGCGTGATAGAATCCATCTGTTAACAATTAGATAGCTGAATAAGTTAACTATATTTTATGACATCATGTATTCAACAATAAAATCTTTATTCATAAGTTGTTGAGATAACCATGTACTCGTGCCGTCCAGCATCGCATCGGAGACCGTCGCCTGGCTGTTGTTGGGGTACAGGTGGAGAAATGTAACGGACTGTATGAACTGAATACCATCGCAGATAGGTGTACCGCGGAACGTATGGATCCGCCGGATTGGCATGAACCAATGACGATGCTCTCCTATTCCATAACTCTATCCAGTCCCTATGCATATAAGCCCAGTCCGCACCCTGAAAGCCTGACCGTGTGAGCTCATGCAGATCCTCGTACGTCTCTGGCTGCTCTGGAATCTCCTGCTCCATCCCAAATTGTCGTAAAACCCGATTTGGAAGATGCATCTCGACAATATGCCAATATATGAGTGGTACGCGTGCTCGCCATAGGTGTGCATCAACGGTGCAATACGGAGGGAGGGACGCAATGACATCCACCGTGTACGGCTCCCAAATAAACTGCGTATAAGGAGATAAATATGTCACTTATTTTGAAGCCGGAGTTGTTAGACAAATGGCTAATGACTTTCCCCTAGTAATGAAAACTGTCACACTCTTTGTATTATTACCTCGTACTGGCCCAATTTGGTTAACTGGTCTCTGTAGAACGGCAAACTGTTTTGTGGAGCATTCACCCTACTGCGCTTCGTGGCCCACCGTCCAGCACGTGGGTAGTCTCCTGGCTCCACCGTAACAACAATAGATGGCCTAATAGTAGGAAGGCGTTCCCATGCCCACCACTAATAACAAAGTAAGATAAATCGGTAAATAGTATATATGTGTGAAAGAATAGAAAAAACAAAATTTTACTGGAAATACCTGTAGGAGCAAATATGGACCTGCGGTGCTGAGAGCGCGTCCACATGAAGCACGACACATCTGTCTATATAGATTGGCCAAAACAGCGCTGCCCCAGCTGTACTGTGCCATTCCCTCTATGTCTCTCACATAATCTAACCAGTGTGGACTTACAAGATTACCACACGTATCTGCAAATAACTGACAGGGGAAATGAGCTATACTTCCACATAAATCTCACACGATTCATGTGGAGTAGCTGCTTTCATATAGTACAGAGCCGCCACATCCCCATCATCTACTATTGGCAAGCCGGTAAAACCACCGGTTCCAACAGGATTTCTTAGCCACAGACTAAGTCTCGTGGCATTTCGGTCTACGCTCATGGCCGCGTAGATTCTATCCAACAATTCCAGAAACCCAATAGGTTCAGGTACCAGCAGCACTTTGTTGCACCTCGGAGGGTCGTATGACATTGAGCCTCCAGAATGAACTATGGTACCTCCCCAGTATAACTGAATGACTAAGCTGTGATTGGCCGACATTTGTATAATTTTCCTAACCGCTTCACGTTGTGTAGTCAAAAATCAATTGTTAATGACCAATGTCTAACCTTTAATATAATGGTCCCTAATCATAGGCACAAAATGATTGTTCGGGAAATTTTTTTTATTATATAATCAACAATAACAAATATACGTGTGGACACACGAAACAAGTATACTAGAGTCTAACAATTTGAATACAAAATAATATTTTTTGACTACATAATTTTTTTTAACTAAACCATGCTATCAAACTGACTAACTGCATATGTCAAGACTCTACCATTTTAACTAATTAAATACACATGCATCTGTCAACCGAAATTCGAATTTAACTAAGCAAATATAATGACATATATTGCCCTATTGGGCCAATTAAATCTTCATACACACACGTTCAAATAAGTTACATGTATTGCATACTAGACTCTAAAAATATGTGCAACGCAAATGATTTGTTAAGTAAGTACTAACCTTTAACGTCCCGCAACTAGTATGTGCACGCTCTTGAAATTATATCACTTTAACGAATACACCGACAGGGAAATCCTTCCAAGATCTAGCCGGAGTTCGGATGGCTTTCACTCCTGAGAATATATTCCATTCATTCAGTACACATGTAATTAATGCGTTTGGCACACATATCTATATTTCACTATCGTATAAAAATTCAATTACTCGCATACAAACATATCAATGTATATATAAGTATACTCACATAAATATATGTATATATATATATATAATCTATACATATATATAAATACATATATTCTATTTCTAAATATAAAAATTTGTATAAATATAAAAATGTATATACATTACACATATGTATAAATATACATATATAAACACATATCAATATATATATACATGATATATGTAAATGCATATATATATATCGCATATATAAATATATACATGTATTTGTTATGTATATATATATATATATAACCATATATGTGTATATATTGAATTATCACATAAATTTATATATATTTATTAAATAAATATATATTTAATAAATAAATATATAAATCTATACAAATATATTAATACATATATCTAAATATTTAAAACAAACATATAAAATAATATACATTAACATATATATAAATATACACATATGTATAAATATATAAATCCATACAAATATATAAATACATATATCTAAATATTTGAAAATAAAGAAATTTATAAAATAATATACATTAACATATATATAAATATATACATATGTATAAATATATAAATCCATACAAATATATAAATACATATATCTAAATATTTGAAAATAAACAAACATATAAAATAATATAATGCTAACATATATATAAATATATACATATGTATAAATACATAAATCCATACAAATATATAAATACATATATCTAAATATTTGAAAATAAACAAATATATAAAATAATATAATGCTAACATATATATAAATATATGCATATGTATAAATATATAAATCCATACAGATATATAAACACATATATCTAAATATTTGAAAATAAACAAATATATATAATAATATGCGTTAACATATAGATAAATATATACATATGTATAAATATATAAATCCATACAAATATACAAATACATAGACCTAAATATTTGAAAATAAACAAACATATAAAATAATATACATTAACATATACATAAATATATACATATGTATAAATATATAAATCCATACAAATACACAAATACATAGACCACAATATTTGAAAGTAAACAAATATATAAAATCATATAATGCTAACATATATACAAATATATACATATGTATAAATATATAAATCTATACAAATTTATACATATGTATAAATATATAAATCCATACAAATATACAAATACATAGACCTAAATATTTGAAAGTAAACAAATATATAAAATAATATACGTTAATATATATACAAATATATACATATGTATAAATATATAAATCCATACAAATATATAAATACATATATCTAAATATTTGAAAATAAACAAATATATAAAATATTATAATGCTAACATATATATAAATAAATGCATATGTATGAATTTATATAACCTATACTAATATATAAATACATATATCTAAATATTTTAAAATAAACAAACATAAACAACGGTAAAATAATAGAGTAATAAAGCAATAAAGCAATAAAGCAAGCATGCATCACTACTGGAGCAACAGATTTGTTTCTTCATTTCTTGCGCCAATGAATACTGTGCAATCCACATACGAATAGACGTCAAATATGTTCGGGAAAGATATTCAACGATCCAAACCTATATCTATATCTTCATCACCCTCATCTCCTAATTTCAACAGGCGATCAACTAAACCTTCAACTTATACACAAAAGGCTAGTTTGACAAATCAATCACCAACTTTTATTCAACGCCCTAACACATGGTCAATCTTTTCTATAAATTACACTTAAATAAATTAATAAAGTTTAGCCAAAATATAAAATATTACTTAACCTTAATAGACCCAGAATCAAACTTGAAAGACTGAAATGATGTATCCAATGCCGCGCCAAATTTACTGTCCCTATCACCGATACAAATTTTGGAAGGGAACCTTCAATTCTCGCTCCGACTTCGGAGATGAGAAGCGCTTTCAACCTCAAGCTACGGAGTTTAGTAGTAAGAAGTTTGAAGAAGATTAGAACGATGAATTGAGGAATGACCAGCTCATTATTTGCTCGGCTTTAATAGACTCAATTTCATGACCCTAGCCGTTGGATAATAAAGTACGTGCGTCTACGATTCGATGTCTACAATTATTGATCTGAGATTGATGTCTACCATTATTGATCTCGATTCTTTCACCTGTGAGATGAAGAGAAAGTGTGGGTACGACACCTACTGCTTTAACATGATGGGACAAGACCTTCATACTCGATGGATGCCATGAAACTGAACCTTCTCCGCACTTTCACTCTAACATTGAAAAGTATTATGAAACCTTTGTAACTTTGCCCCAAGTGCATCTACCTACAAGTTTTCTGAAGTTTTTCTACGATTCTCGCACATTTTTTTTACAAAGTTTAAAGAAGACACTTGTCTCTGGAGTTTAATGAAGTTTTTCTACAAATTTTAAACAATTCCCCCTTTTTTAGAAATTAAAAAAAAAAAGCACTCCAAGACATTGAATGTAAGGGAGCAAGGAAATCTGCGGTAAACATTGAATGTGCGGTACCAAAAAGCTTTCTATTTTAACGAATTCCACAATTGCATTACCTTCTGCACTTCCTTATTCCCCTCAACGGGCGAGAAACCCCCGCCAGGCGATTTTGTCGCCACCATGACTTGTCGGCATGGTGGGGACGAACCATGCCAATGGGACGGGCCCACGTAAGGGATTCCACCGGTGGCATCCCCGCCACGCGGTACTAATCCGTACCCAGCCCACGCGTGCAGGATGGCTTCCGCCGCCTGTCGGTGACTCGGGCCTCCGGGCGAGAACAAAAGCACACTTCGGGGACATCGATAGACTGAGCTCTCTTTATCATCTCGTGCCGATGCAACAAAGGATGAGCGCCCGGTGGCCTCTACATTAGAGGTTTTTGTTTGAAGGCGCCCACGGTTTTCCTGGGCCCGAGAACCTGGACATCATGTTGATATTGAGCCCGCCCAATTGCTCGAAGCACATCCGGTAGCTCCATCGCCATTATTAAGGCCCACTTATACGCATGGCGGTCGATCCACCGCCGAAGTCAATGAGCTAATGACATACCGCCACTTGGCAAGATTTTGTCGGCCACCATGACTTGTCGGCATGGTGGACAGGGGCGGGACGTGGCTAAGCCCCACAACAGAAGGATTCCACCAGGGCATCTCGCCACGTACTAATCCAGACCGCAGCCCACGTGCAAAAGGCATGTGGACAAGCTGCAAAGCACATTCAATGCGGAGTGCTTTTGTTTTTTTTTTAAATAAGAGTATCCGGTGTTAAAAAAAAATCAAAACTTTTCCCTGGTGCCGCACATTCAATGTGCGGTACCGATAGATGGGGAAACAAAAAAAAATTATCGTCAAATCGGGGACTTTTTACCCAATCAGCAATATTCGAAGAAATTTGCCCAATCATGCGTCACTGTTGGCTTCAGATAGAGAACTAAATTGGCTTCGCTTGAGTATTGTTGTTGAATCATTCTACTTTCCTATTTTTGTATAGAATTCTCAATTATCATGCCAAAGTTTTTTTTTTTAATATCTTGTCACCACGCGTTCTACACGTGCACCATGCGTGTAAAATCTCTAATTGATCCAAAAAAAAAAAAAAGGAATGTTGAAATTCAGGCATTAAGCTGCCCTCAACTAAATTTCTCATAATCAAATTATGTAATCTTTTGTATTAATTAGCAGAAATGGCATCAAACGTACCCAATGTACCATAGCCAATACACTATCTTTTGCCTAAATGTTGGACCAGTCATTTTCAGGTGAGGGGAAAAAAGAAAAATAAAGAAAACAACGAAGAAATTGGTGGCCCAAACCCCAAATATTTTTTTCACTTTTTTTTTCCTGAATAACAATCTTAATTATTGCCCAAAGAAAATACTTTTGAATGGGCCCCGACCGCAAGTATAAATAATCTGGTATTCGATGACAAAACCAAGATTTCCAATTCAAGGAGAAATATGAAATAAAATGTATGAAAGTACTGTCTTTCAAAAACCATGTACTCATATTTAGAGGCAGGAATTAATATCAAAACTTATATTTTTAAATTTTTTGGAAGGTAAAAAGTGAAATGCATGACAATCTTATGTCCACCATGCAACATATTCAAAAGTTTGGCGTTAGGGGGAGAGAGGGAGTCTTTAATCAAAATACTTGTTTTAAGTACAAATACATAAAAAAGAAAATAAATGAGAACTTTATAACTCTTATGGGAGAAAATTGAAACATTTGAAATTCTTAGGTAGTAGGTAGCAAAATTAAAAAAAAAACTAGGATGTTGTTTTTAAATTCTATTGAGCTATACCTTTGTGTACATTGAGGCATTCATGCATTGTGTATTTCTCGTTAAGGCACCAAATGGCACAATAAACAAGAAAAGTAGAGAAACTATTAAAATTTTAAAATTCTCCCCTATTCCTAGAATTGTAATACTTTTGCATAAAAAATTTATCTTTTTTTTTTCTCAAAATGTGACATTGAACCTAGTTCACCAAATAGGTGAACCCTTCTTGTTATTATCATAAATCAAAGATTGTTATCATTTAGATGGTGGATATGGAGCCATCAAGTGTGGTTTACGCTGTTTTAAAAATCGACACGGAGCAGCTGGTTTGATCGGTTGAGTGAGTCGGTCATGCCTTTTATATGATTTAATGATTAATTCAAAAATTTAATTAAACTGATCAAATTTGGTTAAGAACCAGTTTACCAAAAAAAACCATAGGGTTCAACTGGAATTCATTTATATTTTATTTTTTAAAAAACATTACAGTTTTATTCAAATTTTTAATACTAGAATAAATAGAAGATAATTAAATCTTTGAATTGGAGTTAAATTGCAAAAGCTCTTTTGATTTACTTCAATGTCTGAATTTGAAAACATTGGTTTCTCCTTAATCTGAATCAAAGAGCAGGGCAAGGTAGCTGCCCCACAAACTCCCAAATTTTTGAAAAACTCTATCGCTAAGCTGTGTTTGGATTTCTTGTTTTTACACCTGTTTTTGATAAACTGCTTTTCACTCCCCAAATGTTACAGTAAAAATAACCACAAAAACAAGTCCAAAAACAACCAACAATATTTTGTTCTTTTTTTTTTTCTATTTCTTTTTTCTTTTCCTTTTTCTTCTCTTCCTCTCTTTCCCCAACCCACTAGGACTGACATGATCGGAATATTTTTTTTCCTCCCTCCCCCTCCTCTCCCCTCCAGTCTCCTCCCCTCCCCTCCTCCCCGTCGACAGATTATTGACCCTCCTCTGTCAGATCGGGGAGAGGGAGAGGGAGTGGGGTGGTGGGGGGATAGGGAGGGAAGAGGGAGGGAGAGGAGAGGGAGGGGGGAAGAGAAAGAAAGAAAGAAAGAAGAAAAAAAAAAAAGGTTGTCGGCAGGGGGAGGAGGGGAGGGGAAGAGGGGAGGTAGGTGAGGTTGGCCAAAAAAAAAAAAAAAAAAATTCTGTCTAACAAGACCTGAGGGATGAGGTTATTGGGAGAAGAAGAGAAGAAAAAGGAAAAGGAACAAGAAAAAGAAAAGGAAAAGGAAAAAGAAAAGAAAAAGAAAAAAAAAATCCAAAAACATCTACAGTAGTATTTTTTCACATTTACAATGTTACAGTGTTATTTTTCACAAACAATTCCAAAAACAAGAAATCCAAACGGCTAGTTTTCTTCTTTTTTTTTGATAAAATAGAAACCGATATTATTAATAAATTAGCTGAAAATCATTCAATATGATTTACTTGACAAAGAAAACTGCATTAATGGTAGAATATACATAAAACATGTCATAGATATATTTGATATGAAAAATTATTAGATTTAACAAAACTATAAAATAAGAAAAATAAGAAAGATTACACTATATCATAAACCATTTGACCAATTACATGAACTACTCTACAAATATCTATGCATATCTATTCTCTCAAATCTGTTGTCCAATTTATTCAAGTTCAAAATTGATGCTGAAATTTGATGAGAAGACACAAGAAATTTTAGATCTAATATATAGATTTGAAAAAATTATTAGATCTAAGAAAAGTAATAAAAACTAAACAAAACTTCCAGTATCTTAATTTAGAGAGAAGAAAACTATAAAAGATTTGCTATGATAGCCCAGACGGAAGATTCACAAGATTGCACATCACAATAACCAATAAGATGTCATAATTAATTTCATATTCCCTCCGTCCTATAAAGAATTATTAAAGTGTAAATTGATATAGTTAAAGAAATCATTTTGCTTAATATCATTCTCTATCCCTCTTGAATACGATATGACTTGTACTATTCCATTCAAACTACCGGCTCATGTTCCTAAATCACTATTGGAACTTATACATGATTCATTTATGTTGATAAGAATGTACGTTAAATATGGGCATATTAATAAAAATAGTCCTATCATTTCAGACAAGCACATTAGAAATGTAAGCTTATTTTTATAGGACGGAAGGAATATGTGGTTTAGAAGTTTTATGCCTTTTGATTTCCCAGATCACTTGACAGATATGAATTTGGAAATATGTCATATATAGTTGGTCTCAAAAAGTTGAGTTTATATTGAATTAACATGTTGTTTTACAGTGAACCAGAGCCAAGATAGAATTTTGCACTTTGTTTGCTACTATATATACAAAACTCATGCATGAACTTCAGAATTAACCCATAAGAGAAAAGTGAGACATAGTTCTGGTTTCATTGAAGTAAGCGAGACCAAATCTTAAAGCATTGCACAATGATTGATCTGAGTCATATCAGAATCAACTTACGGGCAGTACTTTTAGTTTTAGGCCTAGCATGCGTTAGCTTCTCCAATGGGGAAACATGTTAACGAAAGTCGCGCTTCTGTTGCTGGGCACTTGGATCAGCCACTTTGGTAGCCTCAAATGGGTATACAAATAGAAGGTCCATCACAGTCTGCGGGTATTGATGAAATAATGTATGAAGCTGGTGCAGGAAGGAACAAAATCCACATGAAGCGTAGTCTTGAGCTGCAAGGAGAAATCTTCAAGTAGTAGCATATTGTTCAACATCCCCTAAAGGCAAAGAAATTGTTGCCTGCTGAAGATACTTGGCAACTTCTTCTGTGATCTTTGGGTTTGTGGTTCTTGTCCGAAAGGCTTCAACATCAAATATATAAAGCTGAAGTTTGTCCGTAACTTTCTGCCTTTCTTTTGGATTTATGGCAACTTCCATTCTGGCTCCAAGCCTTTTTTTTTTTGGTCTCTTCTGTTCTCATTCTTATACATTGCTTAATTGCATTGTATTTTTTTAAGGAATAAAGAGTCTAAAATTGACATTTATAGACTAAACTGGGATGGATTTCATGCTTTAAGGGATAAAATGTGCACAACTAAAGTTTAAATACTAAACTGACACGTGGGTTGATACGAATGACACGTTATTAACCCATTAACCTTGTGGATTGACATATTAACCCATAAAATATGACACGATATGTTTGTAACATGAATTATCATTTCTATTAGAGATTTTTATTTTTATTTTTGGTACCACTAGAATGTACATCAAAATCAAAATTATATAATTAAAAAATTACTTGGATTTCTTTTTTGATCTAAACCAAATTTCTTTAAATTCACTTCTTGAAAATTTTGTCCTAATTTAAAGCCATATATAAAAAGCAGAAGCTATTAAATAATTAAGAATTCAAACCAATTTTTTTGGACGATAAATAACTAATTAATTTATTTTAATTAGAAAAAAGCACTAATTAGATTTCTTCATTTCCTGCATATCTATTTACACCAATCCATTTTTTTATTCCCTACTAAATCTATGATAAAAATAGTATATTGCTTTCTACATAGACTAGTAGAGCATCCAAAAGTCTTTTTTCTTGGACAAAAAGTCTTATTGTTGTTTATCAGTTTATGCTAAATTTCGTTGTAGCCTACTGAATTAGTTGGGATTGAAAACTTAATTAGTTCCTTCATTGTTTGAACGTTGGAACCAAAAGATTATAGACAAAGAACCTTTGAGAATTTGTACCAAAATTTTCAACCATAAATCAATTATTTTCATAAAAATGCATTACTTGGGATTAGAAGCTACAGAGATTCGGAGAAAGAAAATTAGAGCTTTTGATATTTTGTGATGTTTCATCAGTATGTAATTTCAATTTAAAAAATTAAATGGGTGAAATGGGTTAAAACACGACAGGACATGACATATCAATAAATAAGTCATGATATGAACACAATATAAAAGTTTAGTGACAGGTGTCGAGCCTGTACAATAATAATTAATAGACCTACTGCCAATGAAAATAACCAAAATCTAATTCCAGGTACTGGAGTAGGGATTCCGGATGTGCAATGGGTTACTAGTTTCATCCTGATTCCAAGGAGTATACTTGATCCGATATACCAGAATTAGTTAATTTGTGTACAGTGGCAAATAGGGTCGTCTCCATGGGGACTGGGAAAAATTAGCTCCTTTCTCAGTTGATAGGAAATGGGGGAATTTTAAGAATTAAATGCTAACAAAAGATTAACTAAATAATCAACTATGAGAAATAATTAAAAGAGGCAACTAGTAGGAAAACTCTAACCAAGGATACACTTCAGAAATGGTTCAAATACTGATCATTGATGCAAGTATAATTTTAATATTCATTAACAAATAGGTTTTCACCGACAATGATTTGGCAGCCTCTCCTTCATCGTTCGATAGTCAAGGTACGACCATGGACTACTTCCCTAATCTAGAAAATAACCCTAGGTATGACCATATGATTTAATTTCCTTATTGCATTAAAGTTAGAGAAACCCTATTCTAATTAAGACGCCACAGGGTCCATTTAAATTAGATTGTATATTTTCCGACACAAACCCAATTGTGCCGGTTACTAGGATTAGAGTAATCAAACAATTCACGATTCAACTACTCTAATTAGCAAATAGATTATGTGAATAATCAAATATTGCGCATCTATTCAATTACACACAATAATCATAACCAATAAAGCAGAAAACATACAAATATCAATGAATAGAAGAAATAAATAAATTCGATTAGATCTCACAGTAATAGATGAAGCAAATCTTCAGTTGTTCCTTGACTAGAAAGATGAAATTAGCCATGCATCACGTAGGGAATTCCACCAAAATTCTTAAAAGAAAATAGCAAAGTCATCTGTCAAAAAACCAAAGGAAATAACGAAGAAAAGACGAAGTCGGGAAGCTATTTCTAGTTCTCTTTTTCTTTTTTGTCCGAAGTCTCCCTGGAGCCCAGCCAAAAAGATAGGTCGTAACTACTAATCACCAAGGTATTAGTACCTCACGCGACCTCTAGCTTTTCTTCAATTCCTCTCCACGCATTACAACTACTAGTCATCCCATAAGATAAGCTTCCAATACGTTTTTCTTTCTTTCCTTTTGACCTCAAGAAATGAAAAACTGCTAACAATTTAAAATCGTACTCTATTAAGAATTTCCTAATCTAAAAGGTTTCCTAATAACAAATATCAAATTAGTTCCCTAATAGAAATCAGCTACTAAATAAGAACATCATAATCAATTCCAACACTTCTTCAGATTTGGAATCCTCAAGCTTTTAGAAATTGCCCTCATGCCCTTGAAATCTTGGAAACTCAGATCTGGATATCTGACTTAGGCCTACCTCTAACTGTGGAAAGCGTCTGGAATTACATCTTTTCACCACAATTCCACCAATTTCTGCATTCAATCACCAATTACAAAAAATCAGTAGAATCCTCCAAAGAATGCAATTTTTAGTCTAAATAATTAGGAAGTATTAGCACAATAAATAACTAAAATTGCACCCTATCAAATTCTCCCACACCTAAATGATGCTTGTTCTCAAGCATATCCCAACTCAGAAGTGCAATCAAGATATAGAGCAATCGTAGCAAGTTATACCAACCAAGACATTCCACATTCCTTAACAACTTCATCAAAATTAGAATATATCAATTTGACAAATCTCACTAAAAATTTAGCAATTACACTCATTCACTCCAAGATGCAAGGGATACAGCATATCACTCAAGTCGACACAATGGAATGACATTACCATAAGATTGCACATATATCACATCTCCACCACTTAATTATGAATTAAATGCAAAAATCAAAGGGACTTTCACAAGGTTGTAATGGGGTTTGGGTAAAGGTAGGATAAAAAGGTCAATTTAGGTGTAAATATGCTAAAGCAGATGCAAAAATTCCAATGCACAATTTCTCTACAAATTTTCACTTCCAAGGCAAAATAGCATTTTATCAACCCAACAATTGTAGCAAAGGTTGGTACTTGCCATAGTCTCAACAAAAAGAGCTTCACATGAGAACACATTGGAACCCCTTTTTTTTTCCTTTTTTTTCTTTGTTTTTCTTTTTTTTTTCACCCATTTGTCCTTTCTTTTTTTTTCCCCCTTCTCTTTGAAGACAAGGGAAACAAACAACTTATGAAACACCTTAGCTTGCTACACTTTCTCTTCTTCATTTATTGCCTTGCAATTAATCCACCAATTTTTTATACAATGAAATTAAAGCATTTCTCTAACATATGGGTTCCAAAAAAGAAAGTCTAAAAAGAGGTCTTAGGCTAATAAATGTGGTTATCAAACAAAGAAATGGTTAACGACCCAAATTTGTTCACTAAGGGTAAATAAAATAAAGGCAGTATTTCTTTTTTGAAAGTCAAAAGTGGCTAATCCTAGATGCCCTTATCATCTTATTGCACTAAATTCAATGAAAATGTGGTCTTGACATGCATAACAAAGCAAGTTCTAGAATAACCAAACCATGTGAAATACCACTCAACAAACGAAACATAGAGCAAATTCAGAAAAAATTGCTCACAATCAAGCCCAAAAATCTCACAAGTGGTAAAGAATTGATGCCAAATCCAACATATTCATCAATTAAATTCATCATCAAAAAAAGTAGAAAACCTAATTGGCATGAACTAACTACTTATAGTCACATCTCGATTGCATTCATCATTGTTTAAAACAAAGAACTACCAAAGAAAAGAAAATGAAAAACAAAGGACTAAAGCATAGTTAACCCTCCCCCACACCTAAATCTTACATTGTCCCCAATGTAACAAATAAAGAGTAGGAAAAGATGCAAAAGGGGACAATGAAACTTCCCTGAACACAGAGGAGGGTACCAGCAGACTAAGGCTCAGGAGGAAAGGGTGGCGCAGTGGAGAAAAGGATGAATGACGGCGAAGCAGCAGCGAAGGATTGTGTTGGATCGCGTGATAAAGGATGGTGTAGGCGCAACGGTGTGGATTGGGAAGAAGAAAGGAGGAAGAAAAAAGGAGAAAGAAGAAGAAAGAAAGAAAAGAAAAGAAAGGAAAAGAAATTAGGGTCTCGGTTTTTTTTTTGAAATAAGAACACCACTGAGAATTGGAAAAGAGGAAGGAATTTTTTTTTTGTTCCACCAAGTTACGTGTGGGCACGCCTAACTAATATCAATGCTTCTGTCCAGCTTTCGACAATTGAGTCCTTTAGGCGTGACCACAAGGCATGGGAAAGCCTAACTAGTGCTAACGCTTCTAACCAAGCGATGAAATTTGATTCCTTAAGCGTGACTAATTGGCATGGGCACGCCTAACTAGTGGAGACGTTTCTGACCGCAGGTAAGAATTTCCTTTCTTAGATGTGCCCAATTCGCATGGGCATGCCTAACTGGTGGCGACCTAACACATGAAAAATTTAGCATTTCAACTGAACCTACTTGCTTAATAAGATACAAAAATACTAAAAATAAGCAAATCATAAATCCTTGGGTTGCCTCCCAAGTAGCGCCTTTCTTTAATGTCTTTGGCTAGACAATGCCTTACTTGTTCAAGGAGGATAAAAATTTTCCATTCTTGTCATGGCTTGCTCCATATGTTCCTGATAGCCCTCATAGAAGGAGTAGTCTTTGAACTCATGAACTGTGGTGCTCTTTTGACTCAGGGATGATCTGAAGTGGACAAACAATGGCTTGGATTCTGCATTTAATTGCTTCTGATGTTTGGCCACCACAACTTTTCGATTCTCCCTGTGATTTAACTCAAATGCCTATTGCACAACAGGGCTAGTTATATTGGTAGCAAACATGAAATGAGATTCATTAGAATGTTTCTTTGCATCAAAAACATTAAAGTAAATAATTTCTCCATCAAATTTCATCATGAGTGTACCCTTATTAACATCAATCTTAGGCTGGACAGTACTCATAAATGGTCTTCCTAACAAACTAGGTGATGGATTTGGAGAATTCCTATCACCCATATCAAGTACATAGAAATCAGCAAGAAAAACTAATCCTTCAACTTGAGCCAAATCATCCTCAATTAAACATTCAGGATGAACATTAGTATGATCTGCCAATTGAATTATCACCCCCGTTTTCTTTTATGGCCCTAGATTTAGGGAATCAAATATAGATTTAGGCATCACATTAATAGAAACCCCTAAATCTAACATGGAACCTCTAGTTCTAGAATTTCCAATTTTACAGGGGATGATGAACATACCTGGATCATCACATTTAGGTGGGAGCTTTCTTTGCAATACTGCTGACACATTCTCTCCCACTACAACTCTTTCACCTCCCTTAACCTTTTTTAATTGACGCACAAGTCCTTCAAGAACCTTGCGTACTTGGGCACCAGCTTGATTGCATCCAATAGAGGTATGTTTATTTACACTTTACGGAACACCTCTGGGATTTCTTTTTCCTTCTCCTGCTTCCTTGGCTTCTCCAATCTACTAGGAAAGGGTGGTGGATGGACTTTAGCTTGAATAACCGAATCAGGAATCACCTCAGGAGTCTTCTTGCCCAATCCTTCTTCTTTTAATTCCCTCTCAATTTGATTCTCATTTGTGTCCTTGGGAATCGCTGTCTTGGGACCTTCAACCTCTTTCCCACTTTTGAGAGTCATAGCACTCACATTCTTGGGATTCACCTCAGGCTGTGAGGGTAATCTCCCATCTACCTTGGCTTCTAAATGATTGACAGCAGTGGCTAACTGACTCATTTGCATCTATAAATTCTGTATGCTGGAGTTTGTTTTCTGGTGGAATTGCAAGGTGTTAGAAGCCAGGTCCTTGACTATATCCTTAAGAGATGTATTGGATGAACTAGAGGGGGGAGGCTGAGGCTTGGCCTGGTATGATTGCTGAAATCCTGGAGGGCGATTTGGAAATGAATTCGGCTGCCTGTTCTCATAGCTGAAATTGGGATGACCTCTCCACCCTGGATTGTATGTGTTTGAGTACGGATCGTACTCTCTTTGGGGCGCGGGCACACCACCATCCATATTCACTTGTTCAGCTCCCTCTTCTTGAAGCAATGGACACGAATATGTAAAGTGACCCATATTCATGCAAATCCCACAAACTTTGGCATGTTGCGCATTCCCAACAACTAGTTGCCGAACAAAGGATGTTAGATCAGACAACTGCTGTTGTATAGAAGACACCTCCACTTCATTTACTCTACGGATGGATGTATTCTCACGGGTGGCAAATTGTTGTGAATTTTTTGCCATTTCCTCGACTAGCACCCAGGCCTAGCTAGGGGTCTTATTTGCTAATGCTCCTCCACTTGCAGTATAAATAATGCTCCAATCGTGCAACTGAAGCCCTTCGTAGAAGTATTGGATCAGCAACTGCTCACTAATTTGATGTTGCGGACATCTAGTGCACAGTTTGTTAAACCTCTCCCAATACTCATACAGACACTCTCTGGGTTGTTGCTGAATTCCACATATTTCCTTTCGAAAACTGGCAGCTCAGGATGCAGGAAAGTATTTCTCTAAGAATTTCTTCTTTACCTGTGCCCACGTGGTGATACTACCTGCTGGTAGGTAGTATAGCCGGTCCTTCGCTGCATCCTTAAGGGAGAAAGGGAATGCCCGGATCTTTATTTGTTCCTCCGTAACCCCAGGAGGCTTCATGCTGGAGCAAACCACATCGAATTCCTGGAGGTGCTTGTTGAGTTCTTCACTTGAAAGTCCATGAAAAGATGGTAAGAGGTGAATCAAGCTAGATTTTAACTCAAAAGAAGTATTTTCAGCTAAATTTGGAAAAGTAATGCATAGGGGTTGTTGGGTCAAATCAGGAGTAGCCAACTCCCTGAGAGTCCTGTTAGTGGCCATAATGTACTCTTCTTGCTCCGAATCACTAGAGTAGTTAGTTGAAGACTCTGCTAATCCAATTGCCAAATTAAGCTCAGGAGATGTCGTAGACGACTGTCCTTCCTTTTGATTTCTGGTCTCTTGTCTTAACCTACGTGCTATCTTCTCAATCTTAGGATCGTATATCAATTCACCTATGTGGGAAGAACGAGGCATAAACTAGCAACAATACCAGAAACAAAATAAGAATAAGAATAAAATAAAATAAAATAACATAAACTCAAAAAGGAACGAATAATTCAGGCACCAGTCCCCGGTAACGATGCCAAAAATTGACAGGTGTTGAGTCTGTACAATAATAATTAATAGACCTACTGCCAATGAAAATAACCAAAATCTAATTCCAGATACTGGAGCAGGGACTCCGGATGTACAATGGGTTACTAGTTTCACCCTGATTCCAAGGAATATACTTGATCCGATATACCAGAATTAGTTAATTTGTGTACAGTGGCAAATAGGGTCGTCTCCACAGGAATTGGAAAAAATTAGCTCATTTCTTAGTTGACAGGAAATGGGGAAATTTTAAAAATTAAATGCTAACAAAAGATTAACTAAATAATCAACTATGAGAAATAATTAAAAGAGGCAACTAGTAGGAAAAACTCTAGCTAAGGATACATTTCAGAAATGGTTCAAATACAGATCATTGATGCAAGTATAATTCTAATATTCATTAACAAATAGGTTTGTCACTGCCGATACGATCTGGCAGCAGTCTCTCCTTACTGTTCCGATAGTCAATGTACGACCATTGACTACTTCCCTAATCTAAAAAATAACCCTAGGTACGACCATACGATTTAATTTCCTGATTACATTAAAAGTTAGAGAAACCCTATTCTAATTAACAGACACGCTACGAGGGTCCATTTAAATTAGATTGTAAATTTTCCTGACACAAACCCAATTGTGCTAGTTGCTGCTGGAATTAGAGTAATCAAATAATTACGGATTCAACTACTCTAATTAGCAAATAGATTATGTGAATAATCAAATATTACGCATCTATTCAATTACACACAATAATCATAACCAATAAAGCAGAAAACATACAAATATCAATGAATAGAAGAAATAAATAAATTCGATTAGATCTCACAGTAATAGATGAAGCAAATCTTCAGTTGTTTCTTGACTAGAAGGTTGAAATTAGCCACGCATCACGTAGGGAATTCCACCAAACTTCTTAAAAGAAAATAGCAAAGTCATCTATCAAAAAACCAAAGGAAATAACGAAGAAAAGATGAAGTCAGGAAGCTATTGCTAGTTCTCTTTTTCTTTTTCGTTCGAAGTCTCCCTGGAGCCCAGCCAAAAAGATAGGTCGTAACTACTAATCACCAAGGTATTAGTATACCTCATGCGACCTCTGGCTTTTTCTTCCGAATTCCTCTCCATGTACAACTACTAGTCATCCCATAAGGTAAGCTTCCAGCCACGTTTTTCTTTCTTTCCTTTTTGACCTCCAAGAAACAAAAAACTGCTAACAATTTAAAATCGTACTCTATTAAGAATTTCCTAATCTAAAAGGTTTCCTAATAACAAATATCAAATTAGTTCCCTAATAGAAATTAGCTACTAAATAAGAACATCATAATCAATTCCAACACTTCTTCAGATTTGGAATCCTCAAGCTTTTAGAAATTGCCCTCATGCCCTTGAAATCTTGGGATCTCAGATCTGGATATCTAACTTAGGCGCGCCCACGCCTAACTGTCAGGAAAGCGTCTGAAATTACATCTTTTCACCACAATTCCACCAATTTCTGCATTCAATCACCAATTACACAAAATCAGTAGAATCCACCAAAGAATGCAATTTTTAGTCTAAATAATTAGGAAATATTAGCACAATAAATAACTAAAATTGCACTCTATCATTTAGTATGTCATTTATGAACCTGTACTTGTTTGACATGAACACCATTATGACACGACATGAGAGCAATAGGACATGATATATTTATAGCTTTCATTTTCAGCGCCAATTGCATATTTCAGCATTCATTTGGCCAGATGTATCTTCTACTACCCAGAGCTAGTACTTTCAAAAGGTAATGGTGTGTTACTATACTTTTGTAGAAATGGCATGTTTCAACATGCCCCAATCCCATGGAGAACTTATTCATACGTGTGCTAATTGTAACTAATGTCGAAAACAAACAATTTTTTTTATGCAGGACCGGGTTTGAATCCAATTGAGAACTAGTGTGGTGTTGATTAGCCAATCCAATTTGGATTGCATTTTTGGGAAAGAACCCATCAAAATTCAAAAGTTGTTTTTAACCCAATTGACTTGCCATTGGAAGTGGTCAGAAAAAATTTTTAAAAATAAAGAATTAGCTAGAGAGTGTTTTGTAAGACACAACTAGGGATGTGCTACTTGGCCTTGGAATCTATATTTAAGGGTGTGAATCGGAATCGAAATCAGATTCGGAAGTTTGAAATCGAAATTTTTTGAAAAAATTAACCAGTGAAATCCGACTGATTCCGAATTCTGATTTCGAATTCATTCCGAAATAAATTCAGAATTCGGTTATTTACTGAATTCACTGAATTCAATTTTCTATTTTTAATTTTAATTTTTATATTATAAGTTAATTAAGCATAATAATATACTAAACTAAAATTATTACATGGGTTAATCAATTAACATATTTTTTATAATATATTTATAAGATTAACATAATATTGTTATATAATAAAAATAAAATATATATTATATATTATAAATTATATATTATATATTATATATATGTATATTATATTATATTCGAATTCAAAATCGAATTCCGAAAATCGATTCCGATTTCAAAAAACTTATTTCCGAATTCGAACCAAATTCGATACTTTCGAAATCGGAAGTTCCGATTATCAATTCCGATTTCATTTTTTCCGAATTTGAAATTCCGAATTCAATTCGAATTCGGTCAGAAATTCAAAAATTTTTGAATTTGCACACCCCCATCTACAGTTGTTGAATACACAATTTAAAAATTTAAAAGAATGTTGCAGTACGCTATTCGTGCGCTGACATTTTGGCAGAGGAGGAAGTTCTTCAACCGCAAGATCTTGTTGTGTGCAGCACATTATTACCATCCCTAAACCATATGTAGGATGCTAAATCAACTTGGAGACCTGATGCCCTAATCTAAGGGGGAAAAACAATTTGTAGTATTTATTCATAAGATATATAGGGCCTTCCTGTCCCCAGGATGGCTGTATTCATGCATAAGAAATATAGGTTCTCTCACAACCTTGAAGACCAAAAATATGGTGACTAAGTTTTGTAGGGTTATCATTGAGGGCTGATGCGGCCTGTATGTTAGGAGTTGAAAGAAAAAAGAGAAAAAAATTGGAAGCCTTAAAAGTTGAATAGGTGAAAAAAGAAGTACTAAAGGTGCTGAAAATCTTGGAGAAATTTCATTCATTAATATACGATGCAAAATTCTTTGTCAGTTTGAGTTTCCAACGAAATCGTTGGCAAAGAAAACTGTTGATGACCAGCTTCAACATTTTCTGTTATACTCCATGGCAGAAAAAGTAATAGAACCAAAGTTAGGAAAGTAAGTGTTGTGGAGAAATCTTCTAATTGACAATGAATTTTATTTTTCAAATAGAACCCAAAAATGATGGTGCGAATTAATCAATTCTACTTTTCTTAATCTTGAGCTTCTAGTTGTACCATGTTTCACTTTAATTAGTTTGTAACGGAAGTTCTAAATCAAATTTTATTCGATATACTAACTTTGTTTATGAGTGAATTAATTCTAAAATTTCGTTTTATGACCAGTTATTTGGAAGTTTCACATACTTGGTTGATATGGTGCATGGACATTCAAGATTTCAAAAATTCAAGGAGAATCAGACTAAATAACTCTTGATTTTCTCTCGGTTGAGCTCACTAAATTTTCTGGGAGATCATTCTTTTTTCTCCTCAAATCTCGTCCATGTTGACAATTTTCTTTCGCAGCTACAAATGCCAGGAACTCAAGAAGGAAGAATTGAATACATCGGGTAAGTAATTAAGCACTTATTTAGCAAGCACCAATTGTGAAATGTTGAAACATAACAAACTTTTCAGAAACCAGGCACTGAATTTTAAGTTGGCACATAATTGATAATGACTTTTTACCTTTGGCAAAATCTATCAATTTGATTTTCATATATTCGAATTCATTCTTCATATAATACAAAGCCTCAGACACTAAAGAAATGTAACAACCAAACTAAACACAATAAACAATATTTATGAGTGATAGATAAGCCTAACAATTAAGATGGGATTTTCTTTTAAACAGCTTCTTATGGACTAGCTAGAATGCTGCATCAATAAATCAAGAATAACGGTCTTGATAAAATAAAATTTTCAGAATGATATTTGCAATCAATACTACTCATATACCCTATGTGCAAGAAAGCAAAAGGTGAGGTCTTGGTGGGTAATGAATATTTCAATTGACAAGAACCCTAAACAAAATATACTGGATTCCAATTTTCATCTACTTGGTTGAGTTGAATTATAGCCTAATAACTTGTAGACTTTGTATAAATTAACAAGTGTAACGTATGTAACTAAAGCCGATGTGCTCTATTAATAGATTGTTAAGCACGTCTAGCGCACGTGATAGATGGTACATATAGTGTCAAGAATTTCTTTCCACTCTTTTCTTTTTAAACGTAATTTCTTTCCACTTCTACTATATGTGCTTGGAAATTTTGAGAATGAAGTAGACAATTCATGGTTTCAAATGCAAATAGTGAACAAAATAGATTATTAGGAAAAACGATTTTATTTTTTTGCCCTTATTTTTGTGTGCCCTTTATTGGCGGAATGAATTCAAACAAAGATGTTTAACACATATAGATATGTAACAAGGAGATACAATTATACTCAAATACTTGACAGTTTTATCAACACTAAACTCATGAACAATAAACTCACTATCACAAGCTTTCGGAGAAAAAAATTTCCGCAGTCTCACTTATTGCGAACCCAAAAGAAGATAACCCTCAAACTACAACAGAAGCCATTGACGAGATATTTCGCAGAAAAAATATGACTATTCATTGTCATTTGTGTATAAAAAATGGTTGGATTATTGTACCATGGATGTCAACGAAACTGAAGAAACCACCAAGGATGTCTCCAATGAAAAGATTAGGCGGAACACAATATTCAGTAATTATTATTTTTGCTTAATCAATTTTTAATGCAATTATTTTTGCCTTGAAGCAAGACACCTGCCTCTAGCGAGATGAATTTCGTTAGTTTCTTAACAAAGTAAGTTTTGAGCATCTGTCCCAGTTTGTAGGATTTAAGTAATCAATTGCATTTCAGATTGCTCTATAAATTTGGACGCAAGTTATCCACCAAAGCAAGTAATTTTTGGTTTTATATAGGCTTACTATTAACAAAAAACTTTCCATCTAAAAAAAAAAGGAGACCAAGAAAACTTAATTTATACTTTAATATCAATTATTTAGTTGTTAATGAAATAACCTCAGTCTGCTTCTTTGCGGTAAACCAACCTACTTATCACGACAATAACAATTTCATTGTTGTTGGGTCGTTTTGGAGCAGGCTTAAACATAGCTATGTCCACAGTATTTGGAATTACATAAACTTTTTCAGGTGGAAGCCCAGATCTTAAAACTGTGTTTTCCTTACTTGTATGAGAAACACAAATAGCTTGGCTCACATCTGCTAGTGTAATTCGAAGTACCTTCTTCATATGAATGCTGCCCACATCAGCAAAACCATAAAGAGAATGATCAATAAACACGACTTTGTATCCCATTGTCCTCGCGTGCATCAGAGCTTCATGGCATAGAGTTGAGAAGGCTTGATGTCCATGGACCACTGATGGTACCAGAGCAAAAAGTCCTAGGGTTAGATTAAACATCGAATAAAGTCCTATTCAAATTATTATTGCTCATCGATTCCTGTTCATCGCGTTACTATTCACGCAATTACCGTTCATCGCATTACTATTCACGCAATTACTGTTCATCACGATTTTTGTTTTGTTTTGTTTTTGGGTTTGAAGTGCTATTTGTTATGGCTGAAAGTTCATCAAAAAGCATTGTGGCGTCCACTAATGTTATGACAATGGTGACGCCTCAAATCACAAATTGGAAGTTGAATGACACTAGGTATCAACAGTAGTCAAAAGCCGTTAAAATTTATTTGACAGGTTTGGAAAAACAAAGGCATCTCACAGATGATTCTCCTATGGAGGACTGCAAGAGACTGGTGTGGATTCAAGACGATGCTCAAATTCTTGGAACACTATGGAATTCTATGGAGGCACGAATTGCTTACATGTGTTCTCATTGTGGGACAACAAAAGAAGTCTGAGATTATATTATCTTTCACGGTTTTCTAATGTTTCTTTGAAATATTTCCAGTTACAACAAGATAATAAGACGGTAACTAAATGCTTTGCTGATCTCAAGCAAATTTTAGAAGAGTTAAATGCTATATTGGCTCGTTCCGTTGTCATTCAGGATTTGAAGACAAAGAGGACAATTGATGGAGGGTATGAGCATAATGGTCTTCATTTTCTTAATTCCAATGGTCCAATTGCTTGTCCTACGACTGTTTCTCCTCTTGAAAATCACTACTATTTGGGTCATGCGTTTCTATAAAATTTGAAGAAGTTGGTTCCCACCTTGAGTCATTTGTCTTCATTAGAGTATGAGTCTTGTCTGTTAGGAAAGTATCATCGTCTTTCATTTGCCCCTAGAGTCAATAAATAGGTTCATGAACCCTTTCTATTAGTTCATTATGATGTTTGGGGTCCTAATTGTATCATTTTAGAGTTAGCTTTTAAATATTTTGTAATTTTTGTTGATGACTTTTCCAGAACTACATGGCTCTATTTAATGAAAGATCGTTCAGAACTATATTCTATTTTTTGTGTATTTGTTACAAAAATAAAGAATCAATTTGGTGTACCTATACATATACTTCGGACTGATAATGCAAAAGAATATTTTTCCACTCCCTTTGATACTTTTATGACTAAGTTTGGTATTATTCATCAGTCTTCTTATCCCCGCACTCCGTAATAGAATGGAGTTGCTAAAAAGAAAGAATGGGCATCTAGTTAAGGTTGCTCGAACACTTTTGTAGCACATGAGTGTGCCTAAACAGTTTCGGAGTGATGCAATTTTAACTGCATGTTATTTAATAAATCTTTTGCCATCTAACATTCTTGGAGGCCAATTATCTCACTCCATCCTTTTTCCTCATGAACCCTCTTTTAATTTACCTCCTCATATTTTTGGATGTGTGTGTTTAACATCATGGTGTTAAAACATTCACGTAAGCTCATACAAGTACATGTAATGTCCGGCTACTGAGTACTCAGCCTAGAGAATAAACCCCTTCTAGGAGGGTGACCAATGAGTTTCATGAATACCAATTGGTCACATGACATGACATGAGTCAATCGGCCGGGCTTTATACCGAACTGCCATGACTAGGTCAATCGGCCGGGCTCTATACCGAACTGCCATGACCCCTTACATGATCAGGACTATAGTCCCTACCGTTAATTCCATGACTGTGTAGAGCTCTAAAAATCCATTTCATACGTCACATGCATAGTTCTTTCATTTCATAAAACATGCCACTCAACATAATATATTTCGTATAAAACATTTCAAATTAAATTACATGATCCACTTTTCATATAGGAACACGAACTTGCAAAAATTGAACTTATAAAAGAAAACATTTACTTGAGAACTCTATAAAACAAGCAGTACTTGAAAACGGAAATTCATATACAGTTATTTGAAAAATACAGAGGGTAAGCACCACCTACCTCGAATGGACTGCTCGTGAAGAAAATCTTAATTCTCAACCACTGGTGTCACACCTAAAAATGAATATGTAAGTATCCTAATTAGTTGTTATTCTGCGAGCATCAAATTTCTAACTAAAACCCTGATTCACGTCTGGCCAGTCTACAATGAAATTTCAAAATTACAATAGAGTGTGTAAAATTTGTAAGTTAGTAAAATACAATGCCGGATATCCACTACTAATTTTATAACCTTATTCAAATATATCTTGTTCGAATTTCTTGTACACATAAAGACACCTATTAAAAATTAATAATTTTTTGTTAAAAATTATTAGTAACACATATAGTATGAATAAGAAAAAAAATTGAATAATACCTTGGTATTGTTTGACCATAAGTTCACAAGCAAGTATAATCTTGTTTTCTTCCTCTATCTGTGCTAGTTAGAGGCCATATTCTTTTACAAAAATACTCGACAAGCAAATAAGTGTATTGGGTAACACATTCCATGTAATTTGCAGAGATCGAAACGTGTAGTATGGTTAACACGATATGTAGGAAAAATTTTTATGAACTTAATTTTAGTTGTTTTTTGATTTTAAAGTGGCAATGAATGTGGTATAGAACTCTTTAAAAATTGATTTATTTAGTGATTTTTTTAATTTGAAAGCAATTAAAACTCAGTCATATTTGGTAGAATTCCTAATAATTTGCAAAGATAGAGACTTGTAGAATGATTAATATAAGATACAGGATATGTTAAAGTAAACGTTTAAATACAATTTTTTCCCTTAAGGAAACGTCATAATAAACAATTTACTTAGATAGGCATTTTGATAAGTTAGTTTATTTGAATATTTTTTGACCTAAAATTTGATTAACATAATATGTAGGAAACGTTAAAGCAAATATTTGAAAATTTATTTTAACTAAAATTTTTTCCCTTAAGGAAATGTCATAGTAAACAATTTACTTAGATAGACATTTTAATAAGTTAGTGTATCTAGATATTTTTCTACCTAAAATTTAGAAACTTGAACATTTGAACTAAAGCAACTAATAACCATTAGATAATGTTAATTAAATTTATTTAAAAAATAAAATAATTCATAAAACATTAGAAAATGACACATGTCAAAATATTGAAAAGGTTCTAGAAGACATGAACTAGTAAATAGTATATATTATAGATTATAGATTCGTGGCACCCTGCTGGACAACCCATTTTTCGATACCAACTTTTTATCAAGGTGTGTCTACTTTTTTCCAGTAACTACCGGCTTGAGGATTGGGTGGATTATAGGGTAAAAAATTAAAAAACCGCTTGTAGTTAAGCAAATTTACAGGAAAATCCTCTGTGGTTTTAAAAAACATACAATTCGATACCTCATCATTTAAACTAAGCTGAAAATTTTGATGAAAACCATCAAAATTAACGTGATTGAGATACATGCGTTTGTTTTGCAACTCTTGGTATTTGAAAATAGTTAATTATAATGATTTTTTTATTGATATACCTATTTTACCCCTTATAGAAAAAGTCTCTTGTAGTTAATCCAACCTACAAAAAAACCCTCTGAAGTTTCAAAACATACACTCTGGATTTGATCTGAAAATTTTAGGAAATATATTAAAAAGTGAGTAAAGTTTCTTGAGAGAAATCAACCATTGGTCTTATGCACACTACTTTTGGGATAGAGTAAAAGCTTTAAGTTTAAATTTTTACTATTATAAAATTATCTTAGAGGGTCTTTTTTAAGATTTTAGCGTAAGAATTTCAATACTTTTTCTTTGTATAGAAAAATTTTACAAAATAGTTGCTTATATCTTTACTCAAGATCTTGAGTGGGTAGTAGAACTAGATCCTAAAATACTAGTACAAAATTTGTGAGTGTTCAAAAAAAGTAAAAGTAAAAATTATTGAAATCAGAAAAGCCATCAAAAGGGATGTTGTACTTTACATGCACAATGGATGATCGTGAGTTTTTTTGTGATCATGAGTAATTGTAATCCCATGTATAGATATATTAACTAAACCAAAATAACTATTTTATGTGTGAAACAGATGAATATTATGTTTTTTGAAACCACAGGGGATTTTTCTGTAAGTTGGCTTAATCATAGGGAGTTTTTCTATATTTTTGTCATTTCATCTACACACGTTTTGACGCCTTTTGATTTTAGTTCAAACCATGATGTACCAGATTCTATGTTATTTTGGTTGATTCTTTTCTAGGATTTGCATTTTTTTTAGGTAAAAGGATATAATTTTAAATTGTCCCACATCCAGACCTTTCCAAGAAAACGCTTTTAGGTTGCACCATAGAATTATTATGCTTGTTACGTAACTTGCCCTAGAGTTAAGTTTTGTTACATGAATATACAATTTCTTTCTTATATATTCATTATAATTTCTCACTCCTATCTTCTTAATTAATAATCATTACTAATGAAGCGGCAGATTAACCCAAAGAATTAAAAAAAAAATTGTCAATTAGCATCCACGGCAAAATAGATCGGATTTACCAATTAAGCAAAATAGCTTATGGCTATGTATGTGCGTGTGAAGTTTGTATGATTGAGTTGTCAACTCAAGTCTTTAAACAATCAAATGGTGAGAGCCCGTAATGGCCAAGGCAGGAAGACATCATGGATATGTGTGTGTGTATATATGTTTATGACTTTTTTCTATATATATATATTTTTTTTTTTTGGCTCTTTCTAAAATCTGATTTTAATTAGGTTACGCTCATCGAGCTGCCACCTGGTCGACGGCAAGCTTTCTGGCCACTACACCATTTTGACAAATGTGCTTGGAAGGTTTTTTACGCAGTAACTTTTATAATAGTAGTGTCTCTCTTAAATGGAATTACTTTTATTCAACAGGACCATACCCCATCATCTCACCAGAGACATTCTCAATATAAATTCGTCGACTAAGAAATGTAGTAGCTATCTTCATAGAATACAAGAATCATTAATTATTACTAGCCTGACGTCAGTGCCCCTGGAAATGATGGAACATCCTTGCTGCTTGGTCTCCAATTGCTCCATCTTTTGGTCTATACTGGCGATAAGGGAAGTAGTAAGTCTTTAGTGAGTGATCACATCCATGGCAACCCCTCAAGCTAGCGGTGTGCAGCTGCCTATGTCAAGTTTGCTTCCGCTGCTGCCATCAAGTCTGCCTCATGACCACATCTTTTTTCTATGGATCCAAAGCACTGAACTGATCTTGAATTTGCATATAAACTTTGTGTATGAATGAATCACATTCCATATTAGTAGAGCAATAAAGTTAGCAGGCACCTGTAACAAGTAACAACATATAAAGGAGCTGCAAGCACCATTAAAAAAAAAAAAAAAGAAACAGTTATCTCTGCCAATGAGTAAAAAGATCTGAGTTTCCAAAATATCAGAAAATATGGATTTTAAACAAATAAGTACAAAGAAAGAATGGGGGTCCATAATAGAATTCTGAAGTATGGAAAATTGAGATACACATGGTCTATGAGCTAGGCTATGCATCAAGTATATGCTAGTTCAGTTCATGCATCAAAAAAGTACATGCTAGTTTTCATTTTTGCTTCACAAATGGACAAGAACACTGGTTACTTTCAGACCTTAACAAATTCCTTCTTCTCAATCAAAATAGAAGTCAAATATTGGAAACTTCAAAACTAGTATCACATTTTTTGTTCTTCTTCAACAGTTGGCAATGTAAAACGCTGCAAGTAATTTTTAAAAAAAACTTCAACTTGCACTTTGTCCCCATGTAGTCTATGTGAAGCATTTTTCAAAAGGTTAACTTTATTTTGTAAGTAATTTACAAATAATTTTCCAATGGGCTGTTGTTGTCCGTCTAGCAAAAAAGCACACATAAGGCTTTCTAATCCATCGAATAAACTGCATTTGTCCAAGTAGGATAATATGTAATTTACTTTCTTCAACTAATTTGATATCAAGCAAAACTTTAAGATCAAGGATGGAAGATTCACCAATCATATTTCTCTACCTGAATGGAATCTGAGTGTTGAAAGACCATAAGAAAGTAGGAAGTATTATTATGTCTTTATAAGAGGTTGGCATATGCCCTTAAAAAAATGATATTAGATCATCTTAGGTCCCCATTAAACAATGCAAATTTTGAAGCATTCAATCCTCCAATTGAAAGCCAGAGTCTGATTGGACGAGGCGAGAAAATTGCATTCATTAAATTAAGACATACACCTGACAAAAGTAAGAACCAATGAGTTTTCCAGTCCATTCACAAGCTTGGAACTGGAGAAGTCAAAGCAGTATGTCTCCCTAAGATCTGATCTCAGATCTCACAAAATTCATTTACAGTTTGCTTATTTGCACAAGCAATGCTCCCACAGTATCAAAATAAAAAATGCTAATAACAACACTTCCCTTTTTATGGGCATTTCAAACACCAACAATCACAGTGGCCATATGTTCTCACCATATTCTCCCAAAAACTAAAATTTCCCCCCTTTTTCTCTCTTCAAACCAAAAACATTTGAAGAAATGTTGTGCAACCAGAAGAATCATTCTGTAAATAACTGTAAACTGGCTTTAGCAGATATTCTCTTATGAACGGGTACGACGCAATCCCATTTCAGTGAAAGTTAAAATCAGCAAAAATTCAGATAGATTATGAACTCCAAACCTGCAGTTGCAGAGAACCACTCCTACAAAATGAGATAAAAAAGAATCTAATCAAAACCAACCAAGGGAAGTTCCTTCCATGCAGAAATTGAGATAGATTATGAACACAAACACAATCCCATTTCAGTTAAAATCAGCAAAAATTGAGAGAGATTATGAACTTCAAACCAGCAGTTGGCAACTGCAGAGAGAACCAAACTCCTACAACCAAAGGGTTAAAGTTTCCACCTATGCATGCCAGATGTGTGTGATGGTGTGATCTTCAGAAAACAAAAGCAGCTGAAATTCAATTTTCCCAACCCCTATGAGTTTGGCCAACCAAGATTGGATATAGCTGGTTTTCCAAGAAATCTATTTTTTCAGTAGAGCGTGTGATGTCGATGGCCTGACCGAGGTAGAGCACTCAATGGGCTAGGTGGCCCCATTTCACCTTACCAACCCAAGGAAACTCCGAAACACAGGAAAAATAATGAAGATAGAATTTTACTGATTACTTTGGCATCCTTCCCTCCAAATGTTACCAATGAAGATAAGAAGAAAAATCCAATGAAAATGGGAGAGAAAAGAAAACTGCCAGTAGACAAGCTCTCTCAGATTGATAAGGTAAAAAGGCCATCTCAAAACATCAAGAAATCACTGGATGAAGAAGAAGAAGGCGCAAGAAAGCACCAGATGCTCCAGGAATTTGTGACCAATCTGCTCAAGTGCAGGTACGTAATTGTAAACAGTCAACTTAAAATATTCAAGTCATTTTTACTGAATGTGATTCTAAGGAAATGCCTCAGCAAGTCATTTTGACTGAGCATGTCATTTTACTAGTTACATTTAGAAATCCAGCAAGCAACTTCAGAACAGTTTCGTAGACATGTTTCCTATTAATCGAGCTGCAGTAGACAAAATACACAAGAAATTGACTTGCATAAAGGGGAAAAAGTAATAGAGTTATGAGCTGAATAAAAACGTCAATGCCAGTTAACCATGTACATCTCTTTTCCATTTTAAAATCATTACCAAAATCTCTGGCACTTTCAGAGAGGTGATTGCAAGGCAGTCATAAATAACATGCTTCAAACAGATCGGAGAATTATAGTTTAAAAACACTCACACTCTCGGATGTGATTAAAAAGAGGGTCTGAAGGCTAATATAAAATGTTGGACCCACCAAGACATTCCCAACAATGTGAAGAGAAAAATGTCTTCCAGTCCAGCGACGGCATAAAATATAGCAGTATTTTAGCAATTGCAATCTGAGGTATACAATATAGCAGTATTTTGACTTGTTGTCGCCATGAAAACCACCAGTTTGAGTGAATACTTTTTATGCCGATTTCCAAATTCAGCAGCAGAAGATAAAATAATTCTCTATTTCTTTGTGGCCATATTAAGAAAAAATGGTCAAGATGACCAAAGAATTCACAGTCTTGTCTCATGCATAGCTAGATATGACAAAATTATAAACAAAAATTGTGTTAATTTTCATTAAAAAAAAGGACACATATCCAGAGCCCAACATACTTATAAGAAAGATCCTACTCTTAAAACTCTAAAGTAATGCATTGCTTAAATTTAAGTTTGCAATTAAGAGCCAAGGTCCAAATCTAAAGGGTTGTTATTTGATACTTAAAGCGGCTATTTTCTTTGTATAAAGATCCTATTCTCTTGTATACAGTAAAACTCCTCAACCCTCAACCTAGACATAGAACTCCTAGCTCTGGAGCTTGAATTGATTCTTTTAATAGCTACCGCTCCTTTCCTCGCTCACTAAACTCCCCCAACCTAGTCTCAGGTCAAGAGAGAAGAGGGATGGCATACCTTGACTGACTCGCTTCCATTAGGATCACTTTCCTTCACCCTTTTGTGGCTGCTAGTGAAGTGTCAAAATGCCTAGTGAAAGCAATCTCGATTGAAGCTATCTTGCTCAGTGGATTGATTGTTAGCCAGTTTGCCTTTTGATTTTCCTTCCTTGACCCTGCAACTTTAATTTACTTTATATATATATGGCTAGGATCTATTTCTACAAAATGGGAAAAAGCAGTTTTTTGACAGCAAGGATATTATATTCAGTTAGAATTTCATGTGAAAACCATATCCTTCTTGCTAAGAGTAAAAAAACAAGGTAGGTTTGATCCAAATATCAAATTCACTTTCCAAACCGTATGCATTTCTCACAAAGAAGCTCCAATTTTTAACTCCCCAGTTACACAACTTATTACAATTCTTCTTGCCAAAGTGTTCAAATTTTTGTTGACCCAACATCATGTGCACATTTCGCCTTTCTTAACAATAATAATAATATGGCAATACTAAAGAAAAACTTGAGAGATCATGAAAGTTCCTGGACAGCTCTGAACAAATCACCAATTTGCATATATATACCAAGCCCAGCAGCCCCTTCCAGTCTGAAATTCCCCCCTTGTATTTATTATTTCGTCAGTTTAAATGTGGTGCAAGGAGTATTTTTCTAATTCTTTTTGACAAGACATTACAAACAAAAAAAAAAAGACAGCAAATAACAATAATGCCAACAAAATATAGCAAAACATAACAAATATAGCAAATGTTATCGGTTATTTCTTTCATCAAGAAAAACATTTGTAACATAACAGAAACAAGCATAGTAAGCAAATTATTTCATAAACACAACAAATATAGCAAATTCTTTTCATATATATTCCAGACCAGTTGGCTCGTTCCAGTAAGTCTTTTGCAAATTCTATATAGCAAATTCTTTTCGTAACGCAGCAGCTCTCCTTCAAACTTCCAACATCAATAAAAATGAAAGTGGTCAACACAAATTTATTTTCTGGAAATCTCAACCTTTCGGTTACGAGTGCAAATCATATATACAAATTCCCTGGGCAGAGAGATTAAAGCCCTCAAATGAAATTAAAAACTGCAGATGTCACACAGCTGTTTTGTCCACACAGGATATTTTTCGAGTTAAATTGGCAAACTAAGAAAGGATTTAAATCAGCCCAAAACTGTGAAAAAAAAAGGAAATCATGAACGAATTAGGGGAATCAGATGAACCCCCCCTCCAAAAACAAAAAAAAGAACTTTTCCCCCTCCAGAAATTTTATATTGATTCTTATAGTAGTGCTTCTTAATCACGGAAGACACGACAGCCTTCAGAGAAAAAGGCAACATTTACCATAATAAAAAATTGTCAACAACCTGAAAAAGGCACTCCAGTTTCGCCGTTGTTTTATAAAAGCCACAAAACTAAATCCAAGATTTTGAGTAAGCAATAACGCTGTTATTGTGATGCAGCTAACATCCCTGTGAAAAAACAGCCAATTTCTCGAGGCAAAAAATACGCTATTCAAACAAGCAAAAATAAACAAAACAAACGAATAAAGAGTATTTTGCATTCCCAAAAAAAAAAAAAAGGAAGTCACGGCTGTTAACTTACAGTAAACAAGGAAAACACAAAAAGAAAGAAAGATCAGTTCTTCCACTACCCATTGCCCCCGGCAGCCCCACTACCGCCGTCACCAGAATTTTCATCTTCGGAGCCACTCCCACCCCAGCCGGAGCAGCCATCAGATTAGCAAAAAGGCGAAAGGAAAAAGGTTTAAAAACCAACTTTTAGAGTGACCATTTTTCTGAGAGTTACGCGACTTCGCAGATTGGGTGCAGACGTGTCGAAAACAGGCCTTTGAGAAACGTGCACAACGGGAAGGACGTGTCCGCCGGCAGGCCTTTGACGTGTTCGAAGCCGCCACAGACAACACGTCATCGCCATTTGGTGACATGGTGAACTCAGGTCATCGCCATGTCACTGAATGGAAGGGGGAGAGAACAGCGGTGCGTTGACGCGGCCGCCTCGTCACAGAGACTAGGGACGTTGCCTGTTTTGCAAAGTCATCGCATGAAAATGTCTAATATTACGTGGCTTCCAGCTCTGCAGAAACGAAGACCACGGCATCCATGTCGTTGACCTTTTTTTGAATTGACTGATGTTTCAGTGACGTCATCACAATTTTGATGACGTGCCCAATTGCTGGAGTGCACCGTCAGCAGTAAGGGGTGACGTGGAAACCAGATCAGCATACGGAATACGTGGCTATCGATTAGACTTCTGTGTCAGAGAATGACGTGGACTCCACGTCGAGCACATGTTACCAAACCAAAGTGACGTGGTTGACACGTCATATAGACTTATGCCAGCTGTTGCCACGTGGTGCAATGCTACTAAATTCGTGGATGACATGTCAATTAATCGACAACGTGTCTGGTGAATGTTATGCCATGTCATCCTTTGTGATGATGTGTCTCCATCGTGGCAGGTGACTGTACTGCAGTGTCAGCAGTGGATGACGTGGCTGATGACTGTTTTGCCATGTCATCCTTGTTGATGATATGTCACCATCGTGGCAAGTGACTGGACTGGTGTGTCAGCGCAATCTGACGTGCCTGCTGACTGTTTTGCCTTGTCATCCGAGGAGATGATGTGTCTCAATCGTGGCAGGTGACTGGACTGATGTGTCTGCAATTGTTGACGTGGCTGATGACTGTGTTGCCATGTCATCTATGGTGATGATGTGGCATCATCGTGGCACGTGAGTGGAGTGCTGTGTCAGCGGGATCTGACGTGTCGGCTGACTGTTTTGCCGTGTCATCGGTGAGCTGATGTGTCTGCTTGGTGGCAGGTGACTGGACTGCTGTGTAAGCATTTTGTTGACGTGTCGGATGACTGTGTTGCCTTGTCATCCTAATCGATGATGTGTCGCCCATGTGGTAAATGACTGGACTGATGTGTCAGCATCCTTTGACGTGGCTGATGACTGTGTTGCCATGTCATCTATGTTGATGATGTGGCCCCAACGTGGAGAGTTCCTGGACTGCTGCGTCAGAGCGAATTGACATGTCAGATAACTACTGTGTTGTCGTGTCAGCCTTTGTGATGATGTGGCTCCATGGTGGCAGATAACTGGACTGCTGTGTCAGCACAGGTTGACGTGGCTGCAGACTGTGTTACCCTGTCATCCTTGGTGATGATGTGTCACCATCGTGGCAAGTGACAGGACTGCTGTGTCAGCAGTGGTTGACATGGCTGATGACTGTTTTGCCATGTCATCCAATTTGATGACGTATTCAGACACTGGATGGACAGGTCATCCACGTTGTATGTTTTTTCAATCGCGTGGCTGCACATCATCAGATCGGATGACATGTCGCAACTTCATCATACAAGGGCAAAGCGACCTTGTACTCGACACGGGATAGACGCGATGGCATCGGAGCCTCGTCATCCGAAACGATGACATGCGTCCCCCTACTCCCCCGCCGCAGGCAAAAAAAAAAAAACAAATCCATGCCCAAAATTCTTCAGTAATAGTCTTAATGCCGTGGGCCCATGACAAAAAAAGCTCAAAATTCAATATTTTTTTTCCGATATCCTGATCGAAAATACTCCTAAAATCCTCAGTTTCACTTGACACCCCATGCTAATCAAAACGTAAATTAAAACAACAACGTAAAATATTAGAATTTCCAAATATTAATCTCAGTTAGTCACAATTTCCAAACAATAATACGTAAATTATTAGAATTTCAAAATCTACTTATTTCACACTCTTCTTATGCAGAAATTAGTGTAGGCACACACCCGCACACATACACACAACACACACACCCCCCTAGATGAAACTTTTGGTAAAGCTAAATGAAAAGGATTAGTCCAATAATCAAACTGTAATCATCCTTACCTTCTATTTACTTAGTTGGTCATTTAGCTAATCACTATTAATTAATTAATTAACTAATTATCCTCTGTCTGTCACAAAGAATTAGTTAATTAAGCAACTATTGTCTAGCTTCCATTAACTAATTAATTACTTACCCATTCATCTTTGGAGTACAAATTATTTACTTAATTAACGATCCTTTTTATTTAATTACTACTAACTGAATAATTCTTTAATTATCGATTAATAATAACTAACTAATTAATCCTTTATCCACTTATCTCCAATGATTTAATTAATCGTCTAGCATTCATAATTAATTAGTTATCCACTTACTTGATTATTATTAACTAAACAATCAATTAATTATCCTTTTACTTAATTATCATACACTAATTAATTAATTAATTATCTACTATTAATAATTAATTAGATGACCATTATTCTATTTATTTTAGTTATCTTTTATTAATTAACTACTTAATTATTCATTTACCTATTTATTCCTACCTATATACTTAATTGATTAACCATTGCTATTAGTTAAATAATAAATCATTTATCTACCTATTTTGTCCAAAAAGATGATTATTTATTATTAATAATTGATTAATATCTCCTTTGCCTAGTTGTTATTATATATATCTCATTGGACTTATAATTATATTTGTATTGGGCCAATATCTTAATTGCACCAGTTATAAGACATGGGTTTTCCTAAAAGAAATTTTGGCCTTGTCTAATTAAAGTTAGAGTCTTTGTAGTTTATTTGACTTGGGTCTAGTGGCCAACCAATGTTTATTTGATTAAATAAGCCCAACCGAGCCCAAAGTCCTCCTCTTCCTTATTTACCAGGTTAGGCCCAAAGGTCATTTAATTATTTGGCCCAACGATTTAATTCCTCAAGCCCAAGCTTTAGCCCACATAGGTGATGGTCCAACCCAAAGCCAAGTCCGACCCGGTTATTAATTTTGACCCAAGATCCTTGACCTTTTGACCCTTGAATACTGGTCTTTTCCTCTATTTTTTTTTAACAAAACCAAACCCTAGCACCTCAAGCCCGCCATCTTCATCACTTTTCTTCCCCATTGTCGGCTCTTGGCCGGTTCTTCATCCCCCAGCCTTTTGTACAGCTGGCCGGTGTGATTGCGAACTTGTTGGCTTCGCGGCGGTCAGTTTGGAAAATCGTGCTCAGGGTCATTGCACTTCATTATTCAGCGCTTAAAGCTTTGCTGTCGATCATTTTTTTTTTTCTACAAGTTTCCATATCTGCATTACCACCACAAAGTTAAGCAACTCTCTTCGGGGCGCGGGCACACCACCGGCCATATTCACTTGTTCAGCTCCCTCTTCTTGAAGCAATGGACACGAATATGTAAAGTGACCATATTCATGCAAATCCCACAAACTTTGGCATGTTGCGCATTTCCAACAACTAGTTGTCGAACAAAGGATGTTAGATCAGACAACTACTGTTGTATAGAAGACACCTCCACTTCATTTACTCTACGGATGGATGTATTCTCACGGGTGGCAAATTGTTGTGAATTTTTTGCCATTTCCTCGACTAGCACCCAGGCCTGGCTAGGGGTCTTATTTGCTAATGCTCCTCCACTTGCAGTATGAATAATGCTCCGATCGTAAGCTCCTTCAGAAGTATTGGATCAAGAACCGCTTTCACTAATTTGATGTTTGGACATCTAGTGCACGTTTGTTGAACCTCTCCCAATACTCATACGACACTCTGCGGGTTGTTGCTGAATTCCACATATTTCCTTTCTGGCAGGGATGCAAGTATTTCTCTAAGAATTTCTTCTTTACACATGCCGCGTGGTGATACTACCTGGTAGGTAGTATAGCCGGTCCCTTCCCCATCAAGGAGAAAGGGAATGCCGGATCTTTATTTGTTCCTCCAACCGGTGAGGCTTCATGCTGGAGCAAACCACATCGAATTCCTGGAGGTGCTTGTTGAGTTCTTCACTTGAAAGTCCATGAAAAGATGGTAAGAGGTGAATCAAGCTAGATTTTAACTCAAAAGAAGTATTTTCAGCTAAATTTGGAAAAGTAATGCATAGGGGTTGTTGGGTCAAATCAGGAGCAGCCAACTCCCTGAGAGTCCTGTTAGTGGCCATAATGTACTCTTCTTGCTCCGAATCACTAGAGTAGTTAGTTGAAGACTCTGCTAATCCAATTGCCAAATTAAGTTCAGGAGATGTCGCAGACGACTGTCCTTCCTTTTGATTTCGGTCTCTTGTCTTAACCTCACGGTGCTTCTTCTCAATCTCGTGATCGTATATCAATTCACGTATTGTGGGAAGAACGAGGCATAAACTAGCAACAATACCGAAACAAAATAAGAATAAGAATAAAATAAAATAACATAAACTCAAAAAGGAATGAATAATTGACACCGGTCCGAACGA
Organism: Gardenia jasminoides; assembly: GCA_013103745.1. Classification (NCBI taxonomy): domain Eukaryota; kingdom Viridiplantae; phylum Streptophyta; class Magnoliopsida; order Gentianales; family Rubiaceae; genus Gardenia; species Gardenia jasminoides. The sequence continues at coordinate 10,195,216 of CM023098.1, read as the reverse complement.
TGCCAAAAATTGACAAGTGTCACAATAATAATTAATAGAGCCAATGAAAATAACCAAAATCTAATTCCAGATACTGGAGCAGGGACTTCGGATGTACAATGGGTTACTAGTTTCACCCTGATTCCAAGGAATATACTTGATCCGATATACCAAAATTAGTTAATTTGTGTACAGTGGCAAATAGGGTCGTCTCCACAGGAATTGAAAAAAGTTAGCTCATTTCTTAGTTGACAGGAAATGGGGAAATTTTAAAAATTAAATACTAACAAAAGATTAACTAAATAATCAACTATGAGAAATAATTAAAAGAGGCAACTAGTAGGAAAAACTCTAGCTAAGGATACATTTCAGAAATGGTTCAAATACAGATCATTGATGCAAGTATAATTCTAATATTCATTAACAAATAGGTTTTTCACTGCCGATACGATCTGGCAGCAATCTCTCCTTACTGTTCCGATAGTCAATGTATGACTATTGACTACTTCCCTAATCTAGAAAATAACCCTAGGTACGACCATACGATTTAATTTCCTGATTACATTAAAAGTTAGAGAAACCCTATTCTAATTAACAGACACGCTACGAGGGTCCATTTAAATTAGATTGTAAATTTTCCTGACACAAACCCAATTGTGCTAGTTGCTACTGGAATTAGAGTAATCAAATAATTACGGATTCAACTACTCTAATTAGCAAATAGATTATGTGAATAATCAAATATTGCGCATCTATTCAATTACACACAATAATCATAACCAATAAAGCAGAAAACATACAAATATCAATGAATAGAAGAAATAAATAAATTCGATTAGATCTCACAGTAATAGATGAAGCAAATCTTCAGTTGTTTCTTGACTAGAAGGTTGAAATTAGCCACGCATCCGGGAATTCCACCAAAGTTCTTAAAAGAAAATAGCAAAGTCATCTGTCAAAAAACCAAAGGAAATAGCAAAGAAAAGACGAAGTCAGGAAGCTATTGCTAGTTCTCTTTTTCTTTTTCGTTCGAAGTCTCCCTGGAGCCCAGCCAAAAAGATAGGTCGTAACTACTAATCACCAAGGTATTAGTATACCTCATGCGACCTCTGGCTTTTTCTTCCGAATTCCTCTCCATGTACAACTACTAGTCATCCCATAAGGTAAGCTTCCACGTTTTCTTTCTTTCCTTTGACCTCCAAGAAACAAAAACTGCTAACAATTTAAAATCGTACTCTATTAAAAATTTCCTAATCTAAAAGGTTTCCTAATAGCAAATATCAAATTAGTTCCCTAATAGAAATCAGCTACTAAATAAGAACATCATAATCAATTTCAACACTTCTTCAGATTTGGAATCCTCAAGCTTTTAGAAATTGCCCTCATGCCCTTGAAATCTTGGAAACTCAGATCTGGATATCTGACTTAGGCGCACCCACGCCTAACTGTCAGGAAAGCGTCTGGAATTACATCTTTTCACCACAATTCCACCAATTTCTGCATTCAATCACCAATTACAAAAAATCAGTAGAATCCTGCAAAGAATGCAATTTTTAGTCTAAATAATTAGGAAATATTAGCACAATAAATAACTAAAATTGTACTCTATCATTTAGTATGTCATTTATGAACCTGTACTTGTTTGACATGAACACCATTATGACATGACATGAGAGCGATAGGACATGATATATTTATAGTTTTCATTTTCAGCGCCAATTGCATATTTCAGCATTCATTTGGCCAGATGTATCTTCTACTACCCAGAGCTAGTACTTTCAAAAGGTAATGGTGTGTTACTATACTTTTGTAGAAATGGCATGTTTCAACATGCCCCAATCCATGGAGAACTTATTCATATGCGGTGCTAATTGTAACTAATGTCGAAAACAAACAATTTTTTTATGCGGATGGTGAATCCAATTGAGAACTAGTGTGGTGTTGATTAGCCAATCCAATTTGGATTGCATTTTTGGGAAAGAACCCATCAAAATTCAAAAGTTGTTTTTAACTCAATTGACTTGCCATTGGAAGTGGTCAGAAAAAATTTTTAAAAATAAAGAATTAGCTAGAGAGTGTTTTGTAAGACACAACTAGGGATGTGCTACCTGGCCTTGGAATCTATAGTTAGGTGTGAATCGGAATCGAAATCGGATTCGGAAGTTTGAAATCGGAATTTTTTGAAAAAATTAACCAGTGAAATCCGACCGATTCAATTCGATTCAATTCATTCGAAATAAATTCGAATTGGTTATTTACCAATTCACTAAATTCAATTTTCTATTTTAATTTTAATTTTATATTATAAGTTAATTAAGCATAATAATATACTAAACTAAAATTATTACATGGGTTAATCAATTAACATATTTTTTATAATATATTTATAAGATTAACATAATATTGTTATATAATAAAAATAAAATATATATTATATATTATAAAATATATATTATATATTATATATATGTATATTATATTATATTCGAATTCAAAATCGAATTCCGAAAATCGATTCCGATTTCAAAAACCTTATTTCCGAATTCGAACCAAATTCGACACTTTCGAAATCGGAAGTTCCGATTATTAATTCCAATTTCATTTTTTCTGAATTTGAAATTCCGAATTCAATTCGAATTCGGTCGGAAATTCAAAAATTTTTGAATTTGCACACCCCCATCTACAGTTGTTGAATACACAATTTAAAAATTTAAAAGAATGTTGCAATACGCTATTCGTGCGCTGACATTTTGGCAGAGGAGGAAGTTCTTCAACCGCAAGATCTTGTTGTGTGCAGCACATTATTACCATCCCTAAACCATATGTAGTATGCTAAATCAACTTGGAGACCTGATGCCCTAATCTAAGGGGGAAAAACAATTTGTAGTATTTATTCATAAGATATATAGGGCCTTCCTGTCCCAAGGATGGCTGTATTCATGCATAAGAAATATAGGTTCTCTCACAACCTTGAAGACCAAAAATATGGTGACTAAGTTTTGTAGGGTTACCATTGAGGGCTGATCCGGCCTGTATGTTAGGAGTTGAAAGAAAAAAAGAAAAAATTGGAAGCCTTAAAAGTTGAATAGGTGAAAAAAGAAGTACTAAAGGTGCTGAAAATCTTGGAGAAATTTCATTCATCAATATACTGATGCAAAATTCTTTGTCGGTTTGAGTTTCAACAAATGGTTGGCAAAGAAAACTGTTGATGACCACTTCAACATTTTCTGTTATACTCCATGGCAGAAAAAGTAATAGAACCAAAGTTAGGAAAGTAAGTGTTGTGGAGAAATCTTCTAATTGACAATGAATTTTATTTTTCAAATAGAACCCAAAAATGATGGTGCGAATTAATCAATTCTACTTTTCTTAATCTTGAGCTTCTAGTTGTACCATGTTTCACTTTAATTAGTTTGTAACGAAGTTCTAAATCAAATTTTATTGATATACTAACTTTGTTTATGAGTGAATTAATTCTAAAATTTCGTTTTATGACCAGTTATTTGGAAGTTTCACATACTTGGTTGATATGGTGCATGGACATTCAAGATTTCAAAAATTCAAGGAGAATCAGACTAAATAACTCTTGATTTTCTCTCGGTTGATCTCACTAAATTTTCTGGGAGATCATTCTTTTTTCTCCTCAAATCTCGTCCATGTTGACAATTTTCTTTCGCAGCTACAAATGCCAGGAACTCAAGAAGGAAGAATTGAATACATCGGGTAAGTAATTAAGCACTTATTTAGCAAGCACCAATTGTGAAATGTTGAAACATAACAAACTTTTCGTAAAACCAATTTTAAGTTGGCACATAATTGATAATGACTTTTATCTTTGGCAAAATCTATCAATTTGATTTTCATATATTCGAATTCATTCTTCATATAATACAAAGCCTCAGACACTAAAGAAATGTAACAACCAAACTAAACACAATAAACAATATTTATGAGGATAGATAAGCCTAACAATTAAGATGGGATTTTCTTTTAAACAGCTTCTTATGGACTAGCTAGAATGTTGCATCAATAAATCAAGAATAACGGTCTTGATAAAATAAAATTTTCAGAATGATATTTGCAATCAATACTACTCATATACCCTATGTGCAAGAAAGCAAAAGGTGAGGTCTTGGTGGGTAATGAATATTACAATTGACAAGAACCCTAAACAAAATATACTGGATTCCAATTTTCATCTACTTGGTTGAGTTGAATTATAGCCTAATAACTTGTAGACTTTGTATAAATTAACAAGTGTAACGTATGTAACTAAAGCCGATGTGCTCTATTAATAGATTGTTAAGCACGTCTAGCGCACGTGATAGATGGTACATATAGTGTCAAGAATTTCTTTCCACTCTTTTCTTTTTAAACGTAATTTCTTTCCACTTCTACTATATGTGCTTGGAAATTTTGAGAATGAAGTAGACAATTCATGGTTTCAAATGCAAATAGTGAACAAAATAGATTATTAGGAAAAACGATTTTATTTTTTTGCCCTTATTTTTGTGTGCTCTTTATTGGCGGAATGAATGCAAACAAAGATGTTTAACACATATAGATATGTAACAAGGAGATACAATTATACTCAAATACTTGACAGTTTTATCAACACTAAACTCATGAACAATAAACCCACTATCACAAGCTTTCGGAGAAAAAAATTTCCTCAGTCTCACTTATTGCGAACCCAAAAGAAGATAACCCTCAAACAACAACAGAAGCCATTGATGAGATATTTCGCAGAAAGAATATGACTATGCATTGTCATTTGTGTATAAAAAATGGTTGGATTATTGTACCATGGATGTCAACGAAACTGAAGAAACCACCAAGGATGTCTCCAATGAAAAGATTAGGTGGAACACAATATTCAGTAATTATTATTTTTGCTTAATCAAATTTTAATGCAATTATTTTTGCCTTGAAGCAAGACACCTGCCTCTAGCGAGATGAATTTCGTTAGTTTCTTAACAAAGTAAGTTTTGAGCATCCTGTCCCGGTTGTAGGATTTAAGTAATCAATTGCATTTCGATTGCTCTATAAATTTGGACGCTAAGTTATCCACCAAAGCAAGTAATTTTGGTTTTATATAGGCTTAATATTAACAAAACTTTCCATCTAAAAAAAAAAGGAGACCAAGAAAACTTAATTTATACTTTAATATCAATTATTTAGTTGTTAACGAAAAAACCTCAGTCTGCTTCTTTGCGGTAAACCAACCTACTTATCACGACAATAACAATTTCATTGTTGCTGGGTCGTTTTGGAGCAGGCTTAAACATAGCTGTGTCCATAGTATTTGGAATTACATAAACTTTTTCAGGTGGAAGTCCAGACCTTAAAACTATGTTTTCCTTACTTGTATGAGAAACACAAATAGCTTGGCTCATATCTGCTAGTGTAATTCGAAGTACCTTCTTCATATGAATGCTGCCCACATCAGCAAAACCATAAAGAGAATGATCAGTAAACATTTGTATCCCATTGTCCGTGCATCGAGCTTCATGGCATAGAGTTGAGAAGGCTTGATGTCCATGGACCAGTGATGGTACCGAGCAAAAGTCCTAGGGTTAGATTAAACATCGAATAAAGTCCTATTCAAATTATTATTGCTCATCGATTCCTGTTCATCGCATTACTATTCACGCAATTACCGTTCATCGCATTACTATTCACGCAATTACTGTTCATCACGATTTTTGTTTTGTTTTGTTTTTTTTTTTTTGGGTTTGAAGTGCTATTTGTTATGGCTGAAAGTTCATCAAAAAGCATTGTGGCGTCCACTAATGTTATGACAATGGTGACGCCTCAAATCCAAAGTGGAAGTTGAATGACACTAGGTATCAACTTGTAGTCAAAAGCGTTAAAATTTATTTGACAGGTTTGAAAACAAAGGCCTCACAGATGATTCTCCTATGGAGGACCGCAAGAGCTGGTGTGGATTCAAGACGATGCTCAAATTCTTGGAACACTATGGAATTCTATGGAGGCACGAATTGCTTACATGTGTTCTCATTGTGGGACAACAAAAGAAGTCTGAGATTATATTATCTTTCACGGTTTTCTAATGTTTCTTTGAAATATTTCCAGTTACAACAAGATAATAAGACGGTAACTAAATGCTTTGCTGATCTCAAGCAAATTTTAGAAGAGTTAAATGCTATATTGGCTCGTTCGAATGACATTACAGTTATGCAGAGGTAAAGAGAACAAATGCTTGTGCTTAAATTCTTGGCTGGCCTTAATCCCGAATTTGAGCCAATCAAATCTCAAATTTTAGTCGGTGAACAATTACCATCCTTTGTACAGGCACATGCTCGTGTCTTACGTTTTACATCCAAAAATAATGCATAGGGTGATGGTTCTATAGCTAATGACAAGTCTACTTTACCTGTTAACAATAATCGAGTAGAGCAACTTGGTCTTGAGCATGAGCAACTTGGTCTCAGACGTGGCTTTCATGGAGGAAGAAGCAGAGGGAGGTCGGGGATCGTGGAGGTCGAGGTATTGTGAATGCACTCATTGTGGTTTGAAAAATCACACTCATGATAAGTGTTGCGATTTAGTTGAAAAACCTCCTCGGTTTGCTAATATGGCCACTACTGACCAAGCTGAATTAGGTTCTTTAAGGCAAGGGTCTCAAAAAAATTTTACCATATTTAAGGAACACTATGTCAAATTTCTACAGTATCAAACTGCAAATCAAGCATCTCTTCCCTCTACTTCTTTATCACAAAAAGGTAATGCTATGGCTTGTCTTTCCAGATCCTCTAATTCTAACTCATGGGTCATTGACTCCGGAGCTAGACTAATCATATGTTAAGTATTTCTAGAAATATTTCTAATATTCAAGAGTCTAATTCCTTTCCTCATGTCACTTTAGTGATGGATCTACAACTAAAGTTAAAGGAATAGGTTGTAGAGCTTAATCCATCTCTTCTTCGCTCTTTACATACCCAATTTACCTTTTAATGTAATGTTTATTAGTAAATTTACTAAATGTCTACTATGTTTAGTTACCTTTTCTCCTGATTCCATTGTCATTCAGGATTTGAAGACAAAGAGGACAATTGATGGAGGGCATGAGCATAATGGTCTTCATTTTCTTAATTCCAATGGTCCAATTGCTTGTCCTGCGACTGTTTCTCCTCTTGAAAATCACTACTATTTGGGTCATGCGTTTCTATAAAATTTGAAGAAGTTGGTTCCCACCTTGAGTCATTTGTCTTCATTAAAGTATGAGTCTTGTCTGTTAGGAAAGTATCATCGTCTTTCATTTGCCCCTAGAGTCAATAAATAGGTTCATGAACCCTTTCTATTAGTTCATTATGATGTTTGGGGTCCTAATTGTATCATTTTAGAGTTAGCTTTTAAATATTTTGTAATTTTTGTTGATGACTTTAGCAGAGCTACATGGCTCTATTTAATGAAAGATCGTTCAGAACTATATTCTATTTTTTGTGTATTTGTTACAAAAATAAAGAATCAATTTGGTGTACCTATACATATACTTCGGAGTGATAATGCAAAAGAATATTTTTCCACTCCCTTTGATACTTTTATGACTAAGTTTGGTATTATTCATCAGTCTTCTTGTCCCTACACTCCGTAATAGAATGGAGTTGCTAAAAAGAAAGAATGGGCATCTAGTTGAGGTTGCTCGAACACTTTTGTAGCACATGAGTGTGCCTAAACAGTTTCGGAGTGATGCAATTTTAACTGCATGTTATTTAATAAATCGTTTGCCATCTAACATTCTTGGAGGCCAATTATCTCACTCCATCCTTTTTCCTCATGAACCCTCTTTTAATTTACCTCATCGTGTTTTTGGATGTGTGTGTTTTGTTCATCAGCTTGCTCCCGAAGTGGATAAGTTTGATTCTCGTGCTATTAAATGTATTTTCTTACGATACAAATGAGCACAAAAAAGATATAGATGTTATACTCTGAATTTATTTTGGTTTTTCACTTGTCCTTATGTTACTTTTTTCGAGTCTACTCCTTACTTTGTAAAGCATGGTATGTCTAATGAGTTAGACCAATGTTATTCTTTTCCTTCTCCTATTTTACCAGTACCGTCATCTTTATTACCTGAGCGATATAGTCCACCAAACTCCACAACTCAGCTATCTCGTCCTAACCTCAAAGTTTATTCCTGTCATTCAGTAGTTAAGAAAGCATCTGATGCACCACGTGCGCTATCAATTAACTCTCAGTCTTCAAATCCGATTGTGCCATCCTCCTGTGAGTTAGATCTTCCTATTGCATTACACAAAGTTAAGAGGCAATGTACATCTCATCCTATTTCTAATTTTGTTTCTTATTCTCATATTTCTCCTCATATTCTTCTTTCATTGTTTCACTTGAATCTATAACCATGTCTAAGTCTGTTACCCATGCTCTCAATCATTCGGGTTAGAGATTAGCTATGCAAGAGGAGATGCTTGCTTTGGAGAAAAATGGTACTTGAGATCTCGTCCCTTGTCCTTCTGGTAAGCCTGTTATTGGTTGTAAATGGCTATACACCATAAAAGTGCAACTTAATAGTTCTATTGATAGATTGAAGGCACTTTTGGTGGCTAAAGGATATACTCAAGTGTACAAGATAGACTACTTAGAGACGTTTTCTCTTGTTGTAAAGACTACATCTGCTCATCTTCTTATCTCTTTTGTGGCAACTTACAATTGGCCCTTGCATTAGTTAGATGTGAAAAATGCATTTTTACATGGAGATTTGAAGAAGATGTGAGGACCCGAAAATTTATTTTATTTGACCTACTTATTTAATGTTTTTGTTTAAATTTTTAACAGCTACTTTAACCCAAAATAATGCCAATTATGGTCATTATTGTTTACCAAAGTATTTATATGGTTTGTTGTATTTCACAAAGTGTTTTGTTTTAACTATTTTGTTTTATACGTCTAAAAACCTTAATTGGAAATTTAAACCCTAGTTTGCTCGAAAACCCTAAATTTCGATAAAACCCTAATTTGTCTATGTAAAACCCTAGTTTGGTTTTATTAAACCCTAGTTTTGAAAATGACTACCAATTTTATGTTCAACTACAAGTTTGCCACTTTGTAGATTTTACGTGTGTAAATGCATGATTAGGAAGTGAGATTAAGATGTCTAGGTGATTAGTGGCCTAAGTAGGTGTGGTTAAGCTTTGATAGACTAGATTAATTTGTGCACTTATGGACTAGTTTGATAGGAAAGAAGAATCACTTGGGCAATGATGGAAATTAACCTAAGTTGGTGGGTTTAATTGGCATGACAATTTTGACCAATTTTGACCAAGCAATAAAATATCTATAAGAAGTTATCTCTTAGCCATTTTAAGCTTCAAGACAGCCGGCCAAGAAGGGAAAAGAAAGAAAGAAAAAAAAAAGAGAGAAAAGAGAGAAAAAGAGAGAAAAGCTTGGAGAAATTTTGCAAGTTCAACCATTCAATCTTGATTTGGAGTTAGGAAGTGAAGCTTGCCCTTGGAAGCTTGAGGTTGCACCAAGAACTTAAACTAGGAAGGTTTGCTTCTATCTCTAAAAGCTGGAATTTTGAGGAAGTTTATGAAATTGTTGGATTTTGTGGTTCTTTTGGCTTGATTCATGTTTATATTTAGCTTGTGGGATGAGACTACGGATTAGATTGGTTGATTTTGATGTGTTTATGCTTAGCCATGAATATGAGTTAGGGTTAGGGTTAGGGTTCTTGATTTCAAGTTTTAATGTTGGAAGCAATGCTTATGATTGATGGTTGGGTGCAATTAATGCTTGTTCTTAGCTTAACTTGTGAAATTATGGTGTAAATTTGGATGATTTTCATGCTCCAAGTTTCGGCCAACAAGGGGATTAAATCTTACATTGTTGCTTCCATTAATGCCTACATTAGTGTTTAAGGTATGCATTGATTGTTGTATAGAGTGTATTTGCTAGTTTGGTTGATAGAATGTTAATGAGAGGATTGAAACCCTAGTGAGGAGTTGATGACCTTGGACCTAATGAGTTGCTTTGCTCACTTCATTGAATGGTTGTAGTCCATTAGTAGTGCTTTGGTGCCCATTGAAGAAAAATGCATGAGCTTTGGTTAAATTGGTAGCATTTTGGTGTGGTTATGAGCAAGAGATAGACAGGAGATTTATGCTTTTCAAACATGAGATTGGGGTGTTTGAAAAGCTGCATTTGCATGTTAATATTACTCTCGAGTCATTTGAATTGCATGTGCGTGAGTTGCATTTGTTGAGCGCGAAAACAGGAAAACAGGGTTGACCAAACCGCTATTTTGGCTTCATTTTTCGTATTGATCCTTTGTGATTTGGCTTTTGGCCAAAGCACGAAAGTTATAGACCTTCATTCTAGCTTTCCAACACGGCTGGAATTTCTTGATTCCGATTTGTGAGCGCTGAGTTATGTCTGTTTGAAGTGGGCCTGTCGGAAATTCTGACGGCAAAAATTTCTGAAACTGTTTCTGCGTTTTTGACCTAGAAAGAGTGAATCTGGGTTGAAGTTGTCTTCATGAAAGTTGTACCCTGTTCTCTTAGCTTCGAAACGGCACCTCGTGCACTTCAATCTGATACTCGTACCATGAGTTATGGTCAAAATGGCAAAAGGTGTCAAATCTGCCTTTCACACCTTTTAGTGTGTGTTTTCCGTTTTGGTTCCGTTCTTGTCCGTTTTCCTTCTAACGGCCACGCGTGTGTTCCTTTTTACTATATTAAGTATTTATAAGCGTTTCTCGAGGGTTTAATTCATTGAGTATATGCTTGTCGTATTATTTCACATTTGAAAATGGGTTTTCCAAACCTTTTAGTTTGGAGTCGAAAAGTAATTTGCTTGCACTTGCATATCTCAGGGGATTCCGTGGACCTCAAAGAACGTGTTTGGTCCTCTAACTTTTCTCGCTTGCTCACAACTGTTGGTGAGTGTTCAAGTGCTTGTTACTGAATACTTGGTTTGATGAAATTCGTTTGAAAAGCATGCTTGTTTGACTTGGTGGCGTGTACTTTATCGCTTCACCCTTGCTCAATTTGCTTGAGTTGAAGTCGTTAAGTGCTTGTACTTGTGCTTGTTCTTGGTTTGATAAGACCAAAGCGGTTGCATGTACCACACTCGAGTGAGTGGGAGGTGCCTCCTCCCGTTTGGTCGGTTCTAGTTAAGTCGATTGGGCGTAGTCGTCGACTCATTTACCAAGCGGTAGTATGTACCACGCTCTATGGGGCGGGAGGTGCCGCTCATCCCGACTTGGTTTGATGTTAATTACCAAGCGGTAGTATGTACCACGCTCTATGGAGCGGGAGGTGCCGCTCATCCCGACTTGGTTTGGTGTTAATACTATTTTGACGAAGGGCCTGCAGGGGTGTAAGTAGGCGGGTGAGAGTAAAGTGATTTCTATTCGGTGAGAAAATGGTTGACGGGTGTCAACATGCCTATTGAAAATACTGCTTGGGACCGAATCGTCGGACGTGAAAATCGCAGAAAGATGGAGCGACCTTGTATCCTTTTATAGTGATTACTTTTATAATATCTTGTATGATTCTCGAGTTTTCTACTGCTATTATTTGTTCAAAATTGTTATCGCTTTAACTTGCTTATGCATGCATTCTTGACCTCACTGGGCTTTGCTCACCCCATAAGCTTTGTTTTCCTTAAGTGTCTGAAGTACCTAGAATTGAGGAACCTAGTACCCGTAAGGGATTACCTCTTAGTATTTTGTAGGATTTCCTCTTTTGTATAAGATTGAACTATTTGGATGATTTTGACAGTTGTGGTATTTTGGAGTTGTTATCAATGCCTCCTGAGGAAATGTTGGGGTTTGTATTTTATGGAATTTGTCGTGATTTTAAGTACCTTTTATCAATGGTTTCATAAATGAATGTTTGAGTCCTGGCGAGAGCTGGGCAGGCGGTCCGCTTACCTCTCTGGTTCGCCTTAGGGGAAGTGGGGCTGTCACAGTTGGTATCAGAGCCTAGGTTAAAGATCTATTTGGGATATTTTAAGGATATTGTTCATGAATATAGAATTGGGATAGCTTTCCTATATTTTAGGTGTGTTAATTAAAGTGAAATAGTGGACTCCAAGTGTAGACACCAAATTTTTACTAATTTTTCATGCTTTCCTACAGTTTTGTTTATTTAATTGATCGTTTATTTTTCTACATTTAATGTGAATTTATTTTCCTTATTTACAGGTTCATCCAAAAAAAAAAATGAAAAAATCAAGAAAAAGAAAATCAATCAAGGTGATTAGTGAAAAATAATTTGAAACTTCAAAATATTAGTTTTTTCTCATGTCTTTTATTTTATTTTCGTTTTGTTTTATTTTTGATTTATTTGTCTTATTCTACTTTATTTTCTTTATTTTCTTGGTTTTTCGAAAAAAAAAAAAAGAGAGAGTAAAGTCACATCAAAATATTTTTACTACCAACTCCCTCCAACTCTCTATCTATCTATCGGTTCCATCACTTCACACACATGCACAACAACTCTCAGACATTCACAAGAACCCACCCACTCCCCAACTCTCCTGACTTTACCGGTTCCCACACTCATCACACACAACTCACACACAAAAACTCTCTTCCTCACTCTCGGTTCTAGAGCTCTCACAGACACACAAGCACTTCCTCAAATTCCTCTCCCTGACTCTCAGCATTCAACACATACACACGCAAGCAAGAAAAAGAAGAGCAGAAGAACGAAAAAAGAAAAAACGAAAGGAAGAAAAGGGAAGAAGTGTTGATATTGTTCGCCACCAAAATCGAATCATCATCATCACCTCATAGCTCTTAGGAGTAGGTAAAGATCTCTCAAACTTTTCCCTATTTATCTACCATTTCCATGAAAAATATGAATTATTTGTGTTTCATATGATTTAATTACTTTGCTAAACCTGTGATGTAGCTACGTTGGTGTGCTATAATGGTTAAGTCTTGTTTCTGTTGAAAAAATTTGGGCCAGATTGTTCAGGAATTACATGAAAACGTTTAGTTTTGTTTACTGTCTTGAACATGTTTGATGAAATGCCCCAACGAAATCTTCATCCATTTGGACTGATTTTATTCGCTGAAACCGTGCCTTGCTAGTTAGATTCGTTGGCTATAAAAGAAAAGAAAACAAAGAAACAAAAAAAAAAAAAAAGAAGAAAGGAACGAACAGAAAAAAAAAATTTTTGCTTGAAGGCTTGTTTTGTTTTCTTGCTTTTTGTTTCTTTTTTGGCTTAGTTTAGGTTTGTTTTATGTTATAAATATGTTTAGAATGAGGAAAGGTTTTGTTTTGTGTAAATTTTGGTTCAAAAAACTGGAAAAAATTGATTCCAGCAGGTTTCCGGCGATTTCGGCCGGAAATTTCCAGAATCCGGCGACTTTGGCCGGAATTTTCCAGAATCCGGCGACATCGCCGGAAATTTCCAGACTCCGGCGACAGTCGCCGGAGCTTCAAAAAATAATAATAATAAATCTGATAAGATTATTACATTTTTGTTTGGGTTTGTTTGTGTTGGGTTATTTTCTTATTTTAGTTGGGTTTAGTAATTGGACCTTTGTTTAATTTTGTTGGACCTTTAGTCGGGCTTTGTTACTTTTTGGTTGGGTTATTCTTTGGGCTTCTGATCAATTTCTTTGTTAATTTCGTTTGGACTTTTTCGGTTGGGCCGTGGGTATTTTTTTTGCTTGGGTTTGTTACAAGATTTGTGCTTATTTTGTTTGGGTCTTTTGTTGGGTTTTTGGACGTTTTGTTTGGGCTTTATAATTGGTTCTTTATTTAATTTCGTTTGGGCCGAAGTGAGACGGCCCAATTCTTAAAATGTTTTCAGCCCACTCCTCAACCCATCAAACAGAATTTACACATTAACCCCTGATCTCTCAATTAGTTTCACTTTGGCCCTAAAACTTTTAATTTATTTCACACAGGTCCCTATTTTAATTTCATTTCGACCCCTCAACTTTATTTTTATCCAATTTTGACCCCTTATCTTTTGGAAAATTGTGTTCGGACCCCAAAAAGTTTTTAAATATTTTCAATTACACCCCTAATAGAATGTTGACCTTGCAATTATAAATGTTTCTTTTCTTTAATTGTTAAGTATAAGCTTCTCATGTGTATGGTTTCCCTTTAACATTTTGATTTGAGTTGTTCATTTTGATTGGTATTTATTTATTGAGGTATTTTAACGCGTGTATTCGTTTTGAGTAAATCGCCCGAAGTTCCTATTTGAGTCACGGGGAGGTATATCTAAAACCTTTAGAATTTTCTCTTTATGTGCCTTATGTGTTTTTTTTATTGCATGAATTTGCATGTTTAAATTTATTTACCTTAGTTTTATTCATTTTTACTCTTTAATCGCTTTATTTAATTTTCCATAATTATTTGGAAGGCACTAGAATGCCAAGTTGTAATAGATAGGTTTAATTTTGCAAAAGTGTATTTATTTTAGAAAATGTAATAGATAGGTTATTATTTTGATTTCCCTTTTTAGAATTGTATATAGGTTCCCCAATGTAATAATTAGGTTTTATATGCTTTATTTGCATGCTTGCATGTTTATGTGTTTACTTGCTTCCCTAGGTTTTGCATCTAGATATTATGCTTATGTGTTATGTGTTTATGTGTTTTTATGTGTTTACTTGCTTTATTATTATGTCTACATGTTTTATTATGTAAATGTATTGACGTCACCACACTAGTCCAACGCTAGTTGTGGTTCGTTCCCTCTAACGTTGTCACACTAGTCCAACGCTAGTCGTGACTCATAGTAAAAGGTTAGTCCAACGCTAGACCTTTAGGTCGTTAGAATAACATATTACATATCATTTCATGCATTTAGGGATTTTATTTTCCATTTTTGCATGTTTATTTCTTGTATGTAAAACATAATATTTAAACTTGCATTTACATTCTTGAAATTAGAAAATAGATTAGTGCATTTTAGAGCATTACCCTTTGAAATAGGGAAAAGAGCGAGTATGGCTTTCTAGCCTTAGCACGCTTTTATTTCCTTCTATGAAAAGGAAGATTTAAAGTCACGAATTTAGTCCCCCGCACCCATTATGTTGCATTATCCCTCTTTAGGACATATATGTGCATTATTTTAAAATCTATCAAAATCATTCTTTAAAAATCAAATTTCTTTTTCTTGTTTAACAAATCAAAGTCAAAATCGATTTTTCTTAAAATTGCATCTTTTGAAATTCAAGTTCATTTTCGCACTTAAAAATTGATTTTTTCAAAAATTCAATTTCTTTTTCCTTGAGATTTTATAAAAATTGCATTTCTTTTGAAAAACTTAATTTCCCTTTCTTTTCGAGTCTCATCATTTGCATTTTTCAGACCTCCTCAAGGATCAAATTTGGATGACACAACTAATGTGATCAATTCCAATCAAACCTCGTGGAGACATTTTGCCCTCTCATCCAATATTAGGTTTAAGTTTTGCATCCATATAGATAACATCCAAATGTGATAAATTTTAAAGTTAGAATTAGGAAATTTTAACTAAATCTTGCAACTAGCTTTGGCTAGGTTAGAAGGGTGCCTTAGAGACGAGTAACATCGAATCTTTGCCTTCCCTTCTTTCAACTGTGACCCCCGAACCTTTTTCTCTAGTTTTCAAAGACCCGGAGTCGTCTAAAAAAGGGTTTTCTTAGTTTATTTTCATTAACTGAAAATTTTTGGGTGACTTGGTACACCTAAACTCCATACCAAGTGGCGACTCCAAACTTTTCTAAAAACCCTTTTCTAGACTTTTGTTTTTGGGTCCAAATCATCGCATTTTGTAGTCCCATGATCCATTTCTTTTTCAAAAATCAAAAAATCAATTTTTAACCAAAAAGCATTTTTCAACTAAAAAACTCAAAACAACACGAGTTTTCTTTCCTTTTTCAAAATGGGGCAACTTAACTCATCGGGACTTTCCTTAGAGGGTCCGAGCACTTGATTTAGTTGATTATTTTATTTTTCTAACTTTCTTATATATCACATTTGGATGTTTTAGGTTGCATTCATTTTTCTTTTTCTTTGCTTTTTAGGTCTTTTTTTCGCGCAATCGCTCCTTACACATCGCGTACATGATGAATGAATTATTGTTTATTTATTTGTATTGATATTTACTTGTACCGCGCTTTGCATTTGGGGTGGGGGGGAAGTGATCGCCCTAGAAGCCTTCATTCTTTTATATTGGTATTCATTCCTCCTCTCAAAGGAAGCACCTCATACGTGCATGCATATTTTTTTACCCTTTTTTTTTTCGTATGCCATCCCACCTCCCTTATAGGATTAGGATCGATTGCCTTGGGTATGGATGGTGTGCTTTGCGCCCATAGCGGTACCTAAGGGATCATTCGAGCCACCGACTTAAGACATTGGAATTGATGGCCCTTTGTCTTTGGTCTGAAGGCTTGGAGACCTGTAACCTTTGTCGAGTCTAGATGCATTAGTGAACTCAACCTCATGCATCCATGTTAGAATTGCCTAGGGTAGAATCTACCTTACCTTATTAAGGATCACTAGACACGAGAGGAGGGATTCCACCCCTCTTTATTCTTATGCAATTTGTTGCTCCAATGTGTTATGTGATATCTGTTGATTAAACTAACCTTTCGTTGTCTTCCCTTTTCTTGCATTTCACAAACTCTAGAAAAATAAGAGTCCTGACACTCTTTTAAGACAAGCCATCCTTCTAGATAGGCTATTGCACGTTTGAATTTATGTTTATTGCATTTAAGTTGTTATTGCATATCACTTTTAGGCTTACCCCGGCATTCAAATGGGGCTCCTATAGGCCATATTTCATTTTGCACCCTTACTTGCGTTAATAAACTGGCATCATACATGAGTCATAGAGGGAATGCCGCATAGGGAATCCCATGTTAGAAATAAACCACCCTTGTGTCTCGGATATATAATCCAATGAGACCTGCATGTTTATGTTTTCGTATTATCCTAAGGAGTAAAAATTCCAAGGTAAGGTACTAAAAGTGAATTTCTGCTCAGATGGCTACCTGTAGAGTGTTGAATGAGACACCTCAAGAGCTGATCAACTGGAAAAACAATACGCCAGGCATAGTGGAAAAATCATTCAAGTATGTGGGATGTTTGCCAAGCCTCTTAAACGTGACACCGAACATTGCAATCATCCGAGCTCTACTCAAGTATTGGGATCCAGAATGTTCAGTTTTTCGATTTGGAGAATGTGAGCTCACATTGACTTTAGAAGAGATTGAAGGTTTGCTACAAGTACCAGGGAAAGGGCATCCTGTGCTGTATCCAAGTGGAGGGACGAAAGAGCAGTTTTGCAAATTCTTAGGACTAAAGCAGAAAAGTCTAGATCAACATCCAGATGCAAGATCATGTCCTCTAGATTTCTTGTATAAGCGATTTGGGAAAAGGGAGTCCTATGAACAATATCATACTGATTTCTTTATAAGCAAGGATCAATGGGAAGAGATACGCATTCATGCATTTGTCCTAACTTTGATTAACTTGTTACTGTTCCCACAAAGGCATGCAAAAGTTACTTTCTCCACCATCAATATGATTCAGAGTATTTTCTTGGGAATAAAAGGAAAGACGCCCACTCTAGTTCCGATTATCATTGCAAATATTTTTATAGCCACTACCGATTGCCAGGAGAAAGGGGGATTCTTTTTTGCTTCTAATTTGATACTCCAAATCTGGGCGATGGAACATCTGACAAAGAGAATGCTCAATCCTTTAGGGTCTTGTCTCTTAACAGAAGATTGGATTAGTTCACACCGAGAAAGGGTTTTGAAATATTACCGAATAGCGTCTCCAAGCCGATTTATGCAAGAGTTTGATGATTTAACAGCTGATAAAGTGCAATGGGTCTTAGATTGGACAAAAGTTAGAGAGCCGGCATTCAAGACTTTTAAGCATAGCTTCATCCCGTTGGCAGGTACTAATAGGCTGGTCGCCTATATTCCACAAAGAGTCATGAGACAATTTGGATATCCACAAAGAGTGCCGATGATACGAGGAGTTGAGGAAATTAAATTTTGCACAATCAATGAGAGTCGAAGCATGGTATTGGAAGCTTGGGGAAATCTTCAGAGTCTAAAAGACCTTTGTTTGGATCATGTGAACAAATCAGAGTCTAAAATCACTTCAGAATATGATGAATGGATTAAGCAACAAGCACAACAGAAAATGGGGAAATCAGAGTCTACTCCCATCAGTCCCGAAGAACAGATAAATGAGTTGAAGAGAGAGTTGGAAGATCATCAACTACAGCTTATAGTGGCCGATCATGCTTTGAGTAATGCCGAATCACAATTGAAGAAAGAAGCAAGAAAGACTGAAAAGTTAGAGCGGACATTGGAGGCACTAGATAAAATTCAAGAAGGAATTCGGAAGCTTAGCATAGGGAGTTCTAGGGAATCTCAACACACTCGTTTAGCGAGGCATGAGAATTTTGTAAAAATGGTTGCACAAATCATCAATGATGCTGTAAAGAATGATTAGATTAATTGATGATTAATGAAAATCTGTGGTTCAAATATTGCTATTCAAAATTCACTTGCAGGTTTGAAATGGAAATTTTACTCCGAAGGAATTGCATCATACTAGGCCAACCCTTGGCAATAAAAGGGCTCCCCCGTAGGACATGCATCCGAATTATATAAGCATTTACTAACTTTGTTTTTTTTTTTCTTTTCTTTTCTTTTTTCTTGAATAGAGTTTTGCAGTTTAATTGGGAATAAATTGCTAAATCGGCTTCTTTCCTAAACTCGCAGGTACTTTAAATATAGCTTCCCAAAGAAGCCCCATCGTCACTAGATCTCGAAGTAGAGCCTTAAGACGACCGGTAAACATGAGTTCACAGCCAGAAATTTCGGAGAGATCTGCTTTAGTGGCGTCACCAGATTTGGCAGCATTGGGAGCTCAATTAAGTGAGGTATTGGGCAGGTTTAATGAATTGAGTGCAGAAATGGTCGCACAAAGGCATATGCCTGCGGACAGATTGTCGAATATTGGTGCAGACTCTGGAATTGATACAGTATATGATTCTTTTGCACAACTCCTACAAATGGTTCGAGAAGATATTAGATTAGGTAAGGTAGGTTTTCCTAATTTTTGTAGACATAGATCTTACTTGTTGCATTGTAGTTGCCAAGGTTTTGTTTTACTGTTGCAAGTACTCGATGAGGTAATGTTTGGTTCCCCTTGTTGTATTATTTTATTATTTTGTTATTAATAAAATTGGACTAGCATCCCACCCCTGTGCACAAGATTTTGCCTTTTAAAAAATAGAAAAAACAAAAGACTTTCAGACTTCTAGCCATATTCAACGACTATTATTTTCTATTACAAAAAGCGCATTATTATCGGAGACGCCAATTACTGTTATACTTCATATCCTTTGCAATTTTTACAAAAGTGCATTTCCAGAAGTGCAAAAAAAAAAAAAAAAAAAAAAAGTAGCTTGAGGGCTTTATGCCAAATGATTCTATTCTTTTATTAATTTCTATTACACCGCATGTTGAATAACCCTATGAATAAAGGCCTTGTTTGATAGCTAAATTTTTTACCAAATTTGTATGCTACTAGTTTTTTACTCACTTTTGTTATAGGAACCTTAAAAAACTTTCCAAAATTTTTAATATATATATTTCAAAAACTTTAAAAACACATCCCACAACAAACAAAAAAATTTCCTTCTTTCCTTTCTTCTTCTTCCTCCTCCTCTTCCTCCACTTCAACCACCACTGCAGTTGGCAAGAGCATAGAACTTCTTTCCTTCTTTTCTTTTCCTTCCTTCCTCTCTCTTCTCTTCTCTCTTTCCTCCCTTCTCCCTCTAACCCCACTCCTCTCCTCCTCTCTTTCTCCTCCTCCTCTCCCTCTCCCCAACCCCAGTACCCTCCCTCCACGACTAGATCTGGGAGTAAAACAATGATTTGGTTTCTTTGCCTATAGGATCCATGAGACTGCAAAACTGAACCACTTTTTTACTGACTTCTTCTTTATTCTACCTGAAATCGTGCTTTTGCTTTGATCAAACTAATCTTGAAGGGTGTGTGTGTGTTTTTTTTTTTGCCATTTTTTCTATAATTTCAACAATGATCTTTTGTCATTTTGAAAACTCTTGACCTACACAAAACTTTTATCACGTCTTTATCTATCCTTTTTAAGAACATTTTAGGCAATGAACCAAAAAAAAAATTCACTTTTTCCAATTAACGTATTTCGTTATCTTTACTGAAATTTGCATTGTTCTTTACATGCACAGAGATAATTTTAAAGTACTTTCTCACTTTCTCTCTCAGTAATGTGCCTTTGGTTGTAATAATCACTTCACATAGACATTAGGTAACAGGACAAAATATCATTTTTCATCTCTCTCATACTTAAAATTATGTAATTTATTTTCTCCAAAATGTTTTCGCTTAAAAGTAGTTTCTCATAAAAAGAAAAGAAAATATTTTAGACCAACTAGATAGTTAAATATTGTTGACGTCTTTGTCCAATTTTTATTATTCATCATTTTTTCTTTTTATAGAAAAATGTATTTGATCAGCTAGCAACAAATTAAAGTTAGCTGATGATTGTGCCACTATAGTGCAAATTTTCGCGCAATAAGGTCAGTGACATTTTGTATAATAATCAAAACTCATGACCCAATGAGACTTGAAGAAAGAACAAATAAATAAAAAAGAGTACTATACTACACACTTTTTCTCTTATTCTTGGTCGTATTATAACGAAGTTTAGATATCTTTTATGAAAATATGTCTATCTTAAGATATTCTATCTGGGATTTTATGCAAATACGTATGTCTATAGATTTTATGGTGAATGAATTTTTTTATGGATTATATTGAGAAACGGGAACATGATGACTGTGGCAGCTAGATGACACTTCTTCAGCAAAATACCCGTCTAAGATTCTTGTCGTTTGCACTGATCAGCTTGGAAATTGAAAATGAAAAGAAATAAAGGAGAGATGGACATTATACAAGAATGACACATATCTTACCGAGTGTCAACATGCATTAAACAATGCAAAAAGAGATCATACAAATGGTTGAAGAGTCATCAGTCTAGCATGAGACAAGTTAGATTGTGGTATTTGACACCTCACCATAAGGCCTCAACATTGAGGTAAGCAGCGTGATTCACCGCATACACTGAGAGTGAAAGGAATAAAATGGAAAAACTGTCATGTGGAACGGGTAGACGTTTACTTCCTTTTTTATTTTTACGCTTTTTACTTTTCCTGAGACACTCTTTCTCCAATTTAACCATCGAAACTTATTCTTACGGAAAAAGTCCTGTCATTGTGTGTTTTTATAGACAGCATAAACAACCATTTGCCGCAAGCCTATAGCCTACCAACCATACCCATACAATTGCTTTATCAGCTTTTCTTTCTTTCTTTCCTGGTATCTCTCATACGTCGATAATTTTACCAACTTTTGGAAAGGGTGGAGAGATGCTAAGGGAGTGACGAAGGCAAAGATGGCAAGCATGGCAGAGTTGGGAAGCTATGTCTAGTGTTTTAAACTTTTCTTTGGGAGTTTCTTTCTTTAACATGTTATACTCTGGTTTTCTTATCTCAGCCCCATGTGTTTGGATTGCATTTTTCTAGAGTTTTTATAGAAAAATTAGTGTAGCAATTTGATGTTGTGAGGTAAAAAGATGATTGAAAAATGTAATCACGGAAGATGTAAAAAATTTTTTGAAAAAAACTTCAATCCTAACACACAAACATGAATTTTTTGTATCACGATGGTAGCAATCTAACAAATAGCATTGAAAACAAAGCAAATATAAGTTTTTTTTTCTAAAATTTCATTTTATCTAAAATTTTGTAATAGTATATGTTTGTCCGCAAATTTTATTTTGAATATTATATTAACCTTACACTGAAGGATGATTTTATAATTTCATAATAATTTTATTTGTAAAGTTTAGTTATACAAGTTTGACTGTTAAATCTAAAAATTTCACTTAATCTACCATGTAATTTAAATTAAATTAGTTTCATGTACAAAAAATAATTACTACACCATAATACTGTTATATTAATAACAAAAAAAACATTTTTTTATCAAAATTCTCAAATATCCATGACATGTGTATGAGAGATATTTTACCATATCGTATTTTACATCTACTCAGTGATGTTTATTTGAGGAGAAATATTTTTGATGATAGAATAATTCTAAATTTAAATAATAAGTTGGGTTTATTAATAAACAAAAGTGAAATATTTTGGAAACTTAGTTTTTGATTTTTTTAAAATTTAAAAAATGCTATATTTTACCAATTATTGTCATTGACTTTATTTTCTAGACTAACTTTTATCAATGTAAAATTAGTATCGCTAACAATAATTAACAATAATTGAAGTTCCACTAGCATTGCTTTATCC
Source organism: Gardenia jasminoides (assembly GCA_013103745.1). Classification (NCBI taxonomy): domain Eukaryota; kingdom Viridiplantae; phylum Streptophyta; class Magnoliopsida; order Gentianales; family Rubiaceae; genus Gardenia; species Gardenia jasminoides. Next base: position 10,172,854 of record CM023098.1, on the reverse strand, counting down.
AAATGTAAATATTTAACCTAAGTAACAAAATAAAGGATACTTACTTAAAAACAAAAGAAATATGTTCTCAATTGACCGTATTTAAACTACAAATTCTATTAATAGATAACTGATTTATGCTTAATTATATTTTCATTTGCTGGAAATCAATATGTATCATATATTGATGAATGACTAAATTACTGATTACTCAAACAAATTCTATCTAAACTCGTGATGTGATACTATTGTACTTGTTAACATTTATACTCATGCCATTATCCTTTCTTTCTATTTGTTTTTTAAAAATGTAAATTCTTTTGATTATATTGATGAAAAAGCATAAAATCTTTTACAAAATTATTTCAATTTTATTTACAAAATATTACTACTCTTAGGGAAACTATAATGTATCACAAAAGTGGTTTAATAATTTTCTAGTAAACATAACTACTACATCAAAAAGTCAAAAGCAGTTGATTTTATTGTGCTATAAATAGAAATACTTTTACCAATAACAATGGGAATAATTAGATTGGTGCAAATTTCAAAAAAATAATCAATGTATACATTATCACGATAATTTTTTAGGTCGACCAGACAGATATAACAAATAAATGCTATAAAATCATAATTTTTAATTATTTGTGAACTGACAATTTTAGCAGTTTAAATAGCATCCACTCATAAAAACTTAAGATTATTGTAAAATGACATTTTTTAACAATTTACATGATATTAGTCCATAAAAACTTAAGGTTGTTCTTATAAATCTTGCTATTGGCTATGTGCAAGTTTCACAAAGATAATGTTACGTTTCTACAATAAAGTAATAGTATGGTTACTAAAATCTAGGATAGCTAAAATGTAAATTATAATACATGTCTAATATTATATATGATTAAATTTTCAATACGAAAATACGAGTGTGACAAAAAAAATGCATACAAACCTATATGTAAATAATACAAAATATATTTGAAAGTTATGAAGCTTGATATATGAGTAAAATTACTATATTTTTCAAAGATTATGCTACATTGATACAAGTTTATCTTTTATTCTTCTGTTCCGAACAATAAATTTATTAAAATTTTATCATCATTATATTTATAGTATTAAATTACAAAAACTGTGATATATAGACAAGTGTTATTCTATGTATAGCTAGGAAGATTTATTGTTATTGTTATCCAAATGTTCAATCTTTAAAATAATTGAAAATAATTTGAATTTATAATATAATAAAATTTTATTATATATTTTATAAGGCTATGTGAAAATTAAAAATATATTTATAGTATTTTTAAAAAATATGAAATATAAAATATGTTTAAGTGATACATAAAATCGTGTATTATATAGGTATATTACGACTGTTTAATATGTATAATACTATGTTTCAATCATTAATAAAAGAAAATCTTAGCATTATTTCAAATAAACTTCCTAATACTAGTTTGATATAAATTTTTAAGTAAAATATTAAATTTATACCACGAACTAGTAAGTTTTGCTTGTCAATCAAATTTATTATATTATTAATAAAATTTAATATTTATATATAAAAACTTACTACTATTTGAACTAAACTTACTCTAAACTTATTCCCTAAAAAGTAAATTTGGGATATAAAGTAGTAATTTATTCCCAAAAAAAGTAAGTTCCATTTTTATTCCAATTTATTTTTTGATATATAAAAGTTAGTAATTTATTACGTTAACCTACTATTTTAGATGAGAAACTTACTACCAAATTTTTAGCCATTATACTATTTAGATGGATGGGTCTAACTGGTAATCAAATGGTTGTTAAAAGGGTGATAAACCATAATATTAGATAAAAATTATTTCATTACCATAACGCTCGTTACTGGAGCATTTTCCTTTTTTGTGTATGCCAATGTTTGTGAAAGATAAAGATCCATTAGTAAATACGATAGGCTTATTACATTGTGATATGTTGCTCGTTTTTTTAGGTTTACTTGTCAGTATCATTTTTTTGGGTTGTTTTCACTAATTAAACCTTCAAGTCTTCCAATTTTTTTCAACTTGAAAAGCAGCTCCTCACAAACCTGCATCTGTGGTCACTGATTACCTTACGAACCTTAGTCAACCAGGCATTTGGTCTTCAAGGTTCCAAGCGGGAGAGAGGCAGGTGCGCTTGGCCTCTTGTGCAGTTACATGCAGTTTTTTTTCCCCAAAGAGGAGATCTTTTTATTTATTTATGAAGAAAAAAGGGATATACAAAGTTATTAGCAAAGGACACAAGAGCTAACCAAAACTCAAACGAGAGCTAGTCCTACACTAGTCGAGATCTAACAGCAGGAAGACCTTGCCTATCTAATCTCAGAGAAGCCCGAACCACTCCTGGCAAGCTCAACGAGGAGTCATAGATCATGGAGGAAGATAATGCTAAGCCTGCTAATTTGTCTGCCGTCCCATTCGCCTCCCTAAAGATGTGTGCAATCGTCGCTCCAAGCTGGTCCAGCAGCCTCTGAATCTGACGCAGAACGATACACAGCGGCCAACTTCTTGTTGCATTGGAAGAGACAAGCCTAACAACAACTTCTGAATCCACCTCAGCCATTAAATGTTGAGTCCTTCGCTGCCAGCACATCTGCAACCCCGTGTAGAGAGACAGGGCCTCCGCTAGCAAAACAGAAGCCTCCCCAAACTCTTTGTAAAAGGCAAAAACCAGCCTTCCTTTGGAATCTCTGAGCAAACCACCTCCTGCTGCCTTCCTAAGGACTACGCTAGCATCAATATTAAGCTTTACCGTAGGACACACTGGTTTCATGCACGGCACTATCGAGACACGCCTAACCAAGCTTATACGCTTCATGCGGTTGACAAAGGGAAACTGCAGGTCCCCTCTCATATGCTTCTGTTGGAGCACTCCGGTGTCAACTAGTTGGTGAATGAGAGCTTGAACTCCACTAATAACTTTCTGCCCATGGACTGGATGATTGCGGAATAGAACGTTATTCCTAGCTTTCCATAAGGACCAAACAATCAGAGCAGGTAAAATGCACCTCAAATGATCAGACTTTCCTCCTGGAGCCGATATGATCCACGAGGAAAATGCCGACGAGATGGACGATAGCATGAAGTCCGTGACTCCAAACTGCCGTGCAAAGTGCTGCCATACCAAACTAGCTACTGGGCCTTGGACGAATAAGTGCATAGCTGACTCCTCCGCAGCACGATAGCACACGCAACGAGAAGCAAGATGAAAGCCACGCCGTTTCAGAGCTAGTTCCAAAGGCAGATAATTCCTCAACAGCCTCCATGAGAAGAAGGAGATCTTCAATGGCAAAATTGGAGACCAAACTGCCCTATTCACCGCTGAGATGTTCCTTCTGCACCGAAGTTCTTGCCAGGCTGATTTTGTCGTAAACTGTTCCGAGGAAGCTGGCAGCCAAACCATCTGGTCTTCCTCATTTGGAGCAAGAGTCAATTGGCAAATCTGCTGTGCTAACTGTGGAGGCACCAGATTACCAAGACGCCACTCATCCCAGCCATCAGCAGTCCATAATTCCGCCAACCTCAATGGAGGAGGATCCACCAGACCGCACCTCTCTGCTAGTGTGTCGTCACAGAGCCATCTATCATGCCTAAAGTCTACATTTCCCTTCCCAAAGCACCACCGTATTCTAGAATCAGCAAACTGTCAGATTTTATCCAACCTTCTCCATCATAATGGAGGACGTCATACTTGTACCCGCGAGGGGTGACAGCTACCAATGTATTTAGAATGCATAAATTGAGCCCACACACTGTCGTTCAAGTGAAGACTCCACCATAATTTGCATGAAAAAGCATCAAAGATATCTCGAAAAGATCGAAAACCAAGTTCTTCTTCCTCCGTAGGATAACATAATTTATCCCAAGAAGCCCAATGAAGACTCCTTACATCCACACTTTTATCCCATAGGAACCCGTTACAAATGATCGCTAGTTTTGAAAAAATAGCCTGTGGAGGCTCGAGTACCTAGAGGAGATATGTCGGGATGGATGATAGGACATGCTTGATGAGTACAATTTTCCCTCAACTTAAAAGCAACCGCGAGTTCCAATGTGCAAGTCTAGCCCGAAGCTTGTGTAAAACGTTGTCAAATAAATAACACCTTGCCTGGCCACGAGCTATCGGAACACCCAAATACATGAAAGGGAAGTATTGTCGACTAAACCCTAGCCTACTGGAAATCAAACTCACTTGCTCATCAGATGCTCTATTAGAAATAATAAAGGAACTTTTTGCCGAGTTAACTCGCTGTCCTGAAAATGCCTGATAATCGTCTAGAAAGCCTCTTAGTCCTTCAACAGCATCATCAGAGCGTCTCGAAAAGAGCATCATATCATCTGCAAAGGCCAAGTAAGGAATTCTTAGGCTTTTGGTCCCGTAAAACTGATGCTCATTGTCTAGACACAGTTTATGGACCCCTCTCCCAAAAAACTCTACAACAATTACAAACAAGGCAGGAGACAACGGATTCCCCTGTCTGACCACCCTGGAGGATTTAAAATAACCAGCTGGAACCCCATTTACCAAGACATTAAACCACGAGTTTGACACTGTACGAAATAATAAATCTATCGGCCATTCCTGAAACCCAAAACGCCTCAGCATAAAAATTAAAAAAGGCCAGTCCACTCTATTATATGCATTTTCCATATCCAGTTTGTACATGACATTTGGGTGGAATAGACACCTATCTAGCTCGAGTGCCAACTCCTAGGCCAACAACACATTATCCACAATCTAGCAGCCCGGAATAAACCCAGTCTGCCACGGAGAGACTAGCTTCGGCAAGAACCTATTCAACTTAAAGCCAACAATTTCGAAATAACTTTAGAGCTCACATTGTATAAACTTATTGGCCTAAAATCCTTCCACTGAGTCGCCCCTAGACCTTAGGAATTAAGACAATTAGTGTACTGGTGAACCCACGGGGTTGTTGAGCACCCTTAAAGAAATCCACCACGGCAGCCAACAAATCTTCATGGATGAAATCCCAACATGCCTGATAGAACCCACCACCGAATCTGTCCGGACCAGGAGCACTTTCCGAATCCAAGGAAAAGATATTGTCCTTAACCTCCTGTAGCATCGGCAGGGCTACCAAAAATGCATCGTCGTCCTATCTACGGCAAATGAAAGGAAATCTGTGGGTCCCGTCTTCCTTCCCTGCCGGATGTGAATAACTGCTGGAAAAATTGTGTAGCTGAAAGTTGCAAACTTTGCTCATCTTCTACCCATCTACCCTCCCCATCTTTAATTCTATGAACAAAATTGCAATTTCTCCTGTTCCTGACTACCGAGTGAAAGAATTTTGTGTTGGCATCCGCAGCCTGAATCCAACGGATACCAGCCTTTTGACACCAAAATTCACACTCCACCGCCAGCTCCTTGGTGTGAATCGCCTTAGCCTCCTGATAGGCCAGCTTAGACTGTTCATCCCTTCGCAAATCAAACTCTTCTTCCTTACCTAGCATATCCTCCTCTGCTTGCTTAACTCGGGAGAATATATTACCATACACCTCCCAATTCCATTGCCTTAACGCTCTTTTCATAGCCCTGAGCTTACGATAAAATCGGTCCATGCCTACACCTCCCACATGCGATCCCCAAGCCCTCTGAACGACTTCTTTAAAAGTCCTGTGCTTCACCCAGACATCGAGAAACTTAAAGGAGGACCTCCCCGTAGTAGTTGACCCACACCGAATATATAATGGAGCATGATCTGAACGTCCACGTGCTAGGTGTATGACTTTTGTAAAATCAAAGGATTCCTCCCACTGCTGATTCATAAGCGCACGATCAAGTCTCTGCCACAGCCCCATTGGTCCATGTGAAAGGAGAGCTCTCGAAATCAACATCCACTAAATTACAATTAAAAATAGCTGTATTGAACTCGTCCATGTTTGTACTACTAGTTTCGGAGCCACCAGCACGCTTAATCACAGAAGATATAACATTGAAGTCCTCCACCACTATCCAAGGACACTGTGAAACACGATGCTGCTCCAAGGTTTGCCACAGAGCTCTCCGCATCATCCTAGTGCATTTTGCATACACAGCCGATACCCAAGCCAAGTACCCAGAGGGAAATATCACCTTCATGTGCACCATTTGCTCAGGCAATTCAAAAGAAGAGATTTGACAATCATTGTACCAGAAGACCCAAATCTTCCCATTCAAAAAAACTTGGGCTTTATCGAAATGCAAAAAAAAAATAATAATAATAATAAAAAATAAATAATAAAAAATTAAGAGACTCCAATTGACTCCCATCCATCATCGGTTCAATTAAAATTAGCAACTGAATCCTTCTTAATACACATCTCCCGTAGATATCTCTGAGAATCCCTACGGGAAGCCCCGCGGATATTCCAACATAATATATTAAGCGGACTGATCATGGGAAACAAGGGAGGCAGTAGCATTCGCATGAAAAGCATTAAATTTCTTACTGTAATTTGGAGGGCGGCTTTTGCCACCAAGACGGTTCAGCAGTTGTACATCCTTCGCGTCAATGAGTGCTGGACATGGTATGTGATCTATCAACGATAGCACTTCCAACCGCTGCTGCATTTCCTCATTGAAAGCCTTCAAGTCGACAACCGCCAATGCACAATCCTGCAAGTTACCAGCCGATCGCTTCCTCTGCAATCCTAAATACCGTGGCTGCCCATCAATGCCCTTCGGGGAGCACGGAGGAAGCGATTTGGACGGAGACGATGGTCTGACCTCGCCCAAACTATCATCGTCCAAATCGGCTAGCAAAGCGAATGTATTGCAGAAGGTTATTGGTGCTTCCAGTTCTGCGCTTCCCCCTTCACCCAATCCAGGTTCCACACGAGGTATAGGGGTACCCAAATCTGACGCCATACCTGTCGCCATATCTGCAGCCGTGATTCCCTTTCCCACCGAGTCTGCCTTTGCAGAACCCAGAACCAGATTCATCTCATTTGAGATGGCCCATTCTACCTAGGCTCTCCCATCACATCTCCGCCGCTCGCCTGATCCTTCCCCTTCTCTTGCCAAATCTCTTGTCCTTCAATCAACAAATCTTTCCCTTTCTCCTTGTGATTCCGCTCAGTAGCCCGATCCATCTCAACAGCCTGGAGAACATCCTGCGCAGGCTGTGTCGAAATTTCTCCATCCCGCACCACCTTCTGAACAGGTACATAAACCTGTTTAGGCTGTCTACGACCTTCCTTAGCCACCTGATTAACCTTCAAAGACGGACCCTTCTTGAAGCAGGAGTTCTCCATGTGCCCAATGCATTCACAAAAGTTTCAATAATCAGGCCAAACGTCATACTCAATTTTCTGCCAGATCCCACGCAATCCTTCTCCTATCCAAACTCTCATCACTCGATTTTTGGAGATGTCCATCTCAACAAGAACCCTCGCTACTGACGAGAAATTTCTAGAAATAGTATGATTTTTAATTTTTTTCTGCAAATAGGGTAATTTGGGGGTAGGTTTCAGACCTATGATCTTCGCATTTGCAGAATGCGAGTTCCATAAAACTCGCATTCTGCAAATGCGAGTTACATATTTTAAAAAAATCAAAATTTGCTGGAACTTAGAACTCGCATTCCGCGAACTCGCATCCTAGAATGCGAGTTTTAGCAAATTTTGAAAATTTTAAAATCTGTAGCTCGCATTTCGAGAATGCGAGTTGTATGAAACAAAAATTTCAGAATGCGATTTCTGTATTAAAAATGCTTATGGGAAAATGCGAGTTTCGTGAATCCATGTTCATTGACCAAAATCCTAGATAACATATCAAAATAAATTTCTCCGTCAAATAAGTAAACGTCTTGTACTTTGCTATTTTTTTGACCCACCAACATTTGACATTTGAAATACTACAGTTTCTTAAGTTTGTAGATTATGAGATGTTAGGAAAAATTGATAGATGTCGAACCTATGCAATAATAAATAAGAACAGGTAGCGGGGCTTTGGAGAAAAAGAAATGAAGGAAGAAAGAAAGAAATAAAGGAAGAAAGAAAGAAAGGAAAGAAAACGAAAGAAATTAGGGTTTTATATTTTTGGAATAATAAATAAGAACAGGTTGCAGGCCTTTTATTTTTATGAAATAACAACAGTAGTGAGATTTGGTATTGAAGGGAAAGGAATTTGTTATCTCTTTTTTGGCGAGGCACAAAGTTAGTCATGGGCACGCCTAAATAACGCCAACCTTCTGAACCCTAAGACGCTAAAGAAATAAACTCTAAAACCGTACACCCTAAACTATTGCGCCCTACAGCCCTAAAGGCGTAAACCCTGGAAGCCGAAACCGTACAACCCTCCAACCCTAAAACTATAAACCCTACAACTTGAACGTATATTCCCTCGTGTCAAGTGTTTTTTAATCATAGACTGTAAATTTCATCGTAGAAATGATGACTAGCCTGATGGCCTTTAAACTGTCGAACGTAGTTTGGCTGTGTTAGAACTTGTATATTTTCAAATTATAAAATACTTTGTCTGTATCTGAACTAAATATTTTGCATGCGACATTTAAACAGATTTGGGTTGTTTAATTTTTTCATATTAATAGATATTTTATCATTTACATCTGAATTAGTAGTATGACATATTTCTTTGTAAGTTCAGGTATTGAAAAATTCGTAGACATCTTATACATTGTTTAAGTCAATTGTCTAAACCAGATAATAGAAAAGTTAGGGTTTAAGGGTCGGAGTACGGGCAAAATTGAATTAATTTCTGGTTTACGGTGATCACCTATTACACGTTTGAAACATAATGTGTAACGTTATTGTCAGTTAGGTTCATGTAAACCATAAACCTGTACCGAATTTTGATACGTATTGTTAAGCAATCTTTTGGTCATTTTTGTAGACGGTAGGGTTGAAAATACCCTAACTCACAACTTCGCCTTAATATTGCATATGGATTTCCTATTTATGTTAGCGCCATGAGAGTAGTTAACAATGTTATTTGTACAAAATTCAGAATTTTTTGGCAACGTCCTTTTAGCAAATTCGCTAATAATATTTTCGGCATGTGAGGCTAGGTTGTAGAAATTTGGCCCAGCGAGTCGACACCAATTCGAGGTCAGCGCATGTTGGTAGTATCTTAAAACTGTCGTAGTCGAGTACCTTTAGGTGTGAGCAAAGGAAAAAAATATATAGCACCAACTTCGACGTAACGGGAAAAAACTACTCAGTCAATACAGTGTCAATGTCCTCCAAGGTGTCCACCAGTACCACACTCTCTACGTCTACGCGTCCTAGCTCCTCTACGTGGCGGATCCGGCACAACTGGAGGCAAATGCGATGAGTGTGCCTCATGTGCCTCCTGCTGATCATGCAAATCCTCAGTCCGAGTCTCCAATTGTTCAGGATCGCCATGCGGATGACTGGAGGTTCCATGTTCTAGGTCCGCACTAGGTGTAGGCTCTTGGAACGCCACCGGTGACCTAGACGCTGTACCCGGCTGCATGATCTGTGACTGGGGTGTGAGCATAGTCGATCCTGTAATCACAAAGCTAACAGCATGATCATGAAGATGATTATTACATCAACTTATACTAGACAGAAGCACGGAGTTACGAATAAGAAATCTAGAAAATTGGTGCATATTAAGGATTCTATTCAAAACTAAAATCTCAAAGTTGGAATGACTAAAAATTTCGGAAGAGTATCCCCTACAATATGCCCAAATCTCCCTGCCAGCAAAAAACATTTCAGTCCAGTAACAATAGAAAGTAATGTGAAAGGAAACTAGAAAAACTGCTACGGAGGGTAGGCATCATGACATGTGTCAGAATAAGGATGAACATTAAACTGGAGTCAATCATTGTATGAATACAAACTTTGCAGTACGAGGACCGCAAGCAGGAAGGCCTATTGTTATAGACGACTACTGAGTTCCAGTCGTCAGGAACGGTGGAACGAGTTTTAGCGTCGATTTGCTTACGAGGGCAGCAGGGGAAATCTAAATTAAATGGATAAATTAACAGAGGTGTAGGGTAGAAATGCCATCAAGCCGATGCATATGAATAAGCAATAACAACATTCCATTTTACCAACATCCCAATCGTAAGTTTTAATACAATGAGTTCACATGGCTTCTCTAACCACGGGCCTTCCATTTGCGTAGTTAGAATATTTTGGGAAGTTCACGAGCTAAATTTCTATCCATTTTGGCAGAAGCGCATGGGTAACATGGCTAAACCTTGTTCGCATGATGTCAATTTAATTACTCACCGAATGCATTACGTGATATTCATAGGTGTATGACTACAATAGTATTATAGCTTTGTAGTGAAGTTTGAGTACAACGAATACAAGAAAAACAAAAAATAAGAAGAGAAGATTAAGGTCAACAAAATCAATTAGGGCATGCATCCTTTTAACAAACAGCTGCTTAGATCCGAAAAAATTGTCAATTATTCTGGAATCGAAATTACTAACCTAGATAATAATCTGCTGGTCCCCAAGAGCCCCGCAAATGCACTACAAAAGCCTCCAAATGTGTAGCAGGAGCTGTGTCTGCAAATCATCCAAAATGGAGTTGTTATTTACTAGCCAATCATCCAGGATGGAGTTGTTATTTTCCTTTAAAATAAATGACAATTATTCTTTAAGCTGTTGATCAATGTAATGCACGTTCAACGGTGAAAGAAAATCTAGAGAACTTCAGACATATGATGTACGTGAATAGCAGGATAGATGTTAGTGTGTAACAAGGAGGAAGAGGAGCGAATATATCATCTCACATTTTGGCAAAATGTCCCCTGTAAGATTACTTAAACTCCCCGCCACCAAACAAATATTTTTTCTAGTCTCTCTACAAAGAAGAAAGGAACGAAATTATAATAGAGATTGCATATGCCACAGAAGAGTATATTTTACGCCTCACCAATAAAAAACTCAATCGGAAGGTTTACAAAACTATCGTTCAGTTGCAAGAAATATGAATGTTCTCTAGCTAAAGGCGAATGTTGCAAATGTATACTAGGTTTAAAGTACTAAATTAGTTCTCATGTACCAACTTTTGGGTTTACATTTCATCTTCCTTATTTTCCGCCCCAATTGAATACTAGTTCCCTTCATGGGGTCTAACTACCTAAGCACGCCAAGAACAAAGTTCTGCTCGTGCAATAACTTATGCCTTGCAGTTTTTAACAAAATTTCTGGTGAAACACGTTTAATTTTTCCTTCCCCCCTTGTAGGTAGCTTTATATACGTTATACAACATACTAGTCTGATTTTTAATCGTTAATTTTGAAAAATGAATTAGAAGCTCATTTAACCGTCATACTTACTTGAAAATGTTCACCACATGAAAAAACCAATATGAATGGTTCAGGTTTTTTGGCAGGGAAGGCATACTCTCCACTTCTTTAGACTGATATAACTTATATATATGCTAATAATCTACATTGCTTGTATTTGTCCATTTTGTAGGAGGGAGATAACTTAGAAAGATGCTAATCAATTACATTGCTTTTATGTTTGTCATTGTAATGTAATTGGCGCGTCCTTCATTGTCTCGCCGAATTCAGAAATCAAATTATATACACAAGACTTATAAAAATTTCGGCAGAGTCTCCCCTATACAATGAGTAAAACTCCCTGCCAACAGACACCATTTCTTTTTTCAATAACATTGGACACATTGTCCAAATTTTTTCCACAATATTTTTTTCCCCCAATACATAATTAAGCTCGAGCCACATAGGACACAATTGCATCAGCTAAGCTGTCACTCATGATTCTGATACTGAGACCAAATAGAGGACAATCAAATTTAGCAAACCAAATTGAAAACAAGTTCCCACTACAAAAAACAAATGTGATCACTTCCCTTACTAACAAACTACCACATCTCACATTACTCTTAGTGATATTTGTTTTCACTCATAACAAAACATAAGGAAAAAAATTCTGTGAACGCTCAAACCAGTATTTTTTCCGTAAATGTCGTAATAAGCTGCATTTTTAATTTAACTGCAACACTGGATAATGCTCAAACCGACAATGACCACTTCACCCCATTTGCAAAATATCAGCATCGGGACATGCTCAAACCAGAGAAGATGGAACTCACCTCGCAATTTGGATGAGCAAAGAACCCTGGCTGGTCGTCCTTTTCCAAAGCCTTGCTTTCGGACAACCTCCAATTCTCCAATGCTCTAAAATTGCACAAATAAATTACATAAACAAAAAAATTTCAGCTCCTCCGCTACACAGGGAGGCGACAGATTTTACAAAAATGGGCAAATGCATTCATTTTCGGCTTTCTCCAACCAAATGGTGAATAGGTACTTCACCGAAGGAGGCAACGGCAATTGCAGTAGTAATTTTCGGAAACTACAAATTAAAAAAAAAAAAGAAAACAGGCCTGACTCGAGGCAGAGGAAGTAATATTAAGCTTTGTGAAAAAAAATGGAAATACTAGACATCAAGCAAAATATAGCATCAGAAATGGAAAACAAATTACCCAGAACGGAAACAACAAAATAGCGAGCAGAGATCGGAACCAAAAAAATTTTAAAAAATTAAAAAAATAAAACAAAAAAAAAACAAAAACAGACTTTTCTAGCTGTTATATAGCAATGTTGTTTCTTTATGCCTTCGGTCGAAGTTTTCGATTGCAATGGAACAAAAAATTGCAGCGGAACAACAAAAAAAAAAAAAAAAACACGCGACTTCAAGATCGGACCTTAAGCGCAGCTACTTCGCAAACACTGCCTCTCGGTTGGTGGAGGGCCAGCAACGACGGCGCTGTCAAGATTCAAGCCGCCGGTTGATTCCGCTTCTTCCTCCCAAATCGCGAATCGGCTAACCTTCACCTTTTCCTTCGGTTCAAGGGCACGATCGTTTGCTCCGAAACCATTTCAATGCTTTGCTGGAGATTTTCCGATCTGTTCCAAGTCAATTTTGCTGTTTCCCCAATTTCAGATCGAGGGCTTGGTTGTGTACAGAATACCCGACGCGGAGCCTCTGTTTTGGTTTTGTTTCCAGTAGGACTCGCATTCGTGAAATGCGAGTCCTACGTGGAAAATCCGTTTCCTTCGCCTTTTTTTTTTTTTTGCCCGTCAGTTACTAACCTCGCATTTACCTAATGCGAACACCCTATTTTCAGCCACCCCACCCCAAACAACCCCAATCACAGAATTTCTTTTTTTTTCCATCACAAACTCAGAATTTTCTCCGCTACTGACGGACGACGAAGATCCACTATTGCAGCATCAACCTAGAGAGGTCTACCAAGCAGAGACTCTAGCTTGTTAATATACTGCATGCTGTAAAAGTGAAGCGGTAGAGCCGGAAACGATACCCAAATAAGGATTATAGGCAATTCTTGCCCTTCTTTAAAATCAATCGACCATTTAGAAATAACCATAGGCGAATTACGTACGAACCAAGTACGACGAACAAACAACCTCATGTAATCCTCCTCCGTAGAAGGCCTGATGATTATATGACGGGAATCTAATAGGCCCACAGAACATGCTCCACGAAGCTCCAGAGAAACAAAAAACCTACGAATAGCTTCCATGGGAGGCTGATTATATGCGAACCTCCCCGCCAACACATTCGACAGAGGTTCTGCCAACTTCAACTCCTCTTCACGAGGAATAATCAAAGCTGGCTCCCCCTTAAAAGATGTGCAAACCCCAAAATCAGGAAGGAGAGAGCTGCAACTCCCCCTACTCCCAGTCAGAACCGCGGCAAAGGATTTTGCCGGTGGTTTATCGGGAGGGTGCATGGGAGGATTATTGATGTGTACTTCAGTTACATGCAGTTGTGGTAGGAGATCGATGCACGCCAACTAGAATCTAAAGACACAACATTTTGTTAAGAGAATGTCCAATAATAAGAAAACATAGAAAATTGTTGAAAGATGAAGAAAGAGATACTCGAGACAATCACCGAGAGAGATATAGAAAGAGAAACACGGCATTATTTATTTGTTTGAGGCACTTCAGATCGTTAGTGGTGCTATTGAGATATCCTAGCTTTTCCTATAGATTTTCTAGATTATTTTTGATATAAAAATAAGTTAGTTATTAGGTAAATAAGTCTTATTGTTTGTATATTTGTTAACCAAATATCACTTTGATTTGTTAGCAAATATTTTAGTCAAGATTTGATTATGTTATCAAGTAGTTTTTATTGAAATTTTTTTAGAAAATTGTTAGACAGTTTGTTTCATGTAATCACTATAAATAGGGTTTGATGAATGAAAAACTTAATCTCATTTTCCAACCTTCAATATCTTTTGTGAGTTATTTTTTTTCAACACTAAGTGTTATTTCTTAGTTTGTACTCTAAAAATATCAACAAGGTGATATCAAGAGTCTACGTTTGGAGGGCCTATGACTTCTTCTGAGAGTAAGTGAAACTAGTGAAAATTCCCTTTTTAGTATAAAATTATACACATAAGCCTTCAACATCGAAATATCAGGAAACAATTTCTGTCTAATTTTTCAAGTTTCACTGGTGACAACTACCAAATTTAGGCTATCAAAATGAAGTCCTATTTGATAGCTAGTGATCTTTGGAATATGGTGGAAAATGATCTTATTCCCGAATTGTCTAAAAGTCCAACAATTGTAGAAATGAGAGACCATAGGGATACAGTCAAAAGGAGATCAAAAACCTTGACATACATGCACTCAGCAGTTTCAGCTGCAGTAATCACAAAAATTATGGCCTGTGAAACTGCAAAGGAAGTCTTGGATGCTCTCAAAGTGGCTTTTCAAAACAATGACAAAACAAGGCAGACGCAATTCTTGAATCGAGGAGATAATTTGAACTCTTTAGGATGAAAAACAAAGAAAATATTAAAGAGTACTCTAATAGACTCTTGAATATTGTGAACAAAATTCGATTAATTCAAGAACAACTTCTAGGCAGAAGTTATGGAAAGAGTCTTGGTGAGCTTATCAGAAAGGTTTGAAACCAAGATTTCCTCTCTAGAAGATTCAATGGATTTCTCTCAAATGACCTTGGCAGAATTAGTCAATGCTTTAGAAACTGAAAAACAAAGAAGAGCCACAAGAAATGAGGAAATGTTGACGATACTTTTCAGGCAACAATAAGGATCATATCCAACAATGTGAAAAGAACAAGCAGGGGATAAATGGCAAAGATGAAAAGAAAAAGGGCAAAAATCCTCCATGTCCATATTGTAAGAAAATCTCACATCTTTCAATATATTGTTAGTTTAGACCTGCCATTTAATGTAGGTTTTGTAAGCAAATGGGACATATGAAGAGAGTTTGCAAAAATAAAGAAAAAGGAAGACATCAAACTCAAATGATTGATGAACAAAAGGAGGAGCAACTGTTTGTAGTCACTTGTTTTGCAAGAAATAATTCCAGTGCTGAAATGTGGCTAATAGACAGTGGTTGCAGTCATCACATGAGATATGATGAATCCATATTTAGGAACTTTGGCAAGTCACAAATCTCCAAAGTGAGAATTGGAAATGGAAGATATATTGAGGTGAAAGGCAGAGACAGCGTTGCTATTAATTATGATTCGGGTACTAAAATTATTTTTGATATTTTGTATGTACCAATCAGCCAAAATTTATTGAGTATTAAATAGATATTGGAGAAGAATTATTTTGTCATTTTCAAAAATAGGACTTGTATTATCTATGACCTTGTTAGGAATGAGTTTTTCATAGTAAAAATGAGAGGAAAGAATTTCCTTTGAATTTGTCAAAAGATGACAATTCTGAGGTGCAATGCCATGAGTCAAAAAATTCAGATATTGATATAATTCAGGAGAAGATAATTGGCCAACCAATCAAGAATCTTATGTTGTGAAGAGTCATGAGAAGTTACCAAGGATGATGGTGCTGCAAAGTCAATGAAGAGCCATACAAGGATTTTAAAAGTTGTTTTATGTCTCTCATAACATTCATTTTATACGTTACAAATTTCTTATTCAAATTTGTCTACTATGCATGGAGTCTGTCTTTCAATTTGCAAAGAAGATATTTTGATATGTCAAGAATATTTTTGTTGATTTGGAGTTTTGGCACAAGAAATCAAAAGCATTGGTTTGTTGTAAAGCTCGTGTTCAGCTTGGAAGCCAAAAAGAAATCTATTACAAGACCAATTTTTAGTTGCAGAACTTCTTATAAGAGTCTTGTCCAAAACAAGGTCTAAAGATTTGGTAAGACAGTTCAAAATTTACAGTAAAAGTGGCAAGGAGGAGTGTTGACATATGCCAACTTTTCCTACAGATTTTCTAGATTATTTTTTATATGAAAATAAGTTAGTTATTAGATAAATAAGTCTTATTGTTAGGATATTTTTTAACCAAATATCATTTTGATTTGTTAGCAAATATTATGTTATCAAGTAGTTTTTGTTGAGATTTTTTTAGAAAATTAGTTAGTTTTTTTTCATGTAATCACTATAAATAGAGTGTTCACGAATGAAAAACTTAAACTCATTTTCCAATATTCAATATCTTTTGTGAGTTATTTTTTTCAATACTAAGTGATGATTCTTAGTTTATACTCTAAAAAATGAGCAGGTGGTCATTCCTAATGCCAAACTTAGTGCTTGAATTAGTAAAACACTCGGCAAATTTCTAAGGGCAGGCATTGACTTTGGCACCGGGAACTAGCAACTCGTAACTTCATGAAAAATGTCCATCTAAATTTCACGTAATGCACGGTGATCCACACACAAGGACCGCTCCTATTAAATTTTGGCGGCTTCTACATCTACCAAAACCTTTTCTTTATTATGAATATTAGATGGTGAAAATACATCTTGATGTAAATGGTTTTGAAGGCACCATTAATGAAAATAATGATGCTTAAAGGATCCACTTGTCCTTTGAAAGAAAAAGATCTGACCGCCTGAAGATGGTTTAGCTTTGACCACATGAAGATGGCCGTTCTTATAGGATTCGACATGATCAAGTTAGCGAAGGCTATAATCTTTTGGATCAATTAGTGAATATATTTTGCAATGTTTAGAGTTACTGTTCAATCAAAATTGTATGGAGAAACTATCACTGATATAGATATGTGAAAAATATATTCTCCATGTTTCACTTCTCGAATATGCTCCAGAAGTAGCAATATCGAGAGAAGAAATTTGAGAAAGTATTCTGAGCTTATTATATGCGTTTGTCTAAAATCTGATCTAATGAAGCTAGTCTATTCCCTGAAATGAATATGACTAAATTTTGACCATAACCGTGAGTGAAGATAGATATGTGCCACCTGAAATGAGATAATGAAAAATAAAAATCATTTGTATAGTAGTAAAGGTCATTAGTCACGAATATATCGTATGACTAAATATCTTATTGACCTTTATCAAGTATCATAAATAAACACCCTGAATGTGCAATTAATGGTGTAATTGATGATGGTAATAATCATATTTTCTTCATGAAGAAGTAATTGATGTCAAATACCCAATATTTATTTAGAATTTGGTTATTTATTATTCTCGCATATGTTATGTCATTTTTTATCAGTTATGTTATTTATGAATTTTATTAGTGTTTACCTTTATTTGTAAGTTTCTTCATTAATTCTTCCTGAAGAAGAACTTTTTATTATTATTTCTTCCTGAAGAAGAAATGGCTTAGTTACTTTATTATTTCTTCCTAAAGAAGAGAGATTATTATTACTTCTTGAAGAAGAAATGTCTCTTTATTATTTCCTCTTGAAGAAGAAATAGATGTATTTCCTTATTATTTCTTCCTGAAGAAGAAAGGAATATCAAATATTTGGGATTAGAAAATTATGGTGATGATAATGTCTGTCTCATTGATAGTGCTAGTGCACACTATATTTCTATTTGAAAATGGGAAAGATAAATAGAATCAGTGATTATGATAAAATAATCAAAAACTCGGAAGAGCCGCATAATATTTCTCCCTGAAGGAGTAAAGTTTATTATAAATTATGTACTATCCTCTTACAGAATCTTGAAAAAAATATATTGAATTTAAAATATCTGCTGAAATGGATATATTCGAGACATAAAATGAGACAATAATAGATATCATCAAGTGAGATAAAGGTTGATTATATCGCAAAACCATTCGAAAGAGAAATGGTTATTGTTATAGTTGTCTTTATTCTCATTTGATTAAATAAAAAATCATCACCTACAATAAACCAGAAGTTTACTGATCCCAATATATTTATGATTTGTGAAAATAAGAGTCGACAATTATTCATACATACCTCCTTGTGCTATCTGTGACTCCAACAAAAATTTATGTCAGAGGTGACTCACCCTTTACAATTAGAAATTATGCAAAATTGATGGGTGATCTATTATACACTTTCCGACATTAGGGGGAGGAAATGATCAATCGAAAGGAAATCGTTTGAAAAATATTATTGGATTTCCTTGATTCTCATACCAAATAATGTGAACTGGAAGTTCAATAGATTATCTATTTGTGACAAATTACAAGTCAATTGTCAGATATATTTATCGACTCCAGAAGAGTTATTGAATTGAATATTCCTGCAGGAAATACTATAGTTAAAATTGATGTCCCTGAAGGACACGTACAAGTGCTACAAATAAATGTAAAGCAAGCTTACCAAAATAAGATATCTTGATTCAAATATCTCTGGAGATGAAATAAATATCATGACAAAAATTGAATCTCCTAAAGGGGTCACTCCTGAAGAGCCAACTCCTAAAAAGTTTGCTCCTGAAGAGAATGAAATCATAGAAAATTTGGAATTGGAGCCTACACGAAAAGAAATTACTTATTGTGTAGCACTTGGCATTATGAATGAAAATGAGAATCATAAAAATATATCGGTTGATGAATGTCGGTGAAGAAATGATCGGTCAAAATAGAAAAATGCAATCCAATGAATTGGATTCATTGGCTAAAAGGAAAGTATTTGGACCTATAATCCAAAGACCTGAAGGTGTTAAGCCTGTGGTTTTTCACAAAGACCTGGAGTTGACTATAATGAGACATATTCTCCAATAATAGATGGAATTACATTCAAATATTTTATGAGTTTAGTAATGCATGAAAAACTTGATATGCGTCTGATGGACGTGGTCACTGCTTATCTGTATGGGACATTAGATAATGATATATACATGAAAATTCCTGAAGGATTTAGCATGCCTGAAGCATGTAAATTAAGTTCTAAAGAAACTTATTCCATCAAATTGCAAAGGTCTTTGTATGGTCTCAAACAATCTGGACGTATGTGGTATAATCGCCTTAATGAGTGTTTACTTAAGGAAGGTTATGCCAATGACCCAATATATCCATGCATTTTCATAAAGAAAGATGGGTCCAATTTTGTAATCATTACTATATATGTTGATGATCTTAATTTGATTGGAACTCCTGAAGAGCTTCAAAAAGCAGTTAAATATTTGAAACGAGAATTTGAGATCAAAGATTTTGGAAAAACCAAATTTTGCCTTGGTTTACAAATTGAACATCTGGAAATGGAAATTTTGTTCACAAAACGGGTTATACCCAGAAGCTATTAAAGCGGTTCTATATGGATAAAGCACATCCGTTGAGTACCCCAATAGTCATTCGGTCAGTTGACCCTATCTAGAATCCTTTTTAGACCAAAAGAGGAATATGAAGAAATATTTGGTCCTGAAGTACCATACCTTAGTGCTATTGTGCACTAATGTATCTTGCTAATTGCACAAGATCAGATATATCATTTGCTGTGAATCTATTAGCGAGATTTAACTCATCTCCTACAAAGCGACATTGGAATGGTATTAAACATATTTTTCGCCATCTCCAAGGAACAGTTGATTTTGGTCTATTGTATTCCAATAAATCGCGATATGAATTGCTTGACTATGGTGATACTGGATATCTATCTAATCCGCATAAAGCCAGATCTCAAACTGGATATATATTCACATGTGATGGTACAGCCATTTCATGGAGATCTACGAAACAGTCAATGACTGCTATTTCATCGAATCATGCTGAAGTGTTAGCAATTCACGAGGCTAGTCGAGAATATGTTTGGTTAAAATCAATGGTCCATTATATCCGGAAGAATTGTGGGTTATCATCTGAAAAAGAAAATCCTCCAATTATATTGTATGAAGATAATGTAGCTTGTATAGCACAATTGAAAGGAGGATATATTAAAGGAGATAGGACGAAACATATTTCACCAAAATTCTTCTTTACTTATGATTTGCAAAAGAATGGTGAAATTGATATGCAACAAATCTGATCGGAAAATAATTTGGCAGATTTATTTACCAAGGCATTGCTGATGGCAACATTTGAAAAGTTAGTGAAAAATGTTGGAATGCGTCGGTTGAAAGATCTCAAATGATGTTTTGGATTAGCGGGAGGAACAAATACACAAGAATAATGTACTCTTTTTCCCTCACTAGAGTTTTTTCCCACAGAATTTTTTTCTAGTAAGGTTTTAACGAGGCATATTCTTTGTGTAATAGACATCCAAGGGGAAGTGTTATGAAATAATTGTGGATGTCTATCACTTTGTCATTATCTCCTAAATAAGATGAAGCTATCACATTCTACGAGACGATAAGATTATCATGACATGATTATCGAGAAGATGATTACCTCTATCTTATCACTTCACGCTTTACGAGAAGATATCATCTCTCTATCTCTATCTTAATAAGAATTTAAATGCAAATTGAACTCTCCATAGAGAATACAAATGTAATTTGAATTCTTCATATCTTTCCCTATAAATAGGGGTTCACCCTTTGTAATTTCATACTGAATGAATAGAAATTCATTTGATTTTCTCTCTCTAATTTCTCTACTTCTCTCTCTACTTCATATTAGTATTAGTTTTATAATACTGAAGAATAAGTTGATAGTCAACGAATTCATTTTTACTCAATACTTTTCTCTTATGTCCCTCTTTTAATACGATATGGCTCACACTATTCGATGCCAACAACTAGCTCATGTTCCTAAATCACCATTGGAACTTAAAGTCTTTAATACTCGATGACTTACGTATGTTATAAGAAGGTAGATTAACAATGGACATATTAGTAAATTTATAAATTAATTATCTGCTTAGAAAGAAAATAGTCCTATAATGTTAGATAAGCACAACACGAAAGTGAGCCTATGACAGAAGCAGTAGTTGATTTAAAAGTTTTATGTCTTTTGGTTTCCTAAATCACTCATTTTGTTTTTCTTTTTTAGTGTAAGTAAAAGGTTTCAAACCCAAAATCTCTTATTTGCACTCCCTCTCACACGATCTTACTGTGAACAACACATAATCACCATCCCTAAACAATATGTAATATGCTAAATCACCTTGGAAATTTGATGCCCTAATCTATTTTTTTTTTGGGGGGGGGGAGAAAAACATTTTGTGGTATTTATTCACAAGATATAAGGGCCCTTGCTATCCCCAGGATGAAGGTACTCATTCATAAGAAATATAGGATCTTTCAGAACCTTGAAGACCAAAAGCATGGTGACTGAGATTTGTTTGCTTATCATTGAAAGCTGATGCAGCTTGTATGTGAGGAGTTGAAAGGTATACTTTTCAAGTTGAAAGAAAAAAGGGAGAAAAAAATTGGACGCCGTGAAAGTTGAATTGGTGAATAATGAAGTAATAAAGGTGGTGAAAATCTTGGAAAAAATTCTTTCATTAATGTACGATGCAAATTCTTTCTCAATTTGAAGTTCCAAGGAATTCGTTGGCAAAGAAAACAGTTGATGACCAACTTCGTTGCTACATTTTCCGTTAAACTCCATGGCCGAAAAAGTAATAGTACCAAAGTTAGGGAAGAAAGTATAGTGGAGAAATCCTCTAATTGACGAAGAATTTTATTTTTTAACCAACTTGACATGGTCAAGTTGGCCACCACTAGGGACAGTTTAAATCTCTCCTTGAGTGTAGATTTTGGGATCAAATCTCATGACCTACATTTCTCTCCATAATATTTTGAAAGTTTCACCCGTGGGTGCGTAAGCACCTGTTTGCCCTGGTGGCGGTTTGCTCTGCATCGAATCCCTTGTTTGACCCCTTTGGGTCCACCCCTCCCCTCAATATAAAGTAGGAGTAGGTTAGAATAAAATATATCGTTTCGACAAAAAAAAAATTATTTTTTGAATAGAAGCCAAAAATAACAGTGCAAACTAATCAATTCTATTTTTCTTAATTTTGAGCTTCTAGTTGTACTATGTTCCTCTTTAATTAGTTTGTAATGGAAGCTCAAAATCAAATTTTATTCGACATATTAACTTTATTTTTGGGTGAATTTGTTCTAAAATTTCATTTTATGACCAGCTAATTTCAAATTTCACATACTTTGTTGATATGGTGCATGTACCTCTAAGCTTTCAAAAATTCAAGGAGAATCAGACTAAATAATGCTCAATTTTCTCTTCATCAAGATCGCTAAATTTCTTTGGGAGATCACTCTTTCTTTCTCCTCAACTTCCATCCATGTTGACAATTCTCTTACGGGTAAATGCCAAGAACTCGGGAAGGAAGAATTGAATACGTCGAGTAAGTACTTAAGTACTTATGTAACAAGCACCAATCGTAAAATGTTGAAACATAA
Organism: Gardenia jasminoides; assembly: GCA_013103745.1. Classification (NCBI taxonomy): domain Eukaryota; kingdom Viridiplantae; phylum Streptophyta; class Magnoliopsida; order Gentianales; family Rubiaceae; genus Gardenia; species Gardenia jasminoides. Next base: position 10,150,296 of record CM023098.1, on the reverse strand, counting down.
CAAACTTTTCAGAAACCAGGCGTGAAGTTTAATTTGGCACACAATTGGTAATGATTTTTCACCTTAGCGAAATCTATCAACTTGATATTTGTGTATTCAAATTCATTCTTCATATAATACAAGGCCTCGTAGACATTGAAGAAATACAACCACCAAACTAAGCACAATAAACAATATTTATAAGTGATATCATTATTAGATAATGTAAGGAATCAAGGAGATAAACACAGCGGAAATTTAAAAATTTTTTATTCCTTTAATAGATCGTCCTTTGATTAAATCCATGTAACATAGAGATAGTTCAAGAAGATTACCTCAATCCATGAAGACCTCCTTGAACTTGGTGGAGATTTGATGCAGAGGATGGCAAAGAGATCCACGTAGCCGTACATGCGTCCGGCCTCTAATGGTGATCCACACGAACCTCCTTAGTTAGAACCTCCAAGGTCGAATTAGCTTAAACTAGATTAGTGCTAGCTATTGCCAAGACAACCACACACAAGTCTATTGAGATAATTCCAATTTTTCACCAGGAAAAATTCATCCCAAGATAAGAAATAAGAGATGCAATTTTTTCCTTATTTTCTTGGACGAATTTTGGGTATTTTTTCTCTCAAGATTTTTCTCAAAAATCTCACAAGACAAATTGTGTGATGATTCTCCTTGCTAGCAAAAGCTTAGTGAGTATTTATAGACAAATAAGTTGTCAAATCCTTATGGAAACCTGAAATCAGTTTCCAATAAGATTTAGCTTCCTAATTCTAATACAACTCTTGTATTTGGAAGACTAAAACTTATTTGCACCATAAGTCCCTCAAGTTTAATTTGTCTCACAAATCAAACTATAAGTTATAAAACTTATCTATCAAGTCCCACTTGAAATTCATTTAATCTAGCTAAGAAAGTTCTTTATGTGTGTGACCCATTAGGTTCTCATATACGTTGGCAATAAGCATGAGCTATACATTCTTAACAAATAAGAACTAGATAAATTAAAACTCTTTTTAATTTATCACTGATCCCACTAATCAATCAACTCTTACTTATAGATCAAGATTGGTATCTAGCAATACATCATGACCACCCAAGTAATGAGAAATGTCAAGTGGATGACTTCACCTTTCAGTAAACATTTATAATGTAACTAATATCGTTTTACCACACTTATCTCACATTAATTTTGGAATAAGTTGTGCCTATTCCACTGTGTGATTAATGCTCTTTTCTCTTGTACCAAAATATAACTCCAATGAAGAAGTTCTTAGAAACACTTTCTAAGACTTTCCCACTTAACGCTAAGATTTTCGAGTTATACTTCTACAAGTGGCCAAACACGAGATAACTCCTCTTACATAAGAGGTGGTAAATCCTTATAGGTTATTCACCATCTTTCCATACTTCAAAGATACACCCATTTGCTAATGATGTGAGCATTCCCTTTTACAGGAGCAATCATATAACAAAGAAAGTATAACTATCCATATTCAAGATATCATGATAACCTTAAGTCTAAGAATCATTTACATAAACGTCACTTAGAAATTAATCCTTTGGCACTTAAAGGATGTCTCTATGTGGATCAATCTAGTGAACTTGATCATACCATCAAGCACCCATATACTTGCTTAGGTGTCTCACACACCATAGTAGATGAGGCCTACTACTTCTCATATAGAAGTGGCATAGTATATGCTAGTCTAGCCGTATTAACAATACCCTTTCTTGTTAATACTATGACTAGAGATATTTAAGAATAAACCTTATTTATAATCGAATGAACCTCACCATCATAACTCTTATGATTTCATCGATTAGGTTTATTCTAAGGGTTTTATCATACTTATATGAAAATATAAGCAATCAATATGATAAAAATGTCATTTATTATTACATAAATAGTTAATGTGTATAATAAACCCTAGAAGTTGATTGACTTTTGGGCATATACACTAACAATCTTCCACTTGCACTAAAGCCAATCACTCACAAGTTAAAAACCAAATGAGCAAACATGACTATCATGTTTTCTTTAAGATAAGTTTAGTAAACGGATCAACTATGTTGTAATCCATGGGTACTCCTTTTAATCTTCACTTTTAATTCCCATCAATGATTTCATCAAATCATGTGAAACTACCTTAACAAATATATGGATCTATGATGAGACATTTGTTCCTTTGTTAGGACAAATTCTATTATAGTCTCAACATAAGTTGAAGGACTTCTAATAGAGTGAACCAATTCAAACTCAAATATGAACTTGTAGATTCACATGTTTCTTTTTGCCACTTCTCAAGTAGCATTTGTTAAGGTTTAATTGTAGAAATTTATTTGTGTTTCACTTGAAACTCTTTCAACACATAGCACTGACATTATGAATATACGCATAATTACTTGCAAATCATTTCTGTAGGAAAGTTTACAAGTACATTCTCAAACTTTCAATTTTAAACTCTTCATGGATCAAAGGAGACAATGAGTTTAGTACAATGAAAGGATTATTCTATATAATATAGATAAGACCCCTTCTTAGATTACTCCATGCTAAACATTTTAGCATCTTGTCTAAGTACTTAAAAACTTAAGCAATCATACCTATCAATATAGACCTTTACTCTAAAGGTAGATTGCCACTCCTTTATATCATGAAGGAAGTCTTGGATAGCGACACCTATAATTTTGGAATGTAGGCATACCATTTCAATGTATCATATATCAATTATATATAATGCATGAAACCAACAATAGCTCCCACTAAATCAAATATAAGTACAAGGCCATCCATACTTTTGATAAAATCAAACTCTTTGATTATTTCATCAAAATGGATTAGAGATTTGCTTTATTGGCACACTAGATGTAAAACCTTTAAATTGTGTCACATACACAATTATTTGTTGTTTCCATTTAAGAAAAATGGTTTTAGCATCTATTTGCCATACCATAACTCATAGTTAAAACAAGCAAGTAAATCTAAATGAATTTAAGCATATTGATTTGTAAGAAGGTTTCTTTAAAGATAATTGCTTATCTTTAATAGTGACCACTCTACCAACCAAACTCTATAGGTAACAGTTTACCTTCCATATTAGTCTTTACTCTAAAGACTCTTTTGCAACTAAAAGGTTTATTAAACATTTAGGTGAATTGACTAAGGTCATTACCCTTCACAAATATGGAATCCATTTTAGATTCATGGGTCTCAACCATCTCTATAAGTTATAAAAGTATTCATAAATCATTTAAAATGCACGATCAAATATCATGATTTTCTATAAGAAATCTATATTTCTAAGATTTATGAAACCCTTATTTTAGGAGCTTTTGCTGCGCCTCATCATCATGAAATGCAAGCCCTAATTCTATGCATTTTGTTCAACTTGCTTTTGTGATACTTGAAACTATTTCAAGTTTTAAGTTCCATTTTTCTCCCACTACTTTATCTAGAATAAATCATATATCTAGAAAATAGTAGTTTTAGAACTAAAACACTTTTATTCTTGAAGATGATAGAAATATAAAATTCTTGGAGAAAATAAGAAAATTCTAGCATATGTGCTAAGAAAAATTTAAACCAAATGAAATAAGAAGAACGGATTTGCTTTTCTTCTTTTGGCCCTCCTTTCTTTTCCTTTAATTCTCAAGAATACTTCACAAAAGGTTTTAATCGGATCTTAGCTCCACTTTATCCGATTATGGATGCTCACTTCATAAGTAGCACAATCCAAATTTTCACAAAATTTGGATTCCTTAACACTCCATATCTCATATGGTACACTTTGAACAAATATATTTATGGAACAAGATTTAGTGTATAGGAGACAATTTTATGTAGGACAAAACCCCAAAACCATTTTGGTAAACTTGCATGGGACATCTCATCTCATGAGATATAATTCTTTATCTAGATTACACAACAATAATTGAGATAACTAGAAAAATTATTTTACTTGAGAATCACATTCTCCTTTAGTTAATTTTGAAACCCTTAGATTAGGTATTCTTCACCTTGATCAAATCATGGTGTTCCAATACTTTACCATGGCTCAAGTATTCTTCACCTTGATCATATTTAGGTGTCCTAATACTTGACCAGATTGTTTCTCTACTTTATACTTAAACCTCTTAACTTCTCAAAATCTTGGATTAGTACCTTAAAGATACATATATCCATTTTGAGTTGTTATTAGCAAAAGTGATAAAATATGAGAAATAATCTCTAATATGAATTGTTAATCTTCCACATACATCATAATGTATGGATCCTAACAATTCATTAAATCTTTTCATAAAAGATCAAATTAGCCTTTTATTAGTGAATAAGGCTCATATGTCTCAAATAATTCATAATCAAATGAGCCAAATCATCATGAGATTTGAAAAATATGTTTCTTATTCAAAAGACTAATTTCCAAATGTTAAAGATGGTTTCAAATTATCTAACATCATATTGAGAAATGGACTTTCTTTTATTTTAGAAAATAATAACATTTATTAAGTTCTAAAATAAGTCCATTAGTTAATCTCAATTATAATCTCAAAAATAAAACTTTCACAAAGTTGTATTTTAAAACCATGCATTGAAAGCTTGTACTATAAGGCTAGTTCTTTAAAACTCTTAACTTATCAACTCTTGATAAGTAATTCTTATTATCAACTCTTGATAAGTAATTACTTTTAGTCAACATTTGACTAATAGTGTATGACAAAACTTTGATTGATCTAAATTTCTTAATATAGTCAATCACTCTCTAATAAATTAATATTTAATTAGAGATATTTTTGTCATCTTGTAATAGAATTATTGCTCAAGGATTTCATACATCGTATACCTTGATTATTCATCATTCAACTCTTGAGATGTATAACCATGGTGAAAGAAATTGAAATCTTATCTAGTAAAGGAGAATTAGGAAGCATCTATGACATACTATCATCATCTTCTCTTACCTATTGTAAGCAATTTTTATTAATTCCATTACATCTTCCCTAATTGGAAGTGCTAAGGTTTTAAATGACATAGCCAAATTTTCTTGAGAACTTTTCTCAATTTAACTTGCCAATCCAAGAAATTAAAAATACCAATTATATCGAGAATAATATGCAAATACTCATAATTTCTACAACGGATAGTAAAGATAAAAGAGAATTGCTATTTATGCAAAACAAAACCAAGTAAAAATGACATAAAAATCAAATTTTAGTTTTGCTCCCACTATTTTATTCAAATCTATAGCCCTCTTATATAGATTCGAGAATTTCAAAAATTCCTAGTAGGCTAGAATCCATTTACTTATTTTGATCTTGAGTGTGCTCAACAAATCAAAATAATTTCAATAGGTAGGTACTTATTACCAATTATAACTTTTGTAACTTCTAGATAGTTGAGTTATCAACTCTTGATAAATCACATCATATGTGTCACCCAACCTTTGCCTCTAAAACTTTATGACCTTGAGTGTACTCAACAAGTCACAAATTTTAGTTAAGTCATACCCATTATTCCGAGATCTCATCTCATAGTTAAAACTTCTCATGGTAGAGCAACCTTGAGTGTACTCAACAAGTTAACTCGAACATAATTTCATTTTAACTATAACAATGGAAGGCAACTTAAGTTTTGACTTAATATTTGAGTAGAGGGATTTTAGACATGGTATTCCAAATTGGTCTCATCAAATATATATATAGCATGCATATCCATTCATCAATATAAATAAATAAATAAACATACTATAATTAAACATGGATGATTATGGACTTTATTCCTACACTAGTTTCCTTGAGCCAAAAGGAAACTAGATGGTCAAACTAAGGGACGAGCGACATCTCCATGCCCTGTACACCTTTTGTATGTCCACTATGGTGGAATTGGTACCATCTCCATCTCCTTTGTACATTACAAATGTAAATCTATTCTAAACATTTTAGGTCCTCACCCTCTCCCTATCCCTAATATACTACATTACATAATATTGGGAGAAACCTTGAGTTACATTCAAGGGGAGTGAGATGAGAAGAGAATTTACATTGAGAATATATAGAGAAGGCAGGACACGCAAGCCCTATTTCAAAAATATCAAAACCAAATCATACATACATTCAACCATTCACAATCGCATTGGCCTTAGTCCATAATCATCCATCATGCATTCATAAAATACAATATTAAATGAAGGAATAAATATTTATTTAGTTCCAATCATGTATCATTATATACACAAGCCTTTAATCTCAAAAGGCTTCAATTCAAGAGGTTTAAAAATTAATTGAATCAAATTCAATTTGAAAATTTCTAATTTCTGGAATTCAGTTTTAGCGACAGAAAAATGTCTTTAGCGACAAAAGTTCTTCATAAGAAAACGGTCGCTAAAAATTTTAGCGACGCTGTTGCAGACAGCATCCTTTTTCCTTCATTTTTTTTTAATTTCCAAAAATATTAAACACAAGAAGAATTTTTTGGCAATGCTAATGATTTGGAAACTATATTTTATTCATAATAAAAAGTAGATTCAATTTCCAAATCACTTTAAAAACCAAGGCTAATTTGGAAACTTATATTTCTTAGGAAATCTAATTTCTTAAGGAATATTAAATAGTTTCCAAATTTCTTTTCAATTCCTTTTGTTTTAAATTATGGAAACCACATTCTAATCTCATTAAAATGATTTTCCATACTTTATAAGCATGATAAGAAACTTTTCACAATCAAATGACCATCCAAGTCAAAATTAAGAATTTCTAGTCTAACTAGAATTTCCTAATTCACTTATTTTTGGAAATTTTCTTTTAAACCATTTTAGAATCTCAAATACTTACTTTAGAGCACTTTCTTAATTTAATTTTCACTAAATTAGAAAGTTTCTAAAAGCATTTGAACACCTTCCAAATTCAATCTTATAAAATTGGAAAGTCTCCAAAGTTGGTTTACTTCTTAATTCTAGTCTTACTAAAATTAAGTAAGTTTCCAAAACTTAATTGAACAACTCCTTGTCCAATTTGGATTTCTAAAATTTCCAGAAAACACCTTAATTCTAATCATATTAGAATTATAGGAAATTTCCATATTAATTTAGAACCCCAACGAAAAAGGAAATCAATGACCAAATCCCATTTGTTTGGAAACTAACTTGTTTCTTAAATTTCCTTTTACCCAAAATTTCCAGCAATTGTTAGCCAATCAAGCCTTCACTATTTTGATCATCTCATGAACAAAATGAGTCAAGATGGAAAACTTTTACAACAAACTAGCGGTCAGAATTTCACAATAAAGCAATTAAGCAGATTTCTTGTAAATTTCAGAAGTACCAGTTGCCTTTGCCAAATCTTCCTACGGCTGCTAATCTTTATGGTCCCGATGAGCATACCACAAGTGAAAAGAAAAACTTGGACAGTTTTCCAGCAATGGCCAAATAAATTATACTTTAGTTTCATTGCCATCTCATGACACCAACTTGAAGCAATTTGAAAGCGAATATTCCAGCAAAATAAACACTGAAACCCCCACCAAAACCTGTTGCAGACCAGCGTTTTGTGCGATTCCAGTAGAAGTTTTGATGCTAATTTCCTTTCACTTTAAATTTGACCATAATGATTTCTCAATGCCACTAAAAGCCTCGTGATCAATCAATTGAACATTGACTTCAAAAGACAAGTTCATTAGGTGAAATCAATTTAATGAGGTGTCAGGATTTGCATACAATATCAGACCAATGATCATATCATGGTCTATATATTATATTGTTTTCAAATCAAAGCCAATCATGATCATATCATGACTAATCATTAAATGGATTTACATGTAACAATCACGCATGCTAAAGTATACATAAATCACAATCTGATCATGATGGTAATTCTATTTCTGTTTCTATCTTCCTTCGTTAGTGATCCGATCACTTGAGAAGCAACCACGGATATCTTTTAATTGAAGGGATCAACCTTTTCCAGAATTTCAATCGATGAAAAACTATCAAATCTTTGAACCTTTCTAAAACTTTATTTTTCTTCAAAACTAAAATTTTAAAACTCTTGAATCGCATATAATCAAATTTAATTTGACATACATGACAACTAAATAAACAAGTTACATGGTTTAATCAAAGTTGGCTCGATACCCGTAAGGAATCAAGGAGATAAACACGGAAATTTAAAATTTTTGATTCCTTTAATAGATCGTCCTTTGATTAAATCCATGTAACATAGAGATAGTTCAAGAAGATTACCTCAATCCATGAAGACCTCCTTGAACTTGGTGGAGATTTGATGCGAGGATGGCAAAGAGATCCACGTAGCATTACATGCGTCCGCCTCTAATGGTGATCCACACGAACCTCCTTAGTTAGAACCTCCAAGGTGAATTAGCTTAAGCTAGATTAGTGCTAGCTATTGCCAAGACAACCACACACAAGTCTATTGAGATAATTCCAATTTTTCACCAGGAAAAATTCATCCCAAGATAAGAAATAAGAGATGCAATTTTTTCCTTATTTTCTTGGACGAATTTTGGGTATTTTTTCTCTCAAGATTTTTCTCAAAAATCTCACAAGACAAATTGTGTGATGATTCTCCTTGCTAGCAAAAGCTTAGTGAGTATTTATAGACAAATAAGTTGTTAAATCCTTATGGAAACCTGAAATCAGTTTCCAATAAGATTTAGCTTCCTAATTCTAATACAACTCCTGTATTTGGAAGACTAAAACTTATTTGCACCATAAGTCCCTCAAGTTTAATTTGTCTCACAAATCAAACTATAAGTTATAAAACTTATCTATCAAGTCCCACTTGAAATTCATTTAATCTAGCTAAGAAAGTTCTTTATGTGTGTGACCCATTAGGTTCTCATATACGTTGGCAATAAGTATGAGCTATACATTCTTAACAAATAAGAACTAGATAAATTAAAACTCTTTTTAATTTATCACATCCACTAATCAATCAACTCTTACTTATAGATCAAGATTGGTATCTAGCAATACATCATGACCACCCAAGTAATGAGAAATGTCAAGTGGATGACTTCACCTTTCAAGAACGTTTATAATGTAACTAATATCCTTTTACCACACTTATCTCACATTAATCTTGGAATAAGTTGTGCCTATTCCACTGTGTGATTAATGCTCTTTTCTCTTGTACCAAAATATAACTCCAATGAAGAAGTTCTTAGAAACACTTTCTAAGATTTTCCCACTTAACGCTAAGATTTTCGAGTTATACTTCTACAAGTGGCCAAACACGAGATAACTCCTCTTACATAAGAGGTGGTAAATCCTTATAGGTTATTCACCATCTTTCCATACTTCAAAGATACACCCATTTGCTAATGATGTGAGCATTCCCTTTTACAGGAGCAATCATATAACAAAGAAAGTATAACTATCCATATTCAAGATATCATGATAACCTTAAGTCTAAGAATCATTTACATAAACGTCACTTAGAGATTAATCCTTTGGCACTTAAAGGATGTCTCTATGTGGATCAATCTAGTGAACTTGATCATACCATCAAGCACCCATATACTTGCTTAGGTGTCTCACACACCATAGTAGATGAGGCCTACTACATCTCATATAGAAGTGGCATAGTATATTCTAGTCTAGCCGTATTAACAATACCCTTTCTTGTTAATACTATGACTAGAGATATTTAAGAATAAACCTTATTTATAATCGAATGAACCTCACCATCATAACTCTTATGATTTCATCGATTAGGTTTATTCTAAGGGTTTTATCATACTTATATGAAAATATAAGCAATCAATATGATAAAGATGTCATTTATTATTACATAAATAGTTAAAGTGTATAATAAACCCTAGAAGTTGATTGACTTAAGGGCATATACACTAACAGATAAGCCTGACAATTACGATGGGGTTTCCTTTTAAATAGCTTTTTATAAACTAGCTAGATTGTAGAATGCTGTGTCAATAAATCAAGAATAACGGTCTTGTTAAACTAAAATTTTTAGAAGGATATTCGCAATCAATATTACTTATATAGCTCATGTAGAAGAAAGTAAAGATGAAATCTTGATGGGTACTGAAATTTAAACTAAACCCTAAACTAAATACAGGATTTCAGTTTTTCATCTACGTGGTTGAGTTGAGAATTATAGCCTAAGCAACTGATAGGATATAAATTGTGGTATTTTAGATGTGTTTAAGATCAATTATTTATGAGCTATATGTTTAAATTGAGCGAAAAACTGCCTAAATTAGTGATTATATTGTTTTGTAGGGATAAAATTGAGGGTTACAAGAAGTAGAATGGAAATTGAGCGACAAATGCAAAGTTTGAGGGTTGAAACAAAATTCTGAAAAATTAGAAGATGATGTCTAGCGCCAGTCATCAGACCGGACAATAAGCTGGACATCACCAGAATACAAATTTGAAGAAAGTACAAAATGACCGGCGGCGGTCATTGGACCAGTTATCACACCGGTCATTCTCGAGTTGTTGTGTGTGCGACTTTCTTTAACCAACAGAAATATATTCCAATTGGGATTCACTTGTAATTTTTAAAAATAATAAATAGGAGTTTAATAGGATGTTTTTAACTGTTAGAAACATTAGTTTGAGCCTAGAAAAATAGCTTTTCTCATTTTTGTCTTAAGAAATCAAGATCGTTCGAGAGCAAATCAAGGAGTGCGAAGGAGAAAATTGGAGAGAAAAATTGAGAAGTTTCTTTAATCTTTTTCTTTCCTTTGTATTGACTCTTTGAATTTGTGATTTTAATTTTTCTATTATTTCAAACTAAATTTATTCTAAGGTTAGGGTTTTTATGAAAGGATTTTGATTAAATTTTTCAATTGAATTCTTCACTTTTGCTATGATTTATTTATCTTGATTTTAATTATGTGTATGTGATTGGCAACTATAGACATGATTTTTTGGGTTTGTATTAAACTAAGAAGGAATATATAACTGTACACTAGGTAGATAAATATACTTAAGCTAATCATGACAGTGTTAGGATTTGTACAACGTAATTAAGTCACTTAGGATCTTAATGGATTTAATTGAACATTTATGATCTTAAGAGAGACGTAAGATTTAATTAGACGCACTTTAAATGCATCGAGAGGTAATTTAAAATATAATTATGTGATACGCTCATAACCTAGTAAGAAAATAAGTGGAGAATTAATTTAGAATTGTGGATTAAAACTTGACATCCTATGCTTTAGTCTATTGTTTTCTCCACTACTTTTAATTTGATTTGATTATTTTATTTGTCATTTAATTCATAATTTAAATATTTGAAATTCACATTTTGCAATTTTTTATTAGAATAATTAAAGTAGAAAATTAATTCATACACGTGGATTCGACTCTTAAATTACTTAAGGTGATTTAGTACTACGATGGACTGTGTCTATATTTTGTAGGAATTTGTCAATCAATAACTTGTAGAATTTGTATAAATTAACAAGTGTAACGTATATATCTTTGAAGCTGATGTGCTCTACCAATAGATTGTTAGGCACGCCTAGCGCACGTGATATAGGGTATATATAGTGACAAGGTTTCTTTCCACTTTTACTATGTGTGCTTGGAAATTTTGAGAATGAAGTAGACAAATCACGGTTCCAATGCAAATAGTGGACAAAATAGATTACTAGGAAAAATGATTTTAATTTTTTGCCTTTCTGTTTTCATGTCCTGGAAACAGAAGAATAATATCAGGGTTATTGTTGATGGGCAGAAAGTGCCTCTGTACAGGACAGCACTGCTCAAATATTACAATCAAGCATCAAAAAGCGGTAATGTTTCAAGCAGATCACCTAGTGGGAAAGTCCATGGTGACGAGTTTGTCAGATGCACAGAATGACAGAATGCAAAATAGTGCGCAGGTTCCGTCTCCGCAACAAAGAGGAATGCCGCATTAGGAGAGGCCAGTAAGACAGTTACAAACAATAGTGGAGGTTTCTAAAATTATCTCAAATAAAAATTGATAATAGTTTGAGCAGGATATACAATAAACGGTGCTTGAAGTGCAAAATGTGGATTGTTCACGGTCTCTCACTAAAGTTTCGTGCATTTACCACTTAATTGGATTTTAGTTGCACGTACATTTTCCTTATTTTTTTCCTCTTCTTTGTAAATTGACTGACTTTTTTTTTTTTTCCCTTCTAGTGGAGGGCTGTCGCTCATTACATATTGACTAATCTAGGTAATGACACACCACACACATCCTGACCCAGAAGCTTTTTGAGCCCGTGTGGGGGTTCTCTTAGATCAGTTAGTCCTGGAGCCATTGTCCTTCCCAATTTTGCTAGGTAGTCCGCGCATGTGTTCCCTTCACGCCAAACATGGACGAGCTTGTATTCCTTCTGTTGCTTGATTAGCTCCCGAATCTCCTTAATCAGATTCCAATGTTGAGTACTTTCCCCTGCCTCTTGAATAAGCTTTAGAGCCACTTGTGAATTTGTCTCTAAGATCACCCTTCTATACCCAGCTCTCATTGCTGATTGGATTCCCACTAAGATTGCCCATACTTCAACAGCTACATTACTTGCTTCTCCAATATTTACACAGAATCCTCCTAACCATTGGCCTTGATCATTTCTTAGCACTCCCCCTGCACTTGCTTCCCCTGAATTTTGCTTTGAAGTGCCATCTATATTCATCTTTACCTATCCAAGTGGAGGCTTTTGCCAGCAAATATATCTAATACCTTTCTTGCCTTGGCTCCCTTCGTTCCTATTTAGCTCTTGCGCCATTAATGCTTGCTGTATTAGTACTCTAGGCTGTACTTTCATTTTCATTTCACATCCTTGGTGTATTTTCTCGTTTCTTGCTCTCTAGTTAGAAGGCGACTAAATTTATTACATATTTCACTTACAACTTCTCATATTCTAAATTAATATTACTTTTATACATAAGGGGTAACAATGTTCCATAAATTGTCATTTAAGAGGAGTTATGTGAAGATTTTCAAAACTTCAGAGGTGCCAAATGATATTAGGATAAATCTCAGGGGAGGTTTCTAAAATTAACTCTTAACAATAATATGGCTTCCAAAAATCTCCATCATCCACGACATGGTCAAATATTCTAAGTCTATGTCAGTAAATGTAAAGCTAAGCATGAGTATGAAGTATATCAAAGGTTGAAAATCCAGTAAAATAAGTTGTAATGTTGGTTTGTGAACTAAAATAATTTGTTTGTAAATATTTTTCGCATCAGGTTAATTAATTTAACTACAGTATAGATAGGAAAGAGCATGCTACAAGAGCCTTACTTTCCAACTAAGAAAAACTTCTTCAAAAGTATTAGGGACCATCGTTGGACGAACAATAACCATGCACCTGGAGGTTTAATTTCCGTGAATTGCTCCAAAAGCATCTCACCCATTGCGTTTGTAAAAAAGTGTGTTTTTCTGTTTTCTTTTCTTTTTTTGCCCCTAATTGAACCTCATTCATTTCTCACCCCTCGCTTTTTAAAAATATTTTATATAAAAAGAAATTAAAAAAAACCTCATTCTTTGTGAGGAAAGAGTGAAACTTTGTTTCTTTTAATTTCTTTTTATTCTTTTGTCATCTTAATCAAACTATATCGATCACTCTGTAACTTCTAAAGTTGAAGACCTCATTTTACTTAAATCTTACATAAACATAAAAATCCAGACATAATGTGAAACTATTGATGACAAATTGAATGTCACAGATATCCCATGAAAGTCCAAAAAAAAAAAAAGAAAAAGGGATATCCCATGAAAGAAAACTTTATGAGGAATGGCTTGCAAAAGAGTATAATAATTCTACTTATTAAAAAAAGCCCATGGAGTATGGCCATTTCATAGATGTACAAAGCTCACAGATGTACGAAATGATGATATCTACTTTTCTCTTAGAATATTCAAATCACACAAAAAAAGTTCTCTTGTATGGACTAAAGAGAGGACAAAGGAAAGGAAATGATTTTTAAGGGGTAGGTGGAAATACGAATCAAATGTTATCTAAACATCTTGGGTTGGTGGGTATACAATTTAAAAGCCCAAGCTGCCCAAAAATTATTTGGGTTTCTTTCACCCAATCCAAAGCTAACCCAATATCCAATTATCCCAACCCAACTTCTCTAATTAGTGGATGGTTTGGGTGGGTTTCTGGGTTTTAGATATTTTGACCACCCATATTTTTCTGAGTTGGAAGGAAGGGCTCATGTAGTACTCTTGGGTATATATACTGTAGTTGAATTAATTAGACTGATGGAAAAAAAAATATTTTGCAGTCAAATTATTTTAGTTGACAAACCAAATTTACAATTTATTTTACTGGATTTTTGATGTAATGCATAGTCATGCTTTACATTTACTGACATTAGACTAAGAACACTTGACCGTATCGTGGATGATGGAGATTTTTGAAAGCCATATTTTTGTTAAACATCTTGTAGCCTTTGAAAATGTTTGATCGTGTTGTGGATGATGGTGATTTTTTTTTTTCTTTAGAAATCAAGCGCTTATGGAGGAATATCTCTGCATGAACTTACTACACATACGTGGACTGAGAACATCAAGTGTGTTTGTATGTATGGAAGTGTTTTAGGCACTGTTTAGATCGAGGGAAAGGGAAGAAAAAGAAAAAAGAGGAATCTAATGGAAAAGAAAAGAAAGGAGAGAAGAGGAAACTTGAATCCATCCATCTTGTTTGGATTAAGGTAAAAAAAGGAAAGGAAACTATCATGCAGTAGTTACGGTTTTATTTGTAATTTAAAAGTTTACTTTGTAAACATATAATAGATTGTTTAGAAAATTTCAAAATTTATATTAATCTTAGTGTCCTTTCCCTCGATTCCAGTCTACTTTTGGAAGGAAAGCAAGTTGACAAAAAATAACTAAATCTTATCCCTTCATTCCCTTCCAATCCTTCCCTTTCCCTCCTCAAAAATCAATCTAAACGTCCAAAACTTTATCCCTCCATTTTCTTTCCTTTTCTTTCCCTCCCATTCCCTCAAAACAAATTTAATAGTGCCTTAGTATATGAAAATATGTTCATTTATATTTGTGTGTGTAAAAAAATCATTGTGTGTATAAATGTATGCAAGAGAGTATTATATATCAAAATGCATAAAATTATCTGTTGGATCATATTAGTATTAATGGGTTTGAAATGATCCAATATAACCTAATCAAAAATCAACCCAATTTACAGTTAGGCGGATTTGATAAAATCCATTTGAGTGAAAACCCAATATCAACGGCTCAAAACCCGCCCAACCAGCCCAATTGCCAGGTCTAGTTATGTTAATTAGACAATAGCGCTAAATCGTAAAAATTTTAAATAATTAATTTAAGAATAAATAATTTGAGATTAACACTAAGAATAACAATAGATGTGTATTGTGGCCTTAATTGGCAGACACATCAAGTCTTCTGTCTCACCGCGTGTTTAAACCTATGTTTTCAGATTCGGACCGAAAATCGAACTGGCTGAACTCAGGAGTCAAGGTTGATGGGTCCGACCGAGAGTCAAATCGGATGACGTCATAAATATGTCATAAATATATATTAAAATTCGGACCGGAAATCGAACTGGCTGAACTCAGGGGTCAAGATCGATGGGTCCGACCGGGTTCGACTGGGGGTCGAATCGGATGACGTCATAAATATGTCATAAATATATATTAATAATATATAATCAAAATAGTATATAAAAAAAATTCCCTTAAACATAGTGTACAAAAATTCCCTCAAATTGGTAATTTTCAAGTTTATATATATAAAAATTTTTCTTAAATTGGTGATTTATGACTTTATATACAAATTTGAGAATTTTATATTTAATCACAAAATTGACTTAAAGAATATAATATATATATATATATATATATATATATATATATGTAGGTAGAAATGTAACTTAAAAAATGTATTGGATTAATTTATACTTTATTAAAATAATGAGAGGTTAAAGCATAAAGTGAGTTTGAAAGGATATGATGGGTTAAAAGTTTATAATAAAAAAAAAAAAAGGTCAAATAGACAAACCCGATCAACTGGTTCACCCGATCAGACCCGATCCGATCAGACCCGATCAAACCGGGGTTTTGACTTACTTTGACCGGAATTTGAATTTTCAGTTTTTAAGGATGACTCGAACCGAATGTCTGGCCGGTTCCCGATTTAACCGGTCGAACCGGTCGGTCCGGTCCGAGTTTAAAAACATGGGTTTAAACATTGTATATCCTGTCCCCACCCTAACCCTCCATTGCTTTGCTGTCACAATTCTAGCAGTGCAGCAAGCTTTACCTGCGGTAGGAATTGCTACAATAGTTCCTACCATAGAATCATCCCTTTTTTCCCTAGTTGAACTTTTAAGGCTTCCAACTTTTTCAACTTGAAAAGTAACCCCTTCAACTCACAAGCCTGCATACATGGTCACTGATTGCCCTACAAACCTTAGTTATGCTTTTGATCTTCAAGATTCCGAACATATCATTGTAGGAAGGCTTATCTTGAAGCCTCATGGAGACAAAATTCAATCATCAAGCAATCTATACGTGCAGTAAAAGTGTTGATTCTTTCATTGTTTATGTAAAATTATTGACCGCAGATGTGAAACCCCGAATTTTTTCAAGATTTTTTTAATGAATTTAGTCTATTAATAAAACTAATATATTTTAGCAAAAAGAATAAGGAATTAGTTATCTGTAGGATAAGTTATTTTGATAACCAACTCCCACTAAACCACTAACAAGTAGTGGGTAGTTATATTATTATTCCTGCAAACTAGATAACATTACATTTCCCAAAACAAAACAACGTAAAATCCTTTCTCTCACCCTCATCTGACAAACAAAAGTTTCAGAAACTCTCTTACCAAACTAAAGATCAAAGGCAACTCACCAAAGGATCTTTTACACTGTAATTTAATCAAGTAAGTTTACAATTTAAAATTACTTTCTTTAATTATGTTACATAATCCACTGCCATATTTAATATATTTTCATGTTTTTATTTGAGAAAATTATGCCATGATTGTTGTAATTTGATTCATTCAAGATTTCTTAGGAGATTAGGTAGGAATTTCCTAAATTAATAGAGGAATTTGTGGGCGAGATTGGTGGATGATTGTTGCAATTTTGGCCTTAGTTGAATGGAGAGAAACTGCTGGGATTGTTTGCCAAAAAAAAAACTACCGAAGCTTGAAACCATGTCGATTTGGGAGGGTCATCGGACCTCCTTCTTAGCGTCACCGCAAAAGCGACATCATCATCGGGAGGAGGCCGACCTGGCTGGCAACCAATGAAAAAAAAAAAAAAAAAGAGAGAGCAGCATGCCATGGCCACGGCTGATTTGTGCAAATTAAGGGCGGCAAGTTAGGGAAGGAGAAAGAAAAAAAAAAGATTAGGGTTTCAGTTGAATAAAAAAAAATTGCTGGAAAAAAAAAGAGGAAGAAGATGACCCATTTTTGAATGGGTCGGATCCAAGAACCGGGTAGGGTTTTGAGATTGGATCGGGTCAAGGAAAATCAAACGGGTCGGATCTTGGGTTTGGGTTAGGACCGAAAAAAAAAAAAGAGCTGGGCTTCTTGTTTGGACAGAAGAAGCATAAGTAGCTTGGGCTTCGTTGGGCTAGAGGAATGTTAGGTTAGCCAGCCCAAGTCTCATCAAATACAAAGACTACAACTTATTTGGTGTGGCCCATGGTTTTTCAAGGAGGGCACATTTTTTTACTAACCCAACAACAATTAAATAATATAGCCCAATAAGAAATAAAAACTAGTATTAATAATATTAATCATAATTAATTAATGGATTAATTAAAATGTTAAGTATTGGTAAACAATGAGAGAATAATTGATTAATGGTAATTAATTGAATTATTAATCAGTTAGTAGGAAATAGTTAAATATACGATTAATTAATAATACATAACTAGAAAAATTGTTAATCGATATAATTAGCTAAACTATGAGTTAATTAACAATAATTAGTTAAATGATTAATTAATTAATAGTAATTAATTAAATTATTAATTAGTTCTAAATATTTAAAAGATTAAGTAATTAATGGAAATTAGTTAAATTCTTAATTAGTTAAGAGTAATTAATTAAATAATTAATTAATAGTGATTAATTAAATGATTAGTAAATAATAGTAATTAGTGAAATTCTTAACTAATTAAGGGGAATTAATTAGATAAGTAATTAATAGCATTTGATTAAATGATTAATTACTTAATTAGTTAAATGACATTAGATTATAGAAACGGAAGTAATATTGAACAAATAAGTGTATACTCACGAATAATGAATAGATAACAATTCCTTAAATAAGTAATTGAGTAAACAAGATATACACATGAATATTCTACGAACCAATGAGTGAAATTCTAAATAGACGAATAAGTAAATACTTGTAAATAAGTTAAAAAGGTGAATAAATGAATAAGATATGCTAATAAATATTAAATGGATAAATAGGTTAAGTACTTATTATAAAATAATAGGTAATTATTTAAATACATAAGTGCATGAATAAACTATATATATATATACGCATAAATAAATAATAAATAAGATAAATAAATGTAGTAGATGAATGAGTTAGCAAATAAATAACACTTATTCCTATATCATAAAACAATACATCTTTTGATTAAAACAAAACATAGAAATTTCTAAATATGAAAAATTTCTAAAAAAGAGAAACTTTCTAAATTAGGAAACTTTCCAAAAAGAGAAATCTTTTACCTTTAGAAACTATTCAAGTACACTTTAGTGAATGTCTAAGCACGTTTTCCAGGGTTGTCTAAAATAGGATAGATTACACAAAAAATAAGTTAAATTAATTAATGAATATATGCATGTTATTGATTATAGGTTTGGCGCAAATTAAGGACGAGTTAAGAATAGTTCCAAGTTAGCGGTTCAAGGTAGGTGGTTCTTACCCCTCTGTATTTTCGAAATGTTAAATATGAATATTTTTTTCAAGTGAATGCTTTACTTTAGTATATGAAAAATGGATCATGTATGCCTATTTAAAATGTTTTACCATTCAAAGTGTTATGAGTTGAGTGGCATAGTGTTATGAAAAAAAAATGCATGTGATGTATGAAATGAGCTCTGAACAGTCATGAAATAGACGGTAGGGACTATAGTCCTGATCATGTAAGAGGTCATGGCAGTTCGGTATAGAGCCCGGCCGATTGACCTAATTATGGCAGTTCGGTATAAAGCCCGGCAGATTGACTCATGTCATGTCATGTGACCAATTGGTAATCATGAAACCCATTGGTCGCCCTCCTAGAAGGGGTTTAATCTCTAGGCTGAGTACTCAGTAGCCGGATGTTGCATGTATTGTTTAAGAGTTGTGTTTTTAGAAATATGATGACATGATTGATGTGTTTATGATTTGCATGTATGTTCAGTGAAGATGATCATGTCATGTGTCTTCAAGCCATGTCAAATGAAAATTGTTTATGTGTATGCCACTCACTATTTGAAATATATGTATGTAATTTTGGAAAAGTTGCAAGATATTTCTTTTCAGCCTTCTATGTGCATGTGGACTGTGTGAAAGGATTTGGCAAAAATATATTATGTATGTAGCTACATGATCCGATAGGAGAGTAAGCACTATCTACTGAGCATGTGTCGCTCAACCTATACTTTCATAATTTTTTTCTTGCAGATCTCAAAAAGCAAGTTCAGATTCGAGTAGACAATAAGAGCAAGGTAGATAGTTAGAAACTTATATTGGTAGCGTAGTATAAGTTTTTACCAACTGTATTAGTTAATATGTGGTATGTATTTCTCTAGCATTTGTAAGTTTTAAATTTTAGTGAATTTTTGTAAGTTATGATCATGTTGCCTTGTATTTGTGGGAGCAAAGTCACACAGATACGGCGTGCCATGTTGCAAATCCGGTCCATGGACGTGGATTTGGGGCGTGACAGCAGATATTAGAAAAAAATGAAAGAAAGAAAACTATTGAAGAGGAATATCAGAAAAAACAAAGAAGTAAATAAATTATTGATGAAAGGTATCAGGAAAAAGAAAAAGAAAGAAAGGATGTTAAAAAAACAATTGTAGGGTATGGTTCCTAGGTTGTAGGCTGCAAATGATTGTTTACACCATTTGTTACAGGAGCAATATTTCCATGCTTATTAGGGCAGACGAGGAGACTCTAACTACATTGGTTTTTTGCGAAGAGAAGTGTCATCAAGCTGTTACAGTATCATGTTCTAAAAGAAATCGGAGTATGATGAGGACGTTCGTTATGCGTCTGCCAATTTCTTTTTTTAATTCTAAAAGTTATAGAGAACTTATGTTTTCCTATAGAATACGATGGAAAGTTTATGTTTTTCCTCTCTTTGACGATTGGGCTTGTAATTTCCAAATTGCTCTTGGTTGCAAAAACACAATTTAATGCCAATAAGGAGGAAATTGGCTAAAAAGATTTGAGGGATTAAATGGTACCAAATAAAAGATAGAAAACATATTTTGCTTAAGTGAAAAAGTTGGAGGACTAAATTGACAATTTTTGCAACTAGCTTCAAATAGGTGACAATTGTATCAAGGCAATCATGCGCCACTATTGGCTTAAGATAGAGAACTAAATTGGCTTCGTTCTACTTTGATATTTTTGTATAGAATTCTCAGTTATCAACTTATCATCCCAAAAGGTTTTTTTTTTTTTTTTAATATCTTGTCACCGTGCATTGTACACGTGCACCATGCGTGCCAAGTCTATGATTGATCGAAGGGAAAAAAAAAAAAAAAAAAGCATGTTGAAGACCAGGCATTAAGCTGCCCTCACCTAAATTTCTCATAATCAAATTATGTTAATCCTTTGTATTAGTAGAAATGGCATCAAACGTACCCAATGTACCATAGCCAACACACTATCTTTTGGCTAAAGGTTGGACCAGTCATTTTCAGGTGAGGGAAAGAAAAGAAAAATAAAGAAAACAATGAAGAACATATTGGCCCAAATCCCAATATATTTATTCCAAAGACCATGTATTCATACTTAGAGCCATGAATTAATATCAAATTATATATTTTTTACATTCATATTTCTAAATATAGTTTTTGAAATTGTTGGAAGGTAAAAAAGGAAATGCATGACAATCTTATGTCAACTATGCAACATATTCAAAAGTTTGGCAGTGGGAGGAGGGAGAGAGTCTGTAATCAAAATACTTATTTTAAGATACAAATACATAAAACAAATAAGAATTTTATAACTCTTAGGGGAGAAAATTGAAAATTTCAAAATTCTTAGGGAGCAGGTAGCAAAATTAAAAACATGGGATGTTGTTTTTAAATTCTATTGAGCTATGCCTTTGTGTGCAGTGATGCGTTCATGCATGCATTGTATATTTGTCGTTAAGGCACCAAATAGACACAATAAAAAAGAAAAGTGGATAAACTATTAATATTTTAAAATTATTCCCTACTCCCTAAATTGTAATACTTTTGCATACAAATTTCGTCTTTTTTTTTTTTTTCAAAATATGACATTGAAACTACTTCATCAAATAGATGGACCCTTCTTGTTATTATCATATACCAAAGATTGTTTATGATTTAGATGGTGGATATGGAGCCATCCAGTGTGGTTTGCTCTGTTTTGAAAATTGGGACGAAGTGGCTGGTTCAGTCGATTGAGTTGCGAATCGGTCATGCCTCCGACCTGACTTAATGATTAATGTTATGTAGGAATGGGTCCGAATCCAATTGATAACAGATGTGGTGTTGATTACCCAATCCACCAAATTTATAAGTCGTTTTTAACCTAATTTACTTGCCCACGAAGTGGTCAAAAAAATGTTATAAGAAAAAAATTGGCCAGATAGTGAGTGTTTTGTAAGACACAAGACAGTGAAATAGATATTATTAAAAATTCATTTGGTAGCAGAACTCCACGAAAAGTTAGCTTACACTAGAAGATGGCTTAAGTTTCAAAAGGAAAGAAAGGAAATTAATTGTTTCGAAATACCCTATCACCTATAGGTTCATTTGATGGATGATAATTAATTGAAATTTGCAATATAATTTTCTTGCTATCAAACATTATATCACTGCAGCAGACGTATCTGGCGTCTTGTTATTTTGTAAACACAACTAGGGATGTACTATCTGGCCTTAGAATCTACAGTTGTTGAACGCATAATTTAAAAATTTAAAAGGAAGTTAATTGATGACTGCACGAGTCTTGTAGGAGGATTCCAAAAGGTGAAGTTGCAGCACGCTAGCTACTCATGCGCTGAGATTTTGGCGGAGGAGGAAGTTCTTCAACCGCAAGATCTTGTTGTGTGCAATACATAATCACCATCCCTAATCAATATGTAGTATGCTAAATCATCTTGGAGAACTGATGCCTAATCTTTTTGTTTTTTTTTTTTTGGGGGGGGGGGGGGGGACAAGTTGAGTAAGTAATTAAGCAGGAAAGAATTGAATACGTTGAATACATAATTAAGACTTAATTTAGCAAGCATCAATCTTAAAATGTTGAAACATAACAAACTTTTCAGAAACCAGGCGCTGAAGTTTAAGGTGACACAAAATTGATAATGACTTTCTCCTTGGCGAAATCTATCAACTTGATGTTTGTATATTCGAATTCATTCTTCTTCTTCATAAAATACAAGGCCTCGTACACACTGAAGAAATGTAACCACCGAACTAAGCACAATAAACAATAGTTATGAATGATATCTATATCAGATAAACCTAACAACTAAGATGGGCTTTCTTTTTTAAAACAGTTTCCTATAAACTAGCTAGAATGCTGTATCAATAAACCAAGAATAACGGTCTTGATAAAATAAAATTTTCAGAATGATATTTGCGATCACTACTACTCGTATACCCCATGTGCAAGAAAGCAAAAGGTGAGGTCTTAATGGGTAATGAAATTTTAACTACCAAAAAAACCTTGAGCTAAATACACTGGATTCCAATTTTTCATCTCCTTGGTTGAGTTGAGAATTATAGCCTAAATAACTTGTGGACATTGTATAAATTAACAAGTGTAACATTTACGTTTGAAGCTGATGTGCTCTATTAATAGATTGTTAGGCACGCCTAGTGCACGTGATAGAGGGTGTATGTAGTGACAAGAATTTCTTTCCACTTTTACTATGTATGGTTGGAAATTTTGAGAACGGAGTAGACAACTCATAATTTCAAACTTTGGGGATAAAAATTTCTGCGGCTTCACTTATTGTGAACCCAAAAGAAGATAACCCTCCAACTCAAACAATAACAGAAGCCATTGATGAGATTTTCCCAGAAAAAAGATGACTATTTATTGTCATTCGTGTATCAAAAAGGATTGGACTATGTTACCATGGAGGTCAAAAAACTCAAGAAATCAACAGGGATGTCTCCAGTGAAAAGATTAGACTGAACTCAAACTAAGTTTATTTATTTATTTTTTGATTAATCAGATTTTAATGCAATTATTTTCACCTTGAAGAAAGATACCTGCCTCTAGCCAGATGAGCTTGTTTAGTTTCTTGAGAAAGTAAGTTTTGAGCATCTGTTCTAGTTTCTAGGATTTACGTAATCAGTGGCATTTCAGATTGTTCTATAAATTTTATTGGCATATTAAATTAAGCCTAAGAAGTAGAAGTTTCTATGTTAATGTTTCAAAATGGGTGATTTGGGTATATTTGGGTAAATCATAATTGGGTAATGGGTATAATTGAATCAACCCATTTATACCCATTTAAATAAATGGGTACCCATTTATACCCATTTATTTAAATGGGTATGGGTATACCCAACTACCCATTCATACCCATTTATGACTTGTTTGAAATTTTATTTATTTTTTTTAAAGGTTTTTCGCATGGTATTTGACAATAAATAATGGCATTTTATTGTTATTACATTGGTAAGAAATTCAAATTTATCTCCTTATCACTCACTAAAATTTTGAATAAAATGTGTATTTATTTTTAAATGGGTTAAATGGGTGAGTCAAATCAACCCATTACCCATCAATTAAATGGGTATAAATGGGTACCCATTTATACTCATTTAAAATTAATGGGTTGATTTAGGTAAATTATTAATGGATTGGGTTTGGGTGAACCAATATAAATGGGTTGTGATTGACACCTCTAATGTTCATTAATAGTATTTTAGTCAAAGGTCTCTGCAAACTCTTCTTGGAATTGGCTAAAAATTTTACAACTTAGAAGTCTAGCAAAGGGTGGTTTCTCGTATAAGGTGGGTGAGGGCTGAGATACTTTCCTATGGCATGACCCGTGGCACGCTCTTGGGGCTCTTCTAGATCATTTCACTTCCTCTATTATGTCTGATCTTAAGAGCCACAGTGCAGCCAAGGTCGATACTATTATTCACATTGGACAGTAGGTATGGCCTGACAGTGGAAGGATCGATAAAGGAATGCTTGCATTATTAAAGAACTAGTTTTTGACTCCGTTCATAATGAACAGGACTATATTAGTGTAGTTGTATTCATTCATGAGTTTTTAGATATAAATTAAGATATCTATTTTTCAACATGTTACAATATTTTTTATTATATTGAATTCTCCTATTTGAACATGCATAAGTACAACATATATATATATATATATATATGTATATGTATATGTATATAAATTCTGAATAAACACTTGCTTCTAACAATAACTTAGGAGGCCTTTCCTTCCTTCTTACAAAAAGAAATCACCAATATGCTTTATAGCTTAAGCTACTACTCACTTGATGTTGATGAGTTTTGTGACTGCAATAACTATTATTAAACCAAAAGAGCATCTATTAATTTATAACTTCAATCTAAGGATCAAGAGTAAAGCTAGACTATTAGAGAAAATACTTTTATGAAACAAAAGATATGATACGAATAATGAAATCTCCACCAATTTCTTAGTTTCACAACCAAATCAAAGACATTTTATTAATCCCTTATCAACCCGGTGTATTGTCCTCTCAAATAAAATCTGAAAGCCGTAAACAAAATAATAATATTATTATTTATAACATAGATGGTTCAAATCCTTTAAAGGAGGCTGCGAATGATAAAAAAAAAAACCAAAAAAAAAAAGTTTTTGAGGCAAAAAGAAGATACAAAAGAGGATTGAGAAACAACTTAAACAATCCAATGGAGAAATGGAGTGCTATATGCATGCAGTTCTATTAGATAAGTATTATGCACACATTCGAGAAGGAATCTTGTTGCCAAAAGAGATTTATCAATTCAACCTACAATTGAAAATAACAAATAAGACTAAACTGCGTCACTATATTCCTATGAAAGAATTCTTGAAGACGAATTCAAATTTGCAATAAAAATTGACCAAAACTAAAAAGTCATAAGACTTGGTTACTCGTATCGTAAATTGTAAACTTCAACTTTTTCTTACTAGTAGTAAGCAGGCTAAACTTAAAATCTGCACTGTAAAAGCAAATAATTATCTATCAGCCTTTGGGATCAACTTTGCTCTTACATTAAAGTCTACAACCAACCGAAAAAAAAATATATTCCTTTGATCAAGCATACTATCAACGAAAATGTACATAATTCAAAAGTATTTTGAACTCATTATCTTATGGTTACCAAACATAACACAAATTCGAATGATCAGACCAATAACTTCAAAATATATTCTGACAAAAAAAATAACTTCAAAATATACAAAGTTTTGCCTTCCATCAGCACCAGAATGCAGAAACGAATTCCCTTCATTCGGGAGATACTTCTATGCTAGTGAGAAATAACCATTTTGTTATGAAAGAAAGAGGAGACAAACTAATTTAGATGGTATCTTCTGATGAGTAGTTTTAGGAATACTATAGGCATGCATCCTTACGAAGTGGGTCAAAACCCATCCCACTAATTAGTAAGCAATCAAAAATTTTTGTAAGTAATTAGAAATTTTTGTAAGTACAGACTCCACTCGGTGATAAAACTTATGCTACAAATGGTTTTGGGACTTATTATATAAATGGTTTTGCAAAACTTACACTTTCATGAAATGTTGGAAATTTCATGGCAAGCACCAATCAAGATTTCAAGTTTCCCCTCAAGTATGCAGTAAATATTTTGGCAAAATTTCTACCATTCAAAACATTGGTACATAATCACAAAATCAATTAGTAATTAGAGGCTCCTAATAATTTGATAAAATCTCAACAGTCATTAATTAATTGATATGTGGTAAAACAAACCATTAGTAAGAATTTCTAGAAAAAGTTGTGGAGAAAAGTATAAAAGAAACATTCTTGATATATACCTGCAAGTGCAATCCTTGATAAATAAAAGAAAAGGATAAAAAAAAAACATTCTTGATATACACTTGCAAGTGCAATCCTTGACAAATAGAAGCAAAAGAAATCACGCCTATGATATATAGAACTTTGATGATGATAAGGATAATTTCTATTTGATTTTAAATCACTGTTATACAATGAATAAGAAATTGAAGCTATTAGGATTGAAATAATACAATCCTTGCAAACAAAAGAAAGAGAAATCAAGCCTATGATATATAGAACTTTGATGATGATAAGGATAATTTCTATTCAATTTTAAATCACATTGCACAATGAATAAAAAATTAAAATGTTACGATTTGAAATCAATCATAGATGGATGAAATTTAGGTGATAAAGATTGGATTTTTCAAACTCTAACTTTTAAATTGGGAACCAAAGAGACACAAACAAGAGAGCGAAAAGAGTGATGGAGAAAAACTTTGAGAGATTGTTGCTCGAAGATTTATTGAAATTGATAGGGAAAAAATCATACAGAAAAAGAAAATCAGAGTGCATAGACGATGAGAGAGCAAGTATAAAAAACTCACTATGTCAAACAACCACGTAGGAAAGAAATAAGACAAATGGATAAGTACTAGACTATGACCTTATTTTATATATATATATATATATATATATATATATATATATATATTTAAAGAAGTGGGGAGTGGTGAATAATGACTCTTGTGTTTTTTGCTTAATTGGGAATTCCTTCAAGGGACAACTTATGAGACTATCCCTTGCTACAACATTATACTTTATCTGGTGGGCAAGAAATCAGCAAATTTTTAATAATAGGCAACTAAATTTTGATCAGATTGCAAGCAAGATCATTTTTTAAGTTCAAGTTGTGGTGTTAACTGGAGAGGAGTTCAAAAGAGTAAGGAAAACTGGCAACTTAGTTTGGCTTGGGACCTTGACCAGAGTATTTTCCTTTGAGAAAAACTGTAACTAGTTTTCTTTGTAAATTTGTTGTGTAGAATGTTTGTATAAGCTGTAGAGTTTCTTTTAGCCTTAGAGTACTACCTTGTAAAGTACTACCATGTACTGCAAATATATGATTATCCATGTAATATCAATAAAAAAAATGTTAAAAAACAATGGGTGTATTTGGATTTGCTATTTTTCCACATGTTTTTGAAAAACTATATTTCAGATCCCAAATGCTACAGCAATATACAAACAAAAAACAATCCCAAAAACACCAATCCAAACAAATATTTCAAAAAAAAACTTATACATATAAAAAAAAAAATTATCCCTTTTTCTTCCACTCCAACCCCACCACCACAACACCCACCCTCACCTACCACCTCCCCTCCACCACCCCACCCCACCACCTCCTCCCTCCTCTATCTTCCCTCTCTCTCTCTCCTCCCCTCTTTTCTCCCCTTCTCTCTTTTCTCTCCTCCCCTCCCCTTCCCCTCCCCTACCATCCAAATTAAAAATTTATTTGGGGTATTTTTAGGACTTTTTAAAATTAAAAATTTATTTGGACTAATTTTTAGGGTATATTTACAATTTTACTTGGGATAATTTTTTGAGGCATTTTTAAAATTAAAATTTATTTGAGTATTTTTGGGGCTTTTTAAAATTAAAAATTTATTTGGGCTAATTTTTTGGGTATTTTTAAAATTAAAAATTTATTTGCGATAATTTTTTGGGGTATTTTTAAAATATAAAAATTTATTTGGGGAAATTTTTGGGTCATTTTTAAAACTAAACATTTATTTAGGGTAATTTTTGGGTATTTTTAAAATTAAAAATTTATTTAGGGTATTTTTGGGGCATTTTAAAAATAAAAATTTAGTTGGGCCAATTTTTTTAGGCATTTTTAAAAATAAAAATTTATTTGGGGGCATTTTTCAAATAAAAAATTTATATGGGATAATTTTTGGGATATTTTTAAAATTGATATTTTATTTGGAGTAATTTTTGGGATATTTTTAAAATTGACATTTTATTTGGGGGTAATTTTTGGAATATTTTTAAAATTATAAATTTTTTAGGGCATATTTTAGGGCACTTTTAAAATTAAAAATTTATTTGGAGTATTTTGGGGCTTTTTAAAATTAAAAATTTATTTGGGGCATTTTTAAAATTAAAAATTTATTTGGTGTAATTTTCTTGGGCATTTTTAAAATTAAAAATTTATTTTGGGGTATTTTTTGGCGCATTTTAAAAATTAAAAATTTATTTGCGGTAATTTCTTGAGGCATTTTTAAAATTAAATTTTTATTTGGGGTATTTTTTAAAATTAAAAATTTATTTAGGGTAATTTCTAAAATTAATAATTTATTTGGGATAATATTTAGGGCTTTTTTAAATTAAAATTTTTTGGGGTATTTTTAAAATTATAAATTTATTGGGTTATTTGGGGCATTTTTAAAATTAAAAATATATTTGGGGTAACTTTTTTGGGTATTTTTGAAATTAAAAATTTATTTGGGTATCTTTAAAATTAAAACTTATTTGGTGGGTAATGGGGGGGTTAATTATCTCAAATAAATTTTTAATTTAAAAATACCTCAAAAATTATCCCAAATAAATTTTTAACTTAAAAAATACCCCCAAAAATTTCTCCAAAAACACTCTCAAAAACACTTCAAAGATAGTTACAGTAATTGTTTTTCACATCCCAAATGCTATAGTAGTGTTTTTGAAAAACAACCCAAAAATAACTAATCCAAACGGATCCAATATTTTAGTCAAATCAATAATTTATTAGGGTCAAATTATGGTTGTTTTACTATTTAGAAACGGATATTATGTCAGACAATTTATTGTGATTTTCAAGACTTGTTTACAATGTATGTCTAGATATCAAGCTTTAGATTACCTGCAGCAATCGTGCATCGTTAATTTCTGTAAACAGTGGGTGGGTAGATATACTGCCCAGTCTTAGAATATATAATTTTTTTTTGGCGGGTATTGGCGAGTAGAATATATAAATTTCATATCTAGATTTTGTAGAATCAAAGGGCCAATTAATTGAATGGGTCCAACCATGTTGATTGGTTCAATCATGTTCATCACCAGGAGGAACTTCTTACAGTTTTAAGAGCTTCAATACGGTCTCCAAGTAATTTGCTTTTCTTAAAAAACAACCACATACTAGTAATCAGTCACGTTAAACTGGAAAGATTTGTGTTTAACTACTCTATTTGTTGTATTTGGATAGGTGGATTTGGGTGAATTTGATTTCAAATTCACAGCTCAAATCCTTTCAACTATTTGAAATTTTTATTTTAAGCATAAGATTTCAAATCTAGTTATAAAATGGAGTAAGCAAGTTTATAAAATTTCAAATCGATCTAATACAAGAGTCATTTGATATTCATCCATTTTAAATCCTTTCCCAAATATAAATCCATCAATCTAAACACAACCTATAAGATCTCAAAGTATGATGATTTTCTTTTTCTGGGTGCGTTGTGGCCTTAAGCTCATTACGTAGTAACTAATCGACGACTAGGATGAAAAATCAAGCTATGCTGGACTAACATCCGGTGGATCGCTGAGAATCAGCAGGGCCTACTGTTGATCATTGCTCGTATTCTAATGACGATGCTGAAGTGCGGGCTGTTCTTAGTCCATCCCTCATTTCTACATCCTATGGACTGTACAGTCGGACGAAGTCGGAATTGAAAACCGTTAAACTTAGCATGTTTTTTTCTAGAAGAGAATATGGAACCGCTAGAGATGGATTCTTTTCTCTTGAGAAGGGAATTCAAAGGCTCGGTCCGGGGATAAACTAACGCTCCTTTTCTACTCTCATTTATGAAAGTTCTACATGGCAGGAGAAAGTTTTGGAGCTAAGTTTCCTAAATATGAAAGATGAGTCTAAACTCCAAAAAAAGATTAGACTCATGATTGCTGGAGAGTACCCATAATCGGGCAAGACACCCACCCCTTGCCAGGTTCCGCTGACTCCCTGGTGAAAGATCTAACATCAAATTATGATATTGGTCAGTCCTTGGAGAAGTTTAAGCTAGACTCACTCCATTGGGTTCCTCAGCTCTTGGGTTAAACTTTATGGTTCAACAATACCCGTACATTTTGTTTGGTACGTTGAAAAGATCAAAAATAGAAAAATCTTTTCATTCGGAATTCTTTTTCTACTAAAATGGGCAAAACCTATTTACTATTCCAGTGTTAAAAAATCAAGTCAAAATGGAATGTAAATTTCTTTTCCAAATGTCTGGTATAATCATATTGAGAAGTTCGAATGGAATAAAAAATATTGCTATATTGACTTAATTAACCCTATATATAACATACAATATTCTATAGATATCTTGATTTAGAGACAAATAACTTATGAATTCAAAAAACTTTTTAATAGTGTAAAATTAAAAAAAACTTATTAATTAAAAATATTTTTTAATAGTATAAAATTACAATAAGTTATAAAGAGATTAAAAAAGATAAACGTTGGGAAAAATAAGAGTTTTATGATATATATGAAAGATAAATATGTAAATAGAAGATAGAGATATGGAATATAGAAGGTTAATCTTGATTCCTATAATTTAGGTGTTTCCTAGATAGAGTGGGAATGAGTTTTCCTAAATTTTTGTAAGGATTGAGATTTCAAAAAAGAAACTAGAATAAACTTTCCAGGTGGAAAGGGCTTTCCAAGAGAAAAAAAAGTTCATGTGAAATACTAAAATGAAATGAAGGAGTTGGAAATATCTTTTCATTTCAGACATTTCCAATGCATCAAACGAAGGGACAATGTTCCTGACTGAGCAAACAGCATAAGATAAGTTTCAAAGTTTTCATTCGCCAATTAAACTTAAACTTTACCCTTGATTTTAATTCGGTTCCTTTTTTTGTTTTATAATTATTCTTTTTGTAAATGCCAATGTTTGTGAAAGATAAAGATCCATTAGTAAACAGCGTAGCCTTGCTATACTGTGATGTGTTGCTCTTAGTTTTTGTTGGTATCATTTTGTTGGAATTTTTTTCACTAATTAAACCTTCAAGTCTTCCAGTTTTTTCAACTTGAAAAGCAACTCCTCACAAACTTGCATCTGTGATCACTGATTACACTGCGAACCTCAGTCACGATGCTTTTGGTCTTCAAGGTTCCGAGCGGGAGGCGAGACAGGTGCGGTTGGCCTCTTGTGCAGTTACATATAGTTGCGATAGGAGATCGATGCACGCCAACCAGATTCTAAACACACAAAAGTTTGTTAAGATAATTTTCAACAATAAGAAAACATAGAAAATTGTTGAAAGATGAAGAAAAGATATACTTGCCAATCACCAAAGAGAAGTGCAGCATTATGTGTTTGTTTGAGGCACTTCGGATCGTCAGTGGTGCCAATTCCTAGTGCCAAACTTAGTGGTTAAATGAGTAGGACACAGGGCAAATTTGTGGGGGCTAGCAATGAGTTTGGCACCGGGAATTACTCCCTCCATTTCTAGTTAAATGTCCCAACCTAATGTTTTTTTTTTATCTATTCTTTTATTATACGAAGAAAGTATTTATGAAATTTTTTTCAAACTTACCCTTATTTATACTCTCGGACATTAATTATAAAGAAATATAGGCGAGTAAAAAAATAAAGGGCAGTTTTGACTTTTTATCCATTCTTTCGTTATATCAAGCATTTATGAAATTTTTTCCACACTAACCTTTATTTATATTCTCACGAATTAATTATAAAGATATATGGATGAATAGAAAAATAAAGGGTAGTTTTGACATGTCCATAGTCAATTAAAATTAGCATTTATGAAATTTTTTCCAAACTTACCGTTATTTATACTCTCAGGCATTAATTATAAAGAAATATGAATTAGTAAAAAGATAAATGGTAGTTTTGACAATTCAGGTAATCAGTTAAAAATTTTACTTAATTTTAGAAACTAACCAATTTTCTTAATTTAAAAGATTCAGTGACATTTAAATAGGAATAGAGGGAGTAGCAAATTGTAACTTCATGGAAAATGCCCACCTAAATTCCACGTAATGGATGGTAAATCCACCCCCGATGACCACTCGTATTAAATTTTGGCGGCTTCTATATCTAGCAAAACCTTTGACCTCCAGAGTCTAGTCCTCGAACATAGACGCCAACCGCTTATTTTAGAAAATTGTGATTGTGAAAGTTTTTTTACTAGAACATACTTTGTTTCATTTTTTAACTTGCAACCTTCTGATGATTCACACAATACTAATATTGGCATTCCTTGTTTTCCTTATATGCACTTCAATTGCTGATCAATGGAAAAGAGTAAATTTGCCCCAAAAAAATATATTAGCGCTCACGGCTCAAAAAAAAGGGGGCAATCATTTTTCACTTGATTTCTTAGGCTTATGTAGATGTAGATTTTAAGTAGTAATACAAGAACATATCTCGGTTTAATCGGAAAAAATCCGGCCAATCAGGTGCAAGAATTTTTTTTTTTTTTTTTTTGGGAATTCAGGTGCAGCATTTTGATCCAAACTTGATGAATTATTTCCAATTGGAGTTGAAGCATTCACGTGGAGGTATTATAATAGAAGAAGATACATGTTTTTGACTAATTAAAATGATTTGCCACTCGCTCGATCACAAATGGTGGAAACTACACTTAGGGGGTGTTTGGTAAATAGGTTTCAACCCCTATTATGGGTTTCAAATTCAATTATACTCATATAAAATGTTTGGTTGGGGTCAATGGGAATAAATTAATGGGAATGATAGGTCTCTTCTATGGGTTTTTTGATTAACTACTTGTTACTAGGGAATCATCTTAATTGCCCATTTTATTCTTTTTAAATCATCTTAATTACCCTTTTATTCTCATTAAATGCAAAAATAAGAAAATAAAATGCTACTGTTTCAACAAATGGAAAGAAAAAGAAAAGAAAAAAAGAAACAATGAAAAAGAAAATTAATAAATTATAAAATCCATTCCATATTAACAAACACACTGTGGGTTTTCATCAAAACCCATTATCATTGACCATTCTATGATACCGATAGTGATAGTGATAGTGATAGTGGAATTTGAACCAAACGACTCCTTAATTTTAAAAGATTTTTCTCAAGGAAGTTTCTGTTAGATTCTTCTTGATTCTAAGAAATCTCCCCCCCTCCCCCAAAAAAAAAAAAAAAAAACCCGAAAAAAAACACACAGAGACACATATTACATTAACATTTCAGGAATGATCCAGAGGACATAAGAAGTGCGCAAGATAGGTTGATTTGATCGGAGGACAGAAAGAAAGTTAGTTCACAAGGCTGATTTGACGGAGATGGTGCGATCAGTAGCGGTGCCATAATGGACGTTGTTGCTCAACAAGTTTTTCAGCTCCCTTACAAATCGGTCCATTGCAAAACTCGGCAGAAAGAGAGGAACTACTCTTCCTTTCTCCCCTTTGCTGTTCTTGAAGGGTATGTGAAAGCTGGCCACAGTACCCTTGGCCGGCCCCCCATAAACCGGCTTTCCCCAACCAAAGTCCACATTAATCAACCCAGTCCGGGTACCATCCGACACAAGATAAGTCCTCACCAGAGTGAAATGAGGCCTCCCTTTGATAACCATTAAATCAGCCACAGATTTCATGTATTCTTCAGTCACAACACCTTTGGCTTTTGTCACCAGCTCCACTGCATATCCCACAGGCTTCTTGCATAGCTCTCCAGCTGTCGTCAGCGCCACTGGATATGCTATAGCATTGCCGTAGTATCCTTGGGGCAAGGGAGGATTGAACTTGGAACGGGCATCAACAATGCACATCATGCGGACTTCCTCGTTGGGTTTAGGCTGGAGGGCGATGGTTCGGCAGCGCCAGAGACAGGCTGTTAGAACATCAAACGTCGAACACTTGCGGTTGAGGTCAAGAGGGATGGATTTTCTCAGAGCCGAGACCTCTTCCGGGCCAAAGAAGAAAGAACGGTGGACCATGTCGTCCTGGGGACTGATGGATCCCTTAGCATTGGCTACCTCGTCATATTCATGGTGGGTGCACGTCACCCTTGGTGGGTCTCTAGCACTCAGGAGCTCTCTCCGCCATACTGGCAGTATAGATGGGGCAGAGGCTCTCCGTGCAATTTCACCCACAGCATTCATGAACTGACCAATTCCGGCACCATCAGTCATGGTGTGATTCATGCGTAGTGCAAAGATGAAGCCGCCGCATCTTAAACGAGTTACCTGTGTTAAGTTGTACATGACGGGAATTGGGCAGGTACGATTAGTGTTAAGTATAATTGGTGCATTGTTGTATTCTTTTTATAATTTGGTATACACTTAAAAAACCAAATCAAATTATAAGCATACACCAAATCATGTAATACAACAAAGTAAGTTACGTAAGTGTAATCAAATTATAAAAAAAGTACGATAACCATACCTACTGTACTTAAACCAATCATATCTATATATAATACTTTTACAAAAGTAAGTGATAAGTGATATTTTTAAAACTTGCTAAGTGATATTAACATATTGTTTGACAATATTGATTGATCACTTTAAAGACTGCTTTTTCTGCCATGGGCTTAATTTGTTACCATATGTCAATCAAGGGGAGGGCAGTGTAATTTTTGGTATTGGAAGGTATCTATGTGTAATTGGGAGGTTTCTGAAATTCTCCCTTAAAAGAAAGTACGTAGTATTGCCCACTATTCAACTATAATATACTTCTTCCTCTTGGAGAAAGAAGAATCTAGGCCAGATCTATGTGGCGTGACATCAATAGAGAGAGAGAGAGAGAGAGAGAGAGAGAGAGATATGTACGGTTGTAGTGTTGTACCTGTATAAGCAGTAGAGGACAGTGAAGGATTCCTCCAGAGTGAGGAACATCGTAGAGGAGCTCCTCCAAGCACGGGAACGGAGGCTGAAGTGCATCCCCAAACTCCTCCAGCGTCACGTCTGCATCGGCTTCAGTGAACAGAACACCCTCTCCGGTGCACTCAACCACCAGCTTTCTTCCGGCGCCTTCTCTCAGACGCCCTGCAAACGGGTAGTAGAACACCAGAGCCTTCGCAAGAGCCTCCCTTATCACCTTCACGGGATCTAAATCTGATCTCCTCCTGCTCCCATTGTTAATCCCAGGACCATCATGGTTACGGTAAAATTGGATGACAGGGAGTTGAGTTCGAAGACCCTCTTGATCGTCGATGTCAGAGAGGAGCTTGAACTCCCGAGGGGTGGACTTGGCCGGACGGAGCAGCTCAGGCTTTTGTCTTGTCACCCTGAATGTCAAAGGCTTTGATGTTGCTGATCCTGATCCGGATCCCATTCTAATGCCCAGGGAAAAAACTATTACTACCTACTTCTAATTTACCACAAGAATATTTCTTTAGGAAATGAAAACAAATAATGAAAATGTTTTTGATAAGTGTATGTGTATAATATATATGTGGGTCTCCCCTGAGGTTTAGCCTTATTACAGGAAGCTCCCATTAGGTTTGTATAATAACACATAGCTCCCTTCACTATGTTAAAAGGAACATCATGGCCTCAAACACTCTTGACTCCTCGCCATAATTCTGCAAAAAAAAAAAAAAAGTGCAACAAACAAAAATGAAGAAGGCACTAGAAGACTCCAAACACCATTGCCTCCTTCCTTTTAACTCGTCGGCAGATCTTATTCTTTTCTAATTACTTTACCAGCCTCATAAAACACCCTTCATCTTTTAGATTTTTCCTTACCATCTACTCCTCATCTTTGTCAGTAATTATAGACACCCTCTTGTAGCCAAACTAAAAAAAAAAAAAGAAAAAAAAAAGTTGAATAATAGTGTCCAAAACCTTGAAGCTATAAACATGGAAGGAAATCACAACATAGTCCAGCCAATAGTAGACAAGAAACCATGAATGCAGCCACTTATACTTGCATATGATCAGTCTAAATCTTGTGATTTGCATTACCACAATCAATTCTCCACTACCAATTGGTTCATTTTGTCATGTCACCCAAATATCCTAGGAGATCAACTTTTGTTCATAGAAGATTCAGCCATGATGCATGGGTGCAGGAACACGTGCTTGTCTGTACCCTTCTGGATTTGCGCGTCCTTTTGTCTACAGACTTAGATTCTCCTTTTTGGCATGTTTTAATGGAAAAGTACTCAATCTTTGTTTTGTATTATTATCCTTTTTCTTAAATTTGTTCATGTCAGGGTCATTTTAATGTAATCATGGAAATTTTTTGCCCAGGTCGGCATATTGGGTTTGTTTTGTTATCTTAAAGGTGAATTATGACGTGTAAGCGATATTTTCTAAACTTAAGGGAGCTTCTTGTAATCATGGATACCTTGAGGGAGGTATGTGAAATTATTCAATACAATAATTAATAAATGTTAGCAATCAAAATCCGTGCAGACAAGTCCATAAATATTCATATAATTAGTAAGGGATAATTGTAGAAACCTGTCATGATTTTTTTACAATATCACTTAACTCACCTAAAAATTTTAAAATACCACTTACCTCTCTTTTTTTTATAGCATTTTAATCCATTTGAGAGAAATGCAAAAAAAATATGAACCTTTTATTCCAATACTACCATTGTATTATACTACTTATCAAGTATACAATAACAATACAAAATAAATTAAGGTCAAATTTTTATAAGATGCAAATTTTTCGACTTAAACTATTTATTTTAGTTGTATTGAAGTAAAAGTAAAATTTATTCCTTGAAAAAATTACATCATGAAAAATTTATACATATAAAGAAATTATTTTAGTTATCAATACAACTTAAATTACATCATATATTAAAACATATTTTTCAAAAAAATTTCCTGAATTCTTTAGTTGTAACTATTCATGAAAATTTTTAAAATATTAATTAGTCACTAAAATCGTCTAAAGTGGTTGACTTTGATTAGATTTAATTTATCCACATCCTTTACTATCTTAACATGATCTTGATGTAAAGAAGTGTGGACTATTATTATATAGAAATTTATTTTTTTAACACACGTTTTTTGGTTTAAAATTTTTATTTCGGTTTGGAATTATAAATAGTTATTAAGATCAAGGGAAATGTTGTTAAATTGTACTTTTAATAGAAATATTTAGTCTTGTCAAGTTGATAAGAGAGGTAAGTGAGATTTTATAAATTTTAAAAGAGCTAAGTAATATTATGAAAAATTTCAGGAGAGATTTCTTAAATTATCCCAATTAGTAATCATGACTGTGGCTTGGGTTGGTTTCTATCATAAGGTCAAACGTGACGGCTGACTCAGGTGGACTCCACCGTCTAACCTCACAAATTTTATATTGATATTGAAGCCTAAGCTCATGACACAAAAGGAATGTTCCATCAATCTAATCATGCTAATCATGCAATGGCAGAATGCTGGGATACTCCCTGTTGAAAAAAAAAAATTTCAACCTAATCATGCTAATATTCACTAGCTAGCAGATATGATTTTCCCATGAATATTATAAACATGTGTTAATGGTTATATTAATACTGAATCTAAGGGGTTAAATTATTATTATTATTATTATTATTCTCTTTTCCCTGTCATTTATGAGTATGTAGCTGCAAAACTTTAGCAAATTTCGGTATTGAAATTGCTCTTTTCTATTTCTTCTGGGAGAGCTTACTCGTAATTTTTAATTTAGATTAAGCATATTAAACTAAAGGCACAGCTATATCTTTGCATTAATATATTATTAATTAGGTTTTGACATGTTATGAAGAAATTTATGTGAAATACATGAATAATTGTGGTCGATGGAATTCAAATACAACCATTTTCAATCTATTGAAATTAAAACGATAGGGTACGTAGAAGTTGGTCAGAGTATAGTTATCTTGTGTGACCCATCAAAATCTCTAAAATTGTTTAAAAAAAAAAATAGTTGCTTGGAACTTTGAACTTGAAGATTTTGTAATTTTTGAACTAGAATACAAGAAAGTTAAAGTGTTACAATGGACAACTTTAAAGTATTCTACCCAAAGAAAAAAACTTTGAAATATTCTGAATAATGTATAAAAAGGGAAACCCAAACAAATCAACACCTAATTGATATAAAACATTGATGAGCAAATTCGATAGTTGGGAACTCACTGAAATCAGAGGAGCAGATGGGTGTTTTCACCAAAATCATTTCACTTTAATCAAGGGTGTGATCTTTAAAGGGTCCCAGGAGCTCTTTCAAGGCCTAATTATAGAAGAAAAGGGAAGGAGAAGGGGCAAAGAGAATTGAAAGCGAGAGGAAGATAAGTTTGGAAAAGAGAATGAACAACCGCAGGGTTCATTTTTGCCCTTGAAAACAATAAAAAAGAGAAAGGGCACGCGAAATGAATGCATTAGCCTATTGCCCAACTAGCCCAAGAAGAAGCCCACGTATACAAAACATCAAATTTAAACTAGCCCAAGAGAATTAGGGGCTCCATCTTCTGCTATAAATCGCATGTGATTCATTATGCTACGACGAATGGACATCTGTGGCCTTTTGATGTTAATGATTGTAACAGCGTCAATTTCTTTTGCTTTTTTGTTTTTGGTTGGAGAATTACTTTAACTTCTTCATTGAATACTTTATTGATCTTGATTTTTTGTAACTCTAATTTTATTGTTATATTTGTCACCATATTTCCTATTTTTAATAGACTTTTCAGAATTTTTGAAATATATTAGTAGTGAAAATATGTGTATCACCCAATTTGTGACTGAAACGCCATGAACGATGTAGAACAATGTCTGTGATCGCGGTTAATACTGTTACGCCAAACCTTGCTAGGGTTTCCAATTATTTTTCAACTTAAACTAATAAAGCCCTTCAACTCCTCGCACACAATTTGCATCTGCCATCAATCACAACGCTACAAACCTGAATCACCATGCTTTATGTCTTCAAGGTTCCAAGCTTAGTTGTCAGGATCGCGATCCGGATTGTGGGATCTTACGATCCTACGATCCGAATTATGGCTTTCGATTTCGATCCGATTTTGTTACGATCCTACCATTTAAAGATATTATGATAAAAATTTTAATAATTTGATCATAATTTTGTATAGAAAATTCTGCTATTTGTTGCATTAGAAATTAGATTCAAAAAACTTTAAAACCACAAAATTATGTTATGCTAATTCCTTACCTATAAAAATTGGTGAATCTTTAAAAATTGGTATTTAATTGTCTCATTAATAAATACTTAAATGACACACACACATATACAAAGTCAAATTTTTCAGCTACCTTATCCAGTAATTGCATTTGGACTCAAAATTGAGAAAGAACAATATTTTTAATT
This sequence comes from Gardenia jasminoides, assembly GCA_013103745.1. Lineage (NCBI taxonomy): Eukaryota > Viridiplantae > Streptophyta > Magnoliopsida > Gentianales > Rubiaceae > Gardenia > Gardenia jasminoides. Next base: position 10,110,812 of record CM023098.1, on the reverse strand, counting down.
TAATCAGATTCATTTACAATATGTCACATGTAGTTCCAAAATTTTTATTTAATTTTTAGATTATTCCAAATATTTTAGATAATACTATTTTAATCTCAATTAATAGTACTATTATATTGATTATACATGAGTTGCATTATTTATTGTTGTATATGTGAATTGCAAACATCAAAATTACTAGTAAGATTATTTTTTACGATTTATGTAGGATCTATCGATCCCACGATCCGATCCTGCAAAGTAAAAAACGATCCAAGGTAAAATCCCGATTTTAAAAACCTTGGTTCCAAGATATCCCATCATCATAGGAAGGCGTATGATGATGGCCAATGGAGACCATACTCCTACACAAGATAGATCTTCCAAAGAATAAGGCACTTTTCAAATAAGTCAAGTCATTTGAGACCCTACAGATCTACTCTTTTCCCTATTCAAAGATCAGCTTGCTAGCTCTTTTTTTTTTTTCACATCGATTTGGTCTTATACATATGCAAGGAAGGTAATCGAAAAAGAAAGGGTATTTCGGGAATTGATTTGATTCTACCTCTGTTCGTTCCATTTGAAGAAAGGAAGGATTCAATAGAGAACATGAATTAGTAACTGCATCCAATTTCCAAAATCACAAGGCTCCTAAGTGTTAAAAGAAAGAAGAACTCGTCTTTTTTTTTTTTTTTCCCGATTACCTTCCTCGCGTATATATAAGACTGTATCAAGGTCATGATCGATATCGTCACTAGCATCAATATTGTCACTATCTTCAATATTGATATCATCACTACTATCAACATCATCACGATCGATATCATCACTAGCATCAACATCGTCACTACCATCAATATTGATATCATGAATAAGAAAACCTTTAGACTTGCTATCCAGTAACTTATTCGGAAATATCGTAACAAAAGAAACATAGGAGTTTGTCACTAGGCATTTGACCAAATAGAATCATCCACTTCAATTAGCGTTCTATACATGCAACAGCAGTACATATTCTTTCTTTATTTGTGTGTTTTTTTTTTATTTGTACCTGTGTGTGTATTTGTGCATTTATACAAATGCAAACACCACAAATACAGACACAAGACCAGGCATTAATCAAGTTGCCAAACGTATAAGTTAACGGTTTTTTTGATAAATTTAATACAAAAAGCAGAAATTTCCTCACAAAACCAAATAACCATCTAAAATTTTTCTTCTTCTTCTTCTTCTCCAATTATTCCATTGCGTTGGGGCTTTCATTCTCACAGCTAAGAATTTCTATACTTCTTGCACAGCTTGTCTCTGCTGTTGCTATAGCTTCCCTCCACACTTTCTCAAAGCTAGTAAAGTTATCGATGAGATATGCAGAAGCAAAGATTTGCACCTGCTTGTAATAACTTTGTCAATCTTGCTCTTTGTTTATTTCATAGACTTGAAAAAGAACGGGGCTTTCACCCTGGAATAAACTGCAACGATCTAAGTCTCTGTTTGGAAGCTTAAGTTTTTAGCAAATTTGTATAATACTTGTTTGTTTCGTACTTTAGTTACAGGAATTCTTAAAAACTCCTAAAGTTTTAGCACAAATTTTTAGTAAATTTGGATAAAACTTATTTGTTTCTTACTTTAACTATAGGAACCTCTAAAAACCCTCAAAATTTTTAATATACCACCCCTCAAACACGTAAAAAACTTCACTTTTAAAAGTTTTTTCTACAACTTCTATAGTAAATTACAATAGAATTTTATATAAACACCTAAAAAGCTACACTCCCAAATGGGGCCTAAGTTAGAGAATGAACTTTATAAAATTAGAAAATAACAAAAGTGTACCTAAGCGTGTGCACTTACCTTTACTTCACTTGTCTTCTTCTTCTGTATGTCTTCCCGGTGAATCACGTGTGTTCCTGTTCCCCCTCATCTCAAGACCTAGAGGTCGAGATCTTGTAGTGAGGTGTCATCTGCTGTTTAACTGATGACTCACTAGTTATTTGATGACTTGTCCCAAATTATTTAATGTGAATTGACACTTATCAGAGCACGTGTCAACTCTATGTAATGTCTGCCCTTCTTGTTTACCTTCCTCTCTTCAGACTAGAAATTGGACGGCTATGCAAGGCACAGCTGTTGCCCAATGTGTTGTGCGATAATATTGAAAAATTTGGTGTTGTTTACAGTTTTAATTGTGGAGAGGTAACTATATGTATATTGAAAATAATTTGATTGCTTGAAAGTTAAAATTTTAATTAGAGTGAATACTCATTTATCTGAAAAATTGAGAGCGTGGAATTTGTGAGATAACAATGAAAAGTGAAACATGATTAATATATGGGTGTTGTTGTTGTTGTTAAAATAATATATACAGGAGAGAAGAAAAAGTGACAGTGATTAAAAAAAATTTTATCAGGGAGACAAATGAAAAAGAATGTTGAGTAAAAGATATGTCACAAGAATTAATAAAGCACAAGAAATCTATAATTACATATAAAAAAAGTTTTAAGAATGTGTTCATAATATTTTTTTTTGAAGGAAAAGATAATAAACAAAAAAAGTCATTATATAAGTCTGTAATTATTTATAAAATTCGGACTTCTTTTCCGCAGCACAATCAACCTGCCAATCACATAATCGTGTATTAGTAGAGCTAACAAAACTAAAAAAACATCCAACACACACCATTATCAATGAAAACATTTTTATATCCTATAACAAAAAAGATCATGGATCTATTGTTATTAAATGTGGAGAAATGAAAATGCCGCATTTCTCAATCTTCTTCCATGCGCACTGACTGCCTAACAATTTTCAACCCCTTTCAGAAAATTTGATTCTTCTCCGATCATCTCGGAACTCCAAATCCAAGTCCACGTACTTATTTATGTCTTCACCTAAGATAGAAGGTGGAACCGGAGGATACATACGTGGAGGTTGTTTTACAGTGGCAAGTACGGTATAGTCCCCAAATTGCGTTGAGATGCTAGGAACCAAGCACAAGACCCTCTCGGACAATATTGGTCACACGAAGGACAGCTTGAGCACTTAATGGTGAAAGTTTTGTCTGACAGAAATTTTCCCAGGAAGTCACCTCAGGATCGTCAGAGACTCCATTTGCACACGAGATATGAGATTTCTCGTACATAGCCTGTAGCTCCACCAGTAGAGCTTGAGAAGTCTCCCTGGACTCAGGGAGCTGGTCACTTAGCTGAGATACTGCTACTTCTATTAGTTTGTCAATTCCATATGCTTTAATCCCCTCAATATCCTGTAAAAGAGAAGAAAAAGCTCATAACACGGTGGTCCAAGATGCCCATACTTCAAAAGGAAAGGAAATGACATCTAGTAGATGACTAAAATACTTGCAAGGCCAAGTGGCCAATACTCCAGTTTCACACATATTAAAACTGAAGGAAAAAGACCTGTAGCATATCCTTATAACCCCCACTGCAACAAGTTCAAATAGTGGGACAAAGAAATTCTTTACCACCATACTTCTTAGCAATTAATGTGCTAGGATGGTAGAAATGTTGTTACGCAATATTTTCATTCCATAACTTAGCTCCAGTAGGATAGTACAATAAGATTTTCCTAAAATCCAATTCTTTATCAATAGATGTGATTTTCTTTGAACTGATTCTTCCAAGAACAAAGTGTAGTCTACATGGTCTAATAACAGCTTCAATAAGCAGATAGAAGGGTGAAAAGGAGAAGATAATTGAAGCACTAACAGATGTTCTTTTCTGGATAAGGAACTATGCAGAAAAACACAGAAAAAAAGTTTCACCATCAAACTGAATAATGGTAAAGCTAAACTTCTCACCGGTCTTGGTACACTGCGAGAAAAGCACATAGTAGCCTTTGCTCGAATTCTTGGATTCCTATTCTTAAGGTAAGGTTGCAATTTGGGCAACAATGAACCAGGAGAAACCTAGGTAGTCATGGATGCTAAAGCTCTCTTAGCTGCCTCACATACGAATCTTTTGTCTTGTGAAGCTTTGAGAAGAAGTTGCACGAGCTAAAGGTTAAAGGAATGCAAGAAACATAGTAAAGTTAAAAACTACATTAAGAGGTAAATCACCATGCAGAGAACCACGCAACACATGACAGTAGAATTTAAATTACAATAATTGAATATACCACTGGATCCAATGAATCAATTATGTCATCACCATATGCTTTGAAAATGTCAGAAGATGTCATAATTGCAGTTTTACAAACAGCACTTCTTGGATTCTTCAAGGACTTCACAATTAGGGTAATCACATTTCCCCTATTCATCAAAATAAAACACTATTAATGAGAATCATCATAAGGAATTACTAAGAACATCTTTTCAGATGGAAGGAAAATTGAAGGATCACACAATGTTCTGCTCATGTCAGCATAGTGAATAGTAGAACTTACAAAATGGCATGCATCATTTCCTTGTGAATATAGACAGCCTTCTTACATTATTCAGTGCCTCACACACCAAAACCCAATCCTTAAGAGTCTAGTCCGACTAAGAGTGTCTGAGACAAACCAAAAATGTCAATCATTCTACAGCTTGATCAATATAATCCAATACTTAAAGAGTATATATTGCCAGTTATTAAGTTAAGGATTGCTTTGTATGATAGCAATATGATCTATATGTACACATATACCTTCAATGTAAGATCAATTGAGCCAACCATGCATCTATTATTATCCAAGCAGGAGGTACATGTGACAGCCCCACCTTCCCCTAAGGTGTACCAAAGGGGTCAGCGGACTGCCTGCCCAACTCTCGCCAGGGTTCACTCATTCGAATAACTAACAACCCTTTAAAAGTAGACTCGGATAACAACGCCTAACCAACTACAATTAATATCATTAATAATTTCAACCTACAACTCAAACGTTTCAAATTACACTTCAAAGAGCTTAAAAACAGCCACAATATCATCTTACAAGCCCAATTACAACCATAGGAGTACAATTCCTAACCGACCACAATTCCATACATGATTACAAGTTTAAATTACACCACAGAGTCTACAATTCACAAATATAACTCCAATAAGTCTCTACTCAAAGGTTACACCTCAAGGTCAACTCGATTGCTTAAGCACTTCGGTTCTCAGACCCTGTTAAGGAAAAACAATTGGGAAAGGGGGGGTGAGTTAGAAGCTCGTGAATTTTCAAAAGAACAGGTACAGGCATAAAGTAGGATAATTAACACTTAGAACAAGTAAGGAAAACACTTAACACGCAAGTAGGATACAGTGGCTCTCAGGAGCTCAAATCCACAATGCACGAACGTTTGAAGTAGTTGACACTCCGTCGACTTTCCAATCCAAGTAGACGACTCTTCACGCCAATCTCCTTCCACCGAACTCCTCCTACCGGGCCCGCACTCCAAAACACTTAACACTTAACTACTCAAGAGACGTGGCCAAGAGTAGTTTTATAAACACTTTCTCCACAAGCATTAACACATGCATGCACAATCATGTCACCAACTCTACATAAAAGAGAGCAATAAAGTAAACTCTCTAAGTGAGTGGTTCAACAATTTCATTTTCAAATAAACAAGTACGTAACACATTCACGCAAAGCATTTAATTAAAGCAATTAACATGCATTGGCAACTCACTGACAAAGTAGGGTTCGGTGTCCAAGTTTTGCTCAAATTGCAAATCATCACCACTCCCTAAAATAATTAAAAGAACAACGGAAATAAGTTTTCTAACTCATTTGCCAAATTTGGATCAAGAAAGAAATTATTCAAGAAACTTTACTTTTTCCCCAAATTTTCTCAAAACTATCCTCGAGTGAAAAGTAGTCAACTCGAGTGCAAAACAACCTAAATGCATAGTATAACATCTAGGTATAGCATTTGGACCAAAATTAAACCAAGAAAGAAAGTGTTCAAGAAACTTTAAGTTTTTGCCGAATTCTTTGAAAAATCATAACTTGAGTTGTATAAGTCCAAATTTCACAAGGTTGGTACCGTTGGAAACTTCATTTAAAGTTATAAAATGTTGTAGAAGATACCTTGATGAAATTCCAGACAGAAACTGCCCAGGTTTTCGTTTAAAATTCTGCTACAGTGAAAAACAGGACAGCACAGGCTGGTTTTTCAGCAAACTTTGGAAATTCACCAAAAATCGTAGGAAATGAATTAACCTCTGAAATTTACACAGCCCAAATTCCTATGAATCTAGTTTCAAACACCACCAACGGCACTCGATTCTGACTATTGAGTAAGAAAATATAGTTATCCAAACAGGGCAGGTTCACACTCCTGATTTTTTAGAAATTCCAATTTTGCAGGGCAAGTTTTAATGCATCATTTGGATGACTAATTCTTACTCAAAAATTACCAAATTTTGTACACTCAATCCTCACTAGGTGGAATATGTTTTTACCAAATTTGAGCCAAAAAATCACACGGGAAGACAACTTTCTAGATGGCCAAAATTTTCAAAAAATCTAAACTCTAAGCTGCCAGATTTTACCTTCTTTCATTTGCAAACCTTTTGTTCAACTAAAGCAGCCCCAAGTTACGCAAACATTGACACAAAAGCTCTAGAAGCATTCCTTTATCAAATGGGAGCAAAATTTTGAATCAAAATGTTTCAATAATAGGGCAATAGTTCGGCAAAGTACAAAAGGGATAAAATTCCAGATTTTTAAGCTTTCATGGAAGAATTTTCAGTTTTGAGCAGTGTTCTTTGGAAAATCATAACTTAAGTTCTATAAATCCAAAAATTACAAATCTTATACTGTTGGAAAATAGACTCAATGAACTAAAACTCTTGAGAAGATACTTATACAAAATTCAAATCAAAAACCAATTAAATTTTAGTTTAAAGCTGCTGTCACAGTGTAAACAAAGCATATCAGTTTTGATTTTCAGTCAACTTTGAAAATTCGCCAAAATTCATAGAAATTGAACTAGCCCTTGAAATTTATACTTCTACAAGAACTCAGATTCTAGTTTCAAATCCAACAAACAGAACTTGATTCAGATCTTCCTACACTAAGTTACAACAGTTGGAAGTAGGCTGCATGACCAATCCTGATTTCTGAAAATTCCAGATTTGAAGAACAATTTTGACACATTATTTGAGCAATGAATTGGTACTATAAAAGCACCAAATTTTGCAGGCAGCAACCTCAGTATGTAAGCTACGTTTTCACTAAATTTTGACTAAAAACTCACATGGAAAGGCTACGATCAAAGCAACCAAAAACAGGGCAGCATGCATTCCTCTCCTCTCGGTTTCTCCTCTTCTTTTCCCTCTTCCATTTCTAGCAACTAAACACTAATTAAACACCTCACACACACACAATACATCATCAACAGCCCCAAGTTCACATGTGGTGGGATTTCATAGAGCCCACATTCAACCAATCAACAATACAATCCAATACAAAGAACCATAAGCTTTCTTAGCTAAAAAATGAAACAAAAGAGCAAGGTTTATGGTGTGAGAAACCCTACCTTTCCTCTAACAAGAAGCTTGGCTTAAGGTGGATGTACTAGCTCCCAAAATCCATCAATCTTCAAGCCCCAACAACCGGTTTATCCTCTCCTCCTAGTTGGACCCAACTCACCAAGGTAGCTAGCAAACTCTTCAAGTGTTTTTCAGTGCAAGATGGAGGGTTTGTGTTGGTGGTTTTATGAAGAATCAAGGAGAGGAAGTAGATGAAGAGGGGTGGCTGTTTTTTGGAGAGAAATTGGGGAAGAAAGGGGAGAGGGGAGAACCGGTTTTAAGGAGAAGAAAGAAAGGGATTGTTTGTTGACTTTTGGGCCTTTGTGGAAAATGGAAGAAATGAGGGGAAGTTGGGTAATTTGACGTATAGCCACTTTTGTCGTGTCGGATTAATTCACGCGACGCGACACTACGATCCCGGTTTCTCTCATTTATATATCTCAAATACATATTCTAATATTCGAAACTTATATCTAGTAATCGATCCTAGGCTCGAGTGCGAAATTTAACCATTCAAACAGTTTAAATCGAGAACGTAATTTAAATGTGCAAAAATGCATTTTAAATCTTTTCGTGTCGTTACAATTGATAAATGACATCCAAATAATTCAAACTAATTTAATAAAGTAATTTTATGAAAAAATGGAATTTTGCAATTTTATAAATTAAATTGATAGTTAAACAAGGTTTTAAAATAAAAGGAAGTAATGTATGGTGTAATTGAAATTAAAAGGATCTAAATCAATTATTCAGAGGAAGTAAATAATTAATTAAATAAATAAGTCGAACAAAATGAATTTTTCGGATCCTCACAGTACATCAAGATCAAGTTACCTATCCTGTGAATATACGCTGTTGCCAAATTAGGGAAATCATAATTAACAACGCAATTGACACCTTTAAAATCCATACCACGAGCAATAACATTTGTGGCGATCAACACCCATGTTTTCCTAGCCCAGAAGTTATTAACAGCATCCTCTCTCCAAATGTGGATCAATAAGGATAACAATTCACGGGTCAACTTCGAATTTTATGGTTAGCAACCTATCTATACACATACTCTGTAACCACATTATGAAAACAGTCTAAAGTAAATAACAAATCAAACAGTGTTACCTGTAGTTGTGATAGATCAGCATGTATCACATCAGCTCTAATATCATCAAATTTCACTTCATTATAAAGTTCTTTGGCCCGCTCTTTGCTCTGGACAAATACCAGTACTGGTGGATTTAAACTCTGTTCATGAGTAATATTTGACATGTTAGAACATCTCAGAAACCAAAAATAAAACAAGGACTTTGCATTAGTTGCTCAATAAATATTTTGCAATTTAGCAGTAGAATCAACCTAGCCACCAAACTTCAGAGCTTCCATCATCAGAAAATTCACTATCATAAATAGGTTGATCTCAATCAGGCGGTCACTTGACAAACTTTGGAAGAAGTAAAAGGAAGCATTGAGCCCAATCCATGGAGGACCTTGACTATTTCTGTCATTTCTTTGGATTTGTTCAAGGACAAAAAGCCATTAAAAAGTGGCATATTTTGCCATTGCAATCAGTTGAGGCATATACACGCAACTACATTATCCATCCAATTAGGAGCATTATTTGTTAGAAAGTTTTATTCTTCTGCTACTGTGCCTTCTATTTTAATTTTATTAAGTTATTTCACCTTATTTTTTGCATTAAAAAGAACTTGCAGAATTTTAATATGTCCGTATGGTACACAGAAATTATGACATCACTGGCTAACATATTTACTAAAAAGCTCCTAAAAAGTGGCTAACATAATTGCGTGTGCATAGCTTGATTATTTCTGTCATTTCTTTAGATTTTTTCAAGGACAGAGGCCAGTAAAAAGTGGCATAAATTGCCATTGCAATCAGTTCAAGCTATGTACATGCAATTAAATTATCCATCCAATTAGGAGTATTATTTGTTGGAATGTTTAATTTCTTTGCTAGTGTGCCTTCTCTTTTCCTTTTATTCTATTTCAAGTTATTTTACTTTATTCATTTATATTTTTTTTGCATTAAAAAGAACTTGCAGAATTATCATTTGTTCGTAACGTACATAGAAATTATGACATCACTGGTTAACATATTTACTAAAATCAGTAAGTTTCATGAGAGACTTAAAACACTTCAAAGTGTGTGAGGGGCTTACCTCTGCAAAGGTTTGACGAAGAGCAAGAAGCTTCCCTTCTTCACTTCCTACAAAAACCAGCTTTTGCTTTATAGATTCAGATGCAGAATTTCTGTTAAAAAAAACTAAACACCAACATAAGTGAAACGGAGAAAGAAGCCAAGAAAACAGAATATGGCTGTAGCACTTCAATTCATGAAAGCAGGTGTTGACAACAAATTCTCACACCCAATAGGTGTACATTCCAAGAACAAACTTTGAAATAATAAATTTGCTAATATTTTCACTAAAAGCTTACTAATACTCACTTGTTAGAGAATTAGAGTGCATATAATTGACAGTTTGCTGAAAATCTGAATCTGCAGGGAAAAAAGGGAATTTATGAGATGTGTTTGTTGAAAAGGGAATAAAGAGTAAGAAATTAAATGATTAATGGGAACCAAGAGGCAGGTGGAAGAAAGAGTACAATACAGGGCTATAGTATGTGACTGCATAAACAGAAAAAGGAAAATTAGTCTGGAAAATAAGTATAAGTTTATAACTAACAATAACATTGAATTATAAAGGAAAGGGAGAGAGTATAGAATCAACCAACCGTGTTTTGTTGACAGATTCAAAATCTTGCTCCAGAGATTTGTTCGTGTATGTAAAAGGGACGAATCATGTATTATCCTTAAGTGGTTAATATGGCTCGCGTCTGAGTAATTAAATACACTAATTTTTGTACCTGGATGTTAAAGGGCAGATAGATACAATAGTATATTTTGTATGCAATGGATTATGAGACGTATACGATGACAAAGTTGTGTCTGAGGGGAAAACAGGCAAGTTGGGCAATTCATTAAAGAAACAGTGTAGGGGAAAAAACTTTTATGGACAAGAATAAAGAAGAGAATCAGTAAGGTCCCGTTTGATAACCCAATTCAGGTCTTAATCTTAATGACTTCAGACCTTAATGGTGTTAAGACTGTTTGATAACAAAAAATACTACATCTTAATGATTAAGTGGGTCTGAATTGCCTAGACAAAATGGAGCCCAAAAAATAAGTGATAAGTTTATCACTTATCACCACTTAATAAAAAGTAGGCTCAGATGTTAGGGTTTAAGTACAGTTTTTAGGACATAAATAACCCTTACCAAATAAAACACAATCACCTTATTTTTTTTCTCTTCTCTTTCTTCTACCGTCTTTCTTCTCTCCCATTCTTTTCTTTCCATCATCGTTCTTAGTTTATCAACCTCTTCTCCAATTTTTTTTTTTGTCAGCCTTCATTTTTAAGAAGTTTACCCATTGAAGTATTCAATTTTTTAGCATAAAGGTAAGTATTAAGTTTATGCATATGCTTTATTTCTACTGTGTAGTTGGCATTCGTACTCATATTCAATAAAAATCTATGCTTCATCTATGTATTTGATTTATATGGTTAATGGAAAAATAATCTTCCATGATAGAAATAGAAACGTAGGCAATACAAACTGACTAGAAAAATAATCTTTGAGAATGAAGAATTGTGGTACAAAATGAGCAACATGCTAAAAATAACTTAGAAAATGTAGAACACGGAGGAGGATCTCGACAAGTTGATCAAACTTTTATGATCAACTTACGTGAGCAAATTAAAAATCAACATTTTTAGCTTTTTTGATTAATTGTATTTATAACATTTGATAGACTAGCATTTATATTTTATCAAATAAATTTGTTATATTATAATTTTATTTCCATTTTTAGCTCATTCTTTTTCTTTTTTTATAATAGTTCATTCTTTTTCTAATAAATAATTCTTTTTTTTTATAATAGTTCATTCATTTTTAGTTCATTCTTTTTATAATAAATAATTCTAATTTTAAATAAAATTAATTCATATGTACTACTAGTAAAATATACCAATATAGATCATTTATAAACAAATCAATATAAGGACAAAATTGTAAATTACAAGAAATTCAGCATTCAGTCATTTATAATTATCAAACAGGCATAATACGTTCAGTGTTTAGATTTAGACAAAAGTTATATTAGATTCACCACTTAACAATTCAGTGACTTAATGAATTCAGATTTCAGATTTATCAAACGGGGCCTAAGTGTGAATTATTCATGACTATAGAGTTTGGCCATGAAAGAAAATAAATATAATGTATGTGCATCCAAAAAGATTGTGAATCGTGTCTGTGAATAACATTCGCAGTGAAATTAAGTGCACAAGTGGAGGTAAAGAGCATGGGATTTTTTTCCTTGTAAGGCAAAACTAATGTAAATGCAAACTAGTGGCAGGACAGATAAACATAAATGGAGTATTAATTTGTCAAAGAAGTATTTATTGATGTCAGGATTTGTACATATTAGCATGCACTGCTCTATCAAAAGCTATTTGAACAATGGGTGCTAATATTTTGTCAAAAGAAATACATACAGATTGCCACAAGTGAAGTGGTATTAAAAAAAAATATTAGAACATATTGCTCTACCAAAAGATATTGGAGCAATAGGTTCTAATATTCCATGGAGAGCACAGTGTAGATAGCTTATGTGGCAGTGTCAAAACATAACAAAAGAGTAGACAAAGGTCTGACTGGATTTTACTGCTGATCAGTTTTATCCTTAGAACTAGTTGGAAGCATGTCTTTGGTGGGTGAAGTTGGAGCGCTAAGGTTGTCAGAATGTTTCTGGCTACTTGGGGATGATATTTTTAGTGGCACAGCTTCACTTTCAAGCTCAGGAAACTGGAGGGTTCTTTTTGAGCCAACCATTTTTGGAACCAATGGTGTGGCCTGTGGAGTAGATTCAAAAATTTCTTCGAGGAGCAGTCTAGTACTTGGTGTGAAGAGCTGTGGAGTGGAAAATTTGACTTCTTTACCGGTTGATGGAGCATTAAAATGAGTGGTAGGAGCATTTCCTGGGTTCTGTGAAGTAAAGGAAAGTGTTAAGAGTTCATCAGTAGTGTAGCTCTTAATGATATTATTTCTCCTCTGAGGTTGTCCTTGAAAAGCGGTTTCATAGGACTTAAAAAAGCAAACAATTCTGTATTTTCTGAGATAGTTACCTATTTCATCGTGGACATCAATTCCCTACAATAAGTGAAATATAGTTTTGGTCAAATATAATTATTAGGATATATGGATAGAAGTGTATAAATAGTGCATAAACTAACATTCTCTTCTGATGTTTTCAACTGTAGAGCATTAAACTCAAACATTTTCTCTGCGTCAGTGCCATAGATGCTACAGTCAATGCTTCCTGAGGGATCAGTGACTGTGATTCTAGCGCGGGACCTTTAATAACATAAGATAAGCGAGGACTACTTTGAAATGAACATGGTAAGGAATAGATGTGCATTTATTATGACTTTTGAGTGTTATGAATTACCTAACTTCAACCTCACATTCTTGTTTGCATGATGGACACGTTATAATCATGTCAGTATCAGCAGAAACTGATTTCAGACAGTTGCTACAAGCAGTGTACCAAAATCGGTTTTGGCCACTTGTCAGTGTGACAGTTCTGGATATCCATGCTGCTCTTTGCTGGATATTTTTAAAGGGGAAAAAATTTAGCACCAATATAGTACTAATATGATTAGTATAAGAATTTTCGATTTAAGGGAAAGGCAATATTTTTTAAATCTGGCGCAAAGGTACTGATTGATACTTACAGTTGTAAATGAAGTCTGTGCATCACGGATACTCTTAATATCCTCCTGCTTTGGTGGAGGTAAGAGTAGAGTAGCATTTTTATATGCTTTTGCATGGAGAAGCTGCTTAATTTCTTCTTTATGGCTGTTATACCTATATGTAGGAAGTCAGTAGATAGAGAAAATACTATAAACCTTAGTAGTTTGATTATTTTTTTAAAAAAGTTAAGTATAGATGAATTTACCATTGCCTGAGCACAATTTCTTCTTGCACTGGTGGATTGATGCAGATCTGAGAAAGAGAATGTGAACGTAATATGAAGACAGATGGCTGAAAAATCTGGGACAAAACTTCTAAATAAGTGATAAAGTTTAGCAATACTCACTACTGAAAGTAGTCACTTTGACTCTCATAGCAAATATCATAGGCATGGTGCTAATAGTGTTAGCAAGTATGGTGCCTTCATCTTCTTGAAAGTCATTCCACATGGTTAAGAGCATCAATTTTTTCCTAAAGACAATACGAGCAAAATGAGGGAAACCAAAGCAATTTTTTAATTAAAATGTTAAACAATATGCCCTAGATTTAACTACTTACTCTTCATTAACAATGATAAAATCCCTGGTAACAGCATCTGGAGATATTTCTTTATGTGGAAATGCATGTATCACAAGAGCTCTGACACCTGAATATTAAAGGGATATGTTAGCAAATATGATGAAAAGGAAAGATGTAGTCATAACAATGGAAAGACAAATTATTTTTATGAAATTATTACTGATAAGTCTGGTGTCGGATTCAGCAAAGTTGTGTGCATCTGAAAAGCTATCAAACTGAAGTGCACATGATAGTGTAAGAGGAACAGGCTCAGCATAGCGTTCAACGAAAGTTGAATAGTTCAGAATCCATGAGAACTCATAACTGCTAACTCGGTATGTAGGAGAAACTGGGACAACAGAAGCACCGGATATGTAATAGCGCTAGTATGGCACAAGGATGGTTTTGAACATGCGGATGCAGTTATCATAGGCAGCAAGTGAAACTTTAGTTCCCTATTAAGCCTAAGAATAAGGTTACAATTAGATAAACATTGATATGTATTATTCATCATAGGTATGAGTTATTGGCACGATTATTTGAGAATGATTTAAGAATAATCATTCAAATAAGAAAAATGATTGTCGTAATGCATTCAGTCAAAATGTAGGGGGAAAAACCAATGGAACAACTAAGAGCTACGTGGAAGGGAAAAATTCTGCTTCCTGTTAAATCAGGTAGGTGCAAGGGGAAAATTTTGCTTGTTGTTAAATCAGAGGTGGAGCACTATGAAAAATCTTTAGTCAGTATGAAAATGTAGCAGTTTACAATGACTCCAGAATATAAGGGAATTGAAATAATCTGTTTTTTGTCAAAAAAAAAAAAAAGGGACGACAGTCGTGAAAGCGAGAAACTGTAAACACGTAATATGACAATGGGACATTAAAAAGTTATGTTCGATCAAGTAAAAAGTGTATGAATGGGCTTTGAATGAGGGCCTTTACACAGTTTTTTTGGAATGCAAGAAGTGAAAAGTAAAGGGAAGTAGCTGAATTTTAATGTGATTGGTCTTAAAAACAATAAAATGTCACAAAGACAATAAGGTAAAACTTATAACTAATTACAGCACATTAGCTAATAAGTAAAATAAAGATTTTCATTTATGTTTTTGTTTTTATTCAAACTAATGGGTACTGAAAGCGTAAGTTCTAATCAATAAACATGAAAATAAATTGAGAGCAACATGAATGTGAGTGTAATGCTTATTGGGGTAGATTGATTTTATGTAAGTGTAAATAGTATCCTACGCTTTGATAGTTGATAAAAAAAATCTATTCAGTTATGTCATAATAAACATGGGTTATTAGTAAGCAATAGAATAGAAAATAAATTGAATCCATGTTAAAAATGGAAGCAAAAGAATCTATCGAAACTATATTGGGTAAATATATTTTTTGTTTGTAATCAGTAGCTACATTTTCAGCAAAAATGTGAGAAGTAATTTTTTTTTTTGAATTCTTGGTGTAAATTAGTGTGAAAGGTATTAAGAACACACCTAAGAATCAGTCACAAGGAATCGCTGGATTTTCTTTGCTGGGGTCTGTCGAGTGTACTGCAAATGGCTCTTTTCAATAACTTGGATCAGGACTGTCCATTTTTGTGTTTCTTTTTTGATATCAAGAACCTGAGAACTATGTCTCGGCATATTGACCTACAAGTTTTATTTCGATTAGTAAAAATCACATGACTGTAAGATGTGTTTGAGAATGAGAAGAAAAAAAATATGAAATTTGCAAAGTTCAATATAAACTAAGGAAGAAACAAAGAAAGATAACCATACTTGATTGAGTATTGGGAGTCCAGACGTTTCTAAAATATAACTGACCTTGATGGTAGTCATAAACATACATTGTGTGAGTGAAACAGAAATTAAAACAGAATATTCAATAACGTTTGACTCTTTATTCAATGGACAGATTTTTGTTAAATGAATTTAAGTGCAAAAGAACGAGGATAGAGAAATTTACTGAAGTGAATGTAAGGTAATTGGCTTCCTACTTTTGACTATAGCAGATGTTTACAGAAAAAGATTTATAGAACAGAAGCCTATGTAAGATGAAAAACTAAGAAATTACGTGCTGAATCTGCACCTACAAATAGAGGTTTCAGTCAACATAGGAGTTCACTCATTAATAGGCAGTGTCATTATGACAAATGCCAACAATTATTACGCCAATGAGGTAAGCCATTCTACCGGAATGATACATTTTCCTTCTCTTAATGTTTAAATGTTTGGACTCCAAATATATTTTATCAGTTACACCTAAAATCCAAAGACTATTTTTAAAAATTTCCATTACTTATTGTACATTTCTTTTGGTTCATTCTTATGACATCTGTATTATACTCTTTTCTTGATCAGACATTTTATTATTTTTTTAATTTACTACATTTTGGAAACCAGCCTTGTCACAATTTTATTATTGACCAATGTTGAGGCACGAGAGTAGAGGCCTGCGGATTGTCTAAGGCTAAAGAGTAGTTTGTATCTGTCCAAGGCTGCACAGTAGCCTTGGTAACATGCAATTCGTGTCCTGGAATGTTATTTTGACAAACATTATCCCCGAATTCAACATTCATTGCACTAATGCAATGATGAGCGGGGCTAAAAAAACTCGAGAGTAATTGACCATGCTCGTTTGACACACAGAATTTTTCACTTTTCTCATTCAATAATGCTCGCTCACTACAATCCTCATTAGAAAACTGATGTATAGAATGAGAATCATAATCAGCAGTTCTCTTTCTCTTCATATTGGTAAGAAAGAGGAATTTAATTTGTTCCTAATTGATAATCAAATGCATGACATGTGAAGGTTGCACAGGCAGACGAAAACTACAACCAAACAGAAAAGGTGGTCAACATAACACATTTAAAAATACTTAGACAGACATACTTAAGACAGAAGAAAAAACAAAACAAAAATGGAAGAGTAACTATAGAAGAATAGAAGTCTAAACAACAAAAAAAGATTAGTAATTTTTTAGGCCATGGAACCAATGACCAGTAGGTCTAAAAACACAAATATGTAGTAAGAATAATAATAACTACTACTTCAACAAGCAAAATAACTTATTTAAAATAGGAATAACTTTGTATAGATAGCTTTGTATAGAACTTATAATGTAAAATTATTTTTCGTCAGATGTAGCACTGTAAGTAAAGTAGAAAGCAAAGCCTGAAGTACAGAAGATGTCTTAAAACATTCTAGGCATCAAGTACAGAGTCAAGCAAGGTAGAACAAAGACACACAACCACACAGCAAAAACAATTTGTGACTACTCAGACAAATTATTACCTTCAGAAAGAAAGCAAAAAGCATAGAAGCCACAAATAATAAGTAGTAAGAGCATATTATGATGAGATAAAAAAAACGTACCTTCACATAAGAAGAAGCAATGTCGAAAATTTTTGGCAGCCACAGAGACAAATTAGCAGTCTAGAAATCGAGGAAAAAAAAGGGGAAAAGATGATCATCAAGGAAAAAAGAACTCATTTTTATGTATAAGGGCAAAAGAACCCTAAATAAGAGCAGGGAAAAGTATATCTTCTTTAAGTTTCAGAACCATAGGTTTACATCAGAAAAACAGCAGTAAAAAGATTTGTCACATGACAGAGAACAATGGAATGAAGCGGAAAAAAATTTTAAGAAGAATTTAAAAAACAACGAACTCAATCTATGTATCCATAAAGATTATTTCAGTAAGAGACAAAGCTAAAGAGAAATTGAAATGCATACCTATGAATTCGTTGATGAGTGAGCGAAACTTGTTGAGTAAAGTTGGCAGAAGAGAGTCTCAGAGAGAAGAGCAAGCGCTATATATGCAATTCGTTGATTATTTCTGCTCTGTAAGCCGAAGAGTGCAAGACCTCACATCAACCATCTAAATTTCCCATCCCATCAGGGGTGAGCAGGTTTTGTTGAATGATTTGTTTGTGAAAACAAATCCCATGGTCTGAATCGATAATCAGGTACAGCCTAAGCAAATTAAATGGCCATGGATGTCTGATGCAAAAAAACCCTTACTTTTTTGGGCAAAAACCACATGGCAATCTACCCAACAATCTGTACCATGGATGTCAATAATTACCACTAAGAGGATAGCCATGTGAATGCACAGATGGGGGAAAAAATTGAGTGAGATTTATGGAAAAAAGGACCGATTCAATGATGATGGAGAAAAATGGGTTGGTTACCTACTCCTTTTCCCATCTACCAGGGAGATGACCGAGGACGAAGAGAAGTGAAGCGGAAGAAGGCAACCCAACTTACCCAAACTAACCCTCCAGAATAACCTATTGTTTTGGAAGCATGTTATACATCTGTGGACAGAAGACTCATTTAAAATGAAAAGGCAAAAATGCCCTTCAATAGCTGATGAGTATTGCAGACAGACCCAACTTTTTAAGGCCAATTTTGAGAAAATGCTATGCTGCAGCCTGACATCAGACTGAACCCAATCCTACGTGACTCAATGTGGAGCAAGGGAGCCTGCGTTTTTATATGTATGTAGGATATCAGGGGAAAAAAGAAAGAAAAAAATGGAAGGTAAAAATAATTGCATTGGTATGGTTATCATGTTGGTGGGGTCTGGGCTTATGGCAAATAGTGATTCATGTCATCTATAAAACAAGAAATGTTTTCATGCTTATCAGGATGACTGAAACTATAGTTATTAAGATCGCGATCCAAAATTGTAAGATCTTACGATCTTATGATCCGGATCATGATTTTCGATTTCGATTTGATTTTGATACGATCCTATCATTTAAAGATATTATGATAAAAATTTTAATAATTTGACCATAACTTTGTATAGAAAATTCAGAATGCTATTTATTGCATTAAAAACTAGATTCAAAGAACTTTAAACTCACATAATTATCTTATATTGATTCCTTACGTATAAAAATTAATGAATCTTTAAAAATTGGTATTTAATTATCTCATTAATCGATCCTATGATCCGATCCTACAAAGTAAAAAAAAAAAAATCCAAGATAGAATTATGATTTTGAAAACCTTAACTGAGACTCTTAGATTGGTCTTTTG
Organism: Gardenia jasminoides; assembly: GCA_013103745.1. Classification (NCBI taxonomy): domain Eukaryota; kingdom Viridiplantae; phylum Streptophyta; class Magnoliopsida; order Gentianales; family Rubiaceae; genus Gardenia; species Gardenia jasminoides. The sequence continues at coordinate 10,091,933 of CM023098.1, read as the reverse complement.
CTGAAAGAAGTGCCATCAAGCTGTCATAGTCATCATCTTCCCTTTTTTCATATAATCCACAACAAAACTCTATTCACCAGAATTCGAAAGGATTTCTATTAATAAATTAACTATAATCATCATGGTAAAGACCAATACGATGATAGAATTAAAGAATTAGGAAGGAAAGTGGTGTTATTATGAAAATTCACTTATTACTGAAACTCCACAGAACTTGTATGATTACATTAGAAGATGATTTAATTTCAGAAAATTTCCTTGTTGGATTCCCTTTTTTTTTTTTTTTTTTTCCCCATGATAGACGATCAGCTAAAGTTTACAATTTATGTCTTGTTATCAAGTTATATATCACGTGCACCGATCGTGTTTAGTAACTTATTAATTTCGTAAGATCCATTATAGGCGCATACTACCAAGTCTTAGAAGCTACAAATTTTGAATCTCTATTTCATAGAATCATAGAGCCAATAGGTTGAATGGTTTCGATCATGTCGCGTAATAGGTAAAACTTCTTGCATTTGGATAGCTTCAATAAAATCTCTTTAACAAAAAAGAAAAAAAATATTCACTAATATGTCTTTGACAAGTGAGTGTGTATTCAATTAACAAGTTGTCCGAAAATAAACCATTGCTTGCACTTTGTTCGCTGCCACATAGAAGTCTTAATTGTCATTGAAGTCAACGAGACCTAATCTTGAAAAAATTCATCATGATTACTTTGAGTCATATGAGAATCAACTTATGAGTAGTACTTTCAGTTCTAGCCCTAGTTTGGGTTAGTTTTTAATGTAGGGCTTGAAGGAGTTGGAGTTGAAATGCGAAAACATGTTAATCGTTAACAAAAGTCATTCTCCCTTGTTGGGCACCAGAATCAGCTAAAATGGCAGCTTCAAAATTTGGTTGTGCAGATAAGAGTTCCATCACTATCTGCGAGTATCAATAAAACGATGTATGAACCCAGTGCAGAAAGGAATAGAATCCATATCAAGCGTAGTGTTGAGCTGCTAGGGGAAGTCTTGAAGCAGTAGCATAGTGTTCCAAGTTCCCCCAAATGCCAACAATTTGTTGCCTGCTGAAGGTACTTGGCAACTTCTTCTGTGATCTTTAGATTTGTGGCTCCTACCCGAATGCCTTCAACATCATATAAAGCTAGGCTGAAGTTTGTTTCCGCCTTCCTGCCTTTCTTTTGGATTTGTGGCAACTTCTATTTTGGCTCCAGGGACACTGCTAGAAACGAAATTCAGCAGGAGCAGAGTTAATATATGAAAATTTACTAATTACAGTATGAAAAAAATATATTTAACTGACAGTATATGAAGTTATGTTTATAATTAGTCTAGAATTTAGCAACAAAATAAGTACTCTCTCAGTTCCATTAAAAATGTCATACTTTCCATTTTAGAATGTTCCAAAATATTTGTTATTATCAAAACCAAAATGACTTTTGATTTCTTTTTTAATGTTATCTCTATCTTTATCTATACTTCATACTTGATTCAAATGTGAAATTTTAAATTTTTGCGCATAATTTTAAAAGTAAATCCACTAATATTACCATCAAGTCACTATTTCTAAAAAATTAGGATCTCGAAATGCGACAAATAGTTTGGAACGGAGGGAGTATCTCTCAAATCTTAAAATTCCTAATAGAGGATTCTTTCCCTTCTCTTCTCACAACTCTAAAATTTTCTCTAGATTTTTGTTAAGATGAAGTAAAAATGTGCAATGTTTGTGAGTTCCAATGTATAGTGAAAAAGGTTTAAAAAAGCTTTTCAAATAGATTTGTGTATCAGGAGCATATTGGAATAGATAAAAAAGAAGAATAAATATAAATTGACTCTCTTTCTTTGTTTAGACAAGGTGTTGTCATTTATTTTAAGTGTTATTGAATTATTTGATATAAAGAGATATAAACATGTACACTATTACTTTAAATTTTGTTGAAAGATTGTGAGGGTAATTTCATTTCAGTGATGGGGCAAACCTACAATTTTATATGCATATATAGAGAATTTAATAGGGGCAATTTTCTTATACTTAAATTTTGTTGAAAAGTAATGGAGGTAATTTCATTTAAATACGTGGACAAGATTATAATTTTATATGTTGCCCCACTGCCCCCACTTTGTCCCTGTCACTGGTTGCCTCTGAGCCTTTGCCTGTACCTATTGTCTCTCTTTCTTTTTCTCATTCTTTTTCTTGAAACATTTTTTTTTTCATTCTTACACATTGCTTAATTTCATCGTATTTTCCTTTCTTCTTTTTTCTTGGTTACCCAAAGTTTCAAGACACACACAAACAAAAGTGGTATGATCAGCGAATGTTGTGAACAGGGCGTTTTTCTATCCTCTGTCTGTCTTCCCTCTCACTCCGTTTTTTTTTTTTTTTTACTATGTCTAAATTGTTGTTCTGAAGCTTAGATTGTTACTGAGTGACAATCATGATTGTTTCAACTATGCATCATCAGAATTTGTGGAAATTTCAGGTGGGATTACCTAAATTTTATGCTTCCGTGGCAATTTATCTCTATATATATAAAAGTTTTAAAAGTAAACTAGTTGAGCTGTACACTTGGAGACTAGGTCTGATGCTATTGGAGTACGTATATGAGCCATGAAAGACTCTATACCACTATGTCAACCCCATGTCCTGCCATAGATCCTTGGCCTTTACTTCGAAGAACTGTTTCAATTAAATTAGATTATCTTTATTAACATACAATTGAACCAGAAAAATTTAATCCTATTTCTCTCTCTTTTAGATCCATATTTTACTTTTGTTAAATCTACTTTTGCACCCCTTCGCTCTTTCTATTGGACTCTCCAATGGACAAGTTAGACAATCAGTCTAACACTTTCCTTTGGTCTCGAATTTTGGTTTCTTACAGTCTTGATCCAATGCAATGAAGAATTTGTGTTATGATATTGGCGTATAATATGAAGTTTATGACATATATCTGTTAGGAAATTGGCTTAATTTCTTTTAGGTAGGTTTCCTTGTTTATATGGAAGTAACTAGTAGAGTCCTAATTGGTTTAGTTACTTGGAGTAGTAGTTAAGGAATTTCCTATTTGTATGGGTTTAGGAATTAGAAGTTATTTCCTATTCTGTATAGAATTGGAAGTAGCAGTTATTTTCTATTAACTAAATAATATGGCCTATAAATAGGTGGGGTTTGGCATACTACAATAACGAACAAGGGATACACAAGTGAGACATAAGGGACACACAAGGGGCGACATGTAGCCTTATACATGGGGTGAGAGAGGGTTCTTGGGAGGTGAGAGAAATTGTACAAGGGATTGGGTTTGGCCTCCAATTGTATTCTTGTATTGGGTTTTTTCTCTCATAATAAAAAACGGGTTTTCTCTCCGTGGATGTAGACTCAATGGTGGAGTCGAACCACGTTAAATCTTGTGTAGCTTGTATCACATGCTTGTGGTTTGTTTATTATTAAATTGTTGTGTACTTAATTTCTCAATAGTTGTGTATTCCGCATCCGGATCCCAACAAACTGGTCAGAGCAGGTTCGTGATTGGGTCCTGATTGACACTTGAGATCAAGTGGGTTGGAAGTTTTACCAATTCAATAATTTAATGGGCGATATCCTTGTGTCAATGGCTTGACAAGAGGCATTGAGGTGAAGGATGGAAAGCCGGAAAGCATGGAGATTCTTGACGATGAATCTAGGTTGGTGATTCAAGGGTCAAGGAAAAGTTGGAGTTCAATGTTGATTTTTGGACATGAACTGGTGGAAACTTTCTCACAACTCCAGCAGTTGATACTTCATCTCGATGGTTTTTAGATTCGGATTATATTCTTTGGGTGGTGTGGTATGTGTCCTAAAGAAACAAAAGAATCTAACTTCCAATCTCTGGGAGACTTTGATATCTACGAGATTTTCATTAGAGGTGGAGTCTTGAAAACTACACATGGCGAGACAGTCCTGAGAATGGAAAGAAGTATGGTGATTTTATCACTTGGTTACCTCAATGGTCACGAACAAGTAAGGGGATCCCAAATTGCAAGTGGTGGTGAGAAGAAATCCTGTGGAAAGAGAGATGGTGAACTGAGACACTTTCTCGCGAGTCAACTGGAGGTTGGACTCGAGGAAACTACACATGTTCATTTGCCAATTGAATCAATTGGTGTAAGGACTGTATTGATTCGGGTGTGTAGTTCAGTACCATATTACATGGTAGTTGAAGGCAAATGGTTACTAAAAGAAATATTCACCAAGGTGGAGATTTGTTAGGAAATTTGGCTTAATTTCTTTTAGGTAAGTTTTTACTTGTTTATGTGGAAGTAACTAGTAGAGTCCTAATTGGTTTAGTTATTTGGAGTAGTAGTCAAGGAATTTCCTATTTGTATGGGTTTAAGAATTAGAAATTATTTCCTATTCTGTATAGAATTAGAACTAGCAGTTATTTCCTATTAATTAAGTAATATGGTCTATAAATAGGTAGGGTTTGGCATACTACAAGAACGAACAAGGGATACACAAGTGAGACATAAAGGACACACAAGGGGCGACATGTAACCTTATACATGAGGTGAGAGAGGGTTCTTGGGAGGTGAGAGAAATTGTACAAGGGATTGGGTTTGACCTCCAATTGTATTCTTGTATTGGGTTTTTCTTCTCATAATAAAGAATGGGTTTTCTCTCCGTGGATATGGATTCAATGGTGGAGTCGAACCATGTTAAATCTTATGTCGCTTGTATCACATGCTTGTGGCTTGTTTATTATTAAATTGTTATATACTTGATTTCTCAATAGTCGTGTATTCCGGATCCGGATCCCAACAATATCTACAAAAGCAAGAATAACCCTTCAAGCAAAAATATCCTCCATTCCAATTCACTTATTGACTGCTACTACTCCTCCTAAGGGGATTTTAAGAGATATCGAAAAGGTTTTTGCCGACTTTTTTTGGGGCCTCTTTGAGGGGGAATATAAATACCACTGGATTAAATGGAAGGGGTTGTGTTTGCCTGAGAGATAGGGGGCTGGTTTTCAGGCTTTGGAGGACGTTTATAATGCATTCTCCTTGAAACTGTGGTGGCATTTCCGTCAATAAAATTCACTTTGGGCACGATTTATGCACGGCAAGTATGTTGGAGCAATTCATCCTCGTCAGGCGCAAGCTTCCCACGGTGCTTCATTGACTTGGAGGCAGATGTTGAAGGTTCGTGAGGTGGCTGAATCTTACATTAGAGTTCGCCTCAATTCTGGAGATTGTGACTTCTGGTGGGATAACTGGCTTGGTAATGGTGCTTTAGCACTTCAGGTGGGTGCTTCTGGGAATCATCAGGTGTGTGACTTTGTGATTGATGGTCATTAGGATGTTCATTTGCTGCAAGAGTGGGTTTCGCGTGAGATTATTTCACAAATCTTGTGTTGTGCACCTCCTTCATCTGAGCAGCCGGATGGCTTGCTTTGGACAACAACCAATTCTGGTTGTTTTATGTTGTTGTCGGCCTTCCATCTCATCAGAAAGTCAGCTCCGGTTTCTTTCATGTTCAGAAGAATTTGGCACTCAAGGATCCCGAGGCGGATCTCGTTCTTCATGCTTCGACTGTTGCTAGCTCGTCTGCCATTGCAGGATATTGTGGTCAAGTTTGGTGTCCACAGTCCCTCAAAATGTGTGTGTTGCTCCATGCCATGTGAGGAGTCCCTCGAGCATTTGTTTTTCCTTGGTGATTTAGCTCAACGGGTATGGAATTTTTTTCTCTTCACCCTGTGGTATTAAACCGTTTGGATATAGTTTGTGGGCAATGTTGGCTGCTTGATGGTTTTCAGGACAGAAGAATGCTCGGTTATGTTTTATTTTCCAAATCTTGCCTTGTTTAATTTGTTGGAACTTATGGAAGGCTAGAAATAAGGCTGTGTTTGAAGATAAGCAGGTGACGGTTGAGCGGTTGTGCTTGTATATTGTTGAGGAGGCCAGGAGTCTTTTTTTGATTCAGTTCAAGTTGCCAGCCAATCAAGTTCTAGTTAACTGGGTTTCTCTCTGCGATTGGATTTTTTAATTTCGTGAGCCTTCTTCGGTTAAATTGGTCTGTTGGTTGAAACCTCCAATAGGTGAGCTCAAATTAAATACGGATGGTTGTTCATTAGGCAATCCTGGTCTGGGAGGTGGAGGTGGTGTGGTTCGAGATGATAAAGGTTTTCTAATATTGGCTTTTGCAGCTCCTTTTGGTAATGTCGCGAGTTTGCAAGCAGAAGCCTGGGCTTTATTGTTTGGGGTAAAACGGTGCTTGGAGCATGGATTTCTTAAGTTTCATGTCCAATCGGATTCCTTGGTTTTGGTTCAAATTTTGCAGCATACTTTCAAGTGTCCATGGTCGATTATCCCAGAAATTGATCAGCTGTTGGCCTTGTCCCACTCCTTTTTAACTGTTTCTCATTGCTTCCGGGAAGCAAATAAAGTGGCTGATGTTCTATCAAATGTTGGATGTTCGGAGGAGTCCCCAAGAATTTATTCGCAAGAATCCTCTATTCCCCGCCGTACAAGAGGAGAACTCCGAGTAGACAGGTTAGGATGGCCTTCGTTTCGAATTCGGTAACCCTTTTGGCTAATTTTATCCATGTACTTTTGGAGGTTAGGTTCATGCCCCCTCCGCTGTAATGTTCAATTAATAAATTTTGGGCTGGCATCCCAATCCCGCATAAGGGTTTTGCCAAAAAAAAAAACCCTTCAAGCAAAAATCAGTATATAAGGAGTATGTTGTGATTACTGTAGCTTTTTAAGATCTTATATTGACACTTGAGCTTTATGCCGGTAGCACATCTTGCCAACTTTTCAAAATTTTTACAATTCGATTTGGGACATTCTCCTATGCATTGGATGCTAATACAATCATGGACAAAAGAAGAAGAATCCGATCATTTTGGCCATGTTGTGAATGCACGATCATGGTATAAACAAATGACTCCAATGATGCCGCGTACAAAACATGTGCTGATGATGACATGATCTGTACATGGTTGATATGGTTCATGGACATTGAAGATTTCATACTTTTTGAGGGAAATTAGACTGAATAACACTCGACTCTCCCTTGGTTGTGATCATTAAAATCCCAAGGAGACCACTCTTTTTTCTCCTGAATTTCCACTTTGACAATTCTCTTCTGCAGCTGCAAATGCAGCAGGAAGGATTGAATACGTAGAGAAAGTCATTAAGCACTTAATATAGCAAGCATCAATCTTAAATTGTTGACATGAATTCAGAAATCAAGCACTGAAATTTAAGTTAGCATAACTTGCAGAAGCAAAAATCTGTACCTGCTTACTTGTTCCTGATTAAGATTGTGGTGTCGAATTTTGGATTGAAACACCTGGAAGATGACAGGGCTATCCCCCGGTACAGCCTCCGATGATTAAGTTAGAAAGGAGAGGATTGATAATTAGGGGAAAAAAATAGAGTATTGAGAAGAGAATGAGTTTTTTTCTGTTCTGTATTACCTCACATTTAGCTGATTATCTTACTTTTATTATCCTCTTGGCGGTTTGTCACATGCTGCACCACTTTGCATCGTTATGAGACCTCAGTGCTGAGGTCTCTTTGACACGCGTCAGCCATATAAGATCTTACATTCCTTATGTTAGTTTGATGACTCATCTTACACTTATAAATTTGTTGCCAAATGTCTGATGTACTTTGACGTTTGTCTCAACAGGTATCCTTTTCTTAAAATGTCTAGTTGTCTGATTTTCTTTTTCCTTTTCGTAACTCATAATGATTCTTTACCTTCGAAAAACTAGAACTTGATCTTTGTATTCTTGAACTCATTCTTCATATAGTACAGGGCCTTCTAGACATTGAGACAAAGATAAGCATCAAATGGAACACAATAAATAATAGTTATGAGTGAAATCTATAGTAGATAGACCTAACAACTGAGATGGGGTTTCCCCTTAAAACAGCTTCTAACATACTATCCAGAATGCTTCATCAATGAATATCGGCTAAGGGTCTCGTTGAAAGCAAACTTTCGGAAGCATATTCGCAATCAATACTATTTGTTCACCCTAAGTTTGTTGGAGAGAAAAATTTATTGTGCAAGAAAGCCAAAACTGAGGTCTTAGTCCGTATATGCAACAGTTGATTAATATTGATATACACACATTCATGGAGTATAAAGAATGCATAGTTCTGTATATCTGCAGCATTGTGTCCTCCATTATAAATTCTTAAGCACGCATATCGCACATGATGGAGGATATATAGTGACAGAAACTAAACTGCCGAGAACCAACTTTAATTTGTGATTTGGACAACCAACGTAGAATCAGAGAAATAAAATAGTTCAAAATTTATTTGTGATTTGGAAATCTAATCTTATGGAACACCAATCACCAAACACTCATGATCTTTTAAATCAACCAAATAAATAATGACAATTAAGCTACTAATAAAGAGCACTAGTGAGGTTAAGGTATGCCAATGTTACCTTTTGAACAAAGCTCATTATGTCGGTCAATTGTAGCTAGCACCATCATCAGTATGAATTACAATTGGAAAATTTGCAATTTTAACTTGCACTTTGTCATCCATCTTCATATTTATGTGTGGCATGATAATGAACAAAATTAGTCTTTAAAATTCAATAACATTTTTCATGTTGCGAGTCCCAATTCAAGTTAAAATATCTAAAAACTAAGATAGCAAGACAAAATAAAACAAGAGAAAAATGTAGGAGATGTTATGAAAAAAAGAAAAAATATGGGTGAATAGGAAAATTTGGGTGATATATAGGAAAATATGGGTGAGAGGTTATGAAAATAGAAAAAATGTGAACTTCAGATAAATGAAAATTTGAGGGTAATACATGATGTGTACAGCAATGTTTTATCCAGACATTGTTGGCATATGAAGCTTGCTTAAAGTCCTACGAAAGTAATAGCTAGGCTGGTGACTAAGTTCAATTTGCTAAAGTTCAAATATTGCTCAAGTAACAAACCTTATCAAAGTTGAGCAATAAAATGTTTCTTTTTGTGGCATTCAGTAAGCTAAACATGGGAACTCCTAAAAAATTTACTCAAAATTTAACACAACTAGCTGGACGTTCATATTTTGATGAATCAATGATAATGTAAACCAAAATAAGCAGAAAATTGTCTTTTTCTAGTATTTGTAGTAACATTAAGTAATCAACTATTGAATTCAAGCCAAAAAAAAAAAAACTTATAGGTAATTAACTCAGGAATTCAAACCCAAAAGAATTTAAAATTAAAGAAAAGTAATGAATGAAACAATAAGAAATGTAAGCATTTTCATTGGTTGATCAAGATTAGTACCTGTAAGTGACTTGCAATATGACGATGTGTCAAGCCTGGGACATCCGTCTCCTTTTATGTTGCCTGTGGGTGAGCATTTGAATAATGAGGAAGAGTTCTGTGGTTCAAGAATTTGAAATATCGTGTCCTTCACTCTCATCATTTCTACCAACAATTTAACTACAAATTATTGACCTTGTGCAGACCAGAACGTCCATTATTGCTGGTGTTACAAGATCATAGCAATCGAAAGCAATCGAAATCAAAAGCAACAGAAGGCATGGATATCCAGTGACGGACCTAAGATTTTAAGTCGGGGGGCAAATAGTCAAACATATAATAAAGAGATATTATAGCAAATAAAGCATAATAAACTTAAAATGAAAATTCGATAGATGACAACAAATCAATAAGATAAATTTAGTTTTAAAAGATGAAGTATAAAACAAATATAAACATTAGACACTCCAACCATTTAAATTCCTAATAATGTAAAAGATGTAAGATTGTATTTTGTGATAATTCATTTGATCAAATACACCGATTGTTGAATTAACATAATTTTTTTGAATTATTTCTTTTTCAATGTCATATGATCTATGTGCAAGCAAGAACATCATTATTAATAGTTTCAATGGAGTTGATAATAACTGACACTTTATAACACATTAAAAAGTTATTACAAATTGTGTTTGTTTTTTAATTAATACTCCTGCTTTTTTTCTTTTTAAATCCAAGTCAATCTTACCTTTGATTTTGGAGTTAGTTTTTTAATTTTTTTTAATGTCTGGAGGTACTTGTTAAGTTAGTTCATGTGTTAATTTTTTTCCTTATAAAAGTGAAACTTATTTGGGAAAGTATTTAAATGCAAAAGGTCGATAAATGTGAGTATGTGTATTCACATAATAAGTTATGTGTCTTAATGGGTACCTCACACTAAGAAAAATCCTTTATTAATTCAAGTTAGTTTAAGAGATGATTTGTCATAGACACTTATTTGAAGATAAATTATTGTTTTCTAATTAATTGCTATTTAAAAGTTATACTAGCTATAAATGGTTGTTCATTAACATTAATATTAATACTATCCCATGAAAATTAATTAGAAGTTGGCTAATCGTAAGATATATTTTATAAGAAAAGCTCGAAGGCGGTAAAAAATAACCTATTATAAAGTTGCTGGGATAATATATTTTACTTAAAAACTTATAGGCCCAATAGAGATTTTATAAAATTTCAGGGGGCGGCTGCCCCAGCCTGCCCCGATGGGTCCGTCATTGTGGATATCCTCTCATCAGAACTTTAGAAATAGGCATGTCCTTTCAAGACAAGTGTTAACAACTTTATCCAAATATTTGAGGATCAATAACAAGGAAAAACTGAGATGAGAAAATCAGACTAGGAGAGTGCCAAAAAGAAAAAAAGCAAATTCCAAGTTAAAAAGAACAAGAAATTTTTTGAATATCCTATCACCATGCATTGTATACGTGCACCGAGCGTGCCATCTCTAAATTGATTGCAAAGGCATGCATTCTGAAGACCAGGCACTAAACTACCCTCAGTCAGAATTCGTGATAGTTAAATTGTGTTCATCTAATGTATCAAACTGGCATCTTCTAATGTACCTTAACGTAGCATAAACGAACACACCGACTTTAGCCTAAACATTGGACAAATCATGTTTTCGGGTAGTTGGGACAAAAAAAAAAAGAAAGAACAGTTTGTCCAAAAACTCCAAACACTTATTCACTTTTTTCCATTTGTTTGATCTTTATTTGAAAGGCAATTGTAATTAACGTCCAAAAGAAAGACTTTTTTTATGACCAATGCCTTAATTAATGCATTTGAGGAATAGTTAGATTATAGAAAATGATTGTTCGAGCATGCGTAGCATGCAAAACACCTAGCACAGAATTAAAATTATAAATAGTATGTGATTTGATATTAGGATTTGAGCATCCTCAAAATATAATACATACTCAAACACTCTCTAAGTACTTTACCACAAAAATGACTAATCTTTGAATTACATACCATAAAAATTGGATGTTTATGTGCAATTTGCAAAAGACACGTGCCATTACTTGACATAAAATCTTCCCATATTGGAAAAAAAATTATTGGCTTCATCCCGTCAAATTAAAAAAAAGAAAAAAATTAATCTCCCATTAAATACAATGATAGATAATTTGAGCAAAACAAATTTCTACTACCAGCCACATGCTCTTCGTTGTTATAATAAACTTTGTAGACACCAAATTTTTGTTTTATTTTTATTCTATTTATTTATTCTTAATTTTTTAATTTACTAAGTAATTATTTTTTGTTCTAATTAAAATTTTCTCATTTTTGTAGGTTTTATGTAAAGAAATGCAAAAGTGAAAAATGATGAAAAACAAAAACTAATGAAAATGAATAAAATGAAAAAACAACTAGTTTTCTTCAAACCTAAAAAACCCGACTCTAAAATCCAAAAGAAGAAATTGGACACAAAACAAAACCTAAAAGAAAAACCCAAACAAAATACAAAAGCCCAGCCTCTAGGCCCATTTCTTATGAAGCATAAGATAGTACTTTACTAATAGATTTTTATTTTAATTTTTTATTTTAATTTTTTTTTCAAAATTTTGGGCACCAAGTTTGAGGAGCTTCTAAGAAGTTTCCAAGTGTCCTCCTATTTGTCTATGGAGGGCAAGTTGGTCTTTAATAATAGGTTATTTTCTTCTTCTTTTTTTCATGAGACTCGGGCACCAAGTTTGGGGAGTTTTCCAGAAACTTCTCCATTCTATCTATTTGGCACCTCACACACTTACACCTCGGGCACATTTTTTTTCTTTTCTCAGCTCTTTTTACAAAATTTTCTTTAGGCATATTTCACTCATTTTTTGTGGGTTTTTTCTCTCTTGGGTTTTCTCAAAAAATAAAAAGAAGAAGAAGAAGAAGAAGAAAGGATCAGCAGAAAAAGATTCATTTCTCTTCCAAGGAAAAGAGCACAAGAAATTTTTTGAATATCCTATCACCATGCATAGTATGCGTGCCCCAAGCGTGCCAAGTACCCTCAGTTAAAATTTGTGATAGTCGAATTCTGTTCACTTAATGTAGCAAAATGGCATCCTCTAATGTACATTAACGTAGCATAACAACACACTGTCTTTATCCTAAACATTGGACAAATCATGATCTCGGGTAGTTTTTTTTGGGTTTTGTTTTTTGGTTGGGGGAGAAGAAAGCAAGAAAGAATACATTGTCCAAAAACTCCAAACACTTATTCAACTTTTTCCATATGTCCCAAACTAAGACTTTAGTTGGAATATTTGGATTATAGACAGCGATCCTAAAAGCTTGCATAGCATGCAAAACACCTACAACAAATTAATATTATAAACCGTATGTGATTTGATATTAACATCTCAAAATATAATATATATTCAAACAGTTGAAAATTTTCAATTGCAGATAAACAAAGCAACTTTTGGTCATTAATCTTCGGAGGTGAAAGTAAATTTCATATGATTTTCCCGTTTGTTCATAAGGAGTTTGTGATACTCCCTTTCTTTTGTATACCTAATATTGTTGGTGAATTTTTGAAGTCAAAATCGTAATATGAGCAGCACTCCTAAAACCTGTTTAAAACCCCAACGGATCTAGGAATGACCTCTGTGCTTGTATAGAAATTAAACCTTGCAAAAAGATGAATATCTTTGGGAAGTTTCATTATCAAATAGGCCTTCGTATACCTTACCTAGGCCTAGCTCAGCACAAGGGCAGTTTTCTTTTTCCATAATCATTAAGAGAAACCGAAACCCCTCCGCCGGGATGGGATGCTAATATAAAGGAATATATCAAGGCCAAGATATTCTATATCTTGAGATGAAAATCCACCCAGTATCTTATTTAGGAGTGGGTAAAAATATCCGTTAATCTAAAAATCCGTGGGATCCGATTTGATTCACTCTGAAAAATAGGGTACCCAATCCAGATTATTTATTCGAGTCAAAAGAAGGTCGGGTACTGATGCGTTATGTTTTATATGTTTTTATATTCTCCTATCACTATATTTTGTAGAGATTTTATCTTTTAAAGTGTTAGTAAGTGTGTTTTATTGTTTTGGCAGGTTAAATAGCACTTTGAGATAAAATGTTACAAAAGGAGCTTAATTTGGAAGGAAAAATCTTAGGGCCAATTCAATTCAAAATTGATTTTAGCTGTATTGAAGAATTAAGTGATGATAGGTGCCTGTCTTGCAACCCATTTGAGGGCCCGACATCCCCTAGTTGTACAGATTTTAACTTAAAGTGGGCCGGTCGACTCTAACCTAGAAACTCTACTCTGGGAGCTCTATAAATACATGTGTTATGAGCTATCAGAGGGGGAGCCGAAGGAGAGGATGGCCGCTACTTTCTCTTATTCAACATCTGTAGGAGTAGATTAGACTAGAATTAGAACTGGATTTTGATTATGAACATAAGCCAAGGATTGAAGTACTTATATCCAACGATCGTGAAACCGGGTTTGATCTTTCAATCTTTAATTCGCTATTTGTGACTCATTGATTTCTATTATATGCTAATGCATATGTAGTAGAGTAAGTGGCCAATTATTCTCTTTACATGTATTTCTTCCTATCAAATACTAATTTTGATCCATAATTGTCTTGTATTGGTATTTCTATATAAAAAATAAGGCTAGTAATCAGTTGTTCCCTTTTGCGAACCCTTAGAGGGAGTCATGGTGTTGATTAAATGACTGAGTGTGTTACGGGCTGTTGTCATCTTTGGCTGATTCTTGGTTTTTAATGCAGTTACTAGATTAATTGGGATTGCGTCAATACCTATATTGTCTAGTAGCAAGAATACAATTTGAGTGCGTCATTCTTATTGTTGATATTAGAGAATCTTGCGAGTTACTGCTGCGTCAAGGTAGCTTAGGCCAAATAATTTATTAAAGTTTGAATCTCTAGGTGTTGATGATCAATTGGAATAAAGAACTTCATGTCATTGGTTTGGTTCGTTGCTTATTATTTTTATCTTCTATTATTATTGCATTAATTTAGTTGTAATTCTGATTATTTCAATTTATTTTTTATTATTTTAACAAAGGAAATCAAAGGTTTCACTGTTTCCCACATTTGACCTGGACTCCTACTACTATAGTTTTGGGAATTTAGCAATTAATTTTTGACACTCGTGACAAGTGGTCAGGTACCCGCTTATATACATGGTAGTTTAGTGTCACAGGATTAAAAATCCGTGGATACCTGACCCGCCTGTATATATTTGTTTTTATTTTTATATTTTTTAACACATATACAACATATTATTTTTAGAGTTAACTAAATAATTTTATTGAACAAATTATATGCTAAGTATGAGCACCTATTTACAAGAGTCATTTGTAGAGGCCATGATGATATTTCTTTTAGAAAAAAAAAATTTAATTAATATAGAATATGTATTTGCTTATAACAGATTTCATTTACTTTTGAATTCATTTATTTTTCTTTTTGTTGTGTTCTCTTTGCATTTTTTTTTCTCACCGTGAGACCTTTGTGTAAAATTTATGCCCTTATGGTTGTTGTGTAGGAAAGTAGGCGACGGCACCTATAAGAGCACAACTTGGCAAATCAAGTTCAAGATCGACAATGTTGCTCAAACTAAAATCTATAAGTTGAGACTAGCACTAGCATCTGCACACAATTCAGACTTGCAGGTACTATTCATTCTTTCATGTGTTTATCTTGTGAATGAAAAAACCCAATAGACACCAATAAATAACATAATTATTTTTCAAAAAAAAAATTGATGAGAACGGTGGGACGGGTCTCCGCTAACTTTAACGGGTACCTGATAATCAAGTATTCGTTAATAAGCGGAGCAGGTAAGAATCAAAAAATAATTGACCCGTAAGATGCGGGTCGGATCAGTCAAATGTCTCATGGGATGGCTACCTGACCCATGCCCTTTTTCTATTCTAAATCACTAAGAAAGGAGGGGAAAAAAGACCTCCTAATTCTATTCATAAAAAATGGAAAGCTATCAAGAATTTTATTTATTTTATTCAAATTAAAAAATATAAAAAATGGATAATCTGTATAATAGACATTAATTAAGTAAAAGATAATAAAAATAAAATTCCAAATTCTAAACAAACATGAGAATTTTTGCAGCAGATGCTCTGGCAACGGCTTGCCTTTGTGCAGATTCGTTTTTCTCGGCTGAAGGTCTCCTTCCCGTTAGAGTTAGATTGCCGGTTAGGTTGGACAGCTATTCTATTCCTTATGTTAGGTCTGTCATTGTACGTAAATAGAATTTTTTATGCCTTCAATTGCGTAGATTTGGGCCCCCTCTATTTCTTTGTAACTTTTGTTTCATTTATTAATAAAAAGGGTTTTTTTTTTTAAATGAGAATTCTTTTTTATTTTGTTTATTTTGAATTTGCAATCTTTTAGAAAGAATCCTATGAAAATAAGAGAATTTATATAAAAGTAAGATGGAGATATAGAGTTATACTAAGGTTAAAAAAAAGGATTAACTTTTTATACACTGTCAGTGTAATATTTTTTTTACACTGGTAACTTTGGATGCATGCCACATGTGCATGATTTAAATTTCAAATTTAAATTTGTATTATGTGGCATAATCCAAACCTGCTAGTGTATGAAAACTTATACACTAACAGTGTATAAAAAAGTTATCCTAAAAAAAACGAAATAAGTATATTGGAAATAGGATTTAGAAAAGGAATATATAGCTACTCTATTCCTTATGTTAGGTCTGTCATTGAACGTAAATAGAATTTTTATGCCTTCAATTCTAGTGCTTAGATTTGGGCCCCCTCTATTTCTTTGTAATTTTTGTTTCATTTATTAATAAAAAGGGTTTCTTTTAAAATGGGAATTCTTTTATATTTTGTTTATTTTGAATTCCCAATCTTTTAAAAAGAATCCTATGAAAATAAGAGAATTTATATAAAAGTAAGATGGAGATATAGAGTTATAGTAAGGTTAAAAAAAAAACGAAATAAGTATATTGGAAATAGGATTCTATTTTGAAACGAGATATGTTTTGCAGTTAAAAAAGGAAACTCGTCAGTACTTTACCAAACAAAAATGACTACTTTTTGTACTGTGCACACAATGATCGAATGTTCATGTGTAATTTGCAAAAGACACGTGCCATAAAATCTTTCCATACTGCAAAAAATTATTGAACTCATCCTGTTAAAAAAATAACTAACATCCCATCAAATACAATGGCAGATAATTTGAGCAAAATAAATTTCCACTATTAGCCACATGCTTATTAATCATAATAAACTCCTTTGTACATGCCTGCTTTCCAAAATAAAAACCCATACAACAGAAGTACAAATTACCAATCCAAGAGTAGCTATCATAAAAAACACGATAGTCAAAAAGCAAAGACTAGAGTATTAACTATAAATCATTAATGATTATAAACAAACAAAACATCATTAACAATGTTTATGCTCAAATCAGGAGTAGTCATGAAAAAATCTAAATTTCCAAAACAAGTAAATTGATAAAATTATCAATTGGCAATGCAAGATTAACTCAACAAGATTAAAAAAAAAAAGAGTATTTTGCATCAATATCAATTCGTATGGAACTATGCCAATCTTAATCGATCCTTTGTGACTCATTGAATAATTGCATTTCGATATTACAGATTGAATAAAGCTGAGAAAATTATTCAAACATATCCACATCATGCAAATGAACAACATTCTGAATTGTATCATCTTACAACCAAAACAAAAAAAAAAAAAAAAAAAGCAAATCATACTTCTCAAGGAAAAACATAAAAGTTACCATAAACTTCAACCAGTCAAATATACCAAACCATCAGCAAACACAACCTGATATTACAGTCAAGATTTTACGACCTAGTCACATTATGAGCACAACGAATTAAATTTTAATCCACCACTATCACTCTCACGATCCATCTATTGTTCTCTTTATTTAACTCACTAATCAGCACATAACTGGTTTTATTTTAAAAAAAAAATGGAACTACACCACTAACATTAATTTTCCAACTCACGAGAATGCAACAACATATCCAAGTATTAAAACCCCTACTTACTCCTTCACCAAACACACTCTTACATAGCAAAAAATCCATCCACGTGTAAGGCAAAATACACACCATATACTTGTCACCTATAAATGCAATAATAAAGCAAATGAAAACTAAACAAAACATAACTGGCACTCGTGCATGAAAAAACACTACACACATTCGCCACTTCATACAATGCATACTTATCATTGATACAGACTAAAACACCAGTTAATATACAATAAGACAGCAAACTGAACCTTCCAAAACTCCAATAACTCAATGCAGCAATGCGAACCGACCAAGGCATTCCTCAAGCTTAGAGTAAGGAGCAAGACTGGTAGTAATAGAGAGATTTGTAGCTTCTAAATCTAGGTTGTATTTCTTATTCTTTTGTTTTGGTTTTCTACTCATCAATAAATAAACTATAATCATCATTGAAGATAAATACCATGATAAAATTAAAGAATTATGAAGAAACTATGAAGTGGTGTCATTATGAAAATTCACTTATTATTGAAACTCCAAAAGAGTTATATAATTTTATCAGAAGATGATTTACCCCTTTTTTTTCAGAAAATATCAATGTTGGATTCTTATTTTTCTTATGACAGATGATAAGCTAAAGTTTACAATTTATGTCTTGTTATCAAGTTATTTAATCACGTGCGGCAATCGTGTTCAGTTGCCTGTTGATTTCACAAAACGAATTGTAGGTGCGTATACTGCCAGGTCATAGAACCTACAAAATTTGTTACTGCATTTCACAGAATTATAGGGCAATAGGTTGAATGGCTTCAACCGTCTCGCTCAGTAGCACAAATCGCAATTAGAGGAGAAAATCACCAACACAAATCGCAATTAAGTTTTTCTGTTCTATTCTAATTCTTCTCTATATCTCTACTCTCCATCCATAATCCCAACTTCATATATGATTTCTTCAATCTCCCCTTTTATATTACTTCTTCTTTTATTATAATTTCATTCTTTCTTTACTAGCAAAAACACCCTTCCCTATCTCGTTTTGATACTAATCATCAATTGTGGAATGTCGATTATTCACGTTTAATTGATATATATTCAAGAATTTGCTTGGAATTAGGTTTTGTGATTTTCAAGCGTGCTCTTCTTCTTCTTCATTTGGTACTGCAGCCCATGCCACCAAGCGTGCTCCTCTCTCCACCATAGCTGCTGCCATCGCTGCACTACTGTAGTATTGAAAGATGAAAGCTACTATTCAAGTGGGATATTGTAGAAATTAAAATTGAAACTGCTGTTGAAGTAGGACATTGCTGAAATTGATATTGCCTGCTATCTTTTGCCGCTGTGACCTAAAAGGGTGTAGGCGTAAAAAGATGCTGTCATTACTAAAAAGTTCACCATTGTTATGTGCCAACCTTCCAATCAAAGCCCCTTACATTGATGCTCATATATCCTTGACTTGACCCATGACATACCATTTTTCTCAGCTTTTCCTTGTATAAAAGCTTGGGTAATGAGTAAAATTTAAGCAGAGAATTTGGTTAACGTATTCAGCTCCAAAATAATGGAGATTGAGAAAAAAAGAAAGAGATTAGAGTTCAGATAGTGAGAAAAGATTTAATGTCAAAAGATGAAAACAAATTGATTGGTGGAGATGTCCAAAAAGTGATACGAACTACGCCAAATGTGACGCAACCCGCACACGAAGAACACTTAGGATCTAAGATATTTGGTAACCAAAGTTGACACACACAACGGAAGACCTTCACCCGTTGAGCATTTGGACAACGAACGTTGGTACGAGATAAAAGACGTCACAATTAAACGTGATCTTGAATTGATAAGTCAATGAGAACACTTAAAGAAAATCTCTAAGGTATTCAAGTCAATTACAAGAAACAAGAGATGTGATAACACTCAATCAATTTGCTCAATAATACTTGTTATTGAATAATGAAAAAGGTTGGCTATTTATAGCCTACAAGACTTGAAAACCTAGACCAAAAAAGAAGCTTAAATTTGGCCAACTTCTATAAGTTTTAGGAAACCGAAAACAAGCAATTAGGAAACTAATTTTTAGTAACTACTAATAAACCTAACTACTAGACAATTACGAAACAATATGGAAAGACATTCGGTCAAGGAAAAGGACTGCTCAACAATTGACGACCAGAAGACTTTAGCTTGCAAAGCGTGCCTACGCTCTACATGCAGAAGGGGGATCAGAAGACTTTAGCGGGTAAGGCGTGCCCACGGCTAACTGGTGCGAGTCTTTTGGTCTGCAGCTTTATTAACTAAAGTAAAGCTCAACTAATCACTAAACTATGTTGCTTGAAACCTTCTCAACACTTAGCATTGTGACACACGGTAGTGATCGCTCATTTAAAGTGCTAAGCGGCTTGACTTGATCTTGCACCACATGAACCAATGCGGCTAACTCCTCCTTGAGTCGTTTGGCTCTAGCACGCGTCATTGGACCGGATGGCATTTGAAATGTACTTGTAACTTGAATTTGCACCATAAACTCCTTAATTTTAACTCTATTCATTGGACCCCAATGCACCATAGTTGGGTCATTCAAAAAGACACGAACACCTCTTAGGATTCGTATAAAAAAGGTTGAGAAAGCGCATGAGGGAAGTGAAAAGGGACAGATGAAGAGGTGGGGAGAAAAGGAAAATGCAAAATTACCTTTATGTCCCCATTTTTTTATTTTATTTATAATTGCACACTAACACTAGTGGAGCGTGCTCCCTACACCCCTAACACACGGTTCGTTATCACCGACCTTATTTAAGTGAGGTGAATTTTATAGTTTAGGGATAAGTGTTTCATTTTAAAGTTTAGAAACAAAAGTGAAATTTTGAGTATAGTTTAAGGGGATAACATGGAGTTAACCTAAGAAAAAGGTTCTGCTTTCGTAGGAGTCAATAGGACCAAAACTTTCATACTTCTTGATGAAGCTGGAGCTGAAATAGAAAAACATGTCAACTACGTCACTTTTTCCCTGCTGGCCACTGGAATCAGCCACATTGGTCGCTTCAAAATTTGGGCGTGCGGATAAGAGGTACATCATAGTCTGCGAGTATCAATGAAATGATGCATGAACTCGGTGTAGAAAGAAAAAAAACCCACGTGAAGCGTAGTTTTGAGCTGCGAGGGGAAATCCTGAAGTAGTGGCACATTGTTCCAAGTTCCCCCAAAAGCCAGCAAATTGTTGCCTGCTGAAGGTACTTGGCAACCTCTTCTGTGATCTTTGGATTTGTGGTTCCAGCCCGAATGCCTTCAACATCATATAAAGCTAAGCTAAGGTTTGCTTCTGCCTTCCTGGCTTTCTTTTGGATGTGCGGCAACTTCTATGTTGGCACCAGGACTTCTTTGTATGTTCCTACGTATTTTTTTCTCTCATTCTTATACATCGCTTAATTGTATCATATTTTTGCAATTACACTTAAATAGCGTTCAGTTATCCCCTTGGTTGAGATCATTAAATTTGCATTCCTTTCCTCCACATTTGATTCAACTCCAAGTTTGAGAGAAGTTTGGGAATTTGTTTGGTTTACATTCTCTCTTTCACTTTTATTTCCTTCTTTTAATGTTTGTTTGAGTGGATTTAATTGTTATATCTTTCTTCTCTTTATTGCTATTTTTCTTGTTTAAGTGTATGATAACTTAGGTAACTTGATTAGTTAAACTTGGATAGAAAACTTGCTATTTTAGGTTGCATTGGGCCTAACAAACATAAAAGTTCAAGGAAAGCACCAAACGGATTTTGAGAAAAGAATTATATTTTGCTGCCAACAATGCTTCCAAGGTGCAAACAGCCCTTGAGATCCTTCCCTTTTAATCCTTATTTTTTCTGTCCAGGATGTTCACTCAAAGGAAAAGTATCGCAAAGAAGATAAAACAAAATCCTTGTAAAACTATATTCTATTTACTAGATCTTTAATTAAGAATTAAAGAAAGAATTAGTTGAATTATAAAAAGCAAAGGACCAAAGGCTTTAAAACTTGCACAGACATTGCCAACAAGTTATCCACTACTAAGAGAATCACAGTGCAAAGAGAGCATTAGAATTACCCCCAAAAAAACAAGCTTCACGAATTGTGGTCCAACAATATTCAAACACAGGACAGCACATAATATTGGAACACCACAAACCAATGCAAAGGCAAGCAAAAACACCTAGATCATTAACCCAAATCACCATTCAGAGTCGAAAACATAGAAATTAACCCTCAATTCACAAACAACATTAAGATAAAGCATCCAAAATTTCAATAAAAATCACCAAATAAATAAGGTTTGAAATGTAAAATGAGTCATAATCTATATTCAGCATTCAAAATCTTTATAAAATACTGGGGGTTTACGGCATAGAAAGGATGCAATTAGACTGGGTAATGAGAGGAATGGAGTAATGGGAGTGACAGACATAGAGGGAGAACATTAAAGAATTAGACAGAGCAAGAGAAAAATCAAGATGTGGGAGGAAGTATTCTGCTATTGAAAAAGAGGTCTAGAAATTACTTGAAACCTTAGATCTGAAAATTCAACCAGCCCTTTTGACATTTGCTTTCCAGTAAGACCCCTTTCTCCACTCCAACTGAGATGCCACTCACTCTAATCCACTATAATAGAAGCCGACAGTTCAAAAAAGTTCATGTTGTAATTATTTAATTGACCAAAATTGCAAGAAAAAAGCAAAGGAGAAAATAGAGAAGAAAATAAGAAATCCACTTGAAAACTTGCACTATCCATTTTCCTTGAAGTCTGTCATGCCTCAAAGGGTATCTATACTGTGTGTATGATTGTGTAAAATGGGACATATTTAGAGAAAAGTCAAGAATGAAAAGTATATCTAAAATCTTGCCCCGTTTCACTCTGACGTTTGGTGCAACTATAAGTATTCTCATCATTTCTAGCCATTAAAAAAAATAAGAGTAGAAATTTCATTGATAGCAAACCAAGGGAGCATTGACAAATTCCAAAAATCAAACAATTAGTACTAGGTGCTCCAAATATCACTAACAATAAGTACAGAGACTACCTAAAAGAATCAGGCCACTTGAAAATAGATAAAGCAGAACTTTTGGTTTACAATCACAAAATCAATTCTAGAAACATTAAACAAAATTACCAAAACTAAAAGGAAATGTCTTCAAGTTATTGTAAAGTCATCCAAATAGAAAAAGCAGAAGCAAGCACCATCTATAGGAACCAAAAAAGTAAGTAACATGCATGCCAAACTACACCCATGGAATACTAGCTCTTAGCTTTTCTGCACTCTCGTAGATTATATATTCTCATAATTCTAGAATTTTATAAGTAATCAGTCAATTAGGCCTTAAAACTAATCATCAACTAGACAATTAAGCGTTAATTATAGTTCACAAACAGAGAGGGAAGAGAAATTCGTTACTGGGAGAAAATTGCAGATTAAAAGAGAGTTCGACCTTACCTAAAATTGCTCCCAAACCAAAAGCCCTAATCACAATTTAGCTGTGTAAGATGGAGAAAAATGGAGAAATTACTGAAGCCTTAATCACGATTTAGCTCCTAAAGCAAACGTAAAGGAAGTGAGGAAGTTCACGGCTTGGATTTAGATGCTAAATTTGGTACTCAATGTAGTTGAATTGAGGGAAGTTCATGGCAAAAGTAAGGTGGAGAGAAACGGTGGTCTGCACTAGAATGATGGTTACAAAGTTCATGTTTGAGCTGAGAGCCAAAACGATGCAGTTTCATAAGTTTTTCAGTTGCCCGCCATGCTTCTTTGATTTTTGAATCTGGTGTTCTTTTTTTTTTTTGGGTCTATTGACTGCTTTCAGAGATTCTAGGTCCACGCCTTCATGAACTTGTCTCCCTCTTTGGTCTTTCATCTCGTCTACCAATAACAAATTAATTATCCTAATTTGTGGGTCTTTTAAATAATTTTTTATGGGTTTTAATAACTCAAATTATGTGTTCTTTAAAATTACCCTACAATATAAATTGCCTCACAAATAAAAATAGTGACTTGTATCAATGTCATGGAATCACTTGTATATAGTTAAGTTCTTATTCATGCTCACACTACTTATAATATAATATTGTAGCATTTTATAATAAATGAAAGCGAAGTATCAACTATAATTTTCCAAATTAATTACAATTTAGCTACACACACATATTTAACTGAATAATTATTAATCCTTTCTATATATATATATATATATAGCACGTGAAATTAATTGTTCCAAATGACAACGTATTGCTCGTGCAAGTATTACTCGTGCAAGTAGTAGTATGTTTCTTAGTAAATAAATAGGTTTTAGTTGTTTAGTGCAAAACTAGTGACACAGTTTTGACAAAGTTGGAAAACACCCACACATATATCATGATCGCTAATGTATAGTAAGTAAGCACTTGTATAATAGGATATGAGAAGCTATTGAGAATTATATAAACCAAACCAATAACGCATGCAGATCAATATCAATAACATATACTTATGTACACTAAGACAATACATGAATCAATTAGTGAGTTAAAACTACAAGAGATATCTTACTTATTTAAATTTAATTTTATGTTGTAAAAAAAAATTTGATGGGACTCAATTTATACCTTTAGTATGTCTCAATGGAATAATAATATAAACTTATTGAGGTTTAAATCATACTGTTAGGGTGTCTAAGTATAGCAAGATAAACTTATTGGGGTTTAAATCATATTTTTAGAATGTATCAGTCGGACAAGGTTAACTTATTGAGGCTGAAATCATATGTTTCAGATGTCTAAATAGAGCAAGATAAACTTATAGGGGCATAAATCATATTTTTAGGATGTCTCATCAAAACAAGGTTGACTCATCATACATACATACGTACATACATACATATATATACATACATACATACATACATACATACATATATATATATATATATATACACACACACACACACATACATAATGAAACAATGTTCATTAGAATTCTGGCAGATTGTTGAGTTGGCTATTCTATCTTAATGCCAAGTAGACAATCTATCATTTCACCACGTGGACATCTTTAATGTTTATGCCTTTTCATTTCTTATTCTTTTTCCATTTTTGTAACTGTTAATTCACTTCCCTTTTCATTTCCTTATTTATAGCAATTTTTAATCAATTTATTAGCTTTTGCCTTATATACATTCATATCAATTGTATCTTACTAAATTATTTAAGTAATCAACTTATAGTTTTTTATATATATATATATTGTTTCTTTCTAATCATGTTATATTATATGATAATTTGGCTTGATTATATATTAAAAGTTTCTATTACTAAAATTTAGACAATTTTTATTTTGTTCCTATAATTCATTACTTCTTTATTTATAACAAATTTCTTTCAACATATTGTTTCCCTATTGTTTTCAAAAATTTGGATATTGCATTATTGAATGCCATATGGCAGTTATTTTCTTCTTATGGAAAATATTGCTCTTGCTTCTGCATATGCATTGTTTTCAAAAATTTGGATATTGCATTATTGAATGCCATATGGCAGTTATTTTCTTCTTATGGAAAATATTGCTCTTGCTTCTGCATATGCATAGGTCTAATAGACTATATATTGGTCTCAAAATTAATATCAGATTGAATTTTTGTTTTGTTCTATCCACCATTAATTTTTTTTAATTTCTTTCGATTAGAGGAGGTAGGATTTAAGAAACTAGGGAGAGGGGAGAGGAGGGCTAAAATCCAAAACCTTGAAAACATGAAATCTCAATTTCAATCACTAGACTAAGGCCTTCTTAGGCATAGTGAATTTAGTTAATTACCTTAACTTTATATTAAATATTTACAAAATTTTGTTTAGTGCTCCTACCTAATTCTCATTTTAAGTTTTACATTTAGTATATCATTTTTTCCATTCTTAAACTACGTTTGAATAATTATTTAAAATAGTAGGTTATCTATATAAATAAATATTTAAATTTTCAAATTTTGTGTTGCAGTATTTAATTTTATTCCTGAATGCAAAATGACCTATGCAAATGCATGGGAAAGAAACTAGTTCTTAACTATTTTGGCAACAACTATTTTACCATTCTTGACTTTTTTGGCCATTCTTAACTTTAGGAAGAGCTATTTTGCCATTATAAACTTTTTTCTACTTTTACATTGAAACTCATATAATTAACCCCACCATATTAAATATATTTCTTACTTCATTGTGGAAAATTTTTTTGAAGAAAACCTTAAATTTCTTATACATATTTGTTAAATATCTACTCATTTTTATATATTTCTATTTTTGGTTGATAAATTACACACACATAATTTAGGAATATTATTTGATTTGACACATTTGCGACTTAGTTATTAGCAGTTTTTTTTATTATTCAGTTACCATGCTAATATGACTTTTATCTGCCACTTCACCCTATGAACGACTAGACTGTTCATTTATGAGTAAATAGGCTTTCTGTTAGTTGCTTAAAGGGGAGGGAAAAAAAAAGGCTTTAAGTTAGTCAAGGCTTTAAGTTAGTCATGTTTCATTGTCAGACCAAAGAGAAGCACAGGACCGCATGGCAATGCCGGGCACCCCCTTCCAATTCCCGTATACGCTTGTTGAACCTCTATCGATTCTTTCTTTTTCTATTTATTTTTTGTGTAAAGATATGTGACAGTTTAAATTGCAGATTGAGCTTTAATTTTTTTCTTAATTTTTAGTATTATACCAATGGGCCTTGTTGTAAGTGAAAGGTGCTTGTATCCTTTAATCATGAGATATCGGATTCGAAATTCATGAGGGAAAAAAAAAAAACAATATTGGGAGAGTTTCTCTCCCGCAAAGGGTCTAATGCAGTTCGAACAGAATTAGTCGCAGACCATAAAATGGATGCGGATGCTATGATTTATAGCAAACACATTTAGTGTTATAGTTGAGTACTTGAATTGATTTTTTTTTTTTTTTTGTTTTTCATGTGAGTATGGTATAAGCTTAGTTAAAAATTTTGAATAAAAAATCAATACCTACAAAGAACCATTGATAAAAAACAAAACTAGGGTAGGGACTGGGGAAGGCTTTGCCAAGGTTGGCGGTGGACATGGGATGGGTTCTGTAACGTTAACTTTTTTGTCATATGAGAATGATGATAAGTTCACTTATCTTATAAAACTAATACTAATATGAAATAGAGATAGAGAGAAAGTAGAGAGAGAAGTAGAGAAAGTAGAGAGAGAGAGAAATCAAATGAACTTTAATTAATTCTCAAATTATAAAGGGTGAACCTCTATTTATAGGGAAAGATATGGAGAGTTCAAATTATATTTGTAGTCTCTATGGAAAGTTCAATTTGCATTTGAATTCTTATCAAGATAGAGATAGAGATAGAGATAGAAATGATATCTTCTCGTAAAACGTAAAGTGATAAGATAGAGATAATCTTTATCATCTCGTAGAACGTGACGGCTCCATTCTTATTTAGAAGATAAGATAAAGTGATAGACATCACAATAATTATTTCATAACAAGTTACTATTTTTTTTTAAAAAAAAAGTTGAATAAAAACCTGCGAATCACATCTAGAAAACAAAACAAGAGTGGAAGCTGGAGTAGGCAATATTTTAAGATCGAGCAGGATGGGAATTCGCCACATTGAATTTTTTTGGTCCCCACCGGATTGACTTTTCTTTAGCCTCTGTTTTGTCATTTAGCCTGACAGGCTAAGAAAAGACCGACTTAGTAAACTAATTGAAGAATTGTCAACGGTCTTCCGTGAAGACGCCATGAAATGACAAGTGGAGATATGCTAAAATTAAGACCGTGCACGTTAGGGTTGAAGGATTTGGATCATGTGCCTCACAGATTTCAGTTCAAACTGGCTGACGCTTCTTGTTGTTTACACTTTATATCCTATCTAAATTCATTTACATTATACCTTCATTTGTTTATCTTTTTTTTTTTTTTGGGTGCTATATACCTTCATTTATTTACATTTTAAGGACAAAGTGATTTGAGCTGAAACTTGTGAAGCCCTAAGAATTTGTGTAATTATCAGTCAATTGCGTACGTGTAAGGCAATTAGGCATATCCGTCCCACGCATTAAATTGCAGATTGTGTTAGCCAAAAGGCTTCAGTAATGAATTAGCCAATGAATTGTCTAGTACTTTTCGGTGATTTATGAGATGCTGGAAACTGAGATGTGTTCTATTATTGGGGAAACGTCCAAATACCAAATTTGTTAGGTAACTAGCTAGGTATAATGCAATAAATCAGAGTTGTGTTATTCACGGTAAAAAAAAATATGTATAAGATGATTAACATGCTGTGAGTCTTTTATGTCTGTTCCAGGCAAATTAATTTGATGGCTCCTTGGACATATAATGAGCACACAGGAAATTGTTAACGAGCTAATTTTGAAGTTTGATGGAAGAATTGAATGAAATTAACAATTTCTAGCAAGTATAGAAGCATGAGTAACGGAGGAAAAACTCAGTCCAGTGTTTGATAATGTGGGTCCTTCTTGAATAAAAAACCAAATAGTTTCAAGCTTTGGTCAGTTGTGGGTCAAGCTCCTGTGCTCTTGGCTATCTTTGCTCTTGTTCTTAAGTATGCTGGGATGATTAATGCATAGCTGTATTAATGAATCTCTTTACAATACATATAGAAACTAGATAATAGACTATACAAAAAGGAGAAAAGAACAAACTAGCAATATTTTAACCTTATATATCTGAGATCTGCCACACTAATAAAGAGAACAAGGGATTCTAGGGAAAATTCTACAACAAGGAACAAATGTGGGAGCTGTGGTCAGCGACAGCCAGGAAATGCACGTCCGGCCCAATTGGACGAGGACACATTAAAGCACCGGTTGGCTTTTCGATTTGAGTCGTTGATTGATTGGAGATACAGAAGAAAAGACATTTATATAGTGCAACCAGTTGCATAACTTCTGTGCTCTCTCTTGACTTCTTGATTTTATTTCAAACTTCAAAATTTTATCATTTAATTAAGTCCACTAATAGAAAACGTTAAAAAATAGTTCTAGAAATAAGTAAAAGCTCATGGATAGTGGAGTGAACCTGTTTGAGAATTTCAATGTCTATTACTAAAGAAGAAAATCTATAAGTAGTCAAAGGAATTACATCAACACTTTATAAAGCACAAATACCTTCTTAAGAAAAGGAGAAGGAAAAAAAAGTAGCAACTCGTTGGTGAAAAACCTATTCTTTTTACATTAGTGTCTTGATTCAAACAATTACCTAATCTCTTGCTAATTGATGATAATTTAATAATATATAATCTCAATAACCTTAATAGGAGTATACTAAGTTATATATACTATAGTACTTTTTTTACATGTGTAATTAAAAAATTGTAATTTATTTTTTGTACTTTTAAATAGTTTATTTTTTTTCACTTATTAGCAGTATATATGAATTATTAAACTCCTATAAAGAAAAATAAGTATAGAAAAAGCAATAACAATGCAAAATCCTTAGAATTGACAATTATACATCATAGGTACTATTAGAAGTGTTAAAATAGGTGATTTGGATGGATTTAGATGGGTCATAATTGAGTAATGGATATAATTAGATCAACTCATTTATACCCATTTAATAGATGGATTATAATGAATCAATCCATTTATACCCATTTAATATATGGGTAGGGGTGAGAATTGAATTCGAATTCGGTATTTGGTAGGGTGAAATCGGTATTTTTCGGTAAACGACCAGTAAAAATACCGACCGAATTCGAATTCGAATTACCAATTTTTCAATTTCGAATTCAATTTGAAAATCAGTATTTTATCGATTTAACCGAATTCATAAAACAATTATTCAAAAACACAATGGAAAGAAAATTAGAAAGTTTTAAATCAAATAAAATCCCCAATGCTGACACATCTATTGAGCATCGAAGCAAATAAAAATGCATTTGCCTTTATCAAAGTTGATATGAATTTTCCTAACCCAAATTAGGCATTTCACATTTAATTTTATCTTTCAATACATTAGGTATTCGGAAAATTGAATATGAAATCGGTAAATATTTACTGTATTACCGAATTGAAACATCTTGAAACCGATTTTGTATTGAATTCGACATATTTAAATTCGGATTTTCCGAATTACCGAATTCAATTCGAATTCGGTCGGTAATTTGGTATTCGAATTTTTTGCACACCCCTATATATGGGTAACTGGGTATAAATGAATTTATGATTCACTTGAAATTCTACTTATTTTTTTATTTTTCATATGCTATTTGACAAAAAATAATGATATTTTATTATTATTAGATTAATAGAAAATTCAAATTTTTTTGCTTAATACCTACCAAAAATTGAGTTTAAATGCATAATTACTTTTAAATGGGTATAAATAGATGGGCCGATTCAATCCATTATCCATCAATTAAATGAATTTAATTGGGTATACATTTAATCTCATTCAAAATTCATTGCCTAAGCCCAACCCAAATCTAGTTATTAATGGGTGGTTTGGGTGAGTTAATATAATTGGACTGTGATTAACACATCTAGATACAATAAATAAAAAGAGTTAATATTTAAAGTTACGTTTTTTTTAACATTAAGGATTGATCAAATTGTTCATAGTGGAAGATTTTATTTAGGTTAAGTACAAGAATATATTCATAATAAAAAAATAAAAGTTGTCAACTAAATTTTAAGTTGTATCACATTTTAAAAGCCAGCATTTTAAATTTTATGTGTATGTAAAACTCATACATTGATTATGAGCAACTAAAAATTATTTGGTTTATTTCCCTACTTACATCATCAACACATTTTCCAATTACCTTTTTAACTCACATACATCATATCAAAAAAATACTACAGTAGTTAGATATCCAAATTATTCTAAATAATCTACTATCCAAACACCCTCACTTTTTTGTACTATTTTTACTTGTTTCAATAACTAAGATCCTAGTTTAATAATACACTTCCACCACAAAACCTCAAGAAAGAATACACTCGATTACATTTACTTAAGTGATTTTTTTGCTCATACGTGATCAGGATATTCTAATTTATTTTTATATTTTGAGTACCATATTATAAGTTTAGTTATGAGTATAATGCGCTGTTGTTGTGCTCCTCCAAAGGAAAATAAATAGGAAAGAAAGAAGAAATGACAAGCCTCATTTCCGTCGGTTTCCAGTCAGTGTTTTTAAACTCGGACCAGACCAGCCGGCCGGTTCAACCGGGAACTGGCCAGGCATCGGGTCCGAGTCAACCCTCAAAACCGAAAAATTCAAAAACCGGTCAAAACTGGTCAAAACTCGAGTTTGACCGGATCTGACTGGGTGAATCGGTTGACCGGGTTTGACTATTTGAACAGTTTTTTTTTTTTACCTTTAACCCATTATATCCTTTCAAACTCACTTTTTAAGTTTTAGTAAATATGTTTTAACCTCTTATTATTTTAATAAAGTGTAAAATTAATCCAATACATTTTTTAAGTTACATTTCTACCTCTATATATATATATTATATTCTTTAAGTCAATTTATTTATTAAATATAAAATTCTCTAATTTATATATAAAGTCATAAATCACCAATTTAAGAAAATTTTTTATATATATAAAGTTGAAAACTACCAATTTGAGAGAATTTTTATATATTATTTTTTAAGAAAATTTTTTTATATACTATTTTGTTTATCTATTATTAATATATATATTTATGACACATTTATGACGTCATCCGATTCGACCCCGGTAGAACACGGTCGGACCCATCGACCCCTGACCCCTGATCTCGGTCGGTTCGATGCCCGGTCAGAGTCTGAAAACATTGTTTCCAGTACCCTTCAGGAGACAAGATTCTTTCGCGAAAGTTGGAGTAGCTTACTGTAGACAGTTCCGGGATTCTAGTGGGTAGAAAGACAAGAAAAATGGGACAGATATGTCAGAAAATGCAGTCAACAAAATAAGTACAGGAGTGGAAGGTTTTTTTTTTTCTTTCCTTCCCCTCCTTTTTTAAAATTTTAATATATCAGAAAGATAAGCATCTTAATTACCGACCATCCAAGAGAATAGAGTCTGTGATAGAATGTGAAAAACATTTGTCTGTGGAAGCATCAAGACCAAAAGCGGAACCGCCCATGGCCAGTGACGATAAATCTGGGACCGCAACTGATCCCTCCAAGTACAGTAGAACTTGCCTCATACTTGGCCTAATTTTTGGTTCCAAATGAGCGCACAAGCAGCCTAATTTCAACACCAATTCTGCTTGTTCTTTCACATACTCAGCACCTAGCATCTGATCAACCGCCTGGAGAATATTGCCTGCTTTCCAGCATGAAAATACCCGATCAACCAAAATGATATCCTCTTCTGGCGCTGCTCGGAGCTCTATTGGTCTTTTTCCGCAGGCAACCTCTAGTAAAAAGACCCCAAAAGCATATACATCAGTGCTTGTTGTGGCCCTCCCTGTCCTACTATACTCAGGGGCAAGGTATCCAAAAGATCCGGCTACATGGGTAGTTTGAGGTAGAGTTCCATGGTCGTATAGCCTTGCCAGGCCGAAATCTCCTAATCTTCCGTTCAGTTCACCATCTAACAATACATTACTGGCTTTTACATCTCGGTGGATCACAAGTTGCTCCCATTCTTCGTGTAGATAGAATAATCCGGATGCCACACCTTTGATGATTTTCAATCTTTGGCTCCAGTTGAGGGTACACTTTGTTTGGTTGAACAGAAACCTGTCTAGACTACCGTTGGACATGAATTCATATACCAAAAGTAACTCTCCTTCTCGCCGACAATAGCCCAAGAGCGATACTAAATTTCTATGGCGCAAGCGTCCAATACTTACGATTTCTGCAATAAATTCTCTCATCCCCTGTCTTGCTTGATGAGAGACCTTCTTGACAGCAACCTCGACCTTGTTTGTTGGCAAAACGCCTTTGTATACCCTGCCAAATCCACCTTCCCCCAGCAGCTCTTTCTCTGTAAACCCCTTGGTGGCAATATATAGATCTTTGTACTTGAACCTGTGAGGTCCGTAGGCAAGCTCCCATTCTTCCAGCACTTCTGCAAACTTACGCTTCCTCCAATAATAAGCTGCACCAAAAGCTACAATCAACAGCAAAAGTAAGGAGATCAGAGGCAATCCCACGGTGAAAAGTTTAGACTCTTTCTTATGTCCAAACCGAGGTAGCTTGGGAAGCTGAGAGAGATCAAGCGCTTGTGCATCACCATTCGTCTTGAAGCTCCATCCCAGTACAAAATTACCTAAACCTATGACGAGTGGACTAGTGGATGCAGAAAAGCCAACATACATGGCTTGATTTAAAATTGGCGAAAGATCATATGACAAAGACAAAAGAGGAATATATGGCTTAGCAGCCGCTATTGGAGCTAATGTAACATTGATTCTCCTATCCACCCCGTTGTATTCCACCCAAAGTTGCATCTGTTGACCGCTGCCAAGAGTTAAGTTGTCAAATGAATTCTTGTTATTAGCCTGGTAACTTGCTGGCCGGGATACCTTGGACTTCGTAGAGTTAATATCAATACCAACATGGTTGTCATTGATATCTGCATATTCTTGCTCTCGGAAAGTGTCGAGCTCCACTGCAAACATGTGATTTGTTTGACTATAAAAGGTATTTTCATCAAAGAGGCCTGGTGCAATCACGAAAGCCATTCCCGGACTGGGCATGCCTGAGACATCAGGTACCATAGCAAACACAAATTGGGTGGAAAAGGAGAAAGCTGAACTATTAGCTGTGCTCTTGAATTTGATGGGATTAGGATAGAAGGCATACCCCATTTGTGATTTGGTGGTGTTGGTTATCTGAAGGAGGCCATTGTTGGCGATTTTGGCTGATCCGGACATGGTTAGTTTTGATGACTGAAATCCTTGATAGATGAACCCAACGTCGTCAGAAGCTGCTGCACCAGCTGCGGTGTGAACTAGAACATGGGCTAAGATTGCTGTTACAAGTCTGAGTGCCATGGCTATGGCTTTGATACTAACTGCCAAATCCTTCTTAATTTTGTAGCCTATATCTTACTCTCTATTGATCGATACTAGATTGCCTCATGTAAAATAAAACAATATGCTTTTGAAGTAAAAGTTTATAGAACGCGTCTAGATAGGCGGCATTTGATTTTTCATCTCAAATTTGACCTCTGACAATGGTGCAATGCTTGGAATATATTTTGTTTTTGACTAGCGATTGACTACTTCCCAGAATGTGCTTGTGATTTGCCCTTCTGCTAGCCTCATCCTCCCTCGACCTAACCAACTGTGACAGAGCCATTCGTTTTCTAAATCATTCTCGAGTACTGAATTTAACCATCTATGGAATAAAAAACTTTTAGCATGCATTAAAAGCAAAACTAAAATTAGAGTACTGCTGTATGTCTCTTTTTTTTTCATCACTAGTGTCCACATGGGAAATTCCACAGATTCATTATTTTTTCCATAAATTTAGAAATTTAGAAATATCACCCCTTCATTGAAGTTGTGTAGGAATTAAGAAGTATCTAACCAAAGATTGGAAACTATACTTAAGCATTATAAATTTTAATTAAAACAATACTTATTGAAAAGCAATCTCAGGATTGTATGGCAATGCCGGGTACCCTATTCCCGGATATGCATGTTGAACCTCACTCGATTCTTTCTTTCTCTATTTACTTTTTTTTGTAATACGTTTGTAATACTTTGAATTTCAGATTGAGCTTTAATTGTTTTCTTAATATTATGTTATTTTGGAGTATTTCACTTATTTTTTCTTTGGGTTTACATGAGAATGATATAAGATTAGTTATTATTTTTAAAAAGAACTTGAATAAAAATCCGCACCTACAAAGACCATTGAAAAGACAGAACTAGGGTGGGGGCCCAAGTAAGGAAAGACTTTCCCAAGTCTGGGCGGTAGACGCGGAATGAGACAGCCACGTTGAAATTTCTTGTCAACTTTTGAGAATGATATAAGTTTAGTTATTAGTGTCTCTTAAAAAAATTTGAATAAAAATTAACTCCAGCAAATAATTGCTGGAAAACAAGACTGGAGATAGAAGACTGGGCAGGATGGGAACCCCTCACATTGAATTTTTAGGTCCAGATAAATAGGGAAGGAGGAGGAGAGGAAGAGAGAGAGAGGAATGGCTGGAGGAGAGAGAAGGGAGGAGGAGGAAAGAAATGGGAAGGAAGAAAAGGAAAAGAAAAATAAAAAATATGTATGTGTTAGTTGTTTTTGAAATATTTGTGTATGTGTATTGTTTTTGGGGTTATTTTGGTTGGTGTGTAGGTGTGCAAAATAGTTTTTCAAAAGCAGGTGGAAAAACAGCAAATCCAAATAAAATGCAATCAATACTATTTTCCCAGCCCAAGTTTATTGATGAGAAATATTTACTGTGTGGGACAGCAAAGGGTCTTCATGGGTGATGAAATTTCAACCAACAAAAACTACAGACTAAACAACAGTCGATTTCAAATTTTTGCTTACTTGGTTAAATTGAGAATTATAACCTAAATAACTTGAAGAATTTGTATGAATTGACAAGTGTAATATACATATTTTTAGCATGATATAATCTATTAATAGTTTGTTATGCACGCCTAGCGC
This sequence comes from Gardenia jasminoides, assembly GCA_013103745.1. Classification (NCBI taxonomy): domain Eukaryota; kingdom Viridiplantae; phylum Streptophyta; class Magnoliopsida; order Gentianales; family Rubiaceae; genus Gardenia; species Gardenia jasminoides. The sequence continues at coordinate 10,056,978 of CM023098.1, read as the reverse complement.
ACCTGCTACAGGGTTTATATATCGGCAAGAATTTCTTTCCACTTTTACTATGGGCTTGTTTTCAGTTTATTAGTTTAACTAATTATAAATTTCAATTTTGGATAATCAGTTTTTGTGGTGTTCTCAGTTACTTTTGTATTCTGATTATAGATTTTTTTTCAAAACCAAAAAAGTTAAAATCTATAATCATCCAAAGAGTAACTTTTGCTGATTCTAATTATTCTCTATAATCAATTTTTATAATTATATTATGTTAAATTTAAAGCAATCGAGAACGAGGCCTATACATGATTGGGAATTTGTTGGGGATCTCTAGATCCAAGGAAGAAATTGAGTATAAAGTGACTTAAAAAAAAATTAAAAAGTAGGACTACATTGTAAATTTATGAAAATTTTTCTTGGCATGACTTAAGAAACTAAACAAGAAATCCACAAAGAATTTTGTTTTTGGAGAGTGGTTCTTATTATTGTACAATTTGGACTCATATGAAAATTTTGTGTATGGCCCCCAAGAAGTTGACGAAAGATTTTTAGGGACCTCGAAGGATAATAAGAAAGCAGAAATAAATCAAACAGAAGACATCAAAATTTACATGATTCGGTCAAATTTGACCTATGTTCATCGATGAAAGAGGAGCATAATATTAGGGAATAATGAGGCAAAGAGAAAATGAGGGGCAGGGATGGGGGTAGGAGATTTTTTTGCCTCCACTTTAAATGGGGTGGAAAATACCACTACACTGTGCATTACATAGTTAATAAAAATCAATAATACCCATGTGTGTGTGTGTATTATAATGTGTACACACACAAACACACACACACACTCTCTCTCACACACATATTATAACTTAATAATTGTAAATGAGTCTTAATTAGAATAAAATTCTTAATTAGTTAATTGATGCTGCATTTTTTTGAACAGAAACTAATTAGTTGTTAATATTAATAATAGTACTAGTAGTAATGGTAAGCTATCTTGGTTCTAACCTCCTACCTTCTCTCGGCTACTTAAATCCAATCTCTTTCCTGTTAGGAAAAAAAATTAAAAAAAAAGGTGGTAGTAGTAGTAAATTAGAGTAATGTTTGGCAACGGATTGTTAGTAGTAGTAAAAGGCCTTGTTTGGCAGCTAAGTTTTTTGGGAGTTTGTATAAAACTCTACTGTAATTTACTGTAAAAGTTGTAGAAAAAATTTTTGGAAGCGAAATTTTTTATGTGTTTTGGGGGTGTTATATTAAAAATTTTGGGAGTTTTTTGAGGATTCTTGCAGATGATGTAGGAAACAAACAAGTTTTATACAAACTTGCTAAAATTTTGCATTAGGAAAATTTGCCAAATTAGTCCCTGAAATTTTACACTAAAACCAATTTAGTCATTCATGGTTTTTTTTAACCAATGTAGTCCCTCAAGAAGTTTCCCTATCCAATGTAGGGTCTTCGCGGTGGCGACACCAAATATTACATCTCTTGTGCAACCTGTCGGGGGCGTATCCGTCTCATCACCTCAATTTCGCCAATTAAACGATATCAGGAGCCTTAAAACAACGATTAGGTCAGAAAAACATTTAGGGCAAAATTGCTGCGATTCAATTCAATCAAATTAGACAAGTATAACAAAACGGCTGGAAAAAACACTTCCAACCAATTGGCAACCAATTTTGGTGTCCATTGAAACAATACGATGGCTGAAGCAACATCACTGACAATCGAGGACGCCGACAATGACAAGGATAAAGAACATCAGACGGATTCTTCACGGATGCCGAGTAAGCTTCAATGATCCTTGTTTATTTTTTATGCCATTGGTTATGCAATCGATCAATGTTAAATGTTTTGGTCGGTTAAATAAATGGATGGATGTGATGGTTTGCCCAAATCTGATGTTAATTATTCATTTGGTGGGGCATTCCTAAACCTGCGATGGTCAAATTATGGTGCTTTTGTTTTTGCTTTTTAAATTTTGTTGTTTTGCCTGATGCCTGATTTGGATGCTAAATATTAATCTGATGGGGTATGAAAAGATCTGGGATACTGAAATTCAAGATTTTTTTTTATTTTGCCGCTTAATGTAAATGATGGAGTACTTGATTGTGATGTTAAATATTCGTGTAGTGGGGTAGGAGCAAACATAGGATACTAAAATTTTTTGTTGTTTAGTTTTTTTTTAATTTAATTTAATTTGTGTTTTGATGATGTATTATGTGGTCCCTTTAACTATTAATTGTAATGTCCTGTTGCTTTCTTGTTGGTTAAAAGTAAGACATGGTAGGGCTGACATGTCTGGAGTATGAATAATGAAATGGTTTCTATGTAATTTTTTCAAAAAAAAGCAGGAGAAGACGGGGATTCGTTTAAGTTGGTAATATACTATGGTGGTGCATACATCAGTGAACCAGAAGAGAAGTACATGGGAGGTAGCATGGAAAGCTTTGAAGGAGTAATTGCCATGAGAGTGACAAAATCAGTTCTTTAGAGTTACTGCAGCCTACTTGGATGTTCTGAGAGTGCAAAGATGATGTACAGCCTTTCCACTGAAGAAGATAAGCTTAACTTTCAGCAAATTGTTTTTGAAGATGATGCTATTGATCTGGCTTCTGTTGGTAAGCATAATGGAGAAGTTGTACTGTATGTGGTGGAAGGCTTTCACATAAGAAATGTACGTAATACAAATGGGAGCTCTATTCAGCATGACAGTATTGTAGATATTCCATCCAAGGAAGATGAATTTTGTGTGGACATAACATTTGACGATATAATGCTGGCTGACCCTGAAGAGCTCCCCGTGGAGCATGTGGATGGAAAGAAGGAGAAGAGAGGAAATGTTGTGCATGAAAATGCTGACCATGATGAAGTTGAAGATGAAGATGTACACATGGATTCATCCGAGGGTGAGAGCTTTTATGATTGTAACTATGACTTTAGCAGGATGATGATGGTGAGATATTCCAAACCTGCGTTGTTGGGCGTGAGAAGGAATTAGGTGCTCTAATTAGCAAATTTGAAAGTAAGACTGGTGAGCAAAGAAGAGGCAGCTCTCTAAAGAAGCAAAAAGAAGCAGCTAGTACATCAAAGAAGAAAAAAACTGTAGTCCAAAAACCTATTGACATGCATCTTGATGATGGAAACTATATTCCAATCCATGAAGAATCTGATTCAATGGACACGGAGGAGTTGAGAAGTCCACATTATTCCTCAGATGAAGATAGTGCAAAGAAGAAGAGGAGGCCAAGACTCATGAGGTTTAGACCTGAAATCGATATGGAAGACCCAATATTCTTTGTTGGTCAGGTTTTTGATGACAAACAATTATTCAAGACGGCAGTAGATAACTATGCTGTCAAATGGGGCAAGGAGATCAAGTGGGCAAAGCAAGATGCTTCGAGAATGAGAGTCAAGTGCAAGGCTGAACACTGCAAGTGGTACTTGTTTGTTTCTAAAATTGAGGAGGGTGATGATTCATTGGTGATGAAGACAAAAGGACTAGATCATACATGTGGCCGAACTTTTTACCATAAGAGAGCAACTTCAGGGTTTTTAGCAAGAAAGTATGTTGAATTTTTGAGGATGAACAAGAGAGTGTCAGTGCAAGAATTTAAGGACAAGGTGCATTTAGAACTGAATGTAAACATCACTAAAGCTCAAGTTTATAAGACATTCATGAAGGCAAAGGTGTTGATCCATGGAAGCTATAAGGACCAGTACAGTAGGCTGTGGGATTACTGTGATGAATTGCTAAGGCGTAATCCGGGATCTACTGTGTATATGGAGACTACATTAGATGAATACATTGGCAAAGAAAGATTTCAGCGGCTGTATATTTGCTTTGATGCATTAAAAAAAGGATTTAATGCTGGTTGTAGGTGTGTTCTCGGAGTAGATGGCTGCCATTTGAGAGGGCCTCACCCAAGGGTGCTACTAACTGCCTTGGGGATAGACCTGAATGATTGTATATACCCGGTTGCTTATGCAGTAGTGGAGATAGAAAACAAGAGGACTTGGAAGTGGTTTCTTGAATTCCCGAAGTACGACCTGGATATTTATGAACAACGAAGCTGGACATTCATAAGTGATAGACAAAAGGTGAATTAGTCACTATCATTTGGTTGTTGAAAAATTATTATTTTTTCTTATTGCTTTTTGTTTTTGCGTAATTGACAGGGCCTAGGATCTGCAATTTAAGAAATAGCTCCAGATGTTGAACATAGGCATTGCGTTCTGCATCTCCATAATAATTTCAAGAAGTTACATCCTGGAGAAGCTTTGAAGGAGAAATTTTGGACATGTGCGAGATCATCATACATGACAAGGTTTGAAAATCAGATGAAAACTTTACGAGAGTATGATGGCGCAGCTTGGAAGTGGTTGATAGACAACACATCTCCGTACCATTGGTCACGATCACACTTTCGGACCTCTCCTAAATGTGATATTCTACTCAACAACCTATGTGAGAGCTTCAATTCCGTGATACTAGATGCTCGAGAAAAGCCAATCCTTGGGATGCTAGAAACAATTCGTATCTATCTCATGGAAAGACTTCGCGCCAAGAGGGAATGGATGAAGAAGAGGGATGGTTGTATCTGTCCAAAAATACAAAAGAAGCTCGAAAAGGCAAAAAAAGAAGCTGCATTGAACATTGCAAGGTGGTCAAAAGAAGAATTGTTTGAGGTGAAGCATTTTTATGGGGGTACTCATGTTGTTGACATGGCAAACAAAACTTGTACTTGTAGAAGATAGGAGTTAACTGGTTTGCCATGCTACCACGCCGTTTGTTGCATTTCTTTGACAGGTGCGACTCCAGAGAGCTTGGTTCATCCTGATTACTCAAAAGAGAGCTACCTAAAGTCATATGAACCAGCTATAGGTCCAATGAGTGGGGCTAATGCTTGGATCAAATCAAAAAATGAACCTGTATTGCCACCTAAGAAGTTGAAGTTGCTAGGTAGGCCAAAGAAGGTGAGGTGAAGAGAACCAGATGAGCCAAGGACAAATTCAAGTGGTGTTACCAAACTTCCTAGATCTGGCCTTGTAAAAATATCTTGCTCCAAATGCCATAAACCAGGCCATACAATATAAAAATGCCCACTTGATGTACCCCTTGATCAGATTGCCAGTGCTTGCAAAGAAAGGCCTCCTCCGTCTAACACAAACCAATGCAGCTTGTGCAAGACGAAGGGCCATAACAGGAGAACGTGTCCTCAAAAAGCTGCTATGCATGGAGAACCTCCTCCAGAGACAAGAGTTGGTAAAATGGAGCAGATAGCAGATTTCCTTTTGTGTTGCATAAGAATGGTTATCTAATAGCTATGACATTAATGATTCTGATGTTTTTTTTGCAGATGAGGTATTTGACAATGAGGGAAATGAAAGAGATGAACAAGGTGCTGATTAGTTCCTAAACCATGAACTAGGAATAAAACTCTACTTGTTGATTAATATATCCTTGTAAATCTTGTTGCAGCTGAGAATCTACATGTGACTGAACAAGAGGATGAAGTGATTGATGTCCAGACTTCATTTCCGGACCAAGTTACTCAGCCACAAACTCAAGTCAGCAAGTGTTCTGTGTGCTTTGGCACTGGACACAATAGGCAAACATGTCCAACTGCGCAAGCTCAAGCTTGGAGAAACAGAAGGAAGTCTATGCGGATTGTCCATCGTCCATGTCCCACATCAAGGGGAAAGAGAACTAGGAAAAAGGAAAAGGTGAGTGTACTTATATCCGTTTCAAAAATACTTGTCCTTTTGTACAAGAATAGTTTGCTTAAGGTGTTAATCTGTTGCATGCAGGCTCATCGGTTGTTGGATGAAGACATTGAAATTCTAGATATAGACCCAAGTGCATAACTCAGTCTTGTTAAGTCTTGTGATTTTGGGATGTACTCTCTTTTGGTTACTACTTGATGCCATTTAAATGTATGCCTTTTGTTCCAATCATCAAATGTAATGCACTTTTGCTGATGGAGAATGATTTTATCAAAAGTGATTGTAATGTCCAGAAACGAATGGACTAGCAATTGTTGCATTTTGCAGAATTAAGAAATTGGTGTAAAAATTTATGCTTTTGTTTCTTAGTAAACTTTTCGTTTCTCCATGTCCAGGTTTGGTCTTCCTATAGTACCAATTCATTTTTCGTATAGCAATTGACCTGCGGTAATTGGTACATGTCCAGATTAGCGTATTTTAAGTTGAATCCTTGCTAGAATTTTTCCACCACCAACTCGCACAACAAATACAATCAACATTTTGGTCCATAAATGACATACAATACATAAATTACATCAATATTTACCCACCCCATTCCAGAATTACATTACGGAAGTCTACTTCAAGCACAACCATAGTCCATCCTCAGACAATATCAACCAGCTACTACAATATTTTTTGCTTGCCATCATAGACAAGCGGCCTTTTCTAGCCATTACCAAGTGCTATCGCCATTAGCAATAAACAAAAGCAAAATGCTACCACCATTAACACCTTGTTTGTGGCCCTCAATTTCCCAATTTCAATCTTCAGCACCCTCTTCTCTTCTTCAAGTTTTTCAATTTCAATCTTCAATAGTCTATTCTCATCTTCGGCCGACCTCAAATTTTTCAGAATTTTAGCCATCATGTTCTTCGTCATCTGTGGCATAGGAGGATCATACCATAAGAAGAAGCTGCAGGCTCCAGGTGACTGAAATAAATTTAAATATTAAAATTAAAATTAAAACCATCATTATTATACAGCACTAACATCATCACATTTCATTCTCCATTGTCAATAAATTACTAAAAAAATTACCCCATAATTTCTACATCCATGAAATTGTCGACCTGGGTTAGATAACGTCCACGAAGTCACTACTCGGCATACTTCGCGGCAATGACAGTACACAACCTCATTCCCATTGTAATACTCGATCTTTCCTCCTTTCACTCTTGATGATTGCTCACTTTCTTCACCATCTTGCGTTGACTGTACATAGCTATCCGAACATGCTCCACCATGGGCCATCTTCCTCCTCTGATATATTTCTTGGGAGAGGATCTACACACGGACAAGCAAATTTGACGAGTTGCACTACAACGACTGATTGAATTGAATCGTAGCAATTTTGCCTCAAATGTTTTTCTGACAAAATCGTTGTTTCAGGGCTTTCGATATCGTTTAATTGGAGAAATTGAGGTGATGAGATGGATATGCCCCCGACGGGTTGCGCAGGAGATGTAATATTTGGTATCGCCACCGCGAAGACCCTACATTGGATAGGGAAAAATTCTTGTGGGACTACATTGGTTAAAAAAAAACCATTAAGGACTAAATTGGTTTTAGTGTAAAAGTTAAGGGACTAATTTGGTGAATTTCCCTTTGCATTAAAACTTTGGAAGTTTTTTAAGATTCCTGTAGCAAAGGTAGGTAAAAAACTAGCAGCATACAGATCTAACAAAAAACTTAGCTGCCAAACAAGGCCATAGTTGTAGTAGCAGTAATAATTGCAGATCTAGTAGCTGTAGTAAACGTACCATCGGTAGTAATAATAATAAATTGAATGGCTGGACTCGTGCCAAAAGAAAAACAAAAAGAAAATCCTATTCTAGGTTGTACACTATACAACAGACACAAATTAAATAATAGTCCATCTCTTTGATTTTAAATATCTTTAGCCCCTGTTTGGCAGCCATGTTTTTTGCCAAATTTGTATAAAACTTATTATTATTATTATTATTTTATTTTTACTACAGGAACCCTCAAAAAGTTTCCAAAATTTTTAACATACACACCCAAAAAACTACACAGAAAAACTTTTTTCCTCCATTCGTTTCTTTTTTCTTACACAAAAAATACACACCAAAAACATTCACCCCCGACACTGGCCATCACCCCCGGCACCAAGCATCACCTTCGACGCCGGTGACCTTTCTCTTTTTATTTCCTTCTTATTCTTCTTCTTCTTCTTTCTTCCTTCCCTCCCTCTCCTCTCTCCCCCCTTTCCCCTCCCCCCTCCCCAACGACCCCCGCCACCCCTCTCTCCAGTCTGGTCGCTATTAGTCTCTGGTCACGATCTGGTCGTGACCGAGGGGGCAGGGGAGGAGGGCGAGGGCGGGGGAGGGGGAAGAAGGAGGATGGGAAGGGAGAGGAGAAGGAGAGAGGGAGGGAAGGAAGGGAAAAATAAAGTCACCGACACCGGCGTCGGCGGCAGTGCCGGTCGCTAGTGCCGGCGACAGTGGTTTGGGGGAGGGAGAAGAAGAAAGAAAGAAAAGGGAAAGGGAAAAGGAAAAGGAAAAGGAAAAAGAAAAGGAAAAGAAAAAAGAAAAAGGATAAAACAAAAAACTATCAAAAAATTTTTACACATCCAAAAAATTTTTCTACAACTTCTACAGTAAGTTACAGTAGAGTTTTAGACAAACACCCAAAAAACTTACTCCCAAACAGGCCCCATATTTGTATCTAATCAAATTTTTAGTCGTTTTTGTAGATGAATTCAAAAAAATAAAAGTTGTCACTAATCCGCAATTGCCAAGAGAGCAGGACAGGGCGGGGAACAGAGAAGGAATCCACTCTTCAAAACTGCCTTGTTGGCTGTGGCCATCCCTAATCATCTATCTATCATATATGTATTGCAGATGGGGTTTTTGTAGGGGGCCTCCACCAATCACGAAAATCCCAATCCACTTTTCTAGGAATTTCTATTTAATTTAATTCAATAAATATCTCTATCATATATGTATTGCAGGTGGGGTTTTCTGTGAGGGGCCTCCAGCAATCATGAAAATCCCAATCCATTTTTCTAGAAATTTTTATTTAATTTAATTCAATAAATATCTCATTAGTCTAATAACCGTTACTAACTTTTATCCATATCTACCCATATCTATCCTAACTAATCCATATCCCATTCCAACACATGTTTCCCATTTAGTGGCATAATATACGATACTACTTCTTTCATAACACTTCAACCACCATCTTCTGTCGTTACTCATCCTCTTCGATCTAATGCCATTTTTTGTAAACAACAATCCTATTAATCACCTTCCTTGCTTTCTTGCTTTGTCCATCTAAAACCTAGTCTCAATTCTACCATGGAACATACTAGCATGGAACATATTTCGTTACACGAATTACAACGACGCCTTGATTTCAAGCTTGCAAGATTGTAAAGGAGGAAACAATTGCTTACAAAATCAAGTGTGCACCACAATGATCCCACAGAGGCATTGGTGAAGATTCAGCAACTTCACATAGAGGAATGACAAGTCTCACATCAAGTGCAATTGATAAAATCCCAATTACATGGATTCAAACGTCGCACGTGACAAAGTAGAATTTCCGCTACTATGTACTCTTCAAATATTGCCATTTTCTTTGTACTTTCAAGTGTTAATGAAATTCTTGCGGTAATATTACAGATGTCAAGTGTCTCATTTCAAGTGTTAATGATATTCTTGCGGCAATTTTAAGTGTCTCATTTCTCTGTAATTTGCCAAGTTTTTATGCCATATAGATGTCCATATCTTTTGGTGTTCTTCTATTTTGATTGTTTTGTCCACTTAATTTGTTGTTTTTGGTTGACTTAATTTTTTTTATGCGTCAAAGTAGAATTCCTGCTACTATTTATTCTTTTGTACATAATAATATGTGTTTTTTCATTTCTTCCTAGTGCATTTAAGACCTTAAAACTTGATACTATCGGTGGGAATTAACACTGTATTTTGTGCATTAAATGAAGGATCTACATTCGAACATTGTATAGAGAATGTATAGAACTCCGTTGAACAAAGAGTTCGTTACGCACATTAAGAATAATCTACGTTATATACTCCCAAATGAATATTGATCAAAAGAATAATCTTTTAATTTTAACTTATTTTTGGGTATAACTATTAAAAATAATTCATTAATTATTATTATTATTATTTTAAATATAAATCCGTGCATAGCACCGGTCAGAATTCTAGTGTAACAGTGTTTGAGAGGATAAGCATAGTCATGCGTAGTATGGCAAAAATTGAGGATGGCAAGCCATATTTTGCGATAAGGTGACCAGAAAAAACATGCTCACCCGTCTGATAGCAAGCACAAGGACTGCGCTGTCAAGAATTTGCACAAGAAGATAGCAAGCACCGTGACTGCGCACATACTCAGGCGGTGTAGATTCCGTCTGATAATGGTTGACTGTATGCTGTTCTGATAATGGAGTATATAATTCATGATTGCAAAAGTATATAGTAGACAAGCCCTTCTTTTTCCTTCTCCTTTGCTTGCGCAAAAAATTTAAAAATTAATGTTTAATACATAGATAAATATGTGTGAAAAAGATAAATATAATCTCAAATATGTGACAATTTTATCAGCATGAAACTCATCAACGATAAATTCACATGACACAAACTTTAGAAGCTTATTTCACTGGACTCAATTCAATTAAAATTGTCAGCCAACCACTGACATACATAGGCTACCGATTGAATAATTTGTGAGAAAAACTAAACTTTTTATCCAAAAAAAAAAAAGATATATAGAGAGAGAGAGAGACTAATAAAATAAGGCACTACCAAACCAACTTTAATTTGTGGCTTGGACAAGCACAATTTCGAATTCGAGCCTATCCTTCACCCTAATGATGGCAAATGATCTCAAGTTTCAATGGACTACTCATGTCTAAAGGTAATTAGGGCGAAATGGGCTTAAAATATCTAAGATTGGGCCTAAATGAAAATAAACCTAACAATTTTCAATAAAACATGAATGTATTTGGGTGTTATTTGGAAGTCCATAGGACCCAATCTATTAAGTTTTTTAACAAATAATTTTATTTCTAAACAAAATTTTTTTAAATAAATATAGTTTCAAATTATGTATCCGATGCACGTGAACTTTCATGGCGCATCATTTGTTGTTTACCTTATTGATATTTTTTTCCTACTTTTAATATCTTTAATCTATATATTTTTGCCTTCTGTGAAATTACTTTTTTTTTCTTTTTAGCTACCATTACCGTCATCTTCTATCATCTTATCCTTGATTTCATTTCTTCTAATTTTGTGTTGTAACCGTGGGTTTTCTGGTTTTCGTTGCTTATTATTATGTTACAAATACTAGCCTATTATGCTCTAACTTGCATTTTATCATAGAAGTGAATATCATGTGTTGACTCTCTCTTATACTCAAGTTTTTAGAATGGTGAATTTTTGAGCTTTCTTTTCTCTTATGTTTTTTTATTTTTTTGGTTGTTGCTACCTTGGGTAAATTATTTGAAGCTATTAGTTTGTCCCTATCATTTTGTCTTAGTACTGTAAGTAGAGTACGTTATTAAAATTTAAAAAGAAAAAGAAATAAGTCTAAAAAAATGATGGTGTGAACTAGTTAGTTTTATTTTTCTTAATCTTGAGATTTTAGTTATACTTGTTTGGATAGGATTTATCTCCCAAAATTTACCCAAAATTTATTTGTTTGCATCATCAACACATTTTCCAACCACCTTTTTATCTCACACACATCACATCAAAAAAGTGCTACAGTGTTTTATTTCAAAAAATTATTTCAAATACTCTCTATCCAAACACGTATGTCTCTCTTTGGTTTGCTAAGGAAGCTCTAAATCAATTTTCTTCTTCTAGTGTTCAAAATACTAACACTGAGCGAATTGATTCTAATAATTCATTTTAGATATTCGTGAATTTCAGATACTTAGCTGATATGGTGCATGGACATCAAAGTTTTCAATTTTGCAAGGAGAATTAGACTTAGTAATATTCAATTCTCCCTTAGTTGAGATCATTAGATTTACATTCTTTTTCTCCTCATTTTCCGTGTTGACAATTGTCTCTTTTGCAGCTGCAAATGCTACTGGAATGACTGAATATGTCGAGTAAGTACTTAAGCAGTCAATTTGGCAAGCAAAAATGGTAAAATGTTGAAATGTAAAAACATTTTAGAAATGATCAGGCACTGAAGTTTAAGGTAGCATAACTGGTAATGAATTTTTTACCTTAGCGAAATCCATCAATTTGATCTTTGTAAATTTGAATTCATTCTTCACATAGTACATGGCCTTGTATTAATAAAATTTTCTTTGTTATCCAAAAAAAAAAAAAAAAAAAAAATTCAGATGGGGTTTCCCTTTAAAACAAACAGCTTCTTACATACTAGCCAGAATGCTGTATCAATGCATCAAGAAAAACGGATCTTGTTAAAATAAAACTTTTAAAAGGATGTTTGCAATTAATACTATTTATTATTTATCCACCCCAAGTTTATTCATAAGGAAAAATTTATTATGCAAGAATGCAAAAGGTGAGGTCTCTAAGTACTTCACTCTAACTTAGCCTGGCATATTGGAGCATACGGATAAGCTTTACAGAAAGCCTAAAATAAACCATTTTTAGAGCCTCCTTCAACAATTGAATGGTCAATTTAAACCTGAATTTTCCATTAAACAAAGCTGAAGTATAGTTTAGTGGCCATATAGCCTATAGGTTGTTTGACCTAAATCCATTATGTGCCAAAAATAAGTCTGGCAGATTTGGCAAATGGTCATCCATCGAATGAAGTGAGTTAACTTAGGAGGAATTCAACCAGTGTGATCATTGCAAGAACTGCGCACGTACTCACACAACCTAGTTTTCATTTGAGTTAATCCCAAAATCGACAAAAATTGGTTGAAATTATGGTGTTTTATGAATGGAGTATATATTTCACAATTGAAAATGTAGATAGTAGACAATGTAGATTAATAGGAGAAATGATTTTTTCCTTCCTTTTCCTTGTCTTTAATTGGCACTATAAATTCGGAAAAAAGACATTTAGCACATTCAGATATGCGTGAAGGAGATACAATTACACTCAAATACTTGATAATTTTATTGACAAAAAATCATGATATATAATCTCACAATTCACAACTTATTGTGAATCCAAATGAAGATAACCCTCCAACTCAAACGATATCAGAAGCCTTTGATTAGACTTTCCCAGTACGAAAGATAAACTAGGCATTGTCATTTGTGCATCAAGAAGGGTTAAAGTACTGTACCATAGACGTCAACAAAATTTGAAGAAACCACCAGGGATGATGTCTCCAGTGAAGAGACAGAGGGAACTCAAACTTGGTTAAAGAGAGAGACAAATGCTGCATAATTTCATTACATGCACAAAGATAATTTGAAAGTACTTTTTCTGTTCCTGCTAACATGTCTTTGGTTGTAATAATCAATTTGATAGACATTATGTGACAGGGGCAAACATCATTTTTCATCTCTCATACTTAAAATTTTGTAATTTATTTTCTCCAAATTATTTTTGTTTAAAAAGTAATTTCTCGGCAGAAAGAAGACAAAATATTTTAGACCAATTTGATAGTTTGATATCGTTGATGTCTTTGTCCAATTAGTTGTATTCATGAGTTTTCATTTTGTATAAAAAAAAATGCCGTTGATCGACAAATTAAGGTCAGCTTAATGATTGTGCCATTGTCGTGCAAATTTTTGAAGTAATAAGGTTAGTGACTTTTTTTTTTTTTTTTTTTGTAATAATCAAGACTTATGATACAATAAGGCAAAGCACAAATAAATAGAAGTAGGGCATTATACAAATTTTCTCTTATTCTTGGTCATATTATAAAGAAGTTTAGAGGAAGAAATGGAAGTTCAAAAGATTTGATAACCATTGAATTTTGAATAATAGCTACTCACAATTTTTGCTTTAGTTCTTTGATTTCTACCACAGTGATTGGTCTAGTACAAAAACATGTTTCCATAACTTTTATAGTTTCTTGATTGGGGCTTTTTGAGCACTTCTGAAGGCAAGTGAATAGCTATAAAGGCCTCTTTTTCGTCCACTTTTCACATAGTATTTTTATAATTATCAAGACTATTATAGTTTTTTCATGACACGAAAAGAGGTAAGTATAATTTTCAAATTTCAAGGGAGGCAGCTGCAATTGTTAGAAACCTTAGGAGAGGTTTATGAAATTATAACTTTGTCCTGGTTTTCTTTTTTGTTTTGAAAGATTATGTGATTTTTCTTTATCCAGGGAATATATTTTCCCTATTTGGATATTTCTTGTATATCATAATTTCACGCACTAGTTATACGCATTTCCACGCATAAAACTTTGCTTGGATCAACAAATAGATTATGTAAAGTTTACACTCAATAAATATATTACGTGAAGCATGCAGGTTTTTTTTCTTTATCTATACACACTTCTTGTTTTACTACTCATTCTGTCCCTCAATTAGTGGGTAACATGGTGTTTTAAACTTTAAGACATATTTTCATCTTCATCCATTTTTGTACTTAAATAGTTGCGATAAAAGAAAATTTTAAATCGTTTAGTCACAGTAACATTAGAAAGGAATTAACAAGTTGTTCTTGAAATATTCCAAAATAGTGCCCATGAATGGCATTAGCTGCTAGGGAGCAAGCTTACCTTCTTCTGAAACCTTGTTTCTCTCATCTTTCTTTTGTTTAATCACTCACCAACATGTTTACCTTCGTGTAATGTCAATAAAGATTCATCGTGGCAAGGCCCCAGCTAATTGAGAAAAGATTTGGAGACATTTAAAAGATGGTAAAGATTGCTTATTCTATTGAGTAACTCAGAAAATTCTCTTTCATATAATCAAGTGATCATCTTCTCTTATCTAATTTCTAGCTCAACATTCTCTACTCGACCATAATTGGCCTTTTTCATCTCATGTTTCAAGCTACAGTTTAAAGTGTAACTAAATCATCCAATATTGTAACTAAATCATCCAAGATGCAATAATTTGCATCAATTCGATTGGATAAGCAGATATGTATAACCAATATTGTCAAACTCTACAAATATATTGCATCCACTAAATCTTTATTTCTACTAGGTGACGTGATTCCAACTTCAGTTGCATCAATCAATTTGGTCTTAACTATAATCTCTAGGTCTAGAAAAAGTGTAGGAATGTGGATTTATTCCTACAATTCCATTAGACTCTATCTTATCTGGCCCTAGCATGACTAGAGAAATAAGTAAATATCCAAGGAGCATATTCTTTACATGACGATTCACAGAAAGAGCAATTCTAGTAGGATTTACACCAACCAACATGCCTTTATATATAATTACATGTATCTTTACGTGAAGATAATAAACAATTACATAATTGTGTCAAAAGTTTTTGATTAATCAAACAATTTTATTTTTAAAATTATTACATATATATACACATGAAAATAAAACAATTTTTATTTTTGAAGCAATCCAATATAGATTGACTAATCAAACTACCAGATCAGTTTTCCATGGGAGTGGGGAGTCCATTCGTGCATAACTAAATGATTGCTTTAGGCATGTTGGGCCCGATTGCGTGGTTCTTTTGGTTTGTAAATGCAGTTTATTTAACTTTTTTGGGATCACTGCAAATTTACAAACTCGCATAAGCTAAAATTAAAGAAATTTGTCAGATTTGGAACTTATAATGCCTTTAATTACATTTCAACTTAGCCATGTTGTACATATATGTATTTCAAAAGACTTTGTCCCATATTGGAAAATCAATGATACTTTTAAACACTTTATATTGTCTAACTCTTCATTGGACTTGTGATGAGTTGAGAGTTAGCATAGGCTCGCGTGCATGAGGAGAGGTTGAGTTGGGCTAATCTAGTTCAAATGGATGGATTCCCCCCCTCCCTGCATGTAGGTTAAACATGGCCCAATTTGGTTCTTCCTCTCAACTGGAACTACTCTCCCTTTTCTATTGGATACAGATTTGCTGGTTCTAGTTCCCTCCTACTTGTACAGGGAGAGGAAGGTTTCTTTAATCATGGGGAAACATTTCTATAAACCAAAAATAGTTTCTTCGAACAGTGCTCTTGAGGCACGACTCAAGCATTATTTCTTTAGTTTCGTCATTCACCTTTTAACACTGTTCGCTATTTTTACAACAATCTAAGAAACTATGGCTATCACTAATGTTAACATCCCGCAACAATCAACTGCATCAGTTGCAGTGGCCCTGCCATTCGCCAAGCCTTTTCTATACGTATCCAAAATTGACATTTTCGCCAATGAGAATTTTAAAAGATGGCAAGAACGTGTGCACTCTCTACTCGACGTCCATGAAGTAGCTTACATGCTCACTGAATCCCAATGTTCTGCAATTGCGGTTGCCCAGACCCAAGAAGCATGGCAATATGCAAATAAGGTATCTCGACACACTATCCTACAAACACTTTCTAATAAATTATTTGATGTCTACGGTAGCTGCAAAGAAGTCAAGGCAATTTGGGAAGCCTTGGTAACAAAGTTTATTGTCGAAAATGCAACCAAGCAAAAATTTGTCATAGGAAAATTCAACTAATGGCAAATGACTGACGATAAGGAATGAAAATTCAAATCACGGAGTATCAAATACTGCTAGAGGACTTGAAAAATGGAGACATCAAACTACCCGAGAAATTTGCCGCAGGCATGTTGATTGAAAAGCTACTCGAGTCATTGGCCGACTATAAAAACAACTTGAAACACAAGGAGAAAAATTACACCATGGATGAGCTCATGAAGCACATCCTCATTGAGGATTCAAACAAAAAGGAGTTAAGAGTTGCTAAAGCAAAGGAGATGGCTTTCAAAGCTAATCTGGTACAAAACAACAATAAAAGGTATGCCAATAAGTCCCAAAGTAACAAGTTTAGGAATCCCAACTACAAACCAAAGAATCCCAATTTTAAGAAAAGGAAAGGCAATTGCTACAGTTGCGAAAAAATCAGGACACCATGCTGCTCAGTACAGATATAATAAAGGTGACAAAGCAACTGGTAAGTCTCCTAAGGCTAACTTAGTCGAAGGAGATGAAATAATTACTGCAGTCATCTCACAAGTAAACATTGCAGTCAATATGAAAGAGTGAGTGGTAGACTCTGGAGCTACTCGGCACATATATGCAAATCGACAAGCGTTTTCCTCCTATACTCCAATAGGGGATGATGAAGAGGTGGTCTATCTTGGAGACTCACGAACTGGTAAAATTCTTGGAAAGGGCAAAGTGTTCTTGAAACTCACTTTAGGAAAAATTTGGCCCCTAATGATGTGCTGCATATGCCAAATATTCGGGCAAATCTGGTTTCTGTAGCTTTGCTATTAAAAGTTGGGGTGAAAGTGTCATTCGAATTTGATAAGATTGTAATGACCAAAAATAATGTATTTGTAGGAAGATTATTGTAACCTGGGACTCTTTGTATTTAACATTTCCAATGTGATCAATGAGAATGCTTCTTCTTCTGCTTATATTGTTAATTCAATTTCTTTATAGCATGCAAGATTAGGACATGTTAATATGAGTTATATAAAGAAAATGCAATCTTGTGGCCTAATTTCTAGTACCAGTGATAAAATGGACAAATGTGACATATGTGCAGAAACAAAATTAATAAAGAAAAGTTGTGTAACTGTCTAAAGAGAAACTGAATTGTTGAATTTAGTTCATACAGACTTAGGTGACTTGAAACAAACTATGACTAGAGGTGGTAAGAAGTATTATGTTACTTTTATAGATGATTATTCTAGATACACTAAACTTTATTTACTTAGAAATAAAGATGATACACATAATGCCTTTTTATCTTATAAGTATGAAGTAGAAAATCAACTTAATAAAAAGAATTAGATTGGATAAAGGAGGTGAATATTTAGCCTTAGATAATTTCTGTGAACGTGAAGGCATTATACATGAAATGACACCACCATATTCACCAGAATCTAATGGGGTAGCTGAAAGAAAAAATAAAACATTAAAAGAAATGATGAATTCTATGGTAGTTACTTCTCATGCTCCTGATAATTTGTGATGAGAAACTATATTATCTGCATGTCACTTACAAAATAGGATACCTCATAAAAAAACTGTAAGGCCTGAAGACAACTTAAGAGGGGTGAATTAGGTTGATTAAAACTAATTAAATTATGGCACCCTGTTTTCACAACTCAAAATTTATCCTCTTTTCTAAGTGATTACACAATGGATTAATCAATGAAGGAACAATATTACTCAAGAAAGGTAGAAGATGTGAGCAATATAAGGATTGTAAAATGAAATGTAGAAAAGATAAGAATACGCAAACCAATTGACTACCAAACTCCTCTTGAGTTTGAAGACCAATTCTTAAAATAAACTATTTCAAATTGATGAACTGCAACCAATGTTGTGTACAATGGAAGGTTCACTTCCTCCTTGCACAGCAGCACAAGGTCAAGTTAGAAGTTTTACAATCACTCCGGATAACCCTCTCAAAGCTACACTATTGAAGAATTCTATCACAAATGAAAAGCTTATGAAGAAATTCACACAACAAGGAGTACAAATCTTGTTTGGAGAGTATTTTCTAGACAAAATCACTCTTGAGAACTTGTATTCTAAGTGCGCAAAATTAATTTCACGTTTCAGACCAAAGACTATTTAAAGGAGACAAAAAAAATGCATCATTAAAGCTGCCAACGAATAGAAGGTAGCTGAAAAGTCAACTAGCCGTTGAAGGTGTCAGACGTGCGGTACATTCTTCTGCGTCCGGTGCCATCGTCCGAAAGGTTATTCTCAACATTTATCGGACGGCCGATGAATTTTCTACGTCCTATGGAGTTTGCATTCGAAGCTGGACAGAGAGTTTGGATTTCCTCTTTAATTCGATCAGACGTCCGATGATGATGATATGCGTCCGATAGGAGTGTCCAATACTTCCCCTGTCTATCGGACGTCGGGTACTTCAGTTTGAGCATCCGACAATAGTTCTTCTGAGAATTCTCAATCTTTATCGGACATTTGGTACTAGCTTTCAAGCGTCCGATAGAGTTGAGTTTCTTTTGCTCTTTTTTGATTGAATCTTTCATTGTCTCCATTTGCACCTAAGGATCTGAGCTGACATTTTTCTCAATTGAAAAATATTAGTTTGAATTATCCAATTGTTTTGTAAACATCAAAATTCAGGATCAAGATTGACATTCTCCCCCTTTTTGATGATGACAAAATAATGGATGCCATTTTGATAATTTGAATACTTTTGTCAAATAAACATACATAGTTCCCCCTTTCACAAACTACCAATAATCAGAAGCAGTGGATGTAAACAAAAAAATTGAACATAACTCCCCCTCACTTGGTAACGCTCGAACCAACCACATATAAAAAAAAATTGAACATAACTCCCCCTCACTTAGTCATTCAAACCATTCAAACCAACCAAATTTTCTCCCCCTTTTTGTTATCACAAAAAAAAAAAATTCAAAGGACCAATAGCAGTAATTAACAATATCATAATAGCAACAACAAAATGAACAAATACCAAAAGTAGCAATAGCACAATAAACAAACACTAATATCCAACATTTAACAATTCCAACATCACAATGAACAAATACCAAAATTAGCAAAGTACTTAATGTATTACAGACATTATTCATTTCAAAAGAGAGAAAATAGTGAAAATGCAGCCTAATGATAAAATGCACATGAACCTAGGGTGCCTAAAAATTAAACTTTGATGAGCTAGGTCTTCTTCTAGCAAGACGAAACTGAGAGTGATCTTCTTGTTCAGTGTCTTCATCGTGCTCTTCAGATTCGGCAGGAGTTGATTCTTTGTCTTTCTCAAAAGTGGAGGGATCATGGGGAAGTGGCTGAGAACCCGTAGCAGCAGCATCTTCAGTGGCAGGAGTGGGATCAAGGCATGGCTCCTTTTCTTGTGGAACATCCTCAACTAGAGCAGGGGGCATAAGGAGATTTTTCTTATCCAGAAATTCTGCTTGTTGCTCAGGTGACATGGTTAGCATGAGACCATGTTTGAGAAGAAGAACATGATTTTAAGGTCCATTAACAACTCAACCACTTCGAAATGAGATGAAGTGGTTTGGGAAGAGGATTTTTGAGGATGAATAGGAGTGAAACGCAGATGTTTTGTAGTTTGAGAAGTGATAGAGGGATCATGAAAATTTTTGATTCATGACTCCGAAACAGCCTCCTTAGAGCACCAATGACCATAAAAAAACTTTAAATTCTTTCTTTCAAAATAGGATTTGGTGAAAGTAGAGGAAAAAGTTTCTTTAGGACACATACCAGTAAGAAAAATTTTGAAATACTCAAAGATAAGAGTCAAGAATTTTTCATAAGAGAGTTTTCTACGGGAATCAAAGCTTAATTTTAGTAAAAATTTGCACATGATGAAACCAAAATTGATGCGAATTTTTTCAACAAAGCAATAAAACAAGTACAATTCCATTTTGTTGGTATCAGTGCGATGACCATCAGTAGGAACTAAAAAATTGAAAATGATAGAGAAGATAATCAGATTTTTAGGAGTAAGATCTTCCAATTTTGCTTTAGCATGCACTTGAAATGGTGACTGAAAATAGATAATCAATTTTGCAGCATTAAAATGATGATCAAGTGTAGGATATTCTTCATAAGAGAAAAAATTTGCAACCTTACTACGACAACCAGGTTCAATTGTGGTTTTCAAGACAACATTTACAAGTTCAGGATCAAAAATAATATCGACTCCATTAACATGTGACATGATCTTAGTGAGATCAGTGCTTTTCCTAAGATTTGTGAAAAATTGATAGAGAATTTCAGGATAATAAATGTTAGGTATAGTGATGAGATGGGACCATTTTTGAAAGTCAAAAAGATGAAGAACAGAGTCTAGGTTAATTTTACGAAATTCAGAGGGGTTGATTGACCTTTGAGTTATGAAGCCTTTCTGTGAAATCTGTTCATATTTCTCTTTGGCTTCATCATCAAAGAACCGAGGCACAGGAGAGGGGCTGAAGAGTAGGCTGAGATTCAGTTTGAGTTGTCTAGCATTCCTGAGCAGTGGCGGTTCCTTTTTAATCTGTCGGAGGATCGTTTTACAGTTGAAAGATTCAGTTCATCATCCCGAAGAGGGTGCTTGCATCCGGTAGTAGAGGTGCCTCTTCTCAATCTCATCATTGTGAAATGCAGATGGTTTTGAGTGATGATTATGATGCAAAATGGAATGAAAGAGGCTAAATTGGCTCTTTAGATGGAAATAAAGGAACGAATCTGCCTAAAATGGGTGTTGTGTAATGGTTAGGATGTTGGCAGAATTTTAGGATCAGAAAAGGATGCAGTGAATAAAGTAAAATTTTAATGCAACACAGTTCACAAAAGGCTCACAAGACCGTTTGTTGAGTCAATTTTGAAAGATTTTTCTTGAAAAAGTATGAATTTGAATTTTGAAATGTAAGAGAAGAAGAGGTGCGTTCGAGAAAGAGAGATTTTGTTTGAGATAAATGAGAAGAAAAGCCCTTTATAAGACGTGACTTTTGGTGTGTCGGACGGCCGAACGAAGAAAATCGTCTGACATATCCGTCCGACAAAATTTTTCTGGAAAATAGTTTAGAACACTATCGAACGTCCTTTCATCAGCCATCGGACGTCCACTAAAGTTTGACTGATAATTTTTCAAAAATTCTTTTCCAAAATGCCCAATTTTGATCTCAGATATGTAAATTCATCCAAAGGCAATGTTTTTGTAAAAAATCAGTAATTTAATCTTTTGAACAAACATAATTTACACAAATTTCACCCTTTTGAATAAGATCACGAATGAAATGATGCTTTATGTCTATATGTTTTGTCCTAGAATGTTGAGTGAAATTTTTGTCAAATTGATAGCACTCGTATTGTCGCAGAAAATAGGCATACAATCATACACAAGTCCAAAATCATTCAAGGTATGTTTAATCCACAATAGTTGAGCACAACATGCACTAGTGGCAATATATTCCGCTTCGGTTGTAGACAAAGAAATAGCATTTTGTTTCTTGCTAAACCAAGATACCAAGCAATTACCAAGAAAATGACATGAACCACTAGTACTTTTTCTATCTACTCTACATCCACCAAAATCGGTATCCGTAAAACCACATAAAGCAATTTCATGACATTTAGGATACAAAAGACCAAAATTCAAGGTTCCTTTCAAGTATCTAAAAATTCTTTTAATGGCATTTAAATGAGATTCTTTAGGGCAAGATTGAAAGCGAGCACACAAGCAAACGACAAACATAATATCGGGTCTACTTGAGGTTAAATAAAGTAAGCTACCAATCATACCTCTATATTTCTTCTCATCAACTTTTGTACCTTCTTCATCTTTGTCAAGTTTGGTAGATGTACACATAGGCATGTCAACTTATTTTGAATCCTCCATTCCAAATTTTTTGAGAAGTTCCTTTGTGTATTTTACTTGATTTATGAATGTCCCTTCTTGAGTTTGAAATACTTGAAACCCGAGGAAGAAGTTTAATTCTTCCATCATACTCACCTCAAATTCATTTTGCATAATAGTGGAGAAATCCTTGCACAAATATTCATTAGTAGCACCAAAAATAATATCATCCATATATATTTGCACAATAAGAAGATCATTCAAGTTTTGTTTAGTAAAAAGGGTGATATCCATAATACCCCTTTTAAAACCATTGCAATCAAAAAACCATTTAACCGCTCATACCAAACTCTTGGAATTTGTTTTAAACTATATAAATCTTCTGAAAGTTTAAACATATGATTTTGAAATTTTTCATTTTCAAAACCGGGAGGTTGATTCACATAGACTTCTTGATCAATAAAACCATTTAAGAAAGCACTTTTAACATCAATTTGAAATAATTTAAAGCCTTTGAAACAAGCAAATGCAAGGAACATTCTAATTGATTCTATTCTAGTTACGGGAGCAAATGTCTCATCAAAATCTATACTTTCTTCTTGAGTATATCCTTAACTACTAGTCTAACCTTATTTCTCACAATTTCATCTTTATCATTTAACTTGTTTTTAAAAATCCATTTCGTACCAATAATAGAATGATTTTGAGGTTTTTCAACTAAAATCCAAACATTATTTTTTTCAAATTGATTTAGTTTCTCTTGCATGGTTAGAATCCAATATTCATCTTTCAAGGCATCATTAACACTCTTAGGTTCAACATGAAAGACTAAAGCAAAATTATCCACTAGTAGTTTAGATGAGGAGCGAATTCTTACCTTCTTGGATGGATCACCTATAATTAGTTCTTTAGGATGATTTTGAACGAACTTCCAAACTTTTGGAAAATCCTTGGGTAGATCATCACTTTTTTCTTCTTCTTCTAACTCTTGGCTTTCTAGAGAGCCATCTTCCTTTGATTTCATCGCCATTTCAGCATTACTTTCATCTTGGATTATGAGCTTCTCAAGTCCTTCTTGAACACCTACATCATTATCTTCACTTTTTTGGAAGTAACATTGTTAGATTCATCAAATGTAATATGTATAGCTTCTTTTATAACAAGAGTCTTTCTATTATAGACTCTATATCCTCTTTTGTTTTCACAATAATTCAAAAAAATACTTTCATCGGTTTTCTTATCAAATTTTTCAAGATGTTCATTGATATTTAAAATAGAACATTTGCAACCAAAAACTTTGAAGTAACCAACAATCGGCTTTTTACCAAAAACTAATTTATAAGAAGTTTTATTCAAAATTGGTTTTAAAAGAACTCTATTCATTACATAGCAAGCCGTATTTACGACCTCGGCCCAAAAATATTTTGGCAAATTGTCTTTATTTAACATAGTTCTTGCGGTCTCAAGAAGAGTTCTATTGTTTCTTTCAACAACACCATTTTGTTGGGGGGTTCTTACAATTAAAAACTCAAGAGTTATTCCATTATGATCACAAAATTTCGGAAAGCCACAATACTTAAATTTCGAACCATTATCACTTCTAATTTTAACAATGTTCAAACCAAGCAAATTTTGAACTTTTACAAATAAAGAAACAAAATTTTTGAAGGCATTATCTTTATGAGTAAGAAAAACTACCCAAGTGTATCTAGAATAATCATCAACAATTACAAAGTAATATCTCTTAGCACCCAAACTAGCAATTTTTGTAGGACCAAACAAATCAAGATGTAAAAGCTCCAATGGTCTAGATGTAGAAACACAATTTTTGAGTTTAAAAGAAACTTTGGTTTGTTTACTGAATTGACAAGCATCACAAATTTTATCTTTTTCAAACTCAATTTTTGGCAAGCCTCTAACAAATTTCTCTTTGAAAATTTCTTTTAACAAGTCCATATTGAAATGATAAAGCCTTCTATGCCACAACCAAGGATCTTCATTTGAGACTTTAAGACATTGGAAGTTAGAGGAATTGATTTTCTCAAGAATGACAACATAAATGTCATTGAATCTTTTTCCCTTGAAAATAATATTAAACTTTGAATCAAGAACTAAGTAGTCATGCTTTTTGAATAAAACAAACAAGTCTCTATCACATAGTTGACTAACACTTAACAAGTTATAGTCTAAGTTATCAACCAAAAGAACATTATGAACAAAAGTTTCACCATTCTTACTAACATCTCCTACTCCAATTGTATTGGCTTTCATATCGTCTCCAAATGTCATTTTGCCACTTGATTTTGGCTTGAGGTTAATGAATTGTGATGGATCACCAGTCACGTGTCTTGAACATCTACTATCTATGAACCACTTAGATTCCTTTATGATGTTCTCCATATTCACCTATACAAGAGTTAAAAAGAATTTGGTACCCTTCATTTTTTAGGTCCTTGAAAGTTAGTATCATGTCTAACTAACCACATGCTTTTCATGCCTCTTCTCATGTTTTTTTGCACATAGCAATCATGCTTCATGTGTCCTTTTTGACAACAGAAACTACGCATAACAAAGGGGTTATTTACATGAAATGGTTTAATAAATCATACTCCTCTTCTTCTATGAATTGTGAGTTCATTTGCACTGAAAGTTAACTTTCTTTCATAAGCATCAAAATGAGGTCTCAATTTATTATTTGAAAAAAAGTTTTTTTTTCTTGTGTTGAAGAAGTTCATCTAGACTATCCATTCTCCTTTTCAAATCACCTTGTTTTTCTTTAAGCATTTCACAAAAACTTGCTTTTCTATCAAGCTCATGTTGTAAATCAATCTCATCCCTTATCAAACAATCATTATTAATTTTCAACTTTTTATTTTCTTGAAACAGTTTTGCATTGTCATGTAGAAGAAAAGTAATTTTCTGTTTTAATTCCTTGTTTCTAGCATAAGATTCTTTCAAACTAACATGCAATTTTTCAACTAATGATTCGAAATTATCATCATCCTCATCATCACTTTCAAGTTGAGGGTCACTAGATGTTACCTTATTAGCTCCAATTGCCATGAAAGCCATTTGTGCAGATTCTTCTTCCTCTTCAATTTCACCTTCAGAACTGTATTCATTCCATGTGATTTGGAAGTTGTTGAATCTTGGTTTTCTTTCATATTTCCCTTCTTTCTTCTTCTTCATTAGGGCAAAATAGTACTTTCACTACATCATTTTTTTTTTTGGTTGGGATACATCCTTCACTACATTTAGTGTAGGTAATCGGATCCAAATTTTTGATAAGGGAGATCCATGTAATTTTTGAAACCTCGAGGACGGTTAGTAAAAGTACTAGAAACCTCAAGGGAGGTTTCTGAAATCATCCCTTTATCTAAACCTTAATTAAAAACTAACGAGAAACATTTGGAAAAGTTTACAAGAAAAAGAAAACTACTCAATTAACCCCTTAATGTCTATAATTATATTTTTGTAGTCCTTGTATTCAAAGAAGAAAGATCAGTGCAGAATTAGTATCGTGCATGCAGGATATACGTATATGCAAAGTGATAAGGAACACGGATTATCAAGGTCACTTCACAGTACATTCCATTATCTATAGCCTCATTTTCTTGTGTGGTAGTAGTAGTCATTTTGTTAGTTTCCTTCTTATCCTGACTCCTGTCCCTTTCTTTCTACGTGCAACTTGTTATTTCCTGAATCAACTCACAGTTTTAGTTCTGATACATTGACCCGCAAGTTCATTGGCGTGGTATTAAATAGCACTACGTATGTACTGCTGCAAATCAATTGTTTAAATGGAACAAATTAAATAAATTCTGCAAACTTGTAACAATCAGAGTTGCATTTTGACAATTCCATGTTGACCGCATTCACAGCATTTGTCCCCTTGCTTTTTGTTTCCCTCGTCTTCCTTTGTATCTTGCATTGAGGAATTGGTTGGAATTTTGATTGGTAGGACCTCCTTTTCTGAATCTTCTTTTGTTGAGGATTCTTTTGAAACTCTTTGTGATGAGAGTTAGGTCACTGTCATCGCCATCCATTTCTTCATCATCCAAAGAAACCGAGTCATCCTCTTCTTGAGATGCCTTTAGAGCAATGCTTCTTTTTGCCCTTGCATCTTCTTATTCTTGCACTTTAATCCTGAGTTTCAATTCATAAGAAGTTAGAGAATTTATAAGAGATTCAATAGACATTGAATTCAAGTATTTTGCCTCTTCAATAGCAGTCACTTTACTCTCCCAATCTTTAGGTAGAGCATTTAAGATTTTTCTGTTTTTCTCTCCTAGGGTGTATTCCTTGTTCAATACTTCTAAGTCCTTAATGAGATCATTGAATCTACAATACATTTTATCAATGTTTTCATGAGGTCCCATCTTAAATGATACATATTTAGTGACCAAAATAGATTTCTTTTATTCTCTAACATCTTCACTTCCTTCATGAATTTCTCTCAATTTATTCCAAATCTCCTTAGTTAACTTACAACCTTTAACTCTAATTGATTTATTTGAGTCTAAAGTACTACATTACACGTTCATAACTTTTGCATTTAAAATAAGATTAGCTCTATCCTCTCGAATCAATTTATTTCTAGTTTTTTGTCTTAGAACATGAGTAGTAGCATCCTGTATAATAGCAGTATATGGACCTTCATTAACAATGAACCACAAATCAATATCAATTGATTGTAAGAAAATAATCATATGTTCCTTCCAATTTACATAATTTGACCCATTAAATATTGGTGGTCTAGTTATCGATTGTCCTTCTAAAAACATGGCATTGTTGGTTATCATTTTTACTCTAAGCGGTTAAACTTGATCTTAGAGACCAAACTATGATACCAATTGTAAGGGCAGAAGACAATCTAAGAGGGGGGGTGAATTAGGTTGACTAAAACTAATCAAGTTATGGCATCCTTTTTTCACAACTCAAAATTTATTCTCTTTTCTAAGTGATCACACAATGGATTAATTAATGAAGGAGCAATATTACTCAAGAAAGGTAGAAGATATGAGCAATATAAGGATTGTAAAATGAAATGTAGAAGAGATAAGAATACACAAACTATCAAGCTCCTCTTGAGCTTGAAGACCAATTCTTAAAACAAGCTACTTCAAATTGATGAATTGCAACCAATTTTGTGTACAATGGAAGGCTCACTTCCTTCTTACCCCAAGCAGCACTCGGTCAAATTAGGAAGTTTTACTATCACTTCGGATAATCCTCTCAAAACTACACTATTGAAGAATTCTATCACAAATGAAAAGCTTACAAAGAAATTCATATAACAAGGAGTGCAAATCTTGATTGGAGAGTATTCTTCTAGTCAAAATCACTCTTGAGAACTTGTATTCTAAGTGTGAAAAAGTAATTTCACATTTCAGACCAAAGACTATTTAAAGGAGACCAAAAAAGTGCATCATTAAAGCTGCCAACGGATAGAAGGTAGCTAAAGAGTCAACTAGCCGTTGAAGGTATCGAACGTCCAGTACATTCTTCTGCATCCGGTGCCATCGTCCAAAAGGTTATTCTTAACATTTATCGAACGGCCGATGAATTTTTTGCGTCCTATGGTGTCTGCGTCCGAAGTTGGATAGAGAGTTTGGGTTTCTTCTTTAATTCGATCGGAAGTCTGGTGATGATGATATGCGTCCGATAGGAGTATCCTATACTTCCCCTGTTTATCAGACGTCTAGTATTTCAGTTTGAGCATCGGACAGTAGTTCTTCTAAGAGTTCTCAATCTTTATCGGACGTCCGGTACTAGCTTTCAAGCGTCTGACAGAGTTGAGTTTCTTTTGCTCTTTTTTAATTGAATTTTTCGTTGTCTCCATTTGCACCTAAGGATCTGAGCTGACATTTTTCTCAATTGAAAAATATTAGTTTGAATTATCTAATTATTTTGTAAACATCAAAATCCGGGATCAACATTGACAAAAACTGGCAAAACACCTTATGAGTTATGGAAAAATTATAAACCAAATTTGAAATATTTAAAGGTATGGGGGTATCTGCTAAAGTATTATTACCTGAACCTAAAAAAAGAAAATTAGGTTCTAAAACTTCTGATTGTATGTTTATTGGATATGCTGAACATAGTGCTGCATATAGATTTCTTGTTTTAAGAAGTGATGTGCTTGATTGTAATACAATTATTGAGACAAAAAATGCTGAATTCTTTGAACAAATTTTTCTAATGTCTAATAAAATTTCTCATGCACCTATAGAAATAAATAAAGAGATAATCTCTAATGAAGAATTAAGAAGCAATAAAAGGCCAAGAAAAGAATTTTCATATGGAAATGATTTTCAAACTTTTCTTGTTGATAATGACCCTTTAACATATTCTGATGCTATTTCTTCTTCTAATTGTAAATTTTGGAAAGAAGCAATCAAAGCTGAAATTGAGTCTATTATGAAAAATAAAACTTGGATTTTGGTAGATTTATCTCGTGGTGTGAAACCTATTGGTTGCAAATGGATTTTTAAAAGGAAATATAATCCCGATGGCTCTATAGATAAATACAAAACCCGTTTAGTATCAAAGGATTTTCTGAAAAATAAAATATTGACTATTTTGACACATTTGCACCAGTAACAAGAATTTCTTCTATTCATATTTTATTTGCTTTAACTTCAATTCATAAACTTTTTGTACATCAAATGGATATCAAAACAGCATTTTTAAATGGTGATTTAGAAGAAGAAATTTATATGTTTCAACCTGAGGGATGTATTGTGTCTGGAGAAGAAAATAAGGTTTGTAAACTAATTAAATCTCTTTATGTCCTAAAACAAGCTCTTAAATAGTGGCATGAGAAATTTGACCAAGTATTGATAAAAGATGAATTTTTATCTATAGAAGTGGATAAATGTATATATGTTAAAATTGTAGACAATCAATATGTGATAATTAATTTATATGTGGATGACATGCTTAAATTTGGTACGAGTTTAAGTATTGTCAACAGACTAAGCATTTCTTGTCTTCTAACTTTGATATGAAAGATTTCGGTGAAGCAGAAATGATATTGGGAGTTAAAATCATAAGGAGAGATGATGGTATAATGTTGTTACAAGAACATTATATAGAGAGACTTCTTAAGAAGTTTGACAATTATGATGTGACACCTGTGAGCACTCCTTATGATGCTAACACTCAGTTAAAGAAAAATAATGGTGACCCAGTTGCTCAGTCTATATATGCTCAGATACTTATGTATTTGATGAATTTTACTAGACCTGATATAGCTTATACAGTATGTAGACTGAGTAGATATACTCACAATTCCAATCGTGAGCATTGGTTTGCATTAGTCAGACTAATGAAATATTTGAGAGGTATCACAAATTTTGGTATCCTGTATAGTGGATTTTCCACTGTATTAGAGGGCTACAGTGATGCTAATTGGATTTCTGATTCAAATGATACAAAATCCACTAGTGGTTATGTGTTCACTCTTGGTGGTGGTGCAATAGCTTAGAAATCAGCCAGGCAGACAATCATTGTTAGGTCAACTATGGAATCAGAGTTTATAGTTCTGGAGTTGACTAGTTCTGAGGCTGATTGGCTAAGGAATTTCTTAGCTAAATATCCTTCAACTAAGGATATGTTTCCTCCAGTATCCATACACTGTGATTGTCAAGCGACTATCGCTATCGCCAAAAATAAATTCTTTAATTGTAAAAGTCGACACATGAGATTAATTGTAAAAGTCGACACATGAGTTTGAGACATGATGTCGTAAAGCAGCTGCTTAGAGGTGGAATTATTTTCATTGATTTTGTGAAGTCAGAGCTAAATTTGGCCGACCCTTTGACTAAACCTGTAAGAAGAAAATTAATTCTTCAAACTACAAGGAAAATGAGATTTAAGGTCAACGATTGTCAATAGCGATGGTAACCCAACCTATGTGATTGGTGATACCATAAAGTAGGTTCATATGGGTAATAACAAGTCGTTATTGACTGTGAATCACTTGAAATTTAAGTCCCTTCTGAGATAAGTGACTTGACTTTTATTAATTGTGAGGTTGAGTTTAAATACTCTTAATGAATTTAGATCCCTTTAGGGAGGTGTATTTTGAGCAGTATACACTTGATAAATTCATATGATAGTGGAGTGGGGCCGCTCCTATAAGATTTGTGGCCAAATCTTTAGAGCTCTCGTGCACATCCAGGCAGGCGCACGGTCTAAATGCACAAAATCTCGTTGAATAGCAAATTGTGGGTTACAATGTGATTGATAAAATCTTTGTCATACAACAAGAATTATTGATTCATAGAAATTCATATTTCACCAATAATTCTGTAGGACATATTTTATCAATTAAATTTGGTTCATAGTCCAAAAGACACCAAACTGATTATGTTGAGTCCAAACATATCCAGCAAAGTTTTTCTTTCCTCTTTTTGTCCAAAATCTTTGAAATAGGTGGGAAATTGTTGTACATATATGTATTTCAAAAGACTTTGTCCCACATTGGAAAACCAAGCATACCTTTAAGCACTTTATATTGTCTAACTCTTCATTAGACTTGTAATGAGTTGAGAGTTAGCATGGGTTCGAGCGCATGAGGGGAAGTTGAGTTGAACTAATCCAGTTCAAACGGACAGATTTCCCCCCCTTCGCGTGGGTTAAACACGGCCCAATTTGGTTTTGCTTTTGCATGAAAAAAGAATTACTTTTACTTTTACCAATTGGACTGAGTCAACACGTTATTTGCAAATAAGATTTGCCTAAAGTTCAGTAACGAATGTTCTGCAGATATCTTCATGTGCGTTCTACAGATAATCTTATCTGCACGTTTGCTAAACTTATGGTTTTCAATAGTTCAGTTCTGCAAATAATGTTATCTGCACGTTTGCTAAACTTACGGGTTTTTGTTTACTGATAAATCTTATCTCTTCCTATCAAACTAACAGATCTTTTCCCTCAGATTCACCTATAAATACTAGACCTCTACCTTGCTCATTGGCACCACCTCACTTTCTAATTTCTTCTACTTTCTCTCTTCCTCTTAGCTGCAACTACTCTCCCTTTTCTGCTGGATACAGATTTGCTGGTTCTAGTTCCCTCTTACTTGTACAAGGAGAGGAAGGCTTGTTTAATCTTGAGGAAACATTTCTATAAATCAAAAATAGTTTTTTAGGACAGTGCTCTTGAGGCACGACTCAAGCATTATTTCTTTAGTTTCATCATTCAACTTTTAACACTGTTCGCCATTTATACAACAAGCCATACTTATTGATGCTCAAAGTACTTCATTATACTCTTATTTGTTCCTTTATTTTCATTTCACATAGCTAAAATCCAAGCAAAAAATGGTGGAAAAAGAGCAGGCCCACGTTCTAGTTTCAGTAGAAAAGAAAATAACTAGAATTGCAGGAGAAGATAGAGACAGAAAGTTGTCATCATTGGAGCAAGAATTAGAGACAGAATGTGGACG
This sequence comes from Gardenia jasminoides, assembly GCA_013103745.1. NCBI lineage: Eukaryota > Viridiplantae > Streptophyta > Magnoliopsida > Gentianales > Rubiaceae > Gardenia > Gardenia jasminoides. The sequence continues at coordinate 10,025,369 of CM023098.1, read as the reverse complement.
TGTGATAGATGATAATGAGAGGCTCATATTATATAGAATCATCCCTTCTCAAGACACAGCGCTAGCTGCTCCAGAGGCTGGAATCTCACAAAACTTGGCTCATGCAATGCTCATTCCTGATCACAGGCGTTGTGTTGTCTGTTGCAGAAAAGAAGTTTCTGTTCTTTTCATGCCTTGTTCCCATCAAGTTGCAACTGAATAACATCCATTCTCCCTTGCCGTTAGCTGTTAATATAATCTACCGTAGATTTTGCCTGTTAATTTAACAAAAAGATAAAAAGAAAAAAAAAAAAGGAGATTGTTAGGCACGCCTTGCACACGTGATAGAATGTATATAGACTAACAAATTTTTTTTTTTCTTTTTTAACTTTTACTATGTATGCTAGGAAATTCCTTTGGGAATTCTGGATTCTACGAAGCATATAGCCACTTGAAAAACAATAAAACGATGTAGGACTGCAGTATTAGAATGATAAAAAATTATTGGAGTGACCTCTAGGTGCTAAACAAGAATTGGATAAAGAATTCTTTTTCTTTGTACAACGTTTTTTAATCTTTGCACAATGTTTATTTTTTCTTTAACAAAACTGAACTCTTAAAGAATAACGGAAGTCATCTCTTCTCCATTTTCCATCAATACTCCCTTAGACGATTACTACATGGGTTTACTAGTCAACAGGCATTCATTCACTAGGGTTATAATATGATAAAGAATGAGGAACTCTGGATTGAGGAAACCAACATTTTTATCAATAAAACTGTCCAAGAAGTCGTTTAGGGTTCTAAATTAAGATAATAATATTGTCCTTTTATTAATATATTTATTTATTTTTATTGAGTTTATTCCTAATTAGTAAATAAAGAGTTGTATATAGAAAGAGGTTGAAAGAAGAAAGAAATCGTAGTTTCGGTCTTCAGGGAAGATCTAGCGCTGGATCTCATTAGCAAAAGGCCAGGTCCCATGCTGAATCAACATCAGAGATGGGGCTTAACTTCTACCTCATATCCGCACACATGGACCTGGCTCTCGGAATAATGGTTCTGTGCGTGAATCCTTATGAAGAAGGCCAAAGACGAAGTTTGTTCATTGTAGGGTTTTACCTTTTTTTTTTTTTGTTTCCTATTAGTTTAGACTGTTGAAGCCTATCAGTAAAGATACTCAGAACCTTTTTCTTAAGTGTAAGTAGAAAGTTTCAAATTTGAAAACTCTTACTTATATACTCATACCCCTGCTGTGTCACCAACCCATCCCATCCTCCTGACATATGAACTCTTTTATCAAATATTATTCAACTTTAATTGAAAATTTCAATTGTATGAGTTTTCTCACATCCCATATTCTTGTTGAATTTTGTTATTTCGTGAAGTTTTCTCAAAATTTTGATAAAGTTTGGAAATAATTTTATTATCATATTTTGACCACAAGAATCATTACAAAGATCTATTCTAGGCATAATTGGGATTGTTGTAGTACAGTGACCGAAACAAATTTTTCAGAGGAAAGTCAAGAAGCTTTTAAAAGATAGCAAAGGCAAGGAATGTATCGAAACTGCTTTTGTAGGTTGACTAGAGTTAACAGAGGTTAATTGAAAGGAAAGTAACTGAGCCCTTGAAAAATAATGAATCCATGTGACAATGATCCAATTGCATATTGAAGAAAAATGAGGAGGAGTCTAATGAAGATAAAGAGGTCTAATTCAGGAAAACTGTCACTATAATTCATCAATCAAGAAATGGGGTTATGGTTTGGGGGGGCAGGGAACAACTTTGCGAAATATTTGATTTCCACCATGCTTAACTTGATTCATTTTTCTCAGAACTGTGGAAACAAAATGCGAGCTGACTAAGGTTTACAGGTAGACATCAATGGATAAGGTAAATTAGGAGGAGAAGGCTTGCTTTCCGAGTTGAAAAGAGCTCAAAAGCCGTAGGAATTGCATCAATAAAAGAAAACGAATTGGTATGCATCAATGAGCCGCAATACCGGAATTCTCTTTTCTCTATCTTCTTCCTGGGTACTAATTTCATCGGCGGATTTTCAAGAAAAGTAATCCGTGGCACTTCGACTATTGAGAACCCCACGAAGATAACCCTCCAACCCAGACAACATCAGAAGCCATTGATGAGATTTTCCTAGAAAAAAAAAAAATTGACTATTCATTGTCATTTGTGTGTCAAGATGGGCTGAATTAATGTGCGAAGGACGTTGATCGAAACTGAAGAAACCGCCAGGGATGTCACCAACGCAGAGAAAGGCTCTTGGCCTACGCTTTTTTAGAACATTGTGAAAAATGAATTAAAAAACTTAATTTCCAATTCGCATATTGCATTAACTTTTAACTGAAAGTTTGCACCGGAGTTCAGTTTCTTTACATGCACAAAAATAATTTCAGAGTACTATTTCTTAGTAAAAGAAAATAAAATATTATAGACCAATTTGATTGTTCAATACTGCAGATGTCTTTGTGCAATTTGTAATATTCCATTTTCTTTTTTCCCTCTCTGTGGAGAAAATGTTTTTAAATCTGGCAGCAGCATATTAAAGTCAGCTTGAAGATTGTGCTACTTTCGTGTGAAATTTTTGGACTAATAAGCGGTGGGGGAGTCAGAAATTTTTGGACTGATAAGCCAAGCTTCAATGAAATTGAAATTCAAATTCAATGAACTCATAAAAAGGTTATTCTCTTCAAGTTGGAGACTCAACGAACTTATAAAAATTGAGGGCAAAAAAATCATTTGAAGTGGGAAGAAAACGTTATTATCTTCAAGCATTTAATACATTAAGTAATAATAATTGAGATTTAAAGTGCATTTTCAACCATTTGAAGATACAAAAGCAATCATCCTAGCTTCAATGTTTTAAAACTCGGACCGACCGGTGAACCGGTGGCATGACCGGTTCGCGGTTCAACCGGTCCGACCGGCCGGTTCACGGGTTTTGTGTGTGTGTGTGTGTGTGTGTTTTTTTTTTTTTTTTTGGCAATGGGCACCTAGCACCAAGAATGATGGGCTATTAATGATATTTTCAAATTTTTGAGGGGAAAAAAAGTTTAAACCCAATAACTTTGAATACATTAATCCAAAAGTATTTTATCTTGAACTGTCTTTTAAAATTTTCTTAATAACATGAAAATTGAACATAAATTTTCTAAAAATTGGTAAATGTAATTTCTTTCAACCATACAAAAAAAAAAAGCAAGCCTGAAAAAATTTGAAATATTAGATACATCTTTAACCGAAAATTGGAAAAACGAAAAAAAGAAAACCAACATCAATAAATGAAAAGAATTCAAAATTTTAAATTAAATACAAAAATTCCACATACAGAAAATAAATAAAGGGAAGAAAACTTGTATAGATTATGTTAAAGTTGTGGAAGAAAACTTCAATAGATTAAATTAAATACATGAAGATTTAATAAAGGGTAAGAGAGAGAGGAGGGTGGAGGAGGTGGAGAGGAGAAGATGGAAGAGTAGAGCTTGTGCAGGAAATTTATTGTAGTAACCGTAAAATTAGTGATTAAAGAGGAATGATTAAGGTGAAAGTGGAAGGATGCAAGATTGAATTCTCTGATGGTGGAATTTAGTAACTCTAAAAATTAGTGATTAAAAGATGAATGATTGAAGTAAAATTGGAAAGAATGCAAGATTGAATCCTCTAAATGTGGAATTTAGTAAGATTAAAAACTAATTATTAAAAAAGGAATGATAGAGGTGAAATCGGAAATAATGCAAGATTGAAGCCTCTGAATGTGGAAATAAAGAGAGGCATAGATAGGTAAATGGAAGTTTCATTTTTTATTTTACTTTTCATTAGTTTTATAAATTTTTGTATTCATCTAACTTAAAAAATACTTGTTGGTGTGGTAGTTAAGACACTTGTGTCTTATATATGAGGTCCCAAGATTAAATCTCACTACCACCACATTTTATATTTTCAAAAAATAAAAAAAAAACCAAAAAACCGCCGGTTCGCGGTTCGCACTGGTTCGAACGGTTCGCACGATTCGACCGGTTCTTGACGGTTTTCTGATCACTTCCGGCTATTATACAGAACCGGACCGGTGGCATGACCCGTTCGCGGTTCAACCGGTCGAACCGGCCGGTCCTCCGATTCTGAAAACATTGCCTAGCTTCGATGATTGTTGGACTAAAAGATGAGTTGGAGATTTGGAGGCGTTCGCCAAAACATGGAGCTACTGGAATTCTCAAGACTCCTAACCCAGTTGTTCCACAGAGACAAAGATGAACAGAGTAGTATATACTGCTGTCTTATATGCGAGGATTGGGATTTGGGTCCAATTTCCCGTACTTGTGATGTCAACCAATTCAAGTGTAATTATTTATGTTGTATTCTTCCAGTTAAAAACAAACTAGCAGTTAGAAAATGATAGGCCCAACCCAAGCGGGTCAAGTTCAAGTAACTTTTAAACATAATGCGTTCGGGCCTTGGGGGCCACAATAGATTTTTTTTTTTTGGTCAATTTTTGATGGGCGGAATATAGTAATGAAAATTTTTGTTTTACAATTTTTTTTTCTTTGACAATTGGACAGGTGCGATTGCCTACCCTGGCCTTTTCCTCTCTTCGCCCCTTCTAACGGGGGGTTGTGACATTTTTATAATGATCAAAACTCAAGACACAATTAGACACGGAATACAGGCAAATAATTGAGTTAGGATGTTTTAGTAATTTTCTCTCATTATTGGTCTTATTATAAAGAAATATTTTCTTTATGCAAATATATCTGTCCCGTCACCATATTGCCAACCACAGAAGCCTATCCCAACAATTACAATAATATCACATTCGTATAGTTCGTAGATGGAAAACAAAAAACAGAGAACTTTTAAATCAAATCCAAAAATTGATTCCCAGAGTCGCTTTACAAAAAGTAAGAATCTAAGTTCTGGAGTGGATCAAATTCCAAGTCTGGTTTCAATTGACAACTACAAAACTTAAATTCAAGAAGCTGCATTTGAACAAACACTAAACCCCCGTTTGATAACTCAATTTAACAATTAAATTTAATGGATTCAGATTTTAATATATTCGGACTCATTTGAAAACCAAAACTATCTGAATTAATTAAGTGGCACTGAATTTTCTAGAAAAAATTTGCTCCTAAAAATAAGTGATAAACCATTTACTTATCACTTAATGAGATATACATTTAAATGTATTAGATTTAATACTTAACAATTCAATCATTTAATGGATTAAGACTTTAGATTTCAGATTTCAGTGTTTAGTTTTTAGACTTTAGTTTTATCAAACGCACAGCTATCACCCTCCAAAAAAATTGTAACAGAAAATAAAGAAGTTTTCACTGAATCAAGCTAGTGGACTGGATCTCTCTTTAGCCCTCATCCCATCTATCCAAATTTATGCTATCCAACCATTCCCCGAAACCAACAGCAGTGTTACCATTGTTACAGTTTGTACTTGCAGCAAAAGCATTCGCACTTTGCTCAAATTCAAATCCATGAGAAGGAGCACAACCACCACCAGGAACAGGGCCGATATTCAAGATTTCGTTTAGAGCAGTCTCAAACAGGGACACGTCCCTATGGTGTAGGGATTTTCCACAGGTGAGAAGACAATAATGGCAACCTTGGTGTCGGTTTTGCCTTGCAGTTCTTGACCTTTCTTCAAGAGACCCTTGCGCCTTTTGAAAAACATTACCATTATTGACGATTCTTTCTCTATTTTCTTGATTTCTATCTTCTTCTTGCCAGAACACATTCTTTTTTGCTTTCGTTAACAAACAAACCGTCACGCTCTGAGGCCGCATGTGCCTGTTACGTGACATTTGCTGTACTCTCAAATCACCCTCGAGAAATACCAGTCTACATGGTTCAAGACTAACTAGTACAACCATGATGAGAATAACTCCTCTATTTATTGTGCGGTAAAATTAAAAGGGCTATTATCTTACATACTGACGAAATTCAACAACTCAGAACAAACATAAACATTGTCATTTGACAAACAAGTAAGACAACAAAGGAAATATTTTAACTCCTCGTGACGTATGGTTTGTCCATTGCATTTTAACATAAGGTATTGTCCTTCTTCTTAACACTTGATCCTTTCGATCCACTATCCGTAACGCCGTAACGGAGTTTCTTTAACTGACAAGTTTTCCTTAACCTCAATGGGTTGATCCTCTAAAATGTAACTTGGATCCGACACGTATTTCCTTAATTGAGAGATATGAAAGGCATTGTGTATCCTCTATAGCGCGGGTGAACGTGCTAGTCGATATGCTAAATTTTCAACCCTTTCCAAAATCTCGTAAGGTCCAACATACCCCAGACTTAGTTTACTACCTCGTCCAAACCTCATTACTTCTTTGGTGGGGGACACCTTCAGATACACCTTCTCTCCGGACTAGAATTCTAGTGGTCTTCTTCTCAGATTTGCCCAACTCTTGTTCCAATCCTGAGCCACTTTCAGTCTTTCTCGAATAATCTTGATCTTCTCAAGGGTTCTCTCCACAAAATCTGGGTCAATGATAAGTTTTTCTCCTACTTTATCCCAATATAGTAGAGATCTACATTTTCGCCCATATAATGACTCAAACGGCGCCATACCAATTCCACTATGGTAACTATTATTGTAGAAGAATTCCATCAGTTTTACTAATTTGTCCCGACTATCTGAAAAATCTAAGGCACATGCTCGCAACATGTCCTCTAATGTCTATATTATCTTTTCTGATTGCCCATCTGTTTGGGGATGATAAGCAGTGCTCAATCTCAAATTGGTCCCCATTACTTGTTGATAAGTCATCCAAAACCTAGAGATAAATCTTGGATCTCGATTTGACACAATACTCAGTGGTATACCATGAAGACAGACAATATCTTCTACATACATTTCTACTAACTTTTCCATCACCAATCCATTTGGCATCAGAAGGAAATGAGATGACTTGGTTAGTTGGTCCACAATAACCCAGATAGTATCATTGTTTTGAATCGTTTGGGGTAAACCCGTGACAAAATCCATTGTCACATGTTCCTGCTTCTACTGCGGGATTTCTAAAGTTTGCAACAAGCCGGCAAGTCTTTGGTGCTCGACTTTAATTTGTTGGCACACCAAGCATCTCGCCACATACTCGACTATTTCTTGCTTCATCCCATTCCACCAATAATTTCTTTTCAAATCTTGGTACATTTTAGTTCCTCCAGGGTGGATTGAGAATCTTGAATTGTGTGCTTCTTTTAATATCTTTCGTTTCAATTCTTCCACATTTGGTACACATATCCTACCATTTTTCCATAAACTAGCATCACCCATCAACTTGAACCCTTCAAAAGGTTCAACTGTAACTTTCTCACTAATTTTGACAATTTTCTCGTCCTTTGCCTGTGCCTCTTTAATCCTATCTATCAAGGTGGAGATAAGTACTAAGTCTTGTAGTACTTCAACAATGGAATCTACCACTTCGACAATGGAATCTACCACTTCGAACTCAAAGTTTTCCATTTGTTCCTCCACTGAGGGTTTTCCTACCACTTTTGATTTTCTACTCAGGGCGTCAGCTACTTTATTTGCTTTACCCAGATGATAACTGATTGTCAAATCATAATCCTTAATTAACGCTAACCACCTCCTTTGCCGCATATTTAGCTCTTCTATGTAAACAAATATTTGAAACTCTTATGGTCCGTAAAGATTTCATATTATATCTCATATAGATAATGTCTCTATATTTTTAGAGCACATACTACAGCTGCTAATTCCAAATCATACGTCAGGTAGTTTTGCTCATAAGGCTTCAATTGATGGGAAGCGTAAGCAATTACCTTCCCATTCTGCATCAAAACACACCCTAACCTATTCTTAAAGGTATCACTATAGCCTACAAATCCCTTAGTCCCCGAAGGTAGGGTAAGTACTAGGGCTGATACTAACTTTTTCTTTAACTTTTGAAAACTTGTTTCACATTGATCGGTCCACTCAAACTTTGCTCTTTTCTGAGTTAGCTTAATTAGGGGTACTGCAATAGTAGAGAATCACTTTACAAACTTTTGATAATATCCAATTAAATCAAGAAACTCTTTACCTCTGTCACATTAATGGGTCGTGGCCATTCCACTATCGATTCAATTTCCTTTGGATCAACTGACACTCCTTGAATGGATATCACATGTCCTAAGAATACTATACTCGTCAACCAAAACTAACTCGCACTTGCTAAATTTTGCATATAACTTCTCTCTTCTCAATATCTCTAGAATTTTTGTGAGATGTGCAGCATGAGTTTCTTCATCAGGAGAGTACACCAAAATGTCATCAATAAATACCACTATAAAAAGGTCCAATTGTGGTTTGAACACTCAATTCATTAGATCCACAAGGGCAACAAGAGCATTAGTCAACCCAAATGACATTATTAAGAATTCATAATGCCCATATCTAGACCGAAAAGCACTCTTTGGGATATCTTCGGCTTTAATCTTCAATTAATGGTAACCTCAAATCTACCTTCAAAAACACTTTTGCTCCTTTTAACTGATTGAACATATCATCAATCCTAGGAAGAGGGTATTTGTTTTTAACCGTAATTTGATTCAACTCCCGATAGTTAATACAAAGTCTTAAACTGCCATCTTTCGTCTTAACAAATAGTATTGATGCACCCCATGGTGAAATATTGGGACTAATGAATTTCTTATCTAACAACTCTTGCAACTATTCCTTAAGTTCTTTTATTTCAGGAGGGGCTATCCTATATGGAGTATTAGATATGGGTGCAGTTCCTGGAATAAAATTGATTTCAAATTCTATTTCCCTATCCGGAGATAAGCCAGGAAGGTCATCTGAAAATATATTCAAAAAATCCTTTACCACCGGAATTCTATTCAATGGCATTTTTTCCTTTTCTGTATCTACCACGTAAGCCAAATATGCCACACAGTCTTTTCTTAATGACCTATAAGCCTGCATGGTAGAAAGAAGTGGCACCCTACGGGTCTTTCTTTCATCGGTATTTCCTTGATATGAGAAGTTTTCTTGACCGGGATTTGCAAAAAGCACATTTTTCCCTCTACAATCAATTTTGTGCATAATGTTTAACTAGCCAATCCATTCCTAAGATGATATCAAATTCGCTTATATTTATTTGCACCAAATTTGCTTCTAATTTTCTATCATCCAATTCTACCCTACAATTTGGATACTTAGTATGAGATACCAATATCCTATCTCCTGGAGTAGCCACTCAGTAGGAGTGGTCCATCCATTTAGGGGGCATGCATAGATACTTAACAAATTTCTTAGCAACAAACGAATGACTAGCTCCATAGTGAAATAACATATACGCCGGTACAGAATTAATCAGGAGCGTACTTGTGACTCCGTCTCCCGACACTTCTGCCTCAAGATCAGTCATCGCATGCACCCTGACATTGACTTTTAGTCTGTTACCCAATGAGCTACCTCTTTTCTCCCCACCAGTCTTCTTATTTGGGCAATCCATTGCCCTATGACCTTGTTGCCCACACTCAAAACATGCCCCAATCCTAAGTCAGCACTCTCCTAGATGCCACCTTCCACAAGTCTCACATTGAGAATGGGTTCTTCCTTCAGTTGGCTGTGGGGGTGGTCCTCAGTTGGCCGTGGGGGTGGTCCACGGTTCTATTTTATCAACCGGAACCATCCACCTAGTTTTAATGCTCCTGATGCAACCATTTTATTCCCAGGTCTTGGCCTCTTATTTCTAACCTCATCGTCCAACTTTCTACAGTCCGCTTCGACTTTCACACTAGTGTCCAGTACATTATTAAATGTGAGGATATGAGAGATGTTAATTCTAATCTAGATATGGTTCAGCAATCTCCTTATGAACTTGTCCTTCTTTAGTTCTGGATCCGCTATGGTAGACGGAACGAACCTTCCCAAAGCAGTAAACTTATTGGGATACTGCACCACTGACATTCTAGGCATTTGTTTTAGATTCTCGAGCTGGTCAATTTTCTGCATCCTAACTGTGAGTGAAAAGAAGTACTTGAGAAATTCTTCCTTGAATTTCCCTCAACTAACTAGTGAAATTATAGTTGGTTCAATGGTCGCCCACCAAAAAGGGCCTTATTATCAAATGTTCCATCTCTTCAGGCACTTGTAGTAGCATGAAATTATTCTCAATTTCATGCAACCATTTTTCTGCTAAATTCGAGTTAAGGATCCCATCAAATGTGGGAACATGGACTCTTTTTATTTTCTCATAATAGAAATCGGTTCCTCCCTACTCATGAACTTGCGTGTTGCCAGCCTGAGTTTGGGCCAACATTGCATGAGCCTAGGCTTGCTCTTGTAATACTTGGGTTACCCCAATCCAAACTGTTACCATTTCTGTGGGTACCATCACATAAGGTGGGTTAACATTAGGTTCGTTGCCATTGGTCTCGCTTCCCTAGTTCACACCCCTGTTATCATTTTCTTGATTCGATCCATTGCTCTGGTTACTCCCAACATTCTCGTCACGATGGGCACTTTGCCGGTTCCTCCCACACCTAGTGTTTGGTGTCATGTCCTAAATCAAGCAAAGTAATTTCAACTAGGGTGAGGTCTATATTTTTTTTATATGTAAATATATATATATTTATATATTTATATATATTTGTACATATATAAGTGTTTATGTATATTTAAAATTTTTTTTATTGCAATAGCATTAGAGAATCACATGATAAAATTAAACTGCAATCATTCAACAATCAAAATATGAAAATTCTCAACTCCTATTACATGTTCAAAAACTCAAATCCTAACCCTATTTTTGGACTTCCAATGGCACAGCGTTTGAAATCTCTCTAATCAGGCCATAACATCAAGGCCAAATTTATTAAGAAACTGAACTAGGAAACCTAAGATAAAATTGATGACATCAAATTTTCTCTAACTCCTCTAATGTTCGTGTCCTAAGGGAGCGTCATCACCATCTATGGCCCCATTTCCCTCGGGACGTCAACTATGGCCTCATCTTCTACTGGGTCTTCCTCAGGCTCACTTGCTATTTCTGCATTACTATCAGGCCATAAGTATGGCTACCCCTGCATCTTAGGTGCAAGTGGTTGGTGGTACTCTGTCTAATTGGTCACACGCTGCCTTCTCTCTTCGTACTTTGTGGCTAATAACTGGTAGGCAGCATCTCGTTCCTCCAATTGTGTGGTCGTCTCATGAAATCCCTCTAACCACATGTCTGCCCATACTTTTTGTTGATTGCTATCCTCTTTTAATTTATTAACCTCTTCTTGAAGGTGGAGAACCTCCATCTGTAGGACATCCCTACTCTGTCTCATGTGCTCTCTCGACACTATCAACGTGGATATCTCCTGGATCTGGTCCAATACCCTGTTTGCCAAAGCATCAGCCTTTCTAGCTCTATTTGTAGCTTGTTCTAATTCTTCAAGCTATAGGTCTCAATAAAATCTCTGCCTCTTCCTAAGACGGACCACGCCACATCCTGTTAAGTGAACTGGGTAGTTATAATCCTCATTCTTGGCATGCACTGGGTCAACCATTTTCCTACAAGGTCACAACACACCATTAGTACTAATATCGTCTCAAAGTATAAGTACAAGTCTGTCAACTTAAATTTCTACAGTAGTTCTTCCCAAATCAATCACAACCTAGATTCTGATGCCACTAAAAATGTCACGTCTCGAACCCGAATGTGCTAGTCACATGACATTCACCCTACCATCAAGTCATCCTCGGGGAATACAAGGTTACACGGTTCAAGACTAACTAGTACAACCATGACGAGAATAACTCCTCTATTTATTGTATGGTAAAATTAAAAGGGCTATTGTCTTATATACTGAAGAAATTCAACAACTGAGTACAAACATAACACTATCGCTTGACAAACAAGTAAGACAACAAAGGAAATATTTTCCCCTAATTTGAAACAGCTGAACATCAATAGCAGTCATCTTCATGCTCTTCCTTATACACTATCTCATAGTCCTCAAGATCTGCAAAAATGTTAATAAAATGGGTTGAGTGATAATTGCCCAATAGATAGTACTATGTCTCTGTTGGATTACGTAACCATTGTTTTCATACCAAAGCATTTTCACATACCACATATGCAGACTGATAAGTTGGATCACAACCCTGTGACGACTGATAAGTTGTCAGTAAAAGTCATTAGTGATGACTTTTGTAGTCACCAAATTTTGACTATTTTAATTGTTTTCTCATGTTTTTATCTATTAGTATTTAATTATTTGTTTTTTTGAATATTCTAACATATTTTCTTATTTTGTAGGTTCAAAAAAAAAAGTCTCAAAAGCGAAACACGGACCAGTTACGCGGAGTGGTCCGCGTAACGATCCGTGTAACAAGATCAGAGACAAAAGAATTACGCGCGCAAATTTTCTAGCCACTTTCTCACTCATTACCAGCTGTAATTTTGTGTCTTTATCATCAAGTAATCGATTTAGACAATTCCCAACTCACCCTTGATCCCTTAACACTTCATCTAATGTTCAAAATCAACCCACCTCACCTAGAAAAGATCAAGACCCTTAATGCTAGGTTTTAATGGCTATAAATAACTCATGTTAGGGTTTTCTTCAGGGGGAAAAGCTGGAGTTGGTTAAAAAAAAGAGAGAGGAAACTAGAGAGAAAGGAATCAGAAAAAAAACGGCTGAGAATCAAAGAGAAAGAGAAAAAGGAGAGAAAAGAGAAAAAATTAGGTTTTCTTCCCTTAGAAGCTTGGTGAAGATCATTCTTGGAGTCTTGGTCCTACCCTTTCATTTTTTCATCAATCTGCTGACTCAGGTAGCCTTACTCTACCCATACCTACTATGTTTTGGTCGAAAATTGCTGAAAAATTAGACCTTTTGGTGGAACCAAGGTCTTAACTATGTTCTTTGAGTTTTATGATAGTTGATGATGATTATTTGTTGTTGTATGAGTATGTTGTGTTTATATAGCCTTGGTAAGGCTCATAGACTTGTTTTTACGTTTAAAATCAGACGTTTGATATTTCTGTTTTAATTTTGTTGTGATTTCTGCAAAATTTCTGGAAAAATGTTCTTCACGCTTTGAAGATGTGAAGAAACGCGGGGTACTTGCGCGGCTCTGTCCGCGTAACGATCCGCGTTTCTGTTTGAATGTTTGAAGATGTGAAGAAACGCGGAGAGGTCGCGCGGGTCCGTCCGCATAACCACTCACATTTCTAGCCTAACAGTTCTTCCCTTTCTCTTTTTCTTTCTATCTGATGATATTGATGCTTAAGATTTGACCTTTTTGGGTCTAGCTTGCTTTGATATGATCTGAATGATGATATTTATGCCTTGAAATTGATCCTCCTGTCTCTGATGATTTTATTTGTGTTCTTGTCTGAAAAACTGGAAGCAATCTTCCTGGATTTTTTGAAGATGGGAAGAAACGCGGGTAGATACGCGGCTCAGTCCGCGTTTCCACTCCGCGTTTTCCTTTTGAACCTCTCATTTTGCATGAAACGCGGCCATGGTTGCGCGGGTCATCCCGCGTTACCTCTCCGCATAACCTCTCCGTTCCTCAGTTTTGTTGCTATTTTCCGCCCTTTTGATTCAGAAATTTACTTTAGTATTCATGTTTTCCAGTCTTGTCCATGTTACCTGCATAATTTGTTCTGATACCTTGTCTTTGAATCTTTGATCGATTTTTCCTTTAAATTGGTACCTTGATCCCTTTTTGTTGACATTGAGTCTTAGATAACCATTCCCCTCATTTAAGGATTCAGTTGAGGCATCACATCAAGGGATGGTAACTTCTTTCCCCTATTATGTGCTCTTATGTGTTTTTGCATGATTTTGCATGTTTTAAATTAAGTTTTCCTTTGTTTTTATTCATTTCTAGTCTTTATTTATTTTATTTAAATTTTGGGTAAATTATTTAGAGGCATTTGAATGCCAAGTTGTAATAGATAGGTTATTATTTTGATTTTCCCTTTTAGAATTGTATATAGGTTCCCCAATATAATAATTAGGTTTTATATCCTTTATTTGTGTGTTTGCATGCTTATGTGTTTATTGCTTTCCTAGGGTTTTGCATATAGATATTATGTTTATGTGTTATGTGTTTATATGTTTTTATGTGTTTACTTGCTTTGTTATCATGACTACATGTTTTATTATGCAAATGTATTGACGTCACCACACTAGTCCAACGCTAGTTGTGGTTCATTCCCTCTAACGTTGTCACACTAGTCCTACACTAGCTGTGACTCATAGAAAAAGGTTAGTCCAATACTAGACCTTTAGGCCGTTAGAATAACGTATTACATATCATTTCATGCATTTAGGGATTTTATTTTTCATTTTTGCATGTTTATTTTTTGTATGTAAAACATGATATCTAAACTTGCATTTACATTTTTGAAATTAGAAAATAGATTAGTGCATTTTAGAGCATTACCCTTTGAACAAGGGAAAAAAGTGAGTTTGGCTTCCTAGCCTTAGCACACTTTTATTTCCTTCTATGAAAAGGAAGATTTAAAGTCACGAATCTAGTCTCCTCGCATCCATCATGTTGCATTTCCCCTTTTAGGACATATACATGCATAAAAGTTGATCAAATTCATTCTTTAAAATCAAAATTCCTTTTCCCCTTGAAAAATCACTTTTCCTTGAAAATTCATGTTAAAAATCAAATTTCCTTTTTCTCTTAAAATTCAATGTTTTTTTGAAAACCCTAGTTTCCCATTTTTTCAAGTCTCATCATTTGCATTTTTCGTGACCTCCTCGAGGGATCAAATTTGGATGACACAACTAATGTGATCAATTCCAATCAAATCTCAAGGAGACATTTTGCCCCTCCCGATCCAATATTAGATTTAGGCTTTGCATCCATATAGATAACATCCAAATGTGATAAATTTTAAAGTTAGAATTAGGAAACTTTTAACTAAATCACGCAACTAGCTTTGGCTAGTTAGAAGGGTGTCTTAGAGACGAGTAACATCGAATCTTTGCCTTCCCTTCTTTCAACCGTGACTCCCGAACCTTTTTCTCTAGTTTTTCAAAGACCTGGAAAAGTCTAAAAAGGGTTTTCTTAGTTTATTTTCATTAATTAAAATTTTTTTGGTGACTTGGTACACCTAAACTCTATACCAAGTGGCGACTCCAAATTTTTCTAAAAACCCTTTTCTAGACTTTTGTTTTTGGGTCCAAATTGTCGCATTTTTAGTCCCATGACCTATTTCTTTTTATTTTTCAAAAAATCAAAAATCAATTTTTAACTAAAAAAACCTTTTTCCAACTAAAAACCCGAAACGATGAGGGTTTCATTCCTTCTTTCAAAAAATGGGGAGCGACAACTTTTTACTTTTTTGTGACAAGAATCAGTTGTCACTGAAGACCAAATTTCTTGTAGTGGATGAGAAGTTGAAGTGAAAATTTGGCTAAGTGTTTTGGGTATAGAAGGAGTACTTGTGGCCAAACAACACCGTATCATTAAATTTCCTCCAACCCGTGCACGCCTCTTGAAATTTTCAGTTTGCCACTCTGTGTGTTATATGCATAAAAGTCACACCTTTAGTCTATTTAGTACCAAGAAAATCACACTTTTCTTGTCCTTTATCCTATCTCTCTCTTTTTCCTTTTTCTTATCTTTGTGTAGTTTTTCTGTTATTTTGAGTTTTCTTATTTTTTTTTTCACTCTCAAGTTGCACTAAAATTTTAAAATGTGAAAATTTAGTATGTTTGGACAAAGATTTTTTAGCTTTTTTTTTTCTAATATAGAAAATTTCTAATTTATTATAGCGTAAAATAGTTCAAAATTAAAAAAGGTATTAAAAATATGTTATGATTCAAAAAATGAAACATTCTCTTAATCAAATATTTTTTGGTACTCATTTAATGGTTCTAACAATTACGTATAAGTTGCACTCTAATGTGACCCTACCACTAGTTTTGTTGATCAAGCAATCAAAATATTTTACTTGCTAATACATGTATGAAATGCTAAATCTATTTGGTATAAGTACTGCTTCACAAATGATGAATGTGACTAATATAATTAATTAACAATCTTTTAATCAGGCAAAGATGGCTGAATTAGACTTAATTTCATACTACATTCTAGTGTTCATCACCTTCATTTTCTGATTAACATAATCATTAATCTTGTACATATTATCATGATGACAAAAAAGGGAATCTATTAAATATTTTTATGTTCGTAACATATTTTTAACTACGTTTGGGATAATCATGAAATATGCATTCATAGTTTATTAAGATATCAGCAGAATTTTGCAAATTAAAAAAATTAGGGAAAAATTACAAAAGATAGGATGCCATACTAGAATTAATGAAATTGATGTATTGTATATGGGGCTAAAGTGGAAAAGTTAGGGTGTTATACTAGAGTTAGTGAAAGTGATATAAGACATGTACTAGAGACAGTGATTAAAAAATGTTGTCACCGATTATGAACCTATAAATTTTCAATGACGACATCTAATGTAGTCACGGAATCACACATTTCAGTGACAACAATTTTGTAAGTAGTCATAAAGCTGATTTCCCACCAGGCGTGCCATTTGCCCGCCAACCCTACTATGACAACATTTTTTAAGTCATCACTGACAATGAATTTGTCCAACATCACCAGTGACGACCTCAAAAGTCATCACTGAATTACTCCAACTATGACAACTTTGGTCTTGTCACAGAGAATGTTGTCACTGAAGGCAATTTTTCTTGTAGCGAAATTATGTTAATTGGAGGGATAGAATGGAAATATTTTTGTGATCTATAAATATAGAGTTGTGGTTTATTGTTAGTGAAGGACCTTATGAGACTACCATTATAGATGAAACAACCGGTAGAAATAGAACTAAAGCTAGAAGTGAATTGAGTGTTCAAGATAAATCAACCTCTCTTTGAATGCTAAGGCGATGAATGTATTGTACAATACCCTAGATGCAAATGAATCTACTAGAGTAAAAGGGTGCAAATCGGCCAAGGAAGTATGGGATAAGTTGAGAGAGATTTATGAAGGGAGTGACAAAGTTAGAGAGTAAAGAAAATCTATACTTGTTGCCCAATATGAATATTTCAAAATACATCCTCATGAGAATGTTGATAAAATATTTTGTAGATTCAATGGTATTACTAAAGATCTTGAATTGTTTAACAAGGTATACATTTTGGGTGAGAAAAATAGAAAAATTTTGAATGCCTTACCAAAAGAATGGGAAAATAAAATTACCGCTATAGAAGAGGCAAAGGATTTAAATTCTATGTCTATTGAATCTCTTGTGACTTCGCTAACCTCTTATGAGTTGAAGTTAAAATCAAAAACACAAGATGATGAGGAAACAATGATCAAGAGAGGCATAGTATTCAAGACCTCACAAGAAGATGATGAAGATGTGGGCTAAATAATATGGCAAGGACATTGAAGAAGTTTCTAAATAAAAGGAGTTCTAGAGGAGGAAGAGCAAGCAATGATAGAAGACAAAAATTCAAGAATTTCAAAATTACTTGAAATGAATGCAATTTGGATGAAGAAATGGAAGAAAAAGAAGAATCGACTCAAATGGCACTTATGACTTTTGGAGATGATGAGATAAATTCTAATCACTCTCTTAGTGATGAAGAAAATGATGATGATGAAATACAAATTCTTATGATCAAAATGCATAAAAGTTTGAAAGAATCTTATGCCAAAAACAAGGATTTGAAAATAAAAATAAGTGCTTTATTGGAAGAAAATTTTTGACTTTTTCAAGAAAATAAGAGTTTGAGAAAAGACAATGATGATTTGAAAAAGTACAAAATTGATTTTGATTGCAAAAATGATTTGAAAAAGAAGTTGAAAAATAAAACAAAGTTTTATGAAAAAATGTTGGAGGAACAAAATTTTTTAAAGAAAAGAATTAGTGATTTGAATGCTTCTCTCCAAAAGGAGAAACAAAATGTTTTACAAAGAAAAGAAAAACATATTTTACATGGCCAAAATGATTTTATTATTTCTAGAAAAAGAGGAACTAGATTTATTAAACCTACTTTTATGAATGATCCTAGTATTATGTGTCATTTTTGTTGCCAATTTGGACATATGCAAAATAATTGCTATGTGAAGGAAAATATAAGAAAATGCATGAAATCCATGTGGATTGTTAAATCATGTTGTACTAACTCTCATGGATCCAAAAATAAAAGGGTACCAAATGTTATTTCTTGATCTTATGTAAAGATATGCTTGAAGAACACCATAAAAGAGACAATATGATTTATAGATAGTGGGTGTTCAAGACACATGAGGTGATCCGTCACAATTCATAAAGGTCAAGCAAAAGAGTAGAGGAAAAGTAGCCTTTGGTGATGATAAGAAAGCAAAGACAATTGGTATAGGTGATGTTGGTAAAAATGGTGAAACTTTCATTCATAATGTTCTCTTAGTAAAAAACTTGGACTATAATTTATTAAGTGTTAGTCAATTATATGATAGAAATCTTTATGTGTTATTTAAAAAGCTTGAGTGTTTGGTTCTTGATATTAGTTTTAACATTGTTTTTAAAAGAAAAATACTTTGAGAAAAACAGGGGATCGAACGTCCTACAGGTCTTCGGACGTCCGACAGCATTTTTTATATATTTATGTGTATTGGCCTTGGTTATTTTGTTGACCGAAAATGGGTCTCTAAACTTGTTGACCTTGTTGATTAGACCTTAATGGACCTATTTTGTATTTATTGGATTTGTTTACTGCTCTTCTATATTTTGTATCTACTAGCTTTAATTTTTGCTTTCCAATGCTTTCTTATTGGCTTGAGACCAATGAGGGAGAGTTAATATGTTTTTTGATTGATGACAAAAGGGGGAGGAATATTAGATGATTTTCTAAATCATTTTATCTCTTATTGAGGGGGAGTTTCTCTCATTTCCCTTGCAAAATTATCATTTGGTTTGTCATCATCAAAAAGAAGGAGATGTTGGAATTGATCCTAGGTTTTGAAGATAACAAAACAAAATGATGATTTGGACTAATGTTTTTATGTGAGAATTATGTTAGAACAGGTGCTTGATTCATTGGAGAAAAAAAAATCAAATCAATTCAAGAAAATTGAGAAGGTTTTAACTTATTGGACGTAAGGATCGAACGATGAACAGAGGTTCGGACGTCCGATAGATTGAGAAGGAAATTGAGATGGCTACTGGTTCTATCGAATGATCACTTCGGACGTCTGATAGTTTACGACAACACTTTCGGACGATACTTTCAAGCGCAGGATAGAGGTTCAGACGTCTGACAGATTGAGAATGAAATTTAAATAGCTACTGGTTGTGTCGGACGGTGGGTTCGGACATCTGACAGAGGTTCGACCGTCCGAACCTCCAACGTCTATTTTTCTAATAGCCATTTTTTTGACTGTTAAAGAGTTTCTTGAGACCATTTCTCACACTTTATAAATATCCACAAGTTCAAGAAGATAAAAGACTTTTGCCTACGTAAAATACAAACTTTCAAGTGAAATATTTGGGTAGAAATATTCTTTGTTTGTTGTATAAGCATGGGAAAAGTGGGGATTGTGAAATTACTCAATTGGAGGAGTAAAACCTTGGTGAAGATTGCCTCACTTGTAAGAGTAGTTCTTAATTGGTTGAGTGAGCTTTCAATTGTACCTTGTTAAGGGTTAACTAGGATAGTTGTAAAACTCTTTGGCTCAACTAAAGGCTTTTAGGGTGAGGAATGAGTGAACCTTCACTTGTACAAGTTGGTTAGCTTCACCAACAATTGAAGAAGCTACTAGTGGATTTTATCCAAATTCGGTACAATTTGGAAATTTGATTTGCAATTCTTTCTATATCTCTTATCTTTATTGCTCAATTGTGATATTTTTATTGTGCTTAATTTGACATATCTTTGTGCATACTTGAGAAATAGTTTGTACTTATTTTATTGGGTGAATTCTTTCTATATTTACTTGTCTTATTAAACAATCTAATTCAACCCCCCACCCTTTAGGTTGCATTTGGGACCTACAACTTCCCAGACAAACAAGCCAAGTTTAAGTTGGCTCGTGAGCTAAACGAGCTCAACTCAAAATCCAGACATTCAACTTGGCTCGATTCATTTAGTGCTATAGTTTTCAATTGATTCTTAATAAAGGGTATAGAAAGAATGAATCGGAGTTCATCCAATTAGATTAATCACGGACACGAGATCACCACCTAAATTGCATGATCTTAACTGGTAAAAAGTTGGAGACAGAAAAGGACTGAATGACCGTATATACATGCAGCCAATAAGACCATTGACTGGTCTCTAAATGGAGGTAGTTATGTCATTCGATAAGTCTGCCTCTGTGTAGTTTGGTTGAACTTTGGAGGCGTAACACGGAAAGAAATTTGTACCAACCGATCTGTTTACAATGGTCCATGTATATGTCCTCTCTTCTAGAGCAAATGAGAAGCAGCTGGAATTGTGTGCTTTTATGGCTGGGATTTTCAAATACTTCAGAGGATTGGAACACAAATTAAACATGTATATGGTGTAACAGTTATAGCCAAATTATTCCCATTTCATTCACTTCCCTAAAAACAATGTAAAACTCAACGACAAGAATGTTCGTTCACCAGAAGGTGCAAGCAATCTTCAGTTAGATGCCATCGATTGTGTTTCAGTGGAAGTTGCAGCTGCAAACCAATTCAAAATGAGCGTTGAATCAGATAAGAATAACTTAACCAGATGCCATTAAATTTGCAAGAAATATGTCACGTCTGATGCAATTATGTTAACTTAAAAATACAGTTTTTTATTCCCCCTACCGTTGGATCACCAGTAAAACGTTTCCTGGTAGATCATAGAGAGATCTATGATGAGAGATTAGATCTAAATCATTATGATGAGAGTGCAGATAACGATTTTCGTGTGCTAATAATGCCGACATAGAGAAGCTCAAGTACATCTTCCTAAAAGGTCACTTATACTCCAAATGCATCTGACATACAACACAAACAAATCCACTAGAGCAATGGTTCAACAAAAGTAAAACACACTCTTTTGCAGGACTGGGAACATTTTTTTTTCAGTAGATATACCTCCAACTTTTCAGCAGAAAGTAAAGAAATACAACCTGTCTCCATCTTAGATTCAGTTCGGATATTGTCCTATCCTTAATTGATTGAAGAATTATGGACGAAAAGACATGTCAAGTTGGTCAGTAGGTCCTCAAATTCAAACAATTTGCAAAGAAGGGAAAACAGAAATTACAAATATATAGAGAGAATATAAAAATTTATTTCCCCTTCCTAGCATGCCTTCATTTAATATTTGGAAAGGGATAAAGGAAAATAAGCAAATAAAGAAGCATAAAAAAGGTAAAAGAATATGTCTATATATAACTTTGAGCCAACAAGACTAATATGGTGAAATTCATCTTGGGAGAAAAAGCAAGAAATCTTAGCCTTTTCTATGGTAAACTTCTAGTTTAGACATTTCACGGACAGGGTTGGTTGACCAAGATTCTAAACATGGTGCTCTCATACACATTCATAGAACGCATTTTAATAGGATTTTGATGATTATGCAACCCGATCTCAGTTCAAATTAAATTGCTTATGCAAAAATAATTCCAAAGAATGGTGTCTAAGACGAGCTAAGAAGCAGGATCATTACTCATTTAATATTCGTAAAGTCTTGAACGGATCGTTTCTTTGTTTAACAGATTTAACCTTATAGCAGAGCAGGAAAGCAGTTTTGCATATCTGTCCCATAAACTAGGAGCTATAAAATTCTTTCTTCCACAAGCTAAAGCAGTTTCCAATTAACCATGCAAGGAATCTTCCAAAAAACCATCTAAAAATACATGTGTTATTGCATGGCTCAACCAAATCAGTCCGTGGTACCACAATCAAAGCAATCAATTCAATGTAGCCTCCAAAATTCACAGGAAAGACTATGCACTTCATTGAAAAACAGCAGCAGGGGTTACAATACATACAAAACAAGCATAAATATCGTTGCACCACAAACATATTAACAAGGTTAAGAGGCTCCCTATGACATATAAAGTTCGTGAAGTAACAACTGGAATCAAAATATATCAAAGCCTTGATACAAGCTGCAGCTATCAAAAGTAAATGTAAACATATATCACAATGTTACCATTCCCACAATGCAGGAAAAGAAAGCAATACAACAGTATTAAAAGAATTTGCAATAGCCAAAGCCCACTGTAAATCATGCCAAAGAGAGTTTGCATTTCAGCATTCAATATCCCCACAAACTGCTCTTCTACCCCCTTCTACAGATTCCAGGCTCTCAACATAATTAAAGACTTGAAAGGAAGATGACTTGAAATCAGAATAGTACTGCTTTCTTTTCTTAAAAGGATCATAGGACATCAGTTTCTTAGAACCTTCATCTTCATATCTGAACAGAAGTTCACCATCTTTCCAAGATCGCAGAGGCCGCACAACCACTTCTAACTGTTCAAGAGTAAACAGCTTGGACCAAGACCCTTCAACTCCATACTCAGCCATAACCCATATCTCAATACCCCCACTCATCGCATTAGAGTCGGAAAAAACAACAATAGATAGACATCCCAAAACAACCACCAACTGCCTAGAAATACCAAACCTGGAGCCAAAGTTATCTGGCACAGAAACATGTCTGACAACCTCCTCATTGACATCAAAAGCAACAATGAGATTCCCCGAGACAAATCGATTTGTCAGCCAATGCAAAATTCCATTGACCATAACCGGTGCCCTACATTGCAGTTGCATATAAACCAAGGACAAATCCAACTTCTTCCAAGAATCCAAACTCATAGTATAGACCCACACCACCATTTTTTCAGAAAGTTTAAAATCCTGAGATATTCTCACAATCTTGTAATCACTACCATCCTCAACATAACCAAGTCCAACAGCTGGTAGAGGCCCAAAAGTCCTCATCTCCGGCAATGGCACAAACCGAAACTGTCTCGTGGCAGGATTCCATAAAAGCACTGCTGTCAAAAAGTTCAACCCTAAACATACCAACCCATTACAAGAATCGAAAACGCGTACAACGTCATCTGGATCCAATTGGAATGGTAGGGGAATTTTCACAAACACGTGGTCGGCATCAGGGATATCATCGTTATGGGCCAACAAAGAAAACTCAGAAACATCAGCATCACAAGGGTCGCTTAGTATGAGGAGATTATGGGAGGCAATGGGGTTCTTGAGGTGCAATTTGATGAAATGCGGGCTTGTTATGAAATCAAACCAGGGTTTGCAAACGGCTTTGAACCGGACCAGTGATTTGACCGGAAGCCTTGAGAGAATGTTCACGATCACATCTCCGGGCAAATTGCAAGTCGGCAACATCCTCTTGAAGCGTTCTGAAAAACTGAAATTGTGTTTCCGGAGAAAAGAATTAAATCAAGGTCAGATTTGTTAAGGTTCTAATTCGTTCGGAAAATTTCCTGAATTAGGGAATTACAAACCATTGGGAATTTTCCGGGTTAGGGGTCTATAGACGGCTAATCGATAGTCTATGCTATTCGATAGACTGTAACTCGAAAGCCCTCAAGGATCTTTAAAATACTAGTCAGAATCCAGGTGCCAAAAAACAAAAAATCCCTGTTCGTATTTAAAACTCCAAAGTGCTATTTGCCGATAGTGATGGGCAAATTACTGCAAACTCCCCTACTTCCTTACAGACGCTAGTTTCTTTGTTCCAAATGTAGACTTGTATGGCCTTAAGAGATGTAAATTGGAGAACACAAGTTTTTGGAGGTGTTCTTACAAAATTTTTGTAGCAATTTATATGAAAAATTGTTACTATAGATGGTTCATTTGAATTGTATTTTGAGATATTTTTAGAATTTAAAATTTTTTTCTATACTTTTTTATAAATTTGTTAAAATTTTCCTATCATCCACCACCACCACCCACTATCCCCTCCCTCCTCCCCATCCCATGCAACCTATGATCATGCGACTAGAGGTCACCAAGGAAGGGGAGGAGGAGGGTGGCGGGGGGAGGAGGAGGACACAGAGAGAGAGAGATCATGCGACTAGAGGTCACCAAGGAAGGGGAGGAGGAGGGTGGCGGGGGGAGAGAGAGAGAGAGTAAGGAAGGGGATGGTGGTTACCGGTTATGGTGGTGTATGGAAGAATAAAGAAATTTAGAATTTATTTTATTTTACTTAGTATATGTGAGATTGTGTGTTTTTAGCAATTATTTTTAAAAACTATTATTGTAGATCCTATAAATAAAAACAGTTAGAATCACTAATTCTTATTAACCACTATGATGTCGAAGAAAATACAAGGTAGTATTAGGTTTGGTTTGGTTGAGATATAATAGTAGTGCTCCCCAACAAATTCAGGTTCTGACTCGACAGAGCGAAGCTCAATTTACATTTACTAGACTTGAAATTGATCAACGAACTAATACTTGAACTTGAGTTTAAACTCAATTCGAGTCTAACTGAACTTAAGTTCAAGCCTAACGAGTTCATGTAAAGAATATTACTGTTTAACAAATGGATAAAACAGGTATTACAATATAAATAAAGTGAATATTATTTGGCTCGATAAGGCATCTTTAGATTCTGGACCTCCTGATTCAACTCAAGCTTTTAATCGATCAACCCCATCTCATCTCGAACTCATTCCACAGCTATGAGCTCGCAAGCTTGATTTGCTTGTTTGCAACCCTATATAGCCGTCAGATTCTAGGTTTCCATATGTCCAACTAGAGACCCTTCCGGAATTTGCTAAATAATCAATCTTGGTGGTGAAACTGGTGATCGAGAAATTGCAAATTGGTGTTCTGGCAACTAAATCTCATTGAGAAAAGAATCAAATCAGTCTATCCAAGAACCAAAATGCTCCTTTGCATTAAGCCAGACAGCGATCAAAAAGAGCTAAATCAAAAACGCAGCTCCTTCGATGAAGTCTTGATATCTAAACGGCAATTCCACCAGTCGTATATATCATTGGATCAAAACATGCTTGAGAAGAGTAGAGGGTTACTGAGTGCCTATTAAGCAAGTATTCCTTAATCTTCTTTCCTACTGTTCTCAAACTTTCAAGCACGCCAAAAATACTGCTCCTCTTTTTCTGCACGGAGAAGATTCTCCGTTTTACCTTATAATTTAATTGTCTATGTCAACTTATAAAGAGAAGCATTTCAATCATTTGCCTCCTCCCTCGCAGAATCTTTGACAGTGGCATATTCAACATTTGTTTTATTGGCATAAGATATTGTAAGATGTATTGAACATAGAATGCGTGCATTAGAAACTCCACTAAGCTTTATTATTATGATCGTCATGTAACCAAACATAAACATAGCAACTAATCATAACTTATCGAAACAGCCATATGAAGATGCATTTAACCAGTCATATGCCACCCTTCAGAACTGTGTATGTTCTTAGTCCTACTATTATCAGGAACTAGATGAACTGTCAAAGTCATATGCTACATATCAGGACACAATACAAATAGATTTGCAATTCAAGAGACTAAACAAGATGAATAGAATTAGTACCAGTTATTTCAAGAACAAAAAATCAGTGCATGAAACACCACCATCTTTCTGCTTATACATTTTACTTTTTCCCCTTTTTCCCTACCGGTCCACTGCTCTGTCTCGAAGGTCTTCGTTTCCGTGTAAGTGCAAACTCCCCAAATTTATGACCAACCTTTGCCTCAGTAATTTTACAACGGATAAAAGTTTTTCCATTGTAAATTCGCACAGTGGTATCAAGAAGTTCTGGCCGAATAGTAGATCTCCTTGACCAAATTTTCCTGTTAGAAAGTTCTTTTCCCGTCTTCTTTTTCATCAAGAACGCATCAACAAAGCTGCCCTTCCATATTGATCGTGCAGAAGAGAAGCTAGCAACTTGAAGTAATCCACCAAACTGCAACAGACGTTTGCAAAAGGAGAAACAGAAGTTCAGCTTTAGTTCAATCATTAAATAGCACAATTTAAAACAGAGCTTCTCCAAAAGTATTACCATAAAACAAACATATTTTCATAGTGCTCTAAACACAGCTAAATGATCATCCACGAACAAGAAGCAAATTTGCAGGTCACAAAAGAAGCATATTGCATATGCTGGAGCTAGTAACAGTTCTACAATGATGTCAGAAAATGGGCAGAGCATATGAGACATAAGAAGATCAAATGAGTAACAAGCAATTCCATTGAAAGAGAAACCAAAGACCATTAATGAACAACAGAGTCACCCTCAAATTCTAACCAAAACAAGCCAGCAAGCAAGCAGTCTCTATAATCCGCATGATTGTCCAATTGATAAAATCCCATCAAAAATCAAACATCTGAGGGCTTCATTGGGAAAATGTCAGAAGCAGAAGTTGTTTACAGATTCTTAAGTATCAACTTTGTTCAATAACATAAACGAAAACAAACATGGACACTTTGAAGCATTACAGCAGAGTACATTTTACACATGAAATGTATACCTAGGCATGAAATTCTGTAGTAGCATGGAATCTTAATAAAGCAAGGAAGAGGATAACTGGAACACATTAGTATCAGCACAGTGAACCAAGTAACCCACAGCAGAGCAATTTAGGCTCTCCATGTTGTATGGAAAATTCTGCATTTAGTCCAATCATTAAACAACACAACTTAGAGTAGAGCCACTCAGAAACTATGAACACATATAAAGCATATTGTCTGCATAATTGAAAACAATTAACTGCTCACAGTCAAACAAGAAGCAACTCTGCAAACATATTTGCATATTTTGGAGCTAATACCAGCAGTCCTATAATGACGCCAACAAATGCCAGAGTCCAAAAGCAAAAGAAATGAATTAAAAGCATCTCCATGAACAGAGAAACCAATACCAATGCAAGAAAACTGTTAAAATACAACACAGTCACTCTCAAACTTTAACAAGCAGGCGAGCAATCTGAGATTCCATTTGATGAAATCCCACAAGAGTAAACCCCATTACAAAAATCAAACGCATCCAGGGATCTTCTCCGAAAGAGAGTCCCAAACCGCAGCTTTTAACAGATTCTTGATTATTTAAAACGTAAACTAAAACAAGCCCTATACGAACTGAAGCATTATATCCGAGTACAAACTCTCACATAGAACAGAATCCCATTTCAGAAATGAAATTCTATGGTAGGATGAAACAAACATAAAACAAGAAAATTGACCTTGGTAGTGCCGCCAAGGGGAATCAAACCACCGGTCGCAGAGGAATGAGGCTGGCCGATGTTGTAGGGCAATTGTCTAAGGCCTCTGCCAGGTCCGACCACCACTTCTTTCAGCAATCTCAGCATCTTTTGGGTTTCCTTTTCTCAATTTTCTGCAGTCTATCGATCTATCTATCCAGAAGCTGCAAAAAGGCGGAGGGAGGGATGGAGACAGAGTGAGGACCGGAGCAGGGGAGACAGCGCGATTATTCTAGGGTTTAGTTCCTTCATCAGTGGGAATGGAAAAGATATTAAGGATTTTTTTATTTTAAATAAAATGAATGGATATTAAAAAAAAAAAAAAAAAAAAACTTGATTAGGATTTATGGATTTTAAGCTTATAGACTTATAGTAATATTTATAATTCTTTATCATGATGATGAAAAGTGTTTTTTATTGCAAAAATAAGGGAAAATCACCAATTTAGTCCCCAAACATTTTCACTTAAGCCGATTTGGGCCCTGAAAGTTTTATCACATGAATTAAGTCCTTCAAATAAAATTCCAATGCCAATCGAGGACCTAAACAGCTGCGCCACCCAAAACATGTGTTTCTCCTCCTAGATGAGCGTTGACCTGGGGGTATTTTTGGAAGCACAAAAAAAGCTGAAGTGCGGAAGAACAGAACTTCGATCAATTAGACCAAATTGGGGGAAATTAGGAGGCGAAAAAGCAAGCAAAATTAGGGTTTCACTCTTGACTGAAATCGCCAACAATTGATTAGTGTTAGATGATGGAACCGGAGCCAGGCAGAGTAGATTCAACCTAGACGGCGCAGCTAGGCAAGGAAAAGTGAGAGGACGATAACGCTATTGGAATAGTAGAGAGTACTACGAGTGAGTTCTTGGACTGGCTTTAAGTGGTTGAAATTGAAAATTTTTTTCCAATAGCTGATATTTGCCTCTTAATAAGCTGTTGCTTGTTGAGTTTCAGGTTGTCGAAATAGTATTTTATAGTTTGACTGATAAGGCTTTGGTGCATACTCGGATGTGGGGTATGCGATTGTATATGTTGTAGCTTTCCTTATTACTTTATTTCAGGTGGTCCCTTTGATGGTGAAAATACCATTATTGTTTTCATGCTGGTTAATTGGGCGACAGGATAATGTATGATCATGTGAAGCCTAATTAAAAAATTTTGTCTTTTTTGGATAACAATAAAACAGGCCATGTATGTGAATGCTCTTTTACAATAAAATGTATGGTGGGGTATATTTTGGACCACCACAAGAAAAATATTTTGGGGGCAGTATGAAGCGTTGGGAGGGTGTCATTGCAAAGAAAGTTAACATGGCGAATCTTCATTGCTTCTGTTCTTATGTCGAATACAAAGAAAGTGTTAAAATGCTTTATGGAGTTCCAAGTGGAGAATGTGCTTTCAAGGTTCGCAATATAGAAGGGGAGGATGATGTTATAGACATGGCTTGCATTGGGAAACAATATGGCGAGGTTGAGGTATATTTGGTGCAAGAATGCCACATAAGATTCTTAGATACTTGTATTGCGACAGCTTCTAATGTGGATATTGGAGAGGCTGGGTGTTTCAAAAGATGCTTGTTACATTGATATCATCGCTTGATGACTTTCCACCACTTTTGAAGAAGTGATGTATGCGGTTGAATTAGTTGAGGAGTAAGATGGCTATGGGGTTGAAGAAGATGCCACAATCGATTCTGACGTAAGAAGAAAGTTTGGTCGACAGTGATTATGACTTTAGAGGTGATAAAGATGATGAGATTTTCAAGAAATCTGTTGTTGGTGCTGAAAAAGAGCATGAAACAACCAAGGAAATGGCAGAACCAATTCTTTGATCGTCATATTATAAAGCTAGGAATGAATGAGAAAAAAAAAAAGAACAAAAAAATGCAGCTGGTGGAAGAACATTTAGGCAACAAAATATTGCTTGACGGATGTGCCTTTGGTAACTCAATTTTGTACGATGGAGAACATATTCAAGTGCATGAAGAATCAGAGTCATTGAATTTAAAGAGCTGAATAGCACTAGTGATGCCCTCGGATGACGATAGTGCAAAAGAGGAAGGAAGCCAGTATGTAAGGTTCAGACCAACATGACATGGCGAATCCTAAGTTCTTTGTTGGGCAGCTTGTTTGATGATAAAATGATATTTAAACAAGTAGTTTGACTATTATGGAGTCAAATGGGGCAAAGATTTTAAGTGGTGCAAGAATGACATTCGAAGAATACAAGCGAAATGCACAAATGAAAAATGTAGATGGTACATTTATGCTTCAATGTGAAGGAGTGATAGTGATGCCTGTTGTTGTCAAACCAAATGGTAGATCTACCTTGCAACGGTGGTAGAGACCTTATACCATAAGTGGTGCTAATTGAGGAGTTTTCTAAGTAGACATTACATGGACTTCCTTTGCCGAACAAAAGGGTGATATTACGAATTCAAGACAAGGTCCACTTAGAACTAAATGTTAACATCACAAAAGATCAGGTGAGTAAGACATTCATGAAGGCCAAGCTTTTGATCCATGGTAGTTATAAGCAACAATATACAAAGCTGTGGAACCTCTCAACTTCGCAAGAGTTGTTGGCATGTAATCCGGATCAACTATGCATATGGAAACAGCTGTATTTCGTTGATTATCTAAATGGCAAGGAAAGATTTCAAAGCGACTTTATATGTTTTGAAGCATTAAAAGAGGCTTTAGGACTGGTTGTAGAAAAGTGGTTGGTGTAGCAGATGGTTGCCACTTGAGGGGTCGCATCAAGAGTCTTGTTGACCGCAGAGGAATTGGAAGCTAATGACTGCATATATCCGCTGCATATGCAAGAGTGGAAATTGAAAATAAGAACTCGTGGAAGTGGTTCATAGAGTTCTTGAAGTACCACTCATGTATTTATGAAGAAAGAACGTGGACCTTCATCAATGATAGACGTAAGATATTAACACTTATTTTTTTGCATTAACTTAATTATAATGGATTCCGTGGACTGATTTTACTTAATTTGTAGTTAAATATATATCTAGCTATGGTTTTCATTTTCTTTATCTAAATTAAATATATGACTGAAATTTTTTCCCTTAATTATATTGCTGTTTATGTATAAATGTGCAATTCACCTATGCCTAGAGTTATTTATTTTTATCAGAACAAATGGCTGCTTATGACATGAGTTGGTTTAATTTTACTTAAAAATATATGGCTACTACGACTTTATTTGATTTTTTTCTAACTTGGCAGGGATTGGGTTCTGCTATTCATGAACTCATTTCGGGAGTGGAGCATCCACACTGTGTAAGGCATCTTACATAATAATGTGAAGAAGGTGCACCTAGGTGAATCAATTAAAGCAAGATTTTGGCCCTGTGCGAGATCATCATACATGCATAGGTTTGAGAGTGAAATGGGATGGTTTACGTGAGTGTGATATAGATGGTTGATGGACAATACAAATCCATCACATTGGTCGAAATCACATGTTAGAGAAAGTACTACATGTGATATCCTATTGAATAACCTTTGTGAAAGTTTCAATTCCGTCATCCTAGAGGCTAGAGAAAAACTAATTTTGGGTATGTTGAAGACTATTAGAGTGTATCTAATGGAGAGGTTGCGGGTAAAAAGAGAATGGATGAAGAAAAAGACTGATTTAATTTGCTCAAAAATTCAGAAAATGCTTGAAAAGACCAAAACCGAGGCTGCTGCCAATATTGCTAGACACTCGGATGACCGGAGATTTGAAATGACTCACATATATGATGGAACCTTTGTGGTGGATCTTGATAGATGTAGTTGCACTTGTAGACGGTGGGAGCTTACTGGCTTGCCTTGTTCTTGTCGCGCCCCATTTTTTGTGAGGAGAGGGAGTGAAACCCCTCGTCATTTCAGGTTTTTAGTTGAAAAAGGCTTTTTAGTTAAAAAATTGATCTTTTGATTTTTGAAAAAGAAATGGGTCATGGGACTACAAAATGCGACGATTTGGACCCAAAACAGTCTAGAAAAGGGTTTTAGAAAAGTTTGAGTGCGCCACTTGGTATGGAGTTTAGGTGTACCAAGTCACCCAAAAATTTTAATTAATGAAAATAAACTAAAAAACCCTTTTTAGATCTAATCAGTCTTTGAAAATTGAGGAAAAGGTTCAGGGTCACGGTTGAAAGAAGGGAAGGCAAAGATTGATGTCACCGCCTCTAAGGCACTTCTAACCTAGCTAAAGCTAG
This sequence comes from Gardenia jasminoides, assembly GCA_013103745.1. Taxonomy (NCBI): domain Eukaryota; kingdom Viridiplantae; phylum Streptophyta; class Magnoliopsida; order Gentianales; family Rubiaceae; genus Gardenia; species Gardenia jasminoides. The sequence continues at coordinate 9,993,976 of CM023098.1, read as the reverse complement.
TTGCAAGATTTAGTTAAAAATTTCCTAATTCTAACTTTAAAATTTATCACATTTGGATGTTATCTATATGGATGCAAAATCTAAACCTAATATTGGATCAGAGAGGGCAAATGTCTCCTTGAGGTTTGATTGGAATTGATCACATTAGTTGTGTCATCCAAATTTGATCCCTCGAGGAGGTCACTAAAAATGCAAATGATGAGACTCAAAAAAAATAAGTTTTCAAAGAAATGCAATTTTATAAAATCTCAAGGAAAAAAGAAATTGATTTTTTGAAAAGATCAATTTTAAGTGCAAAGAGGAACTTGAGATTTTCAAAGATGCAATTTTAAGAAAAGCGGATTTACGACCTGGAATTGCTAAAACATAGAGAAGAAACTTGATTTTAGAATGATTTTGATATTTAAAATAATGCACATGTATGTCCAAAGAGGGATAATGCAATATAATGGTGCATGGGAACTAAGTTCAGACTTCACGATTTTTCCTTTTCATAGAGAAATAAAAGCAGGTGCAAGGCTAGACAGTTCACTTAAGCCGCACTTTTCCCTAATTCAAAAGGTAATGCTCTAAAAAAAATGTGTTAATCTATTTTTTAACCGAAAAGAAAACTAAATGAGATGTCTCGCATCTGGGATGGGAGAAAATGCAAACAATACAAGAAATGGAAAAGAGAACTCTAAAAAGTGAAAAGTGTGTGAACTTTGTATCTAATCGCACGGCACTTAAGGGTCTAGCATTGGACTAGCTCCTCGTCGAAAAGTTCTCACAACATTGGATTAGTGAGAAATCGAAGGAGAAACCCACAACTAGCATTGGACTAGTGTGGTGGCGTCAATACATTTACACAATAAACATGTAGGCATGATAATAAAGCAAGTAAACACATAAAACACATAAACACATAACACATAGGCATAATATCTAGATGCAAGACCCTAGGAAAAGCAGAGTAAACACATAAACATGCAAGCATGCAAAATAAAGCATATAAAACCTAATTATTACATTTGGGGAACCTAAATACATTCTAAGAAGAAGGAAAAGTGGATCAATAATGATGCTAACTATTACATTTTCTAGAATAAATACACTTTTGTAAAATTAAATCTATCTATTACAACTTGGCGTTCAGGATCCAAAGGATTTTACAAATTAAATGACATAAATAAAGACTAGACATGAATAAAAGACAGGAAGAAAACTTAACTTTAAAAACATGTACGCAAGATCATGCAAAACACATAAGAGCACATAATAAGAAGAGAGTTGCCATCCCCTTGATGTGATGCCTTAATTGAATCCTTAAGTGAGAGAATGGTTATCTAAGATCTCAATGTCAACAGGATTAAGGTACCACTCAAAAAGAATAAAGCGTATGCCAAAGGCTATTTTCACAATTAACTATTTTCCATGCAACGACATTTCAGTCAGGACTTCCAGGGAACTTCTTCTTGCATTGTCAATTGTTGCTGCCATTAATATTGCGATGTACTAGTACCAACAACTAAGATCTTGGCTTTTCTATCTCGGTCTTGAATTTCTATACTTCATTTCCCTTGTCTCTCTTAACTTTCCTAGTTCCTATAACAATTTAATAATGCGTTTTTTGTATACTCCGCATTAAGGTGGATCGTTATAAACAAGAGAGTTAAAGCACGAGATGCAGATTCAAATTCTATTCATCATCAATGAAAAAAATTAATAAAAGCAAAACATGCTCGCATCATTAACAAATAGATTAAGCCAATAATACTCCATAATTTCTACACCCATGGAACCCTTCTTGATGGTTTGTTGCTTGGTCAGGAAGATAACTACATTTTGCATGATTCTTGTGCAATGTAGCCTGTTCTCCTCAGATTGGTATTCAACCTTCCCCTGTTCAATCCTAGACATGTGATGTGGTGTTTCTTGAAGCTCGATTTGGTGAACCTCGAATGACCCCTCATCTAAATGTCTCCATATGGGAGGAACTTGAAGACATTTAGCTGAAACCCAAATTTGACTAGTTGGAAAAGCCCCACTCTCTCACCTATCGCTGCCCCTATTCCAAATGATCGTTATTTTTATTTACAAACTATAAGAGGCTTTTTTTGGCTTCCAAAATGCCCCTGTGTCAACGCTCATCTAGGCAAAGAAACACATGTTTTGTGGTGAAAACCGCTTAGGTCTTCAATTGGCATTGGAATTTTATTTGAAGGACTTAATTCATGTGATAGAACTTCGTGGACCAAATCGCTTAAGGAAATGTTTGGGACTAAATTGACAATTTTCCCCAAAAATAATTATCGAAGCATTTAATTTATCTGGTTTTTAATGATGTCCAATTAGTATAAATAATAATTTCATTTTTTTGAGAAGTTGGCAATAAAATGGTTGAAGTAGTAGTAACAACCGTTGATTATCTAGTTTGGGGAGAAAAAAAGCAGACGTATCGCGATCGACTTTGTGGAATTTGACGAATCATTGGCACATTTTAAAATCCCTTGTTGGAAGTTTAAGATGCTCTCTCTTACCATCAAAAAAAAAAAGCCAAAAATGTTCCAATTATTAAGTGTGTTCTTGCGATAATTTTGCCTTTAGTGTCTTAAATTTTAGTATTCATACAAAATTATCTATTTATTTATGACCTCCTCCACCCCTCCCTCCCCAAAAAAGAACAATGGTGCAACAAGTCTTAAGTGTTCTTATTTGTTAACGAAAATGCTCCACAAACGCATATACCGCTTATATGGATAAACACCAATTAAAAGGTAGTTACTCTAAATTAGAATTTCCTATATTTGTATCAATTGTTTAAAAAAGTTTTTTTGGCTAAACGAGTTTATTTTTGGGAAGATGTGATCTAAATTGAGAAAAATTAAGGGTCAAATACATCTAACATTCCATGATTTTATAATACCAAATAACCCACAAAAGTTTTAAAATAACTACATAATCTCCTTATAGTTTTATATGTAGATGGCGCTTCTAATATGACTCGAAAACACTATACCAATCTAATATGAAATTAATGGTTTAGTTGAACCTTCATATTTCGAATTAAAATCGGTCAAACCCGAGCAGAATCTAAAAGGAAACAGAGGTGTTTGAGTCAATCCAATGGTCAACCCATTTATAAATAAAAATATTTTAATAAATATATTAAATACTTTATTTAATTATGTTGGTATATTCTTTTCTTCCCAAGGCATTAATCACTTAATTCTAAAAAATATTGTTCTAACCAATTTGTTTTATGTTCTGAACATATGATGTATTACGATTAGTTGCTTCTACTCTTTTAATGGGTATCTTGTATGTTCTGAGATTTGACTTGGGATTGTTTTATCAAGATTTTATTATTTGATTATTCTGATCGAAACCATTAACTCCACTTAACCCTAAAATAATGTTCTACTGAATTTGTTTGACTTGTGTGAAGTGTGTTTGAGTTGTTATGTTTCAAGGTGTAATGTATTACATTATTTACTACTTTAAGGTGTCTTAATTTATTTCAAATCTAACTTGGAATCGCTTTTATTCATAGTTTTATTATTTGATTATGTAATTGGTCTTAGGTCTTGTGTGAATTGATTTTATAGAAACTATAGAGATAAAATAGTAAATTGAAGTTGTTATATTTTAGGTCATTTCAGTCATTCGGGACAACCCGCCGCCTTGAAAATTTCATATTTGTTCAAGTATCCTCAATTCAATAGGTTGGCGAAGTTCTATATATATTCTCATACTTGGTCTCAACTCAACCCGCACAACCCATTTCTAACTTGATTGCCCCTAATAAACTGAAAATGGATTGATGCGGTAGCAAAACGTAGGCGATGAAAGGTTTCACTAACACCATTCAAAGGAGAAACATTGCTATAGGACCCAATCATGAATCAAAAATTCAGAAACAAAAAAAAAGAAAACTCTGTCAAGAAATGGACAACCCAATAAGGTTTGATATTTTATTTGATAAAGACTGAATATCCTACTAGATACATAATAGGAATAGGAACTAAAGATAAGATAAATACTAGGTGTAAATGTATAATGTCAGCTTTTGTCGCGGTCATATAATACACGTTCGTCAAACAATTATAGGTTCATAAATGCCACACTAAACTCTTCATGTCGCACTCGTGATCATGACTTGTAACGCGTGGCGCGGTTTTATCCATTTTACCCATTTAATTTTAAATTGAAATTACTAATGAAACATTACAAAATATCTAAAACTCTAATCTATTCTTCTCTCTCAGAAGTTTTTGATACCAAGTAATGCATTTTTATGAAAACAATTGTTTATTGTTGAAAATTTTAGTATGAATTTTCAAAGGTTCTTTGTCTCTAATCTTTGGCTCTAACGCTCAAACAATGAAAGAACTAAATCCTCACTAATTTAGTGAGGACACAAAAAAATTTTGGCACAAACAACAATAAAATTCATGCAACGCCTATTTAGAATTGAAAACAAACATTGCTAAAGCCCTAGGGAAAATATAACAAAAACAAGGAAGTAACTAAATAGATAAAATTTACCCTCATGTCTTCCGCCTTCAATCGCCCAGGGTGGATCGCCTTTGGAAGCTTGCCAAGGAAGTCCAAGTTAGTCAGTCAACTCCGTCACTGCACGGACTTCACACTATCCTGCGTGTGCTCCTTTGATGCCAATAATAATAATAATAATATTCTTATTATAACCAATTAAAATTACTAAAAAATCATAATAAATAGCTTAATTAAAATTCTAAATAATTTATTGAGATATGGGACAACATTCCAACTCATCCACTTAAAAAGAACTCATGAGAAGAAGTCAACTTTCTAGTCTTCACGAAAATTGTGAAAATTGTCAAGCATAGAAAACTTATTTTAAAAAAAAAATTCCTTATGAAGATCAATATTTTCTTGACCCAAAAAAGTCCATCCTTGATTGTTGAAGGTGGATGGAAGGTGAATCATCTGAGAAAATTTCTACTTCCATATTCTTAAATTCTTCTAATTCTCAAATTGTTGATGTTGATAAGCATAGAAAAGTTTAATTACAACATCCATTTGTATAGATAGACTTTTGGGTGCTAAGATCTAAAGTCGAGAGGGAAATAGCTCTTTCAATATGTATTCATGTTCACCTTCGATCCGGAATCTTCACCAGGTCGGCATATATATTTCTTCTGCCAGCTGCGTTCTACTCAAACATGGCTTGTTGAATTACCGCTCAAAATTTTCTATAACCACCGGAGTTGTAGTTTCACAGAGCCCTGTTATTTCGCTTGAATGACCCCATATAGCTGATCCTCATAGATCTAATAACTATGGTTTTGGGAGAGAAACTAAGTGATCATAGAGTTTGCCGTGAGGGAATCTTTGTACACCCTTGACATAAAATCTCAGTCATCCCATGCCCCGGTCTACTATCCGTGATCTTGATCCAACATTTGAAATGACAGGCCAAAGATCAGAGATCTGGCTGCATGGCCGGGGAATGCATCAAGAAACCCTCTAATACCACTGATGCGGGAATGCATCAAGAAACCTACCTAATACCACTTTGATGCGAGGAATGTGTAACGTGACTCTTCAAAAGGAAATCATTGCTCCAATGAGACCCCAATCATGAACCAAAAAATTATGAAGAGCAGAGAGAACTCTCAAGAATTGGACAACTAATAAGGTTTGATATCTACCCAACTCACCTCTCTCATTGAGAGTCCTTTCTCCAGTAGGTCTCCTCTCCCACTCCTTAAAACATAAAATCTTAGGAGCTTTTCATCACCCATTTCTACGTAAAGAAACTGAAACTTTCTCAAATTCTCGAATGTTGTCTCCTTGTAAGATCCGCTGGATTCAAGGTATTATCTTGCGGAACATCCTCTTTTTCCTTGAACCCCACTCTTCTGAGTCTATTCCAGCTAGCTTGAGCTAAATCTAATATAGTTCTAATGCTTATTTCCTTTTCATTTCTAGTAGTCTATCTCATTTCTATTGTCAAATCTTCGGATGCTTCTCTTTCTCTCTTCTTCTATAAAGCTTTAGGATCTAGGCGTATTTACATAGGAAATATTGACATATTTGATTTTTTCTCCCCACGACAGTGCGTTATTTATCACGATTCAACTTGAAACCATCAAGGAAGTCCTGATCCAGATCGAATATAGCGAGTGAGCTGGAGGAAGTTTCTGAACGGTTCACTTTGACATTGAAATGAGATAGTCGGTATCCGGTTGGAAGATGATGTGTCTCTGGAATGGAGGATTGTAGAAAGAGTATAGTGGGATTGGGAAAGTGATTGAGAATAAGGTGGCAATATGACACAAAAGGTACAGGCATGAGGCCTTTTACTAAGTAATATGTGGAATTTTGCAAAAAACTTGGAAAGCAGAGAGATTGGTGTGAATTTGTTTCAATTTAATTTTTAATTTTGTGAATCTTCATGACCGTGAAAGAGTAACAATGGGAGGCCATGGATTTATGATAATCAGCCACAGTTGTTTTTGATATGAGGGATTAGAATTGGATGAATTGGCGCTTACTAAGATCCTGATATGGGTACGATCTGCCTATACATTGATTACAAAAAATAAGTCTCGAAGGAAAAATTGAAACCAAGGAGCTATTAAGATATAATTATACCAAATGTGGGAGTAAAGAAGGGAAACATTTAAAAGTTCTAGTGGAGTTTGATGTTAGACAGCCTTTGTTAAGAGGTACCATGGTGAAAATGATATGGAGTAAATGGATTGAGTTTTATGAACGCGTTACCCAGAACTTAACTCTAATTGCTTGCTGTGGAATGCCGGACATAAATGAAAAAGAATTGTAAGGATAAAGGTAATCACACGACCAGAGAAGCTCAATATGGTTGGAAAAGAAAGTAATCCCAAAATAATCGAAAAGATTCTTCGGACAAACAAGTTCAAATGGGAGACTGAATATGTCTAAAAGGAAATGATAATGACAATAGGTTGATGCTAACATGGATACAAAGGAACCAAGGCTGTATCAGTAAAGGGAGGTAGAGTTGAGATTGAGCCCTGTTCTACACATTGTAGGGTAGCTATGGATGTAAAGAGGTTTGTAACGACACATGGAAATGGGGGAGAATGTAGAATCCTAAAGGGAAAGATAGGAAGTGAGTGAGAGGGAATTAATGACAGAGATGATGGGAAGATCATGAGGAAAACGAGGGTCCAAAGAAAAGAGGGAGTAGAGATGAGGAAGTCGAAGACGTGGAATTAGGAACAAACGCTCTATAACCAGCGAGAGTACGAGCCTATACGTTACGTGCCACGGTTGACGGGCAAAAGGAAGGATCAAAAAAAGATCAAAAGAAAAAAAAAAAAGTGACTATGAGGGGGGGGATCCGTGATACATAAGGATGTTTATAGAGTAAAGGGAGAAGGAAGAAACGACCTGTGCAAAATGGGACAGGAAGTATAAAGGAACGAGGGTGGAAAATAACGAGAGTCAAGGAAAATTCTAATCAGTTGTAAATTAGGCCGGCCTAAATGGGATAACCAAAGAGGAAAGACATGTGCTTTGAAAGAAATGGAACCGGGAAAGATGGAGAGAAAGGCATAGATTACAACATAGAAAGAAGAAAGAGGCAACAAGGGTCGAATGGTGAGCCCACCTCTTAACGGGGTCAAAGTGGAAATGAAAATCGGTGGGAGTAGCCGAGTCGAGCCGAGGGAGCACCATCCCCTTCCCCAATTGAGGAGGTTATCAAACTCCACCTCCAAATTTTATCTTCAGCGTAAAACAAAAAAAGTAAAAAGAGTAATGAATAGAGTAAAGAGAAAACTGAAATTTGATGCATTGGTCATGATAGTTGATTGGTAAGTTTGAGGGTTGGTAGCTATGTGGAAAACTTGAGTGGATTAATGTCGAAAGTAATGTTCACTCAGTTTACTATAGATTCAAATTGAAGATAACAAGATAACGAAAGGATTAAAAACAAGGATGATTATATATATGCAAGCTCAATGATGGATCAGTGAGGAGAACAAATGGGAAGTTATTGCTGAAGGGAAACATTTATGGGGAAGGCTTGCAGATTTTTTTGGCGGGGATTTGATATGATATAGTATTGAATGAAGAACTGGGGTGTTAAAAGAGTGTAATCTAAAGCAAAGGTTCAGAAATTTTATAAATAGTAACTAACTACATGATGTTGATTCAGCATGCAGGAAGCCTGACTGGTGGTGTAATAAGGATGGAAATGGAGAAATTTAAGAAAGATTGGATAGAGTTGTTAGCAGCAAAAGACCTGAAAACAAAAGTTTGAGAAGGCCGAGTATTCACATTCCAAGTGAGGGCCCTCGATCATTGCATGATGCTATAGATAATGAACAACAAAGAAGAAGGTGGAAAAAAAGATTTTACTTGATAGAGATGGATTCAAAGAACACAAGAGGTGGGAAAATTATAAAGAAAGCCCTGGAGGAACTGCCAGGGTCTAGGTTTTCAAACGAATAGAATAAAAAGAGAATCCCTCATAAAACGGAACGTCAAACAAATGCTAGAAAGGAGATTAGAGATTAAGTTACCCAAGATGGAAAGAATGGAGTCAAAATAAAGGAGGATCTGCAAGTAGGAAACCTGGCTGGCATAGGAGGAGGAGGTATATGGGGAATCAAGAATTAAAATAAAAATGACCTCATGCGACCGAGCAGACCTAAAGAGAAATGTATTCATAACCGCAGTGCTGGACTGGAGGATGCATGCATATGTAAAAAATAAAGTGAAAAGGAAATTCGAGTACTGTAAACTCTTCAAGTCTTGAGCCAATAGTTATGATACACCTTAGCATCCCCACTCCCACCACCACCTGTATGTATGATGAATGACATGCTAGAATTCAGGGCTAGATTAAATCAGAAGCGATTTTACATCCAAAGTCACAAACCGACCTCCTTGACCCTCCTATTTTCAGAAATCCGATTGTACATTAAACATGATCTAATTGCTGCAATTTCTAGTTTCCACCTGGCATCTACTGAAATCTATTAATGAAACCATGTCACTCTAATTCCTAAGGTAGAACACCCAACTATGGTTTCTCGGGCTTTAGACCAATAAGCTGTGCAATCGTTACCTATAGAATCCTATCAAAAATTCTTGTTAGAGTAAGCTTGTTAAAACTGCATTGGCCCCAACCAATCGCTTATTCTATTCCCGGTGGTAAGGCAGATTTGATAATGTGGTTATTGCATGAATTGATGCACCGCCTAACACTATGAAAGAAAAGCAGCTGGCCTACCTTGTAGCTCTCATGCGCCGATAAGAAAGCCTATGATAGGGGTTGATGGTTCTTTCTGGAAAAAAATTATGGAAAAATGGGTTTTGCTCTAGGTGGATTGGATGAATGGAATGTGCGTATCTACATACACGCTAATATAAATGGGGAAAGAAAGGTGAAAGTTAAACCTTCAGGCATATGGGATCCTTATCCCTTATTTGTATCATTTTAGAAGGCCTTTCAAATTTGATAAAGCAAGCTATAAATGGTAGAAGATTGAGATGGACTTAAAATGGGGAAGAAGGAACTCTCCGCTATTTCTCCATTGTTTTTTGTAACCGGATACATTGTGCTATGGCATCAATGTGTCACCAACAAGTTATGAAGATTTTGAAGGATTATAAGACCGCTTCAAGCCGGGAGATTAATGTGGAAATCTGGTGCTATTTGGCAAAACACTTGATGAATGAGAATAGAAGGCAAGAGATTCTCGCAGGTTGAGGGAATGACCAGCAGTAAAACCGCAGCAAATACCTGGGCCTTCCTATGTTGATTGGCAAAACCAAAAGGCAATGTTCGACATATATAGGAGAGTGAAGTGAAAAATAATATTTGAATGTGGGTGGTAATGAAAAGCTTTTGAGCCAATTTCGTAAAGAAGTTCTATTGAAAGCGATGGCATTACCTACATATGCTATGGCTACAGGATACTAACAAAAGGTTATGTAGAGATATATGTAGGAGAACCATGGCAGCGGCAAGGCAAGGAAAAGTACATTGGTTGAGTCGGGGAAAGATGTCGAGGTTAAAGAAAGCTTGGGTTAGGGATCTAAAGGGTTCTAATAGGTTCTGCTTTACCTGCCAGCTAGACAATCCTAGAGTTCTCCGACGAATCCAAACCCACCGGTAAGTAAAATTTTGAGAGGGAAAATTAAATGGTCTCGTGATGGAAGACAAGGAAATCTTCGATTCATGGACGTGGAAAGGAGTTTCCATGGAGGTACAAGGGAGTGAGCAAGTGTGGGTACAGAGAGCATTGGATTTGGGAAGTAACCATAGATGGGATGATACGGGAGTAGATGGATTAGATAAAAGGATGGCAGAGTTGCAATTAAGTCTGAACCATACATCTATTTGTCGTGACCATAAGTGAGTGATCGTCGTGATACAGAAGGAAAATGGGAACAGAGTGATGAAAGAAGTATTTAGTATAGATGAGATTGCATGCAATATTTGAAGAAGATGCCAAGATGGAAGAATGAGTAAAAGACTATGGTCTTTGTCAAAGACCGATAATATATATTGTAACCTGATATAATATATGTTGGCAAAAGAGCAATGATAGGGGAAATAAGGAACCACCCGTAGAAACCAAAGAAGTAGAGCGGGAAGCTTTAAAAATGAACAACATACCGTAGCATTAGGAAGTTCACTATAGAGTCTTAATATGAACACAAATTGAAGCACTTATATGGAAATGTCTCCATAGACCGTGCTACATAGTGAATCGGTAAAAGGGGGAGTAGAGATGACTTTGTCTCAGCGAGCGAAAGGAAGCCAAAGCGCATGGAACGGGCATAGTACTTTTCTCTTCGCGGAACACGTCGATCCATATCGAAATTTTGCACCTATACACCTAATTGGGATGGGTAATGAATGCAGAGGAACGTTTTTTTACTGCGGGAATAATAGTATAGAAGCAAAGCAAGGGAGAGAAGGAAGGGACACACATTATAAATAGCAAAGGAATGTCCCTATGTGAGAATATGGAAAAGTGCAAATCAGTACACATTTAATTTGAGAAAAGAAAGGAGAGGCCTGATAAGAAGTTGTTAAACCAAGGCCCTGGAGAGGAATGGCTCGATACATGATCAATCCAAACAAGAGACAACGAGAGAGGATTATGAGAGGAAGGAGGAAAACGAGGGAGAAGAAGTAAATGGAGGGCCATTACAAAACAAAGGAACCATAAGGTCTTCTACAACACTTTGATTACCAGTGATGCTAGAAGAGGTAGAACCAACCTGGAGTATTGTAGCCAGAGCCAGTGATGGGTAGAACAAGCGAGGTGTGCAGGTTGTAAGTCTCAGAGTAAAGGAAACAAGGTGATCCCTCTCTAATAGAGGAAAAACAAGTGCTACCTTCGCAGAAATGGTTTATTTCAGAGTAGTACAAGGGATGGAAAATATATCGAGAGTCTGACAAAATTGTTTGCTTGATGGCCATGTTAAACAAATTATAGAAGAAGCTGTCAGATGCAAGAATAGGGTGCAACCAATTATAATTATAGGATGTTATTGAATTGAATGAGCTTGGGGAAAGGATTGTGTTGACACAATTACTTTTATTAAAAGAGATGGAAATGTCTTTGTAGTAATCATGCAATGGCAAAACATACAAGTTAAAGCAGCCCCGATGCATGAGATGATGATAGGATCAAGGTTTCCTTCCTTCCATTAACCTGCTCTAGTTAGATGGATGTAGATGAAGCTTACTCGATAACAGGATGTGTGATTACTTTTCGATGAAATATATATCTCTTTCATTTGTTGGCAAAAAAAAATAATAAGGTTTGATATTTTAATTGATAAAAGACTGAATACAAAAGACCTAGAGATATAGCTTATTTATAGAGTTACTCCTAGTAGATACATAGTAGCTGGTTTAGGTTTAGTTTACACAAATCGCTCCTTAGGTCTTAATCTAATATTTAACATTCAGGTTGACTTTGAAAGATAAGTATACTTGACCTAATAAAACTCCTACAACTTCTATTTAGAATAGAAAACAAACTATTACTAAAACCCCTAGGGAAAATACAACGTAATAATAGCGAAAATAACTAAATAGATAAAATTAATCATCGCATGGGCAGTAACCAGGGCTTTTATCTTCCCACGGACGGTCCTGACAGTTTAGACATCTTTGGAGAAGCTTTGCCACCGGGGAAGTCCCGGGTGTGCAGGTCATCGGTCCAATTATCACGCATGAGCTTCTCTTTGTATCAATTCATGTGATTTCACACTCTTTCCTTCACGCAGGTTTCCTTTGATGTCAATAAAGCCGCAATAACAATAATATTAATTAAAACCAATTAAAAATAATAATAAAATCATAGAAAATGGCCTGAAATTAAAATCCTAAATAATCTATTGAGATCGCGAAACTATGGATTCCCCGAGGCCGAGGGCCAAGGTTCCGATCTGTGATCGTGGATGGAAAGTCGTAATTGGTTAAAGCATGCGTTATTATTACACACTCTCTAAAATACATGTGATAAAATCATAATATCCACTTAATTCTTATATGATTTCTATATAAAGCTATCCACTTTTACCCCTTCTTAAATTGCTTTTTGTATATTAATCCATCCCCCTATAATTTTTGTACAATGTGGCTAAATATGTCATTTGATCTAGCATTTATATGTAAGGGAACTCTAATATTTTCAAGCCAGATAACGCTATATAGACTATTTTACCTCGTTAAATTTCTATTTTACATGAAACCTACTCAATGATGGGAAGGTGGATATTTTAAAATGTTAAAAGATTACGTGGCAATAAATGAAACTATAGGAGGATTATTAGTAACTTGTCTAGAATTAATAGATATACCCAAGGTCCTCTTTGAAAGGTTGTACAGAGTGTTGTTTAACGCTGTTGACATGTGTTGGCGGTTGACGTTAAATCTTACACACAAGCAAATTCCATCTCTTCAACAAAACTCAGCATAACTATCGAGAAATGTGCCGTCCCTTCAAACATCTTTGGGAAAATTGAAAGAGATAGTTTTGGAAGTGAGTTCTTTTGCATTGACTTGGCGGTTCGAACTCTTTTGAACTTGAAGCTTATATTTTATTTTGACCCGCTTTCTTTCAAGAATGATGTTTGAGGATGTGAAAAGAATAATGTTCGGGACGGATGTGAGTTATTTATATTTTTATTCTTGCTAAGAAAATAGGTGCGCTTTGAACTTGAAGGTGTTATTTCTTCATTTCTTTACCTTCAGGGAGAATGATTGTTTGAGACGTGGAAAAAAATATTAAAGAAGTAAGCATTCAATTTTATATAATTTAGATTTTCCCTATTGTATCTTCTTTTTCCTCTTTCATTTGAGAACATCCGTGGCCGTTTCATTTTCTTTTTCTCTCTGCCATCCGGGTGAGGAAAATAAGTTGAAGAGTTACAGAGTTCCATGAAACCAAATTTGGAAGTTTCATTCTTTGGTCAGTTATCATCGGTCAAGGCGGCGTCTTTTAGAATTTGAAATAGGAATTGAATCATTGATATCATAGATAAGCCGTCTAAGTGGTCTGTTTTAGCTTTCTTCAACACTTCTATTTATCAAGGCGAGATTATGGGGCAACGATTATGGTCTACTAATTGCATAATCAAGGGCAATAATCAAGGCGACAAGTTATGGGATTTGTTCTATCATAATTGCAAAGATCATGGCTGAAATTATGGATCCGCTCTATCATGTCTATTAGTTGTATATTAGAATCTCATAATATATTAGATAGGTAGATATATTCTTTCCTAGAATAGATGTACAGAATTTCTATTTAATGGAAAGGATGCACTAAAGGGGATGTAGTCTTTGATCCAAAAAAAACTTGTCATGGTATCGAGTGGTTATTTGAATTTCTCCTTTCAAAGTTTTCGATTTCTTTGTTCTTCTTGGGTTGATTATTTTGATCAATCATTTGGTTTCAAGATATCCTTTTGGGTGAATCATATTGTGGTTGGCGGTCTTTCCGTAATTGAGCTATTTTTTGAATTCTTTGAAAGAATGTCTATGGAAAACTCTTTGGGAAAACACATACGAATCTTTGGCCATCAAGTTTACTGGAAAAAATTACGCAGCATGGGAATTTCAATTTAGGATGTTTCAAAAGGCAAAGAATTTTGAGTCATATCAATGGGTCTCTACGCACCTAGAGATGGAAAAGAACTTAGTCAATGGGAGGCAAAGGATGCTAGAATTATTTCTTGGATTTTAGCATCTATTGAAGCTCATATGGTGAACAATTTACGCTCCTTTAATACAGCAAAAGAGATGTGGGATCATTTGAAGCGTGTGTATCATCAAGATAATACAGCAAGAAGATTTCAGCTTGAACTTGAAATTAGTAACTACGGCCAAGGTAACCTCTCTATTGAGCAGTATTATTCTGGATTTCTTAATTTATGGAGCGAATATTCTGGTATAATCTATTCTAAAGTGCCAAGGGAAGCCTTAGCCGGTGTTCAAGCAGTTCATGAAGATAGTAAGCGTGACCAGTTTCTAATGAAATTGAGGCCTGAATTTGAAGTGGTCAGAGCTGGATTGTTAAATAGAAATCCGGTTCCTTCTTTAGATGTATGTCTTGGTGACTTGTTACGTGAAGAACAGAGAATGGCTACACAAACTGTCATAGGTGCATCGAAGGAGATATCTGAAGTTGTCAGTGTTGCCTATGCTGCTCAAGGGAGGAATCAAGGAAAGGGACAAGTGCAGTGCTATAGTTGCAAGGAATTTGGACATATTGCACGCAATTGTGGAAAGAAATTTTGCAATTATTGTAAGCAAACTGGACACATCATCAAGGATTGTCCTACACGTCCTGAGAATCGGAGAGCCCGAGCCTTTCAAGCTGCTGTCCAAAACTCTAACACGATTGGTTCTACACCTATAGCCACAACCACCAGCGCCAATCAGCCTACTCTTACTCCAGCGCCAATCAGCCTACTCTTACTCCAGAAATGGTTCAACAAATGATTCTTTCAGCATTTTCTGCTCTTGGACTTCAAGGTCAAGGTAAAATTGTTTCTGCTCTTTGGTTAGTTGATTCTGGAGCATCAAATCATATGACTGGTTCACCTACATCATTACATAATCTACGGCAGTATACTAGTACACAAAATATTCAGATTGCTAACGGCAGTAATCTTCCAATTACAGCCATTGGTGATATTGGACCTTCTTTTCGTCATGTATTTGTCTCTCCAGGGTTATCTACTAGTTTGATTTCTGTTGGTCAGAGGGTGGATAATAATTGTCATGTACATTTCTCTCGTGATGGTTGTCTTGTGCAGGATCAGGTGTCGGGGAAGGTGATCGCGAAGGGCCATAAAGTGGGTCGATTATTTCCTTTGCAATTTTCAGTTCCTAGAACTTTGTCTTTGGCTTCTATTGTTATTGACAATAAAGTTGAACTATGGCACAAACGATTGGGTCATCGAAATAATGTCATTTTATCTCATTTAGTGAAGTGCGGTTTTCTTGAAAGCAAAGATCAGTGTTCTAATCATACATTGTCTTTTGATTGTTCTACTTGTAAACTAGGGAAAAGTAAAATGTTACCTTTTCCTAGTCATGGTGGTCATGCTAATGCAAGTTTTGAGATCATTCATAGTGATGTTTGGGGTATTACTCCTATTGTTTCACATGCGCAATATAAATATTTTGTGACATTCATTGATGACTATAGTCGTTTCACATGGATATATTTTTTGCGCACTAAAGCTGAGGTATTTGCTGTTTTTCAAAAATTTGTGGCCTATATAGAGACACAATTCTCTACTTGCATTAAGGTGTTACGCTCTGACAATGGCGGGGAATATATGTCACATGCCTTTCAAGCATTTTTGCAACAAAAAGGTATTCTATCTCAACGATCATGTCCTTATACCCCTCAACAAAATGGGGTGGCTGAACGTAAAAATTGTCATTTGTTGGATATGGTACGAACCTTACTCTTGGAGTCTTCAGTTCCATCTAAATTTTGGGTAGAAGCTTTGTCCACTGCAGTTTATTTGATTAACCGTTTGCCTTCTCAACAGTTGAATTACCGTCTTTTTGGTGTGCATCCTGATTATGGCAACCTACACACATTCGGATGTGTTTGCTTTGTTCACTTACCGCTCATGGAGCCACAAACTTACAGCTCAATCAGAAGTGTGCTTTTATGGGTTATAGTACAACTCATAAAGGATTCTTGTGTTATGATGCTATTGCTAATCGTCTACACATTTCTAGACATGTGATTTTTTTGAACATGAGTATTACTTTCCATACCATGTTTCGCATCCAAGGTGTTGTTCTTCCTAATTTTGATGACATTGCTCCACCAATTGAACGATTTAAACCTGGGATTGTTTATCAGAGACGACAAGTTTCTTCATCACAACCTCTTCTCGACCCTGATCCAGGTCTTGCTCCTACCCCTCTTAGGAGGTCTCTATGCCTTAGTCGTCCTCGATAGGTATGGTTTCTGCCACTATCACCGACACTTGCAATTCCTACATCCATTCACAGCCTAAACAAGCATGTTGGGTGAAAGCTATGAACGAAGAACTTCAAGCTCTTCAGGAGAATCATACTTGGGATATTGTTCCTTGTCCCAATGGTGTCAAACCCATTGGTTGTAAATGGGTGTATTCTCTTAAATTGCGCTCTGATGGCTCACTTGAAAGATATAAGGCACGATTAGTGGCTCTCGGTAATCGGCAAGAGTATGGAGTGGATTATGAGGAGACCTTTGCTCCTGTAGCAAAGATGACCACAGTTAGACTTGTTCTAGCTATTGCTGCTTCAAAGGGCTGGTCCTTACGACAAATGGATGTTAAGAATGCCTTTTTACATGGCGATCTTCAAGAAGAGATTTATATGACTCCATCGTCAGGGTTATTTTCTACACCTTCTTCTGATGTTTGCAAGCTCAAACGCTCCCTTTATGGCTTAAAACAAGCTCCACGTGCTTGGTTTGATAAGTTCCGTTCTACGCTTATTAGCTTTTCATTTGTTGAGTCGGATGACTCCTCTTTGTTCTTCAGCTGACCGATAAAGGACTTGTTTTACTCCTGGTATATGTTGATGATATTGTTATCACATGGAATGACTCTGAATTAATATCTCAACTTCAGGAGCATCTTCAACATTCCTTTCATATGAAGGACTTAGGTCCTCTACAGTATTTTTTGGGTCTAGAAGTGCAATCTACCTCAGCTGGTACTTTCTTACATCAGCGTAAATACATCCAGGAATTAATTGCTTTGGCTGGTCTCCAGGATGGCCGGTCTGTCGATACCCCCTTGGAAGTAAATGTTAAATATCGCCGTGATGAGGGTGATTTTCTCTCTGATCCCTCTCTATATAGGCAATTGGTGGGAAGTCTCAACTATCTAAGTATTACTCGGCCTGATATTTCATTTGCTGTTCAACAAGTTAGTCAATTTATGCAGGCACCTAGGCACTTCGTCTAGCTCGATCGTCGCATTATTAGTTATTTACAAGGCACTCCCTCGTGGCCTTTTCTTCTCCGAAATTCTTCTATTCATTTGGTCGCCTATAGCGGCTGATTAAGCGGTTGTTGGGATACTAGACGCGTTCCGTTCTGGTTGGTGCATGTTTCTTGGAAATTCTCTTATTTCTTGGAAAAGCAAAAGCCGGATAGGGTGTCTAAGTCCTCCATCGAAATGAGTATCGTGCTATGTCCTCTGCATGTTCTGAGATCATTTGGCTTCAAGGCCTCTTAGGCAAGCTTGGGTTTCCCCAACTTGAGCCTACTCCTCTTCATGCCGATAATACTAGTGCTATTCAAATTGCTGCTAATCCTGTCTTTCATGAGCGTACCAAACATATTGAAGTTGATTGTCATTCTATCCGAGAAGCTTATGATGCTCATGTCATCTCTCCCCATATCACCACTTGATCTTCAAAGCTGGCGATATACTCACTAAGGCTCTCTCTCGGCATAGACACAATTTTCTGGTTGACAAATTGATGCTTTTTGATCGACCAACATCAATTCGAGGGGGGATATCAAGGGCAGAGATTATGGGGCAACGATTATGGTCTACTAATTGCAATAATCAAGGGCAATAATCAAGGGCAGCAAGTTATGGGATTTGTTCTATCATAATTGCAAAGATCATGGCTGAAATTATGGGATCTGCTCTATCATGTCTATTAGTTGTATATTAGAATCTTTGTAATTAATATATTAGATAGGTAGATATATTCTTACCTAAAATAGATGTACAGAATTTCTATTTAATGGAAAGGATGCACTAAAGGGGGGATGCAGTCTTTGATCCAAAAAAACTTGTCACTATTTATGTCAAAAACAGACTTATGTCAAAAACAGACTTTTGGTTAGACTTACCTAGTAAAGACTTAAACCTGAAGGCAATGCTTTTGTTGCATCTTCTTGTTGAAAAGAGTCCTTGATTCATGAGGTACCATTATCGATTACAAGAGAAGTTACAAGCTAGGAAGCCATGAGATTAAGCCTCTTCTTCTCCCCTGCAATCCAGATTTATTTGTTGAAACTCTAGTGAAATGATCAATTATTTAATCATCTGCTACTTGAACAATCTTTTTCCCTATATTATTGCCCCGGAAAAGACCTACAAAAGCAGAAGGTATGCTTTCCACACCATCTGAAATGTCTTCAAGCACCTGCAACTTTCCTGCCTGAATGTACTCAACTGTGTTTGAGATGAAATCCTTGTAGACTTTCATATGATCAGCAGCTAAAAATCCTTGAATTGTTATCCTCTTGTAAATAACTTCTATCATGTTTGGAGCAGCACGTCTTCCTTTGTCCGTATATTCAGATATGACGCCACAAACAGCAACTCTACCAAATGCATTCATGTTCTCAACTGCTGCTTCCAGCATTTCTGCTCCCACATTATCAAAGTATATGTCAATCCCATCTGGGAAGTACCTATAACAAAGCTAAAAAATTAGCAAATAATATAGTCCAGCATTTCTAGTTGACAGATGTGAACCTCAATTTGTGTTATCAGTCTGGCCTTTTACTAAAATTCCATAAGCACAGAACTGAGTGTTCACTTAAATCTGTGAGATGGAAAAAAGGGGAGGACTGTACCTTTTAAGAGCTGACTTCAGATCAGTTTCTTCTTTATAGTTGAATGCTTCATCAAAACCAAGCTTCTCCTTTAGCAAGTCTACCTATTATTATTCAAGATAACATGGATTATTTGGGAAATATAAGTACCTATGGCACAAGAAAAAGGACAGGACTACCATATTCCTAGAATGAAGAAGGGAAATAACTCCATGTCACCACTATTTCCTTAGGACCTTCATTCAGAAGCCAGCTGTTGTTAATCTAATGTTTACCATGAATTGAATAATAAAATTCTATATGACCAAAACCAACTCTTTAGAAGCAACCAAACCAACAATCTCCTTGAGATAAAGAAATTCTTAAAAAAGAAGAGAAAATTCATATAAGAAAATCTTGGTCAGTTTCTGATTCTTAGAATGCAAATCTAGTGCTGGAATTAAGGTAGGAGGCCATGAGAAAGGAAAAGAAAAGAAAGAACAGCCACCTTTTTCTGGCTACCGGCACATCCTACAACATAGCATCCAAACAGCTTTGCATACTGTCCTACTAAACTTCCAACAGATCCTGAAGCAGCAGAGACAAACACTTTGTCCCCTTTCTTTGGTTTACAAATCTCAAAAAATCCAGCATAAGCTGTAAGCCCGCTGAATGCTGCATGACAAATATCAGATGAACTGAAATTTCAACAATTTCAAGAATCCTTATATCAGGCCGAAACTAAAATGTCGATCAGGCCAAAAACAGAAATACATTTAACAGATTTAAAAGACTAAAGGATGAGGAAAACCTACCCAGAACACCTACATGGTGAGAAATGGGAAATCCCATGTCATCAACCTTATTTAGCAAGCCACCTTCTTTGACAGTGCTGTATTCTCCCCAAGTCAGGAGTCCGGCAACCAAGTCATCCTCTTTAAATGCAGGATTCCCAGAAGCAACAACTCTCCCAATACCATAAGTATCAATGGCCTATTGCAAACCAAATTTAATCTTTGCAAGTACTTTTTCGATCCAGTCCTTCATCATTGAAAATTAGAAATGCCATTGATAAAGAATGCCATTTTGATTGCAACTTACCTCAAAAGGCTTAACAGCACCTGCAAAGCTTGAGGCTTCCTGCGAGGAACTTTTCTGCTTCATGCGGTTCAGTTGGTATGGATCAATGGATAAGTAAAGATTTTTCACAACGACCTCCTTTTTACCAGGTTCAATAGATAAAGAAAGAGCCTCAGTCTTGAGCTCAAAATCAGATTCTTGTGGCGCTCCGTCAATATGATGTTTCATCACTACGTACCTGTTTGTTACTTCCATTGGAAATCTTTGGCTTAAAACTAACTTCAGTGCTCTGAATCAGAGAAGCAAAAGCATTTAAAGGACCCTGCTCCGAGTATAGTTGAGCGGCATGGAGAACTAGCACCCGAAGGCAAATTTAACCCAAAGAAAAGAAGAAAGAGATAGAAGAAGGAACAATCTGAGAATCTAAAGGGAAGTTGGGTAAAAGAATAAAGAATTGAGATAATATCAGCAAACTCCTGAGGTTTCTCTTGATATCACCTAATGCCCCTAACGTTTTAAAAGTATTACTTACCTCCTCTAATAATTGTAAAATGACTATATTAACCCTCAATTGGTACAATTCACATATCAAATAAAAGAATGTCAAAAAATTAAAGAAAAAGAATCAAAAGTCACTTTCTTCTTTTTTCTCTTTATCTAACATTCTCTTTTAGTTATTTTTTTGGATGGCTATGTGGTTTTTTATTTATAAATTGTAATAAATTAAATTATATTTATTTTTTTCTTTTTCTGATTGTGATAAGGTGGGGTATCAATGTATGATTTCTTTGTTTAGCTTGAGTTGACTTTTATAATGATTTAGTATAACTAAAAGATTTGGGTCATGAGTTGTGAAAATGTTGGGAAAAAAATAAGGTTAATAAGAAATCGATTTTAAGTATACAGTTGAATTGGTACTAGTATATTTCTTTATAATTTTTTTGTTTTTAAAATTTATATTTTTATGAATTATAGCTTTGTAATATGGTGGAACAACTAAAATTTATTTTTAGGTGGTGATTTATTTTTTTTGAGTGAATGAAGTGATTTAGGAATATTTTATTTAGCAAAATAAGCAAAAGGGTAGTTTGGAGTTTTTACAAATTTTGTTATACGAATAATAAAATTAAGGGAGATAAGTAATATTTTTAAAATGTTAAAAATGTCAAGTGATGTTAAGAGCAACCTTAGGGAAGGTTTTTGATTTTATCCCTAAAGAGTTAGAATAGTCACCCTTAGGTTTTGGTACTTTTCTTCCCTTGGATGTTTTGGATTATCATCAATGTTCCTAAAATGTTCCCTAATATTCATTAGCAATATTCATTTTGATTCTTTTTTTTCAAATAAGTCTTATAGATTCAGTCATACACTCATTAATTTGCATTTAAAATTCAAAAATGTCAAGTTACAGTAAATTTTAATGGCCCTAAATTCTAAGAAGTTGTGGAAAAAAAAATGAGAAAAAAAGGGATACTTCTAATAGTAACATATCCATAGGTAGTCGCAGATTCAATCAATCGAACCCTTTAACCCCTGACTTTAAATTTATGCCGGTTTACCTTCCAGTCCAATTTTTAAAACACTGGTGGAGACCAGGAAGGAAAAGGGGAAAATATACTCGATCTCCTAAAAGCCTCTGAATAGAAATTCTAGACATAGCCACATATGCCATTACTGTATATATGGAAAACAAGGCTGTATGAATGGTTAAGTATTGTTGCACTTGACAGTTTTATCTGTGATTTTATATAAAAAAAAGGAGATAAGGGCACTCTAGATCCTATGAGAAATATATATGCCAGCAACATATACTCGTATAGTGATCTGGATGAATCAATACATTATCTCATC
This sequence comes from Gardenia jasminoides, assembly GCA_013103745.1. Lineage (NCBI taxonomy): Eukaryota > Viridiplantae > Streptophyta > Magnoliopsida > Gentianales > Rubiaceae > Gardenia > Gardenia jasminoides. Next base: position 9,971,975 of record CM023098.1, on the reverse strand, counting down.
TGCCCCATGAAATTATTTGTCCTCTTGCCCCTATGTCAGGGGATTTTTTTCACCACACAATTTATTTGACGAATTGGCAGACACTCAATCCTGATACCAATTAACAAGGCCAACAAAAAGATTTTCGTTTTGGAAAAATGCTAATATGTTTTTTTGTGTGTGAATTTCGAGAATTTAATGTTCAGCAAATTTACCACTATTATGTTTAGAATTATGGGTGCTATGATTAACTTTGCAATATAGTCACTATTGGAGTCTTTGAATGCTAGATTGTGTATTGTGGCCCTCCACTTAGTTTATGTGCTTGATTGATGATGGCACATGTTTGATTTTGGTTTCAAGTGAAATTTTAATCATATTGGACAGTTTTTGTGGGATGATTAAAAAAGCTATTTTTGTCAATTTGATTTGCTGCAGCCAATAATATATATCCCATTATGTGTGGTAATTTTCATTTTTTAACCAGGCAGAAATGATTTCAAGTACCAACAACCGGTATCTATCTTCTTGATAATGAGTGGTTTTGGCAGCTTTCAGCTACTTATCTTTGCTATACATTAGTTGGTTAGATTTAACTTTCTTCTCTAGTCGTAGCTTAATATCCCTACAATCAAATAATCCGTTGTTTAAGATAAGAAGCATTAAAATAAGACAGGAAAGAAAGTACCATTACATGCAACACAACATTAAAGGGAAAATATAAGCATAAGTGTATGACAATTTAAGCACATCTTTAGATGCTTCTTCTGTCATTTTATGCGAGTCCAATCAGTCAATTATTAGTAAGTTACTGTATTGAAAAATAGAATACTTGCTCCCATAAAATGAAACTCATCATTGCAGTACAAATAAAATAACTAAGGGGAGAGGGGAAGATGGCAACTGTTATGGATAGTGTAACAATCTTTTAAATAGGTTGTAATTCATCATATACCATTTGTATAATTTTATAATAGTTGAATTATAATTAATTACTATTTACGCCGAATCATACATGTCAATTACTTCAAAATTATGTGTTGTGATTTGGACCGTATATTTTTAAAATTTATATTGATAGCTCAATCCGGACCGTTAATTGTTTGTGATGGTTGTCCGTGTCATCTGAGTTTTCAAAGTGACTTCTTAGTTGAAAAATACTTATTTAATTATTCTAACCATATCAAGACTCAGGAACTCTTTATTGCATTGCAAACCGCACCTGATATCTCAGAGTGTTGTCTGAGGTTTGAATGCCAAAGGGCTACAGCCAGAAGGCAAAGTTGGTAGGAGTATAGATTCCATGTTTAAAGCATCTGGATATTATTTAACATCAAGAATTCTACATCACTCTTAAACTACTCCGCAAGGCAGGCCTCTGCAGGCCACAATATGCCAATAACCAATTATGCTTCCTAGCCAACTGTTGATAGAAAAAGCATCATTTGATTATTCATTATCTATCTGCAGTAACCAGCAAAATATTTGCAGGCTGTAATACATGGTTTTCCCTTGTCTTAGTACCTGAATCATATTCATTAATGTTACACTAGAATAGATCCTGATTGATTAGTACTATAACGACAAAAGGAAAAGTACCACCATTTTTTGTCTAGACTGAATTGCTGTTTGTGTCTCAAATTTTTGTTTTTGTTGCAACTTACAATATCTTTATCACATTGGAAACATCTTTATCATGATCATAACATATTTAAAACTCCGACTTCTTCCACAGTTAATGTGGTAACAAACTAGTGTTACCTTAACTGCAAAAACCATTGAACTAACTTGCACTTGATGGTAGGGGTGGTCAAAAATACCCGCTAACCCAAAAACCTATGGGATCTGATCCGATCCATTCCGAAAAATAGCGTACCTGAACTGCATTGTTCGTCCGAATCAAAAAAGGGTCGGGAATCCGCTTATACATGGAGCAGGTTAGGATCACAGGATTAAAAATCCACGGGTACCCAACCCGTCTATATATATTTATTTTTATTTTATATTTTTTATATACATATACAAAATATTATTTTTAGAGCTAACTAAGTAATTTTATTAAACAAATTATTCGCCAAGTATGAGCGCCTATTATTTACTTACAATATTCGTTTGTAGAAGTCATGATGCTATTTCTTTTAGAAAAATATTTAATTAATATAGAATATGTATAAAAGCGGGCATTGCTTATAATAATTTTCATTTAATTTTGAATTCATTTATTTTTCTTTTTATTGTGTTCTCTTTGCATGTTTACTTCTCAGTATGAGACTTTTTCTTTTGTGTAAAATTTATATTGAATATTAGTTGAATATATGAAATATAAAAATAAACAAGTATAAATTATTTTTCAAAAAAAAAATGATGAGAGGGACGGGGCCAGTACTGCCAACCCGATCTATTTTTAGCGGGTATCTGATAATCGAATATCCGTTTATGTAGCGCGAATAAGGGTCAAAAAATAGTGACCCCAGAGGTCGGGTCAATAAATGCCTCATAGGGCGGGTATCCAACCCATGCTCGCCCCTACTTGATGGTTCTAGACTGCTAGGATATTAACTTCTAGATTTGCCTAATGAAACTTTGAATAAGGAAGAAAAAATTCTTGATATAATGAGAGTAAAAACTCCAAAAAAATAAAACAAATATCTATACAATAATAAATAGATACAACCAGGGGACTGACTGTTAGTATAAATAATTTTAGTCATCTTTTGAACTTTTAACTTTATCCATATGAAAAGTTGATTTTTAATCTTATCATCTAATCACATTATGCCATTGTACCTATTCATAACCACCCTAATCTAACTATCAAATTAATGTAACATTATAAATCAAAATTTTTCAATAAAAAATTTATATCAAGTTGAGTTATCTAAAAGACAAAATTTGTATAAAATTAAGGGATAATATCAGAAACCTCCCCTGAGGTTTCTCTTAATATCACCTAGCACCCCTAAGATTTTAAAAATATCACTTATCTCCCTTACTTTTGTTATTTATGTAACCAAATTTATAAAAACCCCAAACTATCCTTTTGCTTATTTTGCTAAATAAAAATACTCCTAAACCACTTTATTTGCTCCCAAAAAAAAAATCACTACCTAAAAAAAATTCTTACTTGTATTAACATATCAAAAATCTATAATCCTTAAAAATATGAATTTGAAAAAAATAAAAAAAGATATTTGTAAAGAAATATATTAGTACCAATTAAGCTAATATACTTAAAAGTAATTTCTTATGAGCCTTTTTTCCCCTAACATCTTTTCAACTCATGACTCGAGTTTTTAAGTTGTACTAATGCATTATAAAAATCAACTCAAAAGAAACAAAAAAAAAAATCATACATTCATACTCAACATTATCACAATTAGAAAAAAATAAAATTTAATTTATTACAATTTATAAATAAAAAATTGTATAGCCATCCAAAAAAAGGAGTAAATGAGAATGTTGGATAAAGAGAAAAAAGAAGAAAGTGACTTTTGATTCTTTTACTTTAATTTTTTGCCATCCATTTATTTGATATGCAAATTATGTATGAAGTGAGAGATAATATAGTCATTTTACAATTATTAAGGGAGGTGAGTGATATTTTTAAAACTATAGGGTTGCTATGTAATAGAGAAACCTCAGGGGATGTTTCTGATATTATCCCTAAAATTAATTCATTTTAATTATTTATAAATTACACACATATCAGGTGTGCTGTTACCACTAGTATAATATGATCTGCAATGACATTCGAATAAGAAAGATGCTATTTTTTCTATATTTGAGTATCTTTTCATTACCTGCATTTTAAATTGCTAATGGCTGTGTTTAGGTAGGAGATTATTTGAAACAAAAAATTTATTCAGAATAATATTATACCATATCTTTTTATTATATAATGTGTATGAGATAATAATGTAATTAAAAATTGTGTTTATAGTGCAAGCCGAACAATATTTGAAAAACAAATAAAGTATCAAATACACCCTGTTACATTTTCTAAAGATTCATATAGGAGAGTACCGTAGTGTATTCCAAGAATGAATGATCAATTGAAGGCTCATATCTGATGGGCTTAACGTGGCCCGTATTTATGTCACAAGTGTGGGTTGAGGTTCAGCCCACATCAAAGCGCTTCTATGATTAGCCGTTGCAACTTTTGAAGTCCGGCTAATAGCTACTACGACGTCGTTTGCCGAATCGCATGGCGCCCAGTCTTGACTGTTTAAGCAGCTACCGCCACAGCCAGCCACCATTCAACCGCCGGCCACGGAGGCGGAGAGGGAGAGCAGTCTCCTCCAATTAGGAACTTTTGGACATTATTATGTGAACAATGATGATAAAGATCGGCAGTAGAGCTTTTTCTGTTGTTTCCATTCCTCGATTTCAGAAAGCACCAGGTATCTCAACTGCTGCTCTTACATTTGTCTCTCCAAACCCTAACCCTGGCCCTAATCCTAATTCTCAATTTCAATTTCATTCTGTTGCTGCTGCAGCTGCAATTGCTGCTACTACTACTACTAGTGGTAATAGTCACCCTTCTAGGAGTAGGAGTCGCAATTTCAGCCATGAATCTGGAAGTTTGAGGGAGAAAATTAATTATATTGATAAGCTGGAAAATGCTTTGAGCTTGTACGATCAGATGTTACTGATGAGGCCTTTGCCTAGTGTTATTCAATTCAATCAACTTCTGGCTTGTATTATCAAGATGAAGCATTATCACTCTGCTATTTCCGTTTTCAAGGATATGTATGGCAACAAGGGTATTATTCTGGTTGATGAGTACACCATGGGTATGGGCATTAACTGTTACTGCCTCGTGGGTCGAGTCGATTATGGATTTTCTCTATTTGGCGCCATCTTGAAGCTTGGTTTTTTGCCCAATGCTATCACTTTTGGCACTTTACTCAAGGGGCTCTTTCAAGAAAAAAAGGTTTTGCAGGCTCAAGAATTGTTCAAAAAAGTGATATATGAAAAACTTTGTGAAATCAATGTGGTCATCTTTGGAAGTGTAATCGATGGGCTCTGTAAGGCGGGAAACACTAGAGCTGCAATTAAATTCCTTAGGATAATGGAAAATGGTCGAAATATGAATGTTAGTCCCAACAACATCATCTACACCACTATTATTGACAGTCTGTGCAAAGATAAAATGGTCAATCAAGCTCTTGCCCTTTTGCATGAGATGATCAAAAAAGGTGTTCTTCCTTGTGTTGTTACCTATAACTGTTTGATTCATGGCCTCTGTAATTTGGGCAAATTGAAAGATGTCAAAATGCTCTTGAATCAGATGAATCATTTTAGTATTGCTCCAAGCCATTTTACTTATTGTATTCTGATTAATGCATTTTCTAGGGAAGGATCTATCCAAGATGCGGAAGATGTATTCAAGATCATGATGCAGAGAGGTGAAAATCCTGATACAGTTATATATAATGTCCTGATGGATGGATACTGTTTGCAGGGCCAAATGGATAAAGCAAGGGAAGTTTTTGACACCATGATTAATAGAGGTGTTAATCCAGATATTCTGAGCTACAGTACTCTAATGAATGGGCATTTCAAGAAAAATGAAAACGATAAGGCCATGCATCTCTTCAGGGAAATTTCACTGAGAGGTTTGAGAGCTGAGGTTGGTACATATAACATTGTCTTGCAGGGCTTATTCAGGATGGGAAGGTATCATTCTGCAAGAGAAGTATTCATTGAGATGCAAGCTGCTTCTTTAACTCCCGATTTTCATACCCACTGTACAATGTTGGATGGCCTATGCAAATGTGGACATATTGATGAGGCACTGCAATTCCTGCAGAAGATGGAATTTGATGGTGCTGAACTTGATATAACTATGTACAACATCATTCTTCGTGGATTGTGCAAAAGTGTGAGGTTTCAATGTGCACGGGATCTTTTCAATAATCTATCTATGAGAGGAGTGGAACCTAATGTGTCAACATATAATACGATGATTACTAATCTTTGTCTAGAAGGTTTGCTGGATGAAGCTAAAGAGTTTTTGGTGAAAATGGAAGAGAATGGTTGTTCGGCTAATGGGATGACATTTAGTTTTATTGCTCAAGGACTTCATAGGATAGGTGAATATGATGATGCACTGAGATTTCTTGAAGAAATGGCTAGAAGAGGATTTTCAGTGGACTCATATACTTTCTCTATTTTAATAGATTTGCTACAAAAGAAAGAAAATTATCCTTCTCTTATGGAGATAATTGAGAAGTTTGGATCCAATGAAGTGAAATTGAAATCATAAAAGAGGATCCTTTGGCCAATTAAAACTCTTTGGAAGGTAAGTGTTTTGGACTCAAAAGCATGTGCCATTGTTAACCTTTGTAAGTGCCTTCTGGAAAGTTTGATTGCATGAATTCCGAGAGTGCTTAGGAGAGCTACGCTTAGATGGTCACTGTATCGGGGAAAGTTGAAGCTATAATGCTTGAATTAAAGAACTGAAAGTTTGTGGGGGTTCTCTGATTAGGGGTGTCTGTTCTTTGTTTGCACTCTTTGAGCATTTCCATTAATATGTAAATGGTATTCATAGTCATGCTTGGGGTGATTGTCTTTTTTCATAATTGAGGAACTACTTTGCGAAGTACTGCTTATACAGGCAAAGTAGTTTCTGATCTCCCTGGATTTCTGGTGAGGGGCAATTAACTTTTATTGCAAACTTGTGATGCAAAAAGCTGTTTTTTAATGGATGCCAGCATTTCACCCTTTGCTTTTCCTGAGAATATGTCTTGTTAAAGTTGAAATTTTAGATTATACTATTGAAATCTTAAATGAGCTGGAATGAATTTTTTGAAGATTAGATTGGTAAAGATGAACGGCTTTACTTAACAGTAAAAGTTCTGTTTATAAGTCATGAAGATGGAGTAATCTCTGGTGCATGTTTTGGACTTTGTGTTATTCCCCACTTGTAGGAGAGTATTCGAGCAGACAAGCTTCCCAGATTTGGTGTTAGAAGCACAGTGGAAGCCGTGCGATTGTCTACCGTTGATCATGATCAGAGTAGCAAAAGCATACACAAGCCGCTGCATGAGACATAGTTCCCAAAGTCAGAATGTGGGTGTGTGAACGTCTTTGTAGAATGTTCTTGTACTTTTATTTCCCTTCCTCCAAAATCAACGGACAAAGTTCAAACTTTTCTCTTTCGAGGTTTTCATATCCTGGTATTTTAAAAATGCCTCCTTTTAAGAGCTAACAAGCATTTTCCTAGTAAACTGATTAGTAAGATAAACGCAATCACCCAGATTACATCGATAAACTTGCAAGCACTACCTATTATGTTACAAAAATCTCGAGATGGTCCAAGTAGATGTGCAGTCAATTGAACTAGTTATTGCGATCCTCAAACTTTTTGACGACAAGAATTGTTACATACGTGTACAAAAAGAGAAATTTCCAAAAATGTGATGAAAATTAAAATTTTTCTGCAAAAAGGGTGATTTGGTTGCAAATTTCTGGCCAGTGATGTTCGCATTCAAGAAATGCGAGTTCAAATGAGCTCGCATTTGCTGAATGCGAGCACACTGGAAAATAGAAATTTTTTAAAAAAAAGTTAATTCCAGTTACTTCGCATTTAGGAAATGCGAGTTCAATGGAACTCGTATTTCCTAAATGCGCGTTCACTGGAAATTAGAAAAATAAATAATTCCCTAAAGCTCGCATTTATGAAATGTGAGTTTTAGAAAATAAAAAAATGAACTCCTTTGAACTCGCATTCTGTGAATGCGACCTTGTAGGAATCCATAATTTTTTTTAAAATTATTCCCTAAAGTTTTTCTAAAATAAAAATTTGATAAACGTCCTCAATAATATACGTCTTTCGTTCTGTAGCTTCCTTGTTGGTTTGGATCAATCTGTTCCATAAAAATCATAAATTGTCTCAATTATGATAAAATTTTCTAACGTGCTCAAAGAAGCTTCCTCGCATTCTCAAATGCGAACTTTTTGGAAATTAGTAAAAAAAATAATTCCATGAAACTCGCATTAGAAAAAAATAGATGTTGAAATGCGAACTTACTGGAAATTAGAAAAATAAAAAAAATAATTCCCTGAGCTCACTGGAAATTAAGAGTACGAAAAAAAATATATTGTTGGAAGTCCCGACATGGGTGATTCCCTTGAGTTCTCCATTGATTTCAAGACACTACTGGAATTGATAGGGACTCTAAAAGAAAAATATAAAAGTTTGAGTATTAGGGAAAAAGTATTGTGTATTTTAAAAATATATAAGTTATAATATATATATATAGACATCAAGTTCAAGAACTTAATGTACGCGAATAAACAAAACTTGATGTATATATTACAACTTTTATATTTCGCAGAATAAAAAAAATTTGCTCCTAAACCCCAAACCCCAAACCCTCAACCCTACAACTCTAAAACCCTAAACCCTAAACCTTCGTAAACCCTAAAACCGTCATGTAAAGTTTTTTATTTTAACCATAAACCATAACTCTCACTGTAACAATATTGACAAGCATTCGTTTATTAAATTCTGGAACTTGATGTGTATATATTAGAACTTTCATATTTTCAAAATACACAATACTTTGTCATTAATATAACTAAAAATTTTTCTCATGAGATTAAAACATGTTGGCTTTTTGAATTTTAGCAAAATATAATTAATTTTTTGTATTAGGATAAAGCATACATTGCAAGTATTCTAAATAAATCATTTCATTATTGTCAACTGTTTTGAGTTAATTTAAGAATTTGTATAAATCATTTACATATTTTTTTGTTTTCTTTTTTTGTGTAGCCGGCAGGGTTGAAGATAAAAAATATACAACTTACCATAAAATTACATACAAATTTCATTTATGTTGTCCTTAAACCAGGGCACAAAGGTATTTTAAAGATTATATAGGAATTTTTGCAACTTAAATTTAAGATTATTGTAAGTGACGCATAATTTTAAGTAAATCGCTAATAATTTTACTATAGGGGTGGTTCGTTTGTAGATTTTTTGATCCACGATGTTTGTCGAATTCGAGGTTGGTGCCAAAAAAAAATCTAAAATTTTCTTCTTTTTTTTTTGTCTAAATTGAGGGCTTGCAAACGAAAAATATACATTGGTAGCTTTGAATTTAAAAAAAAAAATCAATTAGTACTAGGTTCAATGTCCTCTAAGATGTCTACCAATACTAATGTTTTCAGAACCGGACCGGACCAGCCGGTTCGACCGTCTTATATGAGAACGGACCGGTGGCATGAGGTTCAGCGGTTCGACCGGTTGAACCGCGAACCGGTCATGCCACCGGTCCGGTTCTGTATAAGACCCGGAGAGTGGTCAAGAACCGTGCGAACCGTGAACCGGCGGTTTTTTAGTTTTTTTCATTTTTTGAAAAGATTAAATGTAGTGGTAGTAAGATTTGATTTTGGGACTTCATATATAAGAAACAAGTGTCTTAACCATCACACTAACAAGTATTTTTGAAGTTAAGTGAGTACAAAAATTTATAAAACTAATGAAAAGTAAAATAAAAAATGAAACTTCCATTTACCCATCTATGCCTCTCTCTATTTCCACATTCAGAGGCTTCAATCTTGCATCATTTTCAATTTCACCTCTATCATTCCTTTTTTAATCACTAGTTTTTAATGTTACTAAGTTCCACATTCAAAGGATTCAATCTTGCATTCTTTCTAATTTTACCTCCATCAATCCTCTTTTAATCACTAATTTTTAGAGTTACTAAATTCCACCATCAGATGATTCAATCTTGCATCCTTCCAATTTCACCTCAATCATTTCTCTTTTAATCACTAGTTTTTAGGGTTACTACAATAAATTTCCTATACAAACTCTATTCTTCCCTCTTCTCATCTCCATCTCCTCCACCCTCCTCTCTCTCTTACCATTTTTTAAATCTCCATGTATTTAGTTCAATCTCTTGAAGTTTTCTTCCACAACTTTAACGTAATCTATACAAGTTTTCTTCCTTTTATTTATTTTCTGTATGTGGAGTTTTTGTATTTAATTTGAAACTTCGAATTCTTTTCATTTATTGATGTTGGTTTTCTTTTTTTTGTTTTCCCAATTTTTGGTTAAAGATGTATCTAATATTTCAAATTTTTTCAGGCTTGTTTTTTTATTTTGTATGGTTGAAAGAAATTACATTTATCAATTTTCAGAAAATTTATGTTCAATTTTCATGTTATTAAGAAAATTTTAAAAGACATTTCAAGATAAAGTACTTTTGGATTAATGTATTCAAAGTTATTGGGTTTAAACTTTTTTTCCCCTCAAAAAATTTGAAAAATATCATTAATAGCTCACTGGGTCAGCCTACTGGTTGGGTGCCATTGGGCCACTATGCAAAAAAAAAAAAAAATCACAAAACCGGTGAAGCCGGCGGACCGGTTGAACCGCGAATCGGTCATGCCACCGGTTCACCGGCCAGTCCGAGTTTTAAAACATTGACCAATACCACACTCTCTACGCCTACGCATTCTAACTCCTCGATGTGGCAAGTTTTGTACAATCGGAGTCACTTGAGTAGTGTGTGATTCAAGTGTGGCCTGCTGACCATGTAAATCATGAGTTCGGGTCTCTATTTGTTCAAAACCTCCTTCCCGTTGCCCGGAAGTTTCAACGTCAAGGTTCTCCATAGTTGTGAACTCTTGAAACGTCATCGGTGACCTGGATGTCGTACCCTCCTGCATGATGTGCGACTAAGGTGTGACTACAATAGATCCATGAAATCAAGCCTGGAGAATCCAGTAAAAACCTTCAAATTTATTTCTAGAGCTTGTTTGCAAATCATCCAGAACAGAGTGGTTAATTACTAGGCATCACAGGTTGAGTATAATCAAAGGATTAAGTAACTACAGTGCTGTTGGAAACAATAAATCCTTTTTTTAAAAATAAATTATACTTTCCAAATATAACCAATTGTAAGAATGATCTAATGTAATCTCATGAGGTGACTTATCAACTATTTTCTTGTAATATACGTTTGTAGATAGCCATGGCCGGTTGTATAGCGCTTTTTCGTGACAAACAATTCCTAGTATTGTGTAGTACACGTGGCTAGTTAATTCCACTTTCGCAGCTCCAGAACACGTCTAGTTACTAGCGTAAGTAATTTCTTCTTTGTTGTTATATTTGGTTTGGATTACTAATCAACATTAACTTAATAACCAATTTGCAAATGGAACTGTTTTGAGTTAATTTAAGAATTTGTATAAATCATTTACATATTTTAAAGTTTTCTTTTTTTTTTTTTGTGTAGACGGCAGGATTGAAACCACATTTTAAAACGTTAGCGGGATTATATGTAATTTACCGTTAATTACATATAATAATATCAGAAATCTCTCCTACAGTTCTTCTTAATATCATTTAGTACTTCTAAAGTTTTAAAAATATTACTTACTTCTCTTACTTTTACCATTTGTATGACAATCTTCAAAAACCCTAAACTATTTGTTTGCTCCTTTTGCTAACAAAAGGATATGACATTGTACTTTCTTCAACTAATTTGAAATCAAGCAAAACTTTAAGATCAAAGATGGAAGATTCACCAATCATATTTCAGCTTCAATAGTTGAAAATCGAATTTGAGTGTGGAAACACCATTGAAAGTGTTACGCTTCATTCTGTAATTATAACCAGTTGGCTTATGTCCCTTCAAAAATTGATTTTGCAATTTTCTTAGGTTCCCATTTTAAAAACAAAGTAAATTTTGAAGCTTTAGACTGTGAATATGGAATAACTATGCATGTCAAAAAACCGGCAAATCCACAAACAATATTAGCTTTGGATCGTGAATATGGAGTAGCTTTGCAATGTCTCTTGTGTAACGGTCTCAAAAATTTATTTTGATATTATTACAACTTAATATTTTTAAATAATGTTATTATTATTATTACTTCGTATAATTATTTTAAAATTACATTTAAACGAATTTTTAGAAAATTTAAATGAAATTCAATTTATTTATTTATTTATTAGTTTAATTTATTTCATTTTGAGAAAACTTAATTTAGCTCTATATTAATTTTCAGGTATATTTTCAACCTTTCATTCCTCTTATTTTAAAATTTACCCTTTTGTATTAATTAGACGTAAAATGAGAAAACACGTTTTCAAGGAAAAAAATTAGGAGTGACGTGAAGCGATGGAATGTAAGGATGATCACCGTAGAGCTAGAAATGTTATCCAGTGACTAGAGGAGAAGGTAATCCTCCACACCTAAAATGATGAGTTTTAAGATTAATTTTGAAGTTTAGTTGTCAAGTTTCATTATTATTAAGCATTTGTTGATTATGGTTGTTGAGTGGGCTCTTGGAATTCCACAAAATGTATGAAATTGTTTGCTACTGTTGTTAGATGATGAAATGTGTGTACATGTTGGAATTTGTGGTTGAAATTTGGAGGAAAAACCTCAAGTGTAAATTAGCTTGACCTACCGTTTGACTTGAATTGTCTGACTTGATTCTTAATGCAGCCATTTTATTCATTTTAAAATCCACTCGTGAAGATTAATGCCTTACTTGTGCTTTTAGAACATAGTGATAGTGAGTTTGATTTTTCCAGTCCCACTAGTGAGAATTAGCTCTTGCACGTTTTCGAGGAAAATTGTAGTTGGATCGATAAATTTTGGACTAGAAAGGATGATCATTAGTGGACTAAGAAAAGTTAATTGAGGAATTACATGTGGTTGAGACAAGTTAAGCACAACTAGGAGCCCTAAAGACCAGAATTAACCTTTGACTTATGTGCCCAAAGATCACTTATATCATCTTTTCTTCCTTATCTCATTCCACTTTACCAAATCAACGCCTCATCTCTGTTTTCCTTTCTCCTCTTGGCCGACCACACTTCCCCATTTGTCTTCCAAAAATTTCAGCCCCAATTCCTCCATTGAAGCTTCAAGATTCAACTCAAACTCGCATTTCCTCTTGGAGCACCAACTAAACTTGGAAGGGGGGGATTGGTCTAGGCAGAATTTTGGTGGCTTGAGGACTGGCCAGCACTGTTCTTCATCATGGAAGTTGGGCCTCTCTTCATCGTGGAAGCCGAGCTGATCTTCACCGTGTCAGCTAAGGTAAAAGTTGCAAACGCTCATCCCTCCTTTCTCTCATTTCATTTCAGCTCCTAGGAGTAAGAGTAGTTTAGATGATGTAGTGGTTGGTTGTTGATGGGTTCTTCAAGAACCTTGACCCTAGGTAGATGCCTTGAGGATTTGAATGATTATTGCTTGATTGCTGTTTATCTAGGAGAGATATGGTGTAAATTGGTTAGAAAGTTGAAGAAAAACAAGAGGGGAGAAGGGATACTGCTGGCTGAAATTTCTGTTGAGATGTGTTTTGAATTTTTTCGAATTTTTTTTGGGTGAGTTAATGGTGCTCCAATGATTGTTATATGATGGTGGTTGTATGTGCTTTGGTTGATTTAAGAATGGAAGAAAACCCTAGCTCTAAGTGGGATAATTTTTGCTGAGCTCAAGTTTGTAAGATTTGAATGAAATCTGGAAAAATTTATGCAAATAGGGCAGTCTTTTGTGCAGCTTCAATTTCGAATTTCCATGCTAAACTTAAGCTTGATTTTTGCTTAAAACAACTCTTGGGACTTTAATTTACAAGTGTGTGGTGAGTTGGGACAAGGAAAATCAAAGTTTAATGGTCAAATGGACATCCGAATTCCTGTTCGACAACCTGCCAAATGTCCCTGCTGCCCAATAAAAGTTACGCTGCTTTATGGGAGGTTTTGATAAAAACATACTCCAATTGGGCCATTTAAAGGTTAGGGAAATGTGCTGCTAGCTTGGTACCAAATTTTAGGTCTATTAGAGGTGGTTTGACATGATTTTTGATCCTAGAAGGAACGTTGTAGAAATTTCCAGTTTTGTGACCTTGTCGATGACCAAACTTTGTGTATTTGGAAAGTGACTTTCCATTGGAGTCCTTGGCTGAAATTTGGCAGGATTCTAGTTCACATATAATAAAATATGTGTACCAAATTTGGTGTTGATCTGAGGTGTTTTTGGCCTCCAAATGATATACCAAAAATTGCCCCGTGAATCTGGAAATTTCAGGGGTAATGCTGTCCGAATTTTGAGGCTTTATTTTGTGATATTCTTGCCAAAAGATGTGACCATTTTTGATCATCAATAGGCTTAGGAAGTTCAATACTAGCTTGGTTTCGAAAATTAGGCAAATTGGTAGTGATTTGAGGCATGAACTAGGTGATACAAGTGAGGGAGCAAATTTTCCAGTTTTGAATACATGAGTTGGACGAAATTGAGGCACATAGAAAACTGCCTTCCTGGTGATATTTTAAGTTGAAATTTGGTGTGAATCTAGTTGGTATATGGAAGTGTTAGTGTGCCAAATTTGACAATTTTTGGACTTGAATTCGTCACTCAAATAGCAACTTGAAAGCTGCCCTGTATTTTCGAAATCCCAGAACTGCAGATTTCCGAGTAGCCTCTGTTTGCACTGTTGTCATTCCATGCTCGGATGTCGGAATTGAGTTCCGTCAGTGGCTATTGAAACTTCTTATGTAGGACTATATTGTGTATAAATTTCAGAGGTTAATTAATTTTCTGTAATTTTTGACGAATTTTCAAAATGTGCTGGATAACCAGCCTGACTACACCTAGTCTTACTGTAGCTGAATGTTCAACGGAAATCTGGGTTAATTTCATCCATAATTTTAATTTGATGTCTTCTGAAAAGTTTTAGAGCTTTTAAAGAGGTTTCCAACGGTACCAAATGAGCAGAATTCGACTGGTAAAACTTGAGATATGATTTTCAAAGTTTCAGCTCAATCTAGGAAATTGTCGTCAACTTTCGACTTTTCGCTTTAAACTTCACCATTGATTAGGAAAACTCATTTTGTTCTCTTTTAATTATTTTAGGTCAAAGTGCTGATTTTGACTGATCAAAACTTGGACCGACACCTATTTGTCGTGCGGTGAGTTTTCAATGCATGTTAAAACGCTTCATTGAACCGCTTGTGTATATATCGTGCTTGCTTGACTTGTTATTTGCTTGGAATGTAACCAGAATTTAATGGATCGCGTCATCAAAGAGGTATACTTTATTGCTCCCTTTTGTAAAGTGAAAAAGTGTATTTGATTTGCATATTGAACTTCGTGGAAATGAAAATGGAAATGTACTTACTGCTTTGCGGCCGTGCCTTGAGTAATTAACATTTCGCTTATATTATATTTGAGCATTTAAATGGTGGCGTCAGGATGGCAGATGGTGGAATAAGGTAGTTGAGTTACGCGTGAAGAGTTCGCTTCACTTGGTTTGAAAGTCGACACTGGAAAGTCAATCCGAGTGTCGCTCACCGATAAGCCTTCAGTGAATAGTGAAAATTGGATCTCGAGCCCTGATCCGTATCCTCACGTGTGTTATCGGCGTGTGTTAATTGTATTTATTTATGTGTTTTAATTATTTACTGCAACCGCTTTAAGTGCCCAATTTTGTATCGAAGCCTACTCACCCCGTGCTCCATTTGCCTTTGCAAGAGACCAGTAGTTAAGGCTAACGTCTTTTGATTTTTTTTGGCCCGAAGCGAAGACCTTTGTATTATTTATTTATGTGTGTTTAGTACTTTAAGATTATGGAAATGTATGAGCTTTGACTCGAGGATTGTAATATGTGACTTGGATGATTTGTAAATTTTAAGTTTAAATGTTATTCAGTTTCTAGTATTAGTGTTTTTAATTGGTTGGAAATTCTGCACGCACGTTTAAGTTAAAATGAATGCTGAGTCCCGGCAGTCAACGTAGGCTGGTTTCACAATCCTCCTAACTTTACGGTTAGCCTTAGGAGGAGTGGGTGCAATGCCATCTTGTATGCAATTGCCGGCAAATCCACAAACAAATAACTAGCCAAAAGCACTTCCAAAATGAGTACCATAACCATACAACTCTAGACCTGCAAGAACAATGTCAAAAACTGATGCCTTGTGTAAGATGACAAAACTAATCTATAGAGACAACTTGCTAAAGAATTGCCACTGACAAGGGCAACAGGTTTTCAAAGTCTTTGAACTAATAATAGGCCAGTTGAATCACAGTCAAAAAATAGGCTTGAGCAACTTGAAACGAAGTACGAAGTAGGCTTTAGCAACTCAAAAATGGACCTATTCAATTTGTTTGTGATTTAAGTTTCACAGAGGCAAACCACATAAAGAAATTGTATAAACCACAGCGATAGATTATTATAAGAAACTAAAACCTCTAAAAGCAGATATCAAAACACCAATCACAATCCAATCACTTAATCAAGTGAAAACCTCCAAATACTGAGTTCAAAACCTCCTTGCAGAATTGAACATCAAAACAAAATTTTCCACTGATGAAGCCACTCAATAAAATGAATGACGATTCAAGAAACAAGATACGTATAGATCTCATCAAACCTTCCACCTAAAAAAACCCAGTTTCTAAGTCCTCATATAGAAGCCATCAGAGCCACAAACAGTGAAATAGCATACAGTAAAACAAAACAGCAGCAATTCTATCAACCTACAGTTATCTACTTGGAACATTCTCATCAATGACTAGAAGAACAGAAGAAGTGAAATAGGAAGTAGTAAGAAAACCGATGCATAGATATCTTGTAATTTTTAAGTGTTGACAAAGGCCAAATATGAAAACAATCGATCGAGGCAAATCTCAAAGGCCAATGTTCAGATTGAATTAATTCAAACATAGTTTCCACACTATTAAAGTCAAACAAATAACGGAAAAAGAGATTTCCTATCTCTTAAACTACATAGAACACATTAGGACCTCGTTTAAGAAACAATGTTCATACTATAGATCCAACCAAATACCTCTCATTGTAAATTTGTTCACTAAACAGTCCTAACTAACTCCCCAGTGGGTAGTTCTAGCTGGTGACTGTCCCATCCTTTGGACCTTAAGGTCACTGCTTTCGAGTCCGTCCATGCTATGCTGGGTATTATCATTGGGGCGGTGCTTAGCCACTATGGGGAATAGTCGGGCAGCCCGATACCCCTAAGCAAAAAAAAAAGCAGTCCTAATAACTGCAGTAGAAGCAGAAAGAAAACAAGGTAGAAGAATGGTTACTTTTACATATACAAGTCCAAAACAGGTAAAATTCAGATGTTAGAATGTGCATCATGTGATACACCAAGCTCCAATACAACTATTGAATATTGAGGGCCTTGCCTTTTGACTCATGAACTTTAATGATAAGCATCACTTCACAAGTCAACTAACACTTTAATCACACACTACAGTGTGGCACTTATATGGAGTTCAAAAATTCAGCAATGTTCACCTCCAAATTTATTTCTAGGATCTTGCTAAAATACAAACCAAGTTGAAAGGTGTATAGACCCATTAGGATAAAGTACCTACAAGGATAATTTTTGTCTCATCTAGCTCCCTCTGGATCTTCAACAGTTTGTTAGCCTTGGTAGGATCCTATAGAGTGGAATGGCATAAGATCAGTGAGGTAAAAAGAGAACAGAGTCTCAGCTCATTCCAGCAGCAATTCTTTCTATAACCTCTAAATCGTTTAAGAGCAGTAGCATGGAAGAATTGCAGACAACTTCCAATCAAAGTAGAACAGAGACATAATGCATGCACCTTGTGCTTGGAGCAACAAAAAAAAAAAAAAAAAAATCAGCTTTGAGCAATTACATGATACCATCCAGTAATATGATCTCATGCATAACGGGGATGAGAGAAGAGACAAAAGATGGTATGAGGGGTAGAACCAACTTAAAGAGATGATACACATAGAACAAGCAAACTCATTAAGCATTAATCTTATGGTGTAGAGCTTCAATTATGGAAGAATTGCCCAAACAACAAGAGATTTTGCATACTTTCCAGCTAAAATGAGAGAACTTGAAGTTAAAACTTCTTTCCAATATGGCATCTAGGATCACCAACTCCATGAAATTTTGAAAATCATTAAGACCAAATACTCAGCCTTCACATCTATTTGCTTTGAACTGTTTTGAGTTGCCAAAAGAAAGCCCATGTTTGACCACACACACACACAAAATTCAACAGGATGGACACATGAAGAAATTCCAGAGACAACAAGCATCACTAGGCATTAAGGCGGGAAAAACGTTATTACCCCAATGTAAGAAGGATACAAGCAAAATAACTGATCTTTGAATATGAAAGATTTTCAGATTAACAGTAGACATAAGGACAATAGAGACAATGTAGGCAAATATTTGAGTATAATCATTACTGCCCAACAAAAACTTAATGCATATATAGTATCATCATGTATCTACAATTTCCTATTATTGGAAACCAAACTCCATATAAATCACAGATTTACCAAAACAGACTATGAAATGCACAAGTCGTCTAAATTTCTTTCAGTTCAAAAGTAAATCTTTGACAGAAATATTCAATCAAACAATGCCTAACAATTGCAGCTTAAAAACGTAAATTTTCAAGCTCAAGGACCTCATCCTAGTTAGAATTGAATAACTGGCATTTTTCTCATTTTAATACTCTCATTTCTAATTTGAAAACAAAAACACAAGATTCATCAAATTAAGAAAGACACGTTAACTCATCAGATTCTAATCCCTAACACAAAACCACAAAATTCCTACAATTACCTACTTTAGTTCCAACAGTCTTCCCTAACCTAAACCTAAACCTAAATTTCCAAAAACCAAACCATATTCCCCAGGCAAAATTAGTTCCGACATAATGGTGAAAAAATCTCATACTTAACCTCAATTGCGGATAAATTTTTTTCCCCCCAAAGCGGTTAGACTTAGGGCTTTGCATTCTGTTTCGAAATCGGGAGGCAGAGGCTGAGTTTTGTAGCTAACTTCGTAACATTCAATTTTAGCAGGTCGTTTTTAAAAAAAAAAAATTACAAAAGGGCATTGCATTTAGATGTTCGGGAGAGCAGAAGACGCGCGGAAAGCCTACCTCAACCGTTGTTTGATGGGTGGAGTTGCAATCCCGCCGGCGTTGCCGACGTTTCTGCACTGTCCAGCAGCTTCTTAGACGGCGTCGACCTCCCAACTGGATTGCAGCTTCGCGGGTTTGCATGAACAGCTGCAGCCTCCTCCTCAACAGTTCCACGTCGGGAAGATGAGTTCCGTGGTTAGATTCAACGATGTAGCAGTATTTGGGGCTCAATTTCGGATGTCCCCAATTTTTCAGTGCTTAGGGTTTCTGTTTTTGGTTATTTGGGAGTTGGGAGGAAGAGAAGGCAGACGAAAGCGAAGCGGATTTTGATTGAGCGGATCTCGCATTTTGCAAATGCAATTTAACACGTGGAAAATTAATTTTCCTTCTTCTTTTCTTTTTGGCCGGCAAAAGGACAAACTTCACATTTAAAAAATGCAAGTTGTTTAAAATCCGCATTCGTAGAATGCGAACTACCTGGTGTCAGACTAATCTCTACAAACAACCCCTCGTGTAGAAATTTTTTTTTTCCATCACAAATTTGGAATTTTTTTTTTTCATCACAAATTTGGAATTTTCTCGTACAAAAACGGTACCCAGCTTGTAGCTCTTAGTACATCTCGCTACCAAAAATGTCAAAACAGAGAACGAGATGATTGGGAGAGGGAGGTGCAGTGGATGGATTCAGAGGAAAGGTATAGTAGAGAATTGGGAGAAGGTGGAGAAACACCACATGGTCTTAGCGGTAGCCGGTAGGTATAAAGATCAGGTCTCAATATTCTGAAGAGGAATTTGTGGTACAAATGTGTGCATCTTTGGATGAAAAAGTCATTAGGTTCGGACTTCTGAAACCGGTCCTTCCAATATTGTGTGTAGTTTCGGACAATGTACTCCGCTAACATGAGTACATGATGATAGGACCTTAGTTTCCTGCCCAATGAAGCTTCAGGCATTTGGAAAAAGTAATAGAGCTCAATCACAGCAAAAGTAAGGAAAATTACGACAGACGAAAGATACATCAGAACTATATATACTAAACGAAACAAAGAACTGCTTAAGCCAATGCAAAAATGGGAATACGAGTATATTTGAGCTATTCAAAAGGAATTAGACCCTCAGCAGGCAATTTTGCACACTATGAGCTCAAACGCCTAATGCACATGATATATTTACTAGTTTCAAAAACCTATGAAAGTGTTATCTTCGGTCAATTTTTTGACCAGTAACACAATACTCTGACTCATTGCCAGAAAGATCTTTTAGCCGTGACTCTGTCTTCTGAATAAGGAGATCAATTTCTTTGCGCTTGTTGTCACTATAGTGTTTGTGTAAGCCTCAAAAGCCTTCTTTTAGTGTATACCCATTGCACAATGAAACCAGGATGCTGGAATCCGTAGAATCTGCCCAGAGGTTATGTGCAACAAACTTGTGCATCACAAACTTCGCAGGAAACTCATTCCGGTGAAAACTATAAAATAACCCTCTAGTACTATGGGGTTGCTCAAATCTGCCATTTCTCAATTGTGCCTCTTCGGGACGATAAAACATATACTCTGCCAGTCATGCTCCCATCTGCCGTCTCATTAATGTCCTATAAAAGTGTAAATAGAATAGTTCAACATTTTTTCCAGAAAAAGCATGAAAAGAGACAGCACTATATGTGGACAAATGAATTTCAATTGAGAATACATATTTGAAATTTAAACAAGCTAATAATCAAGAACAGTAGGCATTACTTTCATATATAGGATCACCTCTCCTATAAACAAACCAGCAAAGTAGTGGAACATTCCAACCATATAGGGCTAGTGCCATTCCTACACCAGGACAACCTCTTTTAGAAAGTAGAATAGCTCCAAAACTCATCTAACAAGGACATTCATAAGACAACATGAATTGCCAAAATATTTCATGAATCACACCTAAGAGGTGAGAGGTGATTGAAAGTAGGAAGATGTGCAAAAGCCAGCAGCTCAAGAGGGAGACAACTAACCAATATCTTAACCAATTCCAAAACCAAAGGCCACCAAAATTAAAATAAATAAAATAAAATGAAAAAGAAACAATGATCTTCACAGCACACTGATACACAAATAGAGAGGTTTGTAATGTATAACCTATATTTCGAAAAAAAGAATCTAGCCCGCATGCAGCAAACCTTTGAATGATAATTGATATCTGGTTTCAATGCATTCAAACAAATTTTCTAGATTCTAATGCAAAAAAAGTTATTAACACTTAAAAAATTGTTCTGAATAAAAAGCAGGAAAAAAAAGTATGTATCCTTTCTTCGTAATGAACTGTGGACAACAGATCAGCAAAACTCAGGCACTTTGATTATACATCTTGGTTTCTGATTTTGTTCTCAGGTTTCAAAAGGGTCCTCCTATTATATATCAAAATATTAGGAAAATATACAAGTTAGATGAAGAGACATTTCAGCCCAACCATTCCCAATATTTGTCACTTCTCAGCCATGTTACCTGACCTGTGCGGGGTGTCCCATAGTGCATGGGAAATATTATATATCCATATTTAAAAATTATAGGATCTGCGGACATGTGTCCAAATTCAGATACAGGTGCAGGGACTAGTTTCTTATACTTCTAAGTGCATAAGATATTTACAAGAAAATCCATTCTAAAACTTCTCCAGAATCATGTTTGAAATATATGCTCACAAAAAGTTTAGTTTATCAGTATTAGGTTGAAAAAGAACCATAATCTTGGTCAAAATCATTAATCTTTAAGTATGGAGGGCTAAATTATATTACAAGAAGGCTAAACTATAAAGAGAGAGAGCAAGTTAACTACCTAAGAAAGAAATAAAGGTTAATGCAGGTGTGTGGTTGCAAAATACTTATCATGGTCAAACCTGATAATGATATCCATCAAGTGCTTAACAAAACACTAAAATATATTTAATAAATTAATTAGTAACAGCTTTTAATCTTATCCTCAACATCTTGAGTCCAACTACTAAAATACTGAAACTCAAGTCCCATCCTTTCCCCAAAAAAACTCTTCATTTCATTTATCAGATATACCTCATCAAGTATTCCATCCTTGCTTGTTTTTTCCTTTTTCTCTTTTAGCCACATATTGTCAACACACCCAATTTTTTTGGGACCATATCCGACACATATCTCACACCCTTGTCGGTCTCATATCGTGTCAGACATGGGTGGTAGGGGTAAATAGAGAGTCCATCTAGCTTCTTAAAAGAGCATTTACAGAATTGAGCCACTTACCAACCAAAAAAAAACTTCCTTTAAAAAATCCATGGTCTGAAACAATCCGGAAACCCAACAATCTTCTTGTAAAGAACATGCATTTGTTTCCAAAAAATTATGAAAAAAATAAATATATATGCAAACACTTGGGGAAAACATGTAGAGGCTATCAACATTTATTTTTTTTTTGGTTATCTCTTCTATATTGCTTTTCTTTGTAAACACAAATGAGCAGCTCAAACCAAAAGGAAGAGGATACGGTGAAACCATTATGAACTTAATTGAATCGAACGTACACAAGCAAAATCAAGCTATGTCATGGCATACTGTTCCGTGACTATAAATAGTGAATTTTTCTTTAGCGTCTTTTACAGCATGGTACATGATCCCAATAGTTAGATGTTTCTCTTTTCCTCCAAAAAAAATAAATAATAAACCTCACCAACTTAAAGAGAAAACAGTTGATTTTCTCCAAACACTACTGCTTTTAATGAGTAAAATTTCCCCTTTTTCTGTAGATTGTAAAATGTTAACAGAAAAAGCTCCAGTCATACCTCCAACCCAAAAAAAAGCCCAATCAACAGAACATTGCTCCCAAATTTACTAGAAAAACCCTAGTATCTAGTAACAAAGCTTAAAATAACTGGTCACTAGAAAGAAACTTAGAGTTCAATATAAAATCAAAACAAATACCCAATGCCCACAGTCTCAACAACAAAAAAAAACTGATAGTATTCCAAAGAAATTAATTGGAAAAAAAAATCATTTTGATAGAGAAATTGGGAAGGGAGATGCAGAAGAAACCACTCACTTACAAGGTGATTGAGTTTCCATCAAAATACGAAGAGGTAATGCTTCCTCGACTCTGTTCCTTCTCAGAACCCTAATGACGTCCCACAGGGTTGGGGTCCTCCTCAACACTCTCTCCTTCCTCCCGTCTCATCTTTGCCTGCTGACACTCTGTGCCAAGGGATCTGCTACAGGTTTCATCTACCTGCGCATTCATTTTTCTGCCGGAGCGACAGTTACGGTTTGGGACCCAGACCAGAGCAAGGTATTTCATCAAACACCTATTCGGAAGTTTATGATTTGTTAAGGCGCCAAGAAGGAATATTAGAAAGAGGTCAATAATTTTGCTAATTTACACTTACAATTCCCCGTAATAGCGGGCAAATTTAAAAGTACTGTGCCCCTGGTTTAATTTTATGCACTTTGTCCCATTTGATTAAAAGTCAAACTTTGTTGTTAAATTTGCCATGTTAAATCTATGCCTAAGCAAAGTTAAAGTTACATTTATTTCCTCCCTAATATTAGTATTGCATGTCAAATATATATATATATATATATATAGATTCTTCTTAACTTATTCTTTATGTTTTAAAGTAGTTTTGCTATTAACAATTTAATCATATGTCCATTAGAATTTGTATATAGATACTTACATAGTATAATTACTATGGCAATGTGCTTTGGAATGAATAGAATATACGTTATATTAACTGAGCTTTGATTAATTACTAATACTAATAGTGAATAATAAAAAGAAAAATAAAAATAGAGTTAAAGTAAATTAAAGAACATATTTATATTTACAAATGATAATAATAACGGAAAAGAAGTGAGCATAGGAGACATAGAAAGAAAAAAAAAGGAAAGATACATTTGTTTTTGCATGCCTTTATCTTGCATATCTAAGGAAAATGTGTAGGAAATAATTTTGTACTAATTACACACATCAATCATGTGTGTAGATAATTTGTTTTTAGCCCTTATCAGTTAATTAAGAATAAATTGGATGATCGCTTAGTTTGGATATCTAATTACCAAATTTTCAATTGAATCAATTTCTAGTTTAGTTCTTAGTACTTACCTTTGGTTTTGTTGGAAAGCTACTCAGGTCTTCTTTTGCCTAGTAAAGTTGTACTAGTTAATAATCACAATTAACTAGTTACTTGTTGTTCTATTTTGCACCGAGTTTTGATCTATGTAAACTCTCAATGGCTTATGAATAAGCTTTTTAGTTAATGAATTCAGTCAGACAATACATGAGGGATATAGAAATCTATGTACCTATTTTATTTTGGGTGGAAAGGATGACAAGATTTTCAACTTTAGCCAAGGGAAGCAAAATGTTGAAATGAATTTGGGAGGCAAGGTGCAACTTTCCCATAATTTCAGGGCTACTATATAAACGCATATTGCTTGTGTTATTTTACTTGGGGCTACATTGTGAATATGAATTTGAAAATTTACTGGCCAGTATCAAACCGCCTTATCAAGAATGCATATCAGGCCTTCCCCAAAATCCAACAATTTTCTTTCGGCTTTAAATTGATTTTGAAAAAAAACAAAAAATTAAGCTCGAAACTGAACTGGACAATTGAGCCTTGAAGTCTTGAGCCCAGAAAAAGTTTAGAGATTGACAGCCATTGGAACCCAACCATTCGGACCCGCTAATTTTCTTGGGCTGAAAAATGAAAATCCTCCAAGCCCCAAGTCCACTAAATAAGGAGTTTGTTTGGATCGAAGTTTATTTGTCAAATTTTATTTGTTTGCATCATTAATACATTTTTCAACTATCTTTTTTATCTCACATACATCATATCAAAAAAGTACTACAATATTTTTTTCCAAAAATCTACTATCCAAATTTCACGTTGTTCAATTTCCATCACAACTCTGCATTACAATTACGGGTGGCCCGGTGACCACCATATTTCGGGTTCGATTTTCAAACTTTCCTCTTCTTTTTTTTTCTTAAGACTTAAGGTGCGTTTGATAAACTAAGTCCTGAAACCAAATCAAGTCAATTCATTAAGTGATTGAATTGTTAAGTGCTAAATCTAATACATTTGAATGTATATTACATTCATGATAAGTGAATAACTTATCACTTATTTTTAGAACAAGTTTTGCGAAAATTGCTACTTAATTCATTCGGATGTTCTATTTTCGTTATCAAACAATCTAAAGCGTGTTAAGATCAGAATGCATTAAGTTTAAGTCTGGTGTGTTATCAAGCAGGGCCTTAAAGTCTTCCTTTAGACATATTTAAATTAGAATCAGTTTAATAAAATCATCTCAAATGTTACTTAATAGTTATCAATGCCTCTACTATTGCTGTAATCTCATTAGGAAAGAAATGAACCAAAATTCATAACTTAAGGATGTAGTGTAAGGTTTGATTGATCAAAAGCAAAAATAAAACAATAAGAGTTTATTGCTCCATTGCTAGTTAAATGTTATGCAAAAATTACGAGTGTCAATTGGGTTTTCTGAGTCGGATTTTGATAAGTTCAGACTCAACTCACAAATTTGTATGGGGTTTTGGGTTTCGAGTTTTCAGGTTTTGGGCTCAAATTAAAAAGTTCAAATTCAAGTCACACTACTATTATTTGAGATTCGAGGTCAAGTCAAGCTTTGCTCAAGTTTATAATTAATTACATAATTATATATAATACGTGTTGTATAATTATGATTACTATAAATTTGCATATAAATTATTAAAATTTCATGTCATAATATGTATAACTATAAATTATATATGTGTGTGTGTATGGACATCTGTATGTACGTATAGTTATTGTCATATATGAGTCGGGCATTAATCAAACCTGAACCTAACATGATCGAAACTCAATTCATATTTAGTTCAAATATAATAGTTAGACCCAAACTATGTTGAAAACTTAGGCTCAACCGGCTTTTTTGGAGTTAAATGAGCTGAGTTTTGGTTGGTTCGGTTCCATTGACTGCCCTAGTAGAATTGTTGCTCTAACCTAGCACGTCATAGGCATATGATTGTTGATGTGATGTGCTGCGGTTGTCCGTGTGCGAATATATTTTATTGGTCTTTGATGCCGCCTTCTATGAGCTAGCTTGGCAACCTCAATTCATGGGTAGAAACTTTGGAAGATAAAAAGAAAAAAGGGTCGGATTTAATGGCCAGGGTGTGAAACTTATTGTGCTTGCTGAGTTTTTATTTTTGAATGTGACTTCAGATAATAACGCCTTTTAGCTAAGTCTGTCGAATTTATTATTGCTGCGCGAGAAAGCGTGCTAGTTGCCACAGCAAACCTCCTTATTGCCAAGAACATTATGAATGAATGCTACTTGATGCATCGTTAGTCGAAGTTTCGTCCAAATTAACAAAAATATTGTATGATCTAAAGAAGCAAGAGGAAAATTTTCACATCAATCAATACCATAAGAGTAAATTTTATATGTAGTGACAATATACACACTATCTCAATTGGAGCGTAACGACTAATATGAATTTAAATTTAGAATCTAAATTTTATATATATATCCAACATTCAACAATGATATTTAAAGTTTAATCGGGAAAATCTTTGGTGGGTGTGCTGGGATTTACCTCCTTTTGCTGACTTCGCATGTGAGTGATTGTTTGTAATCAGGATTTTTTGGGAAATTAACTATAGAAATTGTCATTTTCTCTTGTAAAAATAATTGGAAATTTTGGGATTTGAGCTGTTTTCGTTAATTTTTTGGTGGATTGTACATGGTTGCTGGAGGGCTTTTGATAGCCTAGTTTAAAGGTCTAAAATTGGGGAACTGTCCGTCTGTCCAAGGCTCATCAGTTGGAAAGTCTATAACTGGTGTTTTAGAGCTGACCTTAGCTGAACTATTCAGTTTGCGGTGTTGCTGCGGTTGTTCATATTTCTTAGCTGATTTTGATTGTTGTGGTGAAGGATAGTTTCACAATGAGCTCAAATGTCATAGAAGGCGTTGTTCAATGCAAGCTTTTGGTTCTTGCTGTTGAGAACTGGCACTCATCATCAGAGCTCGAGTGCGAAGAATATATGCTCCTTTTACTGATTTTGTCCTTGTGTAGAAGAAGTTGGATTTTAGGTTAGTGCAACAAGCGTTTGAAGATTTTTAGAGGTTTTCTTGGTCCCTGTGCCATGTTGACGAAATTACACACTCAAAATGTTCCCTGTGATTTCCGTGATGTGTTTCGTGTTTTATCTTAATAGTAAAATTGGACGGAGGGGCTATGAGTATACATATTTATTAGTTGAAGGATCACATGCACACACTTATTAGGCGAAGGACTAAAAGTATACCTGATCAAAAGTTTGAGAACATCGAGATTTTTTGCCCTAGAAAATTAATCCATGTCATAATGACATAACTCGTATATGTGGACATTGGACAAAGTTGAGATCTTAATAACCCTAAAATCAACAATCAAATCATGTAGATAATCATGCTGACATAAGATCTAGGAAAGGTACCAAAGTAACATGCAGTAAAAGAATTAATAAAAAGAATCTTGTTAAACTCTTTCGTAATCTAATCACCACATGCTTAATCAGACAATTAAACCCTAATATGACTTATTTTGGTTCATGCCTCACCTTGTTCACGAACCAAATGAGCCCTACATTGTTAATTTATGTAAGAAACCTTGATCTAATCATTACAAGATGCCAAAAAAAAAAAAAAGGTTAGATTCATGAAACAAAAAACCAAAATTACAATTCCCAATCAATTTCTTATCTTCGCAACAACCTTTTTAATTTGGATTTTGAATAATCTCCTATCTTAACACAATTATGGTCCACCAGAGGGCTAGGAACATTATGACTATAATTTTGATTATCTGATTCTTTAGCTTTCACCCTAATTAACAGTGATGAGTGATGACAAGTCGGTTCATTCAAATTAGTGAAAAGCGTCAAGAAGGGATCATTTGGACTTGAGGACTCTGTTCTATTAGACCTTCTTCGAGGGATTAACATTATTTAGAATTTACTTGACTTTTTTGGACTATTTATTGATCTTGTTATTGAATTCCATTATTTATCACAATTCTGCCATATTTTGGTGCATTTCCCTGGAAACAAAGAGGCTGAAAATCAGTTGCTCTAACAAGTCAGCATTTACTTTACTTGTCCCTACTAACTTTTCAAAAAAGGAGGAAAAAAAAGAGGAAAGAAATATTTATAGGCGTGATAAATATAAATCATGAGAAAATAGTGAGACCAAGTTATAGTTGAATCAATATGCATTCTTTATAGATGAATTGTGATAACAAGAATAAATGAAGAATAATAAGGCTTCTGAATAGATAATAATAAACTTTGGTTCAATCAATTAGAATATACTGTAGCATATAAAAAACCACCAACCCCTTCTCCCATCCCCACCCCCCCAAAAAAAAGCAGCAAATTAAAGCAATAACAATCATTATAATATTGAGTTGATCTTAATAACTTTTCCAGCTGAGACCCCAGTTTAGTCGCTGAATTTTGCTCAAAAGAAAAAAAAAGGCTTAATTGAAGGATCTCATACTTTTTATTTATGCAAGAGACCTATTTCTACCATCCTTGGATATTTTCATGAAACCTATCCCTTTTATTTGCCAGTCAAAGTAAGACCAATTTCGAGTTGCATCACTTGATGTCGCAATAGTCAATCAATTCTGGTAAAATGCTAGTCAATATATGCTATAAAGGGAAAGATCGGATTCTTTTGTCCACTGATGCAGTTATTTTTTCCCTCAAAATCTATACATACATAATCAAATAGTAAAATATTATTTGTTCAATGTGATTATCTGCATACGACTTACAAAATGATTTTGGCTTCTATGAGTCGTGTTAGAATTTTTTTTAATTAGGTAGATGAAAATTCATAATTCACGAAATGATAGAGTTCAAGAGTTTGACGACCATCTGTTCATCCAAATAATTTCAAAGAATGTCAAGAAACGTAAGGAGTAAAAAATAAAAAAAAAAAAAACTGGCAAAACAATACAATAGGACAAGACTTCAAATCAAAAGGTGAAATAATGTACCGTACCCTTCCAAATTTTTTAGTAAACAGGTTGGGGTCTATGCTTAACCCTCCACTACTTTTTGGTAGTTAACAAAAAAAAATCATGACTTACCCTAAATAGAGAGGATCCTAAATGGTACAGCTATAGAAGATTTTAATCAATCAAAGCTAAAATAGGCAATTAAACTCACAAAAAACTCATAACTCTTCTATAATGAACATAAAGGATCTAAAGTGCAATAGGGCTTGTGACACCTTTGCAAGGGAACAATAAAAGGGGCAAGAACTAGAAGGACCTCGTAATCGAAACCTAAAACGCTTTAGCAGCAGCAGCAGCAGCAGCCAACCGGAGTTGTAATAAGACGATCACGCCTTTAAAGTTCTGACCCAAATTCAGTGCCTGAGGCTGAGGTAACCCTTGTCCCCTGCTTTGATTGGCTCTTTTTCTCTGCTGCTTCCAATGACCAACTGCAATTTTTTCCGTTGGGATTGTGATGCTTTGAGCTTTTCTCTCTGCAACTTTCTTTTTACAAATAAAAACGGATGCTTCTTCATTCATGCAGACGTTTACTAAGTACGAAAAGCATGCATGTACAATGTGTAATAAAAGTGTCTCGATTGGGACGGTTTTCATACAACCCCTGTTCAAAAAAATCAGATTATAGTCATCAGATTGCATTATATTTCAACTTGTTACTATTGTTTCTCTTACAGAATCATACAAAGCTGTTGTTAGAAATACATAACCTTTTCTTTTGTTTCTTTTTATTTTAGAAATACGTAATCTTATCCTCGATGTAAAAATCATCTAGGACAAAAGAAGACCAATTTCTAATGCAATTGCAATTTATCACAAATCGCTCAACAATTACAATTACTATGTCAAACCTAAATGTATGAATCAAACTTTTGCTCAAAATACTGAAAGAGTCGAGGATTGAGCTGAGCAATGTGTGGTTGATATGTGCTTTCATATTTCACAAAATGTAGATTAAGTTTGACAATTAATTGAGTAGAAAAATCTTGACTCTTCACATTTAAATCTGTGGCTTGTTAGACCTTTGGCAAAATAAGATACGGAAGTAGGGGTGGCCATGGTTCTAAAACCGCCGGTTCCGGTTTAAAAACCGACAGTTCCGATTCTACTGAAAAGTGGGGACGGTTACGGTTACGGTTCTTTAACCTACGATTCCTGTTCAATTATGGTTTCGATTTCTTCTAGTTTCAATTTCGATTCTTCTAGTTACGTATAAATACTGGTATTATAAAATCAACTTAAAGTAATTATAACAACTAATGTTTAAAAAAATTATGAATTTTATTGTACTATCATGTGACAAGGAAAAATAAAGAATACAA
Source organism: Gardenia jasminoides (assembly GCA_013103745.1). Taxonomy (NCBI): domain Eukaryota; kingdom Viridiplantae; phylum Streptophyta; class Magnoliopsida; order Gentianales; family Rubiaceae; genus Gardenia; species Gardenia jasminoides. The sequence continues at coordinate 9,941,687 of CM023098.1, read as the reverse complement.
ATTTTATGAAAAAATACCTCAACCTATATTGAATGTTTTAAATAAAATAAAAAGATACATAATCTTCTCATTATTGAAATAGAATAAAGGAAAAAAATCTTAATTATTTATTGTATCTGGATTTATTAATGAATTTGGGTAATAGGTTGTTGGACTAAAACTAAGATTGTTTGATATTGGGTGCTGGTTATTGAAATTGAATTCTAAATAGAATCAAAAAAGCCCAGCAACTCAGGATATAAAGGTATTTTTTAGACAGGCGGTTTGAAGCTTTGAACCATAGGTTTGGTTCCTTCAAATTTTTTGTGAAGTTATGGTTCCATTCGGCTTTCGATTCGGTTCCGATTTAGGTTCAATAAACACCGATTCGATCCGATCCCGATTCAAACTTGAACCGTGGTCACCCCTATATGGAATTGTCTAGGAGGAAACGTTCAATTAAAAAATCAAGGCAGTACTGGCAAGTTTGGTGGAAACTCATACAATGCTCACGCCTTTAAAGTGCATACCCAAATTTCTGTCTCTCATCAGACTTAGCTAACACTTGTCCACCTTGCTGGAATGGGATGGGATTCTCTCTCTCTCTCTCTCCCCCTTAAAATCGATGAACAAATGCAAATTTTTTCTGTTGGGATTGTGATATTGTTATACATATGTGTGTATGTGTATGTGTGTGTTTGTTATATAAATATATATTAAAAGAAAAGAGATGCATCCATACGTTAATAGAACACAAAAGGCATGCAGAAAAGAAAGGCATGTATGAAAATGTGTACAATTCTAAGTGGAAGAAGATGAGATCAAAGCCATCAGAATGGCATGCAGAGTACAGGACAACTAATAGGCCCTGCAGATGCTGCTATTCTTGTCTCCCTCTCATACAATAGCTTTAACTAAAGCTGGGGCTAAAATATGTCCCTATAACTAGAAGAAGTTTGGTCTTTGAGGGAAAAATTGTGTGCTGTCCTTTATTTTTCCTTTGTTGTCAGCTGTACTTGTAAGCTGTAACAGACCCTTTTGACCATCTTACTATAATATTCTCTCCATCATCTGCTTTCCTTTTTGCTTTCAGCCTTCAGCCACTTTCTTTTGTGTTTTCCGTCTCAATTTGCTGCTATCTTCTCCCTCTCCTATTTAAAGATTTCAAAGGTGTTTGAAAAGCCTCCTTCTATCAATACACTTACTGCATACAAAAACACACACAACACAGAGTAAAAAAGAAGAATCACTATTTTAAGGAGCAATTATGCAGGTAGTGAAGGAGTCATCAAGCATCCCAATGGACAAACCTGGAGAATCCCATTCCCGAGGATTGAGAATGGAGTCAATCTATGAGAAGGTGCGCCTCTTGGCATCAGCCAATGCGGTGGTCATCTTCACCATGAGTGGCTGCTGCATGTGTCATGTTGTTAAGCAACTGCTCTTTGGCTTAGGCGTAGCCCCGACCATCGTGGAGCTCGACCATGACGCTGCCGGCCCTGAAATCCATTCCCTTCTCTTGCAGCTCGGTGGCAAAGCTCAGCAACAACCTGTTCCTGCAGTCTTTGTTGGGGGGAAGTTCTTGGGTGGCATTGAAACAGTCATGGCTTGCCATATTAATGGCAGTCTGGTCCCTCTCCTCAAGGACGCCGGAGCACTTTGGCTCTGATTTCTTGATCAGCTTCATATTATCATTGCCAGAATTTCTCACAGCCCTCGAACCCCATTACTGTCCTTTTTTCTACTTTTGCTTTTAGTAGTTTTTTGATATGTGAATTAGTAGAACGTTGGTACTCTTTATAGGGCAAGTCAGGCTAACAAGATAGCAACTTATCTGATATGGTGAGAGGGTATTATTTCTATTGGATAGAAGATACATAGAGGAGTTAGCTTGGGTGAATGGAAATGTTCAGATGAAGTGGGATTATTACTGTGTAATATTGTTCATCAGCTAACAAGAACTAAAGATTAATTATATGGATTTAAAATAGTTACATATCAATCTTTTTCAGTGCCCCTATTTAGCCGACTAAAATCACATTGAAACTGCTCTTTCTATTGCTGTTAACATCCTAAATCCGAGCTAATTAATTGGTTACAAGTTACTGCATGCTAATTGGAACAAACGAGCTGTTCAACCAGAGATGAGTGCCTCATGCTACTTATGGAATTTCTGTGTCAAGCTTTTTGTTCTACGTTCCTGGTTTTATTGCCTGTTTAACCCATTTTTCATGCAAATGCATCTGTTCTTGACCACAGCAAGGATAGAAATTTCATGCCTTGTATTTGCTTGCCCCTTAAAGAAAAGAACAAAAAAAAAAAAAAAAAATCTTGCATTTTAATTTATACTTAAGGTATACAGTAATGAACTCATAGGTCTATATATGCCACCAGATTATTTTCTCGTTCATATGCAGCAGTTTGAGAATAGTTTAATACCCTGGAATGACCCTGCTCATTATCTCGTCTCCTTTTCATAATTAACTTTTTCAACTGATTGAGGAATTTGCCAAGTACTCTAAATAATGGATCAGTTTGTGCTGTTCTAGTAATTTCATGATAGTAGAGCATACATTCCGCTTCGACTTAAGAAATTTGAGCTAATGATTACTTTTCATAGAAATTATTTAGGCATTCTGATTGTAGTTAGCCAAAAGGACAAAGAGAAAGGAGCTATTTTGATTTTGATCCATTTAAGACAATATATATGTTCTTTCTATTTTGGTAAAATTGAAGACGCATTATATTTGCCCAATTGGTGCTAATCTACATGCTATTAAGTACTATCTACAAGAATATAACATGAAAATTAATAGATAACAAGATATTTTCCTTTATGGATATTGGCAATTGGCAACCAATTTACTAGGTATTAGGCAACAGCACCGGAAAAAGCCATTTTCGTTATCACTTGTTCATTCTCTGCATTGAACTCTACTGACGGATTAAGCTCGAATTCGCCTGATAATATATCCGTGCATCACAAGCCTTAAATAACAAACTAAATCTTAATGATGTTTAAGTTATGTTAGGTTGTAGGCTAAGGCTTCGGCTTCTATTATATAAAGGTTGCGAATTGTGAATTCAAAGCTTGTGTTGTTATTCATGCTCAAGAATTCATACTCTAAATTTGGGACGTCTAAAAGTAACAAGCAATGCCGAACCTTTTGAGCCTGGCTTTGATACTTCAGTACAGATGACCAGACGTGAGATAAATGAAATAAAGATAGTAACTTCTCTCCATTATTTCAGTAACACAAAGAGCAACAAACAAAGGGGTAGATGGTTACCTATTTCCAAAGCTCTGAAGATTTCAAAATCACATGATCACATAGCAAAAGGAATAACGAAGGTTAAAATTAGAGTTACAACTCATATTTGAGAAAACTAAGATTTATACATTAGGCGAAAAAAGGGCAAAAAAAAAAAAGCAGCTCATGTTCATTCAAGTAAATTTGTACAGAATATCAAAGACACATTACACATGTTACATTACCTAGAATCTCGTCAGTTGCATAGATGTTCCTAATGAGCAACAGCATCGTTAGTCTGAATGTTAGGCAGATTTCCAAGCCGTGACTTCGTCTTCTGAACAAGGAGATCAATCTCTTCATCTTTGTTGGCTCCAGCATCTTTAAGCTTGAAAAGCAGCTTTCGTTTAGTGTAATACATCTTTTGCACAATGAAACCAGGATGCTCTGTTCGGGGTGGGATCTGCATTTTTGGAGGTATAAAATGCACCACAAATCTGTGCATGACAGACTCTGCCGGAAACTCATCCTTATGAAAGCTATAAAACAGCTCTCTTTTATTACTGGATTGCCAAAATCCACCATCTTTCTTTTCTGCCTCTCCAGGACGATAAAATCTTTGCCCAGTTACCATCATCCTCCCACCTTTTGTTTGAGTTATGTCCTATGTAACAGAATGGCATTCATCAGCCGTGCAGAAACAGCATCAAAGAGATAGCACAAGGCATACAGATCACTGATCAGGGTTCTGGAAGCGAACTTCCATCTGAGTTCATGTGCATTCACTGCATTAGTATTCACAAGAGCTTTTTTATGTGTAAATCAGCAGTTTTGTGTGTACTAGACATATTAAAAGACAGTAAAAACTAAAGCATATTAGAGAAGTAAATAGTGGGGGAAATTTTTGAAGTTTTCTTTCCAAAGTTATATTCTCATCCTGATCTATTTAGTGTGACATGTACTTCCAATATGAAAGCTAAATCTTAAAACTTCTCACTAATACACCTATTGATTTGGAGATTCTGTACATATGTACAAGTTTTTGTTAGCAATCTCATCCAACACACACACACACACACAAAACAAGAGAAAAGGGAGCTCTTGTTAGCCATTATTCTAGTGAGTGACTATGCATTGGCCACCATAAATATTTGCAAGATGTTCTGATTCAGCAATAGAATGACATGGGAGAGAAGATGCATTAAAAAAGCAGAAAAAATATTGGACTTGATAGCAATCTGGTTGATAGTTCATAGCTGCTGCTGCTACTTTGTCTGCAGAATTGGGTTCTAAAAAAAGAGGGAAAAGCAGAGCCAATGCACCTGTACCTTTTCCAATGAACTTAAACCAATATTTTGAGAGATCTCCATATACCCAAGAGAGGAAACAGAAAGTGGAAGATCTAAACATTTACATGATTAAAATTATCAATTAGTTTGGCTGATTCAAAAAGTGTGGAAATCTATAATGACCTGCATTAACCTCTCCTATAAAACCAAGAAATGGTGTAGCATTGCCCCTCTTTAACAATGTAGTGTTAGTGCCATTTCCAAATTCAGGGCATTTCCTTCATAAGATAGCATCAGTCGTAAATCATCATAGGAAGAAAAAATTAACACATAGAGAATAAAAAAACTATTTCAAAAATCGCACCCCAGAAGGACTAATTTTGAAGCAATTGGAAAAAGCAGAAACATATGCAGCAGAAAGATAGAAGCTGAATAGGAGCCTACTTGACAAACTATACAGTTGCAGAGCCTAAGACCTCATACAAGATGATCAAAAATCAATCGCAGCCTAGCAGACAACAGATTTAGTGCCAAAATAAGATGTGTTGATAAAGAACCTACACTTGGGACAAAAGAATTGAAAAAAGAGTATTAAAACCTCGAAAACAATTATGAGAGTTTTTCATTGCATGGTTAATTTAGAATTAAATCAAAAATCAAAGCATCGATCTTTATCTCTCGTATTCGTGTAGGACAAATTGGTTAACAAAATTTCAGAAATTACCTTAATTATGGCCATATCGGGTTTCTGATTTGGTTCATCAGGAACTAAGAGCACAGGATCCTCCTAGAGTAAAAGAGAACAGTTAGATAATGAGCTATCATGCAATTGAAGAAAGAGGAAATCTTGACTATTTCTTACCAGATTATACCGATTTCCATCATATCCAAAAGATTTGTAATGCTTCCTCCTCCCTGTTCCTTTACCAGAAACACTAACAACTTTACCAATAGGGTGTGGATCCTCCTCAATAGTCTCTTCTTCCTCATCGCTGCTTGTTGGGGCGGCCATGGCCAAGGGGTCAGCAGCCACAGATACTTCGCTACTCTCCACGGCCAAGGGGTCAGCAGCTACAGCTACTTCGCTACTCTCGTCTGCTTCACCTTCTACCCCTGCGAGCTTCAATTTCTTCGGCTCCCTTTCGTTTGTTAAGTCAATGTCGGGAATTTTAGCTACCTTCTGTTGTGGCGGCGCAGGTGGTGGCGAAGCCTCGTTCTTGTCGTCATCGTCGATTGTCACCAGTTCTGTCGAGTTTTTTTCACTCCCCATACTTGCCACTGTGTGTACTGTGTGTAAATGTTTTGGCCATTATATTTTATTAAGCATTCACAGCTTCAATGCGACCCACGTGTAAAAATTTAATTGAATTACTTTGTTTGGACTGAGGACTTGACCAAGGATTTAAATTCTCTCAAATTTCGTTAATTGTTTAGATTGTTTACAAGATATTTGAACTTGTAAATAACAAATTATTACAGTGCTTAAAATGTGTTTTGATGATTGATGAATTATAAATTCAAAGGCTTTTCAATTAATCAAAACCCTTAAAGTGATTTGGGTGAATTTCAAATTATTCGTCAAATTCCTAAATCCAAACCAAACAAATTAATGAAGATATGTGTCATGAATTTATACCTCTATTGCAATATGGATAAATAAAGTTCAAAATTAGCTTCGACTTCAACTTGGATATCAATTCTTTAGGATTCGTTAGTTTAGTTCATGAGATGACATAGAATTGGATTACTAATTCCATGTCATCCCATATTTTGGTTGTGTTTTATACATAGGATGACACATTCTGCCCAACCGAATTAATTCTCACAAGGGATAAAATAATCCCATGAAAAGAGGTGGTATGAGCTATCCCTGAATGAAAAAGATGTGAGATGATGACTATTGAAACTTATTTACCCCTACTAATAGAATAATATTTTATTCAAACAATTATATAAACCTACACTCTCTCTATAATATTATCTAAATTTTGGACTAATTTGCCCCATTAATCACATAACAAAATTTTGAACAAATTTACCTTTACTAATAAAAAATTAATTTTTGGACTAATTTGCCCATATTAATGATATACCATAATTTTGGATTGATTTGTCCATAGTCCATAGTATTAACAAAACTAGGCCTTTTATTCATTTGTCCATGTTATTGAAATAACTAAAATTTTGGATAAATTTGCCCCTACTAATAAAAAAAATTATGTTTTGAACTAATTTGCTCGTTTGATTGAAATTACTAAATTTTGGATTAATTTATCCCTATTATTAATAAATTAAACTTTTGTCTGATTTGGCCAGTAAAATTTTAGATTACCTCTATTAAAAGCAAAAGTAAAATTTATAGTGTTTTGTCCCTACCAATTAATTATACAATCATATTTTCTTAATCAATTTATAAAAGGTTAAACATATAAATTGAGACTTATGAACCCATTTAATAATGTTGAACTCGATCCAAAACAAGAAAACTTATATGTTGGTTCAAATCCGAACCATACAAAGCTTAAGCACATGCACGCGCATACACATATAATATACAAGTCAAGTTTGAACTTATCAAAACCCAACCATTCCTAATTGTAGATCTATCAAAAAGGGTGTTTTGGTCTATAAATAAATAATCCCATCTTATACTATTTCCAATTAAACATAGGATAAAGTTATTTTTTAAGACATCCTATCCAACATAAAACCAATCAAACACTAGATAATAGGATTACTCATCTAAGAATAACTCATTGCAGATTGAATAATTTGAGAATAAATAACTCCCTCTTATCCAATCCGTAAACCAAACGCATCCTACGGTTAATTTTGCATGCATTCCTTGTGGTTAAGCATTTTTTATTTTAAGATGTACTCCTTATTATTTAAAAATATCTACTTCCACCCCTTATATTATAGATTTAAGTGAAAAACATATTCTATTATTAGAAATTTAATCATACATGATTCAATGGTACAATTGATTAGTTGTTTCCAGTGATATTAGTCCTTATTGATGCTTTTCCCCCCTTTTCCAAAAGCACCTCCAAATAAATATTTGCAATCTATGAAAAAGTTCAAATTTTTTGTTATATAAAAAGATTCAACCACTCCAATAGAGATGGTTGACGCTTTATATTGCATAAAAAGTTTCAACTGCTCTAGTAGTGATGCTATGATCCATTTAATAGATTGTAAAAATTAATTTGGAGGCATGTTTAGAAGAAAAACATTATTTAAAACCTCACATCATTGGAATCAAGTAACTAGCTGTACTACAAGAGTGTATATGGTTACTTATTGTACTACTAGAGTGTATATGGTGAAATTTGGGTTAGTGAAGTCCATTTTCATAGCACAAGAAGTGTGAGTGGACATTTTTAAATTACAAGAATGTAGTTTAAACAACGCATAATAATAGAAAGGTGCTCATTCTTTGATAATTTAAAAACCAAAACCATCCAAAAATATATAAGACATTTTATTAACATTTGCTCAAGAAATGTACAATCATGAATGGAAAATTTTAAAATGTAGAGAAATATCCAATCATTTTTACTCAGAAGGTCAATTAAAATGCATCCATCCCAATGCTCGTACTCTAGCAACAATAAGACACTACATAAATCAATTTCAACATTTGTAGTCTACCATGCCAAACACAAGCCTAACAATTTTATAGTTAACATAGTCAGGGATATCTAAGTACTAGATAAGAAGGTACATGATCTAGCCAACAGACTTTTGGAGCCAAAGTGGAAGCTGTAGTTGTTAAAAATATAAGAATGATAGGATAGGTTAGATGTAATCTTCCACCAACTTTTGGTAACACCAACTGAACAGCATGTAATTCATTATCACCATGCAGTTGACCATAGGGACTAACATTAGCTGTGCTACTAGTAATTGAAATGTATAAGCTGCTAATTAGAGCCCAACTAAATGTAAAACTTTAACCATTTCATGCCATTTGTAAAGCAAAATAAAAAAGTTTTACTGGGTTACTAAATACAGTGCAAACGTATACAGCTAGTTACAGTTTTTATTGAACAAACTCATCCAGAAAAAAATGAACCAATGAACCAAACTCATCCCTAGCCACTATGAATTTGACACTTAAAATGATGATTTATCAACATTTCTTTCACACTGTGTAAATCTACGTACACTAAATGTAATCTCCCACAATATTTTTGTAATACCTAATAAACATATTATAATTTATCTCCACACTACTGAATTGTCAAATATATTGGAGACTTAGTCACTCAAAGTCATCATGGAACAAACTCTTATAAAAAATTTAAAAAAAAATTAACATCACTAAAAGGAAAACTCGTCCCCAAAAACTATGAAGTAGAAAATTAAAAGAATTCAAAAACCTCGCTATATTTCATCTCATATAAATCTATAAAGACTAAATGTCATCTTCCACCAACTTTTTGTCATGTCAAGTGAGGAACTCATAAGATGTGATATTGCTAATTGAATACTAGCAAATGCTAATTAGAACTGAAATTTTTAGACTATTCATACTATTTATTCCAAGAGATTACCAAAGTACTAAATAGAAGGCAGACTTAATCAGTTCGTCAGAGTCATTATGGAATAAAATATGAGCCAATACCGACCTCAAATGGATAAACACAACCACTTACAATTAATATGGTGTATTCATAGGTTAACACTTACAATTACCCTTTCTTTTCTAGGTACTTAACTGTGGTGGTTTTCTTTTGTGTGCCTCCTGGAAAGGAGATTTAGTGCCAGTAGGATAGGGGATCAGTTGCATTGACCTCGGGGTCAATGAAGTGCTACCTAAATTCGATGAGTCAGATGTATAATTGTCTATGTCATTTGCATCAACAGTTTCCACTCGATCCTTTGAGTTTGTTAGGGTTATTGTACCATCACAGCCACATTCCAACATCTTTTGTATGGGTTCCAAGATAATCACTTCTGCAACAGTTTCAATTCTGCTGGAATCCTGTTGCATCTGATGTTGCAATTCTTCACTACTACTCTCTTTCGTAGTTGTCCTACTTTTCCCATATGTATTTACCATACCATCCTTATTATCAACAATTCCTGAGATATCAGCCAACCTTAAAGCTGTTAAGCGAAACAAACTGCTCGTTAATTTGATAAGGCTCGGCTTGTTAAGGCTCAAACTCAGCTTGTTAACTTTAGTAAAGGAGTCGAGTTCGACCTTGAAAAGTACTCAATTATTAATCAAGCCAAGCCAGCTCGATTTGATCTAATAAATGAGCATTTCAAATGGGTTCATTAAGGAGGGTAAAGTCATCATTTCACCATGAGGCAAGATAAAAAATTAGGGGTTCGTCTTCTTTCTTCCCAAATTTTATTTCCTAATTCCTCCCAAACTCTTCACTGCTGCACCGCATAGCTTTAGGGCATCCAGCCACTAGCCACCTCCTCACCGTCATTACTCAACTGCCAACCACCTCCTCACCACCAGTCCACCACTCAACCACCAATCACCACCATCAATTGTTTCTCCAGTCTCCATCAAAGCTATTGTGACCTTCTTCTCAAATTTTCATAGCCAACCACCAACTAAAATAATGCAACCATTGTCCCAAGATGCACAAGTAGAAGCAGGACTTCACTATAAGGGTATCAATAGTCAGCAGCCGCCACCATCAATAGCTCAATAGCTTACTAGTCACACCCCGTGACTACCACTGCCCATGAGCCAGTCTAATTTGGCTAGTTTCAGAATTGAACAAATCGAGTTCTGGTAAGTGAAACTTACTCTCATACTATGTTAATGAACGAAATTCGCAAGACCTGAATATTGAAAAACACAAACCGGCAAAATTTTGGCATAAATAAAGCTGATTGATGATTGATTAGGCTGTTACTCAACTTAAATCCACGAGTTATTCATGTGTTAAGATAGAAAGTTGTTGTGATGAGATTAGCGTGAGATTTTAGTCTTGTTATATATGCATTGCTAGAAAAGTTTAGTTTGAACAGAATCATTAAATTTCATCTTGTGAAATTTATGGTATTAAAGTAATTAGATTGTGTAAATCCTATTTGGTGTGGACATGTAATCACTATAACATATTAACTAGTTCTTATGCTGTTTAAGGTTTGTATTGGACTTATTTTTCCAGTAAAAAGCCATTTATTTTGGATCAAGCCGATGCCCTGGCCTTGTTCTTTATATCTCATTTTGTATTGGCCAACATAAATGTGTTTTGCAAAATAAATTAACCTTCTCATGCTAATATATAGACCATATTTCCTTTTCAGCATGTTCTCAAATATTTGTGTAATCTTTAATAACATCCTTCACAGTTGTGAAAGGTCAAAACAAATCTAATATGTAGATGTTGTTAGAATATAGAAAAGATACCTATGTCATTAAACACTTGGAACTAAAATTCTTTGATTCATAGCATCTTCATGGGAAAAATGGTTTTTATTGTACTATCTATTGTCCATTCCTAAAAGATGCCCCAAAAGCTAGCATCCTCATCAAGGCTATCTTTGTTTGATAATGGCTTTAGCAGGATCTCCCTATTCGCCCTAACCAATCTTGGACAATCCTTCTTAAAGTCCTACATTTGTCATACCATTCAAATTTCATTGACCATTTGACATTTATTTTGGCAAAAATGTTAGTGTCATACACTTTCAGATAATATCAAGATACATGTATATCAAACAAATTGCAGTAAACTCCATTTATTTTTACTTTCTTTTGCTGACAAAGGCTATAATATTTACCAATGGAAGATATGTGAAAATTAACTCGTAGTAGTAGGAATAACACATAATGGACAGAATACATACATCTGAACTTCTATTTAAATTGTACAAGCCATTGTGTATTCTAAACTTCTACTTTTTGAATTGGATCATTTGTTTTCAGAATGTCCTTGCTCTGCTGATATTTGGAAAAAGGTGCAAGGCATGATTTTGATTTTTAGAGCTATGCACTTTTGGAGTTTCTTTGTTTTTGTTCTTGTTTTTATTTTTTATTTTTTTCTTCGCAAAGAAGCCCAATATATAAGTTAGAAATCTAATGCTGACCCAAAGTGAGTCCTTGATTCCTTATTAGCCAATAAGCAACCTAGTGTCATAACCATAAGTCAGATCTCGGACCTTGCCAATCCTACCAGAAGCTAGATCTTGGACCCCTGCCAACCCGTGACTTCTTGGTTTAACACCAATCAAACTTCTACCAAACTCCTAGAATACCTTGTCTAAAACAAGCCAAAATCCTTGGCATCGAGAGCTGGATTTCAAAACCTTACAAACCATTGACTCTTTGGTCTAACACCAGCTGGACCTCTGCCAAACTCCTAGAGTACTTGGTTTAATACAAGCCAAACTCCTTGGCACCAAAAGTTGGATCTTGGACCAAAGCCTCTCTGATACCACCTCGCCAAATTCCTAGAGTACTGGTCTAACACAAGCCAAATTTTTTTGCATTTTAGTAAAAATTTTTGCTACTTTAGTCCACCACTAAGAAGTACCAATGAGTAGCCCAATCTCTTTAATACTACTTGATAGGGAGAAAAATTCGAGCGAATCTATCAAAAAATCCAATATGTAATTAGGAATTTAACGTTGACCCAAAAGTTTAATTTGTTAGGTTTGGAGTCCTTACTTATATATTAAGCGCTCTTTCTTCATTTTTTGTACCAATGTGGGATATAATTCCCTACTCATGAACCTAACACTTTGAAGGGTATGCCTTGTAGCTACCATTTACAATATTTGGAGGGAGAAAACCAAAGACTTTTTGGCTAGAATTTGAGGCCTTCTTTAATTGTGTTACACTCCATTATCATTGAGAATTGGTAGATTATTACTTCAAAACTTGACCCAAGGATTTTTTTTTTAATTCTTAGGTTTTTTGGTGGCCTAGCTTGTTTTAGTTCTTTGTTTTAGAACGCTTCTATTTTGAGTATGGCATTTATTAATACCTTTCTTTGAGAGACTCTCATTGTAAACTCTGGTCTGTCAATCACCCGGTCCACTAAAATGTTATTGTTAAAACAAAAAAATTTACAAAAGACCCTGTCATTTAGGGGAATAAACCGTAATAAACCATGTACTGTATTAAAGAACTACATTTTAGCCATCCTTGACTGACATTATGTTCCATATAGGAAGCTCCTGGAAAATGATCATTTTGCTTCTTAGATTTGGAGATAAGGCCAATTTGTAGTCAATATCTTGACTTTCTCCTCAATTTGTTCAGATCTTGATTTCTTTAAGCACCTCGGCACATGCAAGATTCAAAGAAATTCTCCTCAGTTTGTTCAGATCTTGATTTCTTTAAGCACCCTGGCACATGCATGATTCAAAGAAATTTGCCGGTCTCATGCTATAAATACCCTCCATCCTTTTCCTTGTTTTCTCACTACCTAGCACTTCTAAACTAAGGTGTTAACTTAAGATCGCTAAAACTCGATTTAGCTACATAGCCTTCCTTGCCCTCCTCTTTTGCTTCCTCCTTTTTGCATCAATTGGTGGGTTCTACACTAGTCTCTACATTCCTGTGTTATATTTTTCTTAGCCACACGTATAACTAATCCATAGAGGTTAAAGTTTGTGAATGTATGCGCACAAGATTTTTATTTATCACTTTCAGTCTCTTTCCCGCATGGAAATTTCTGTTACATTATCTTCATGTAAAATTTGGCACTTAAGAGACTTGGAGCTGTGCAAAAACTGCCTTGCTACTTAAGGAGACAACAGACCTCGACTTGAACTAAGAAAGTTGCAAATATATTTTGCAATAATTCATAAGAGATGAAGCATAGGAAAGCCTATGTTGTTGCCACTTCTAATTGGTTTTACTCGTCTTTTTCTTCCAATAATGCTACGTGTTTCAACTTGGCCAGTTATCATAGCTTTCTTTATTTCGTGTAGAGATGCAAATGGTTGAGGCCAAAGTTTGTTCAAGGCGCAGTAAGACATGGTCAGGGATATGCATTGTTACCAACAACTGCAGCCAATGTAGGAATTTGAGGAGCTCGGGCTGGAGCTTGCCACAGAGTGGTGGCTGCGTTTCTGTTATTTGGATCGATTGAGCAAATTGAAACTGGGGCTGCCTGAAAAGCCACTATATCTTGTCCGGAAAATAAATATTGCCAATTCACTAGAACTGCATGCAGCAAGTAATAGCTAAATAATGGTGGTGTTAACTGTTTGAGTGGTCCTACTTTTTTTTTTTTTTACCAAACGATAACAGTACTGGTATTGATTGGAATAAGCAAATTACAAAAGTGGAGCAACTGCTCCTACATCTCCTTTGGTTAACTTAATTAACCAGCTAGGAAAGGAGTTTTGCCAACTCACATCACTCAAACTTTTGGTATATTTTGCCAATGTATGACTCACATGGTTGCCTTCCCTTTTAATCAAGGAAAAGTAACACTTAACAAAACTATTCTTAAGCTGAAAAATATCATCTAATAGGCTGCCTATAAGAGGATCATTTCTAGCTCTTTCATGAATTTTATCCACTGCCATTTTGCAATCTGATTGAACTATAATACTCTGCCAACCTTCCTATTTTGCCTTAAGAAGAGCTTGCCTGATCGCATTTGCTTCTTCCATCATTGCAGCTGTGTTCCTGATAGCACTTCCAGCCCATATTCTGATCACTTCTCCCTTCTTATCTCTTGCTACAATTCCCCATCCAATTCTTCCCTTTTTGTCATCAATTGCAGCATCTGTGTTCAACATAATAAAACCATCAGCTGGTGGTTTCCATTTGCCCCCTCCCATTGGCTTCCCTGCTTCAAATTCTGTCACACCTTACTCATTGATTTGTGCTTGGTTATATTCCTGCCACTCACTCACTGCCTTGTTTATCTCTCTGCCCGGACATTCCCTCTTTTGATTAAACTGGACTTGGTTTCTAATTTTCCAAATTTGCCATAGTATATTGGCCATAAGAGTAATATGTTCCCTTCCTTAATTTCTCTGCCTGGATTCTATCAGACCATCCCACCATAACCAAAAATTTTGTCTAAACTCATGTAAGCTATCCCAGTTAATTGGCGTAGCTTTCCAAATTGAACCTGCCTGTGGACAAAAAAAGAACATTTGTTCAACAGTTTCATCTTCCTCCCCACAGCATGAACTTTTGGCATTGCCTTTCCCCAACCTGGTTCTGATAACTGCATTAACTGGGAGTATTCCCTGCAAGCATTTCCATATAAAGTGCTTTAATTTGTGCTTTAGGTCCAAACTCCACAGAATCTTCCAAACCTTTATGTTAACCTCATTTCTGCTACTACCTTCTTCCTGCTGTGGTATCTTTCCTTGGTCCTTTTGTATTGCTTTGGCTAACATATATCCTGTTTTAACAGTTTACTCCCCATTACTAGAGTGTGTCCACACTAATCGATCTTTCTCTCCACATAGGCTTATAGGAATATCTCTTATTCTATTGCAATCCTCCTCCTGCATTATCCTCTGTAACAGAAACATGTTGCTCTCCTTCTTGAATTAATTCATAAACTTTTTGGATATTGCAACCTTCAGGTTTAGATGATCTCACCCTGCCTTCTCATTTACCCAGAATCCATCTATCCTTCCAGATGTTAATAGTATATCCATCAGCCACCCTTTTTTCTTATTCCTTTTCCAAAGATTATCTCCTTTGCACTCATCACACTTCTCCACATCCAAGAGTCACTATGCTTTACTCTCATAGTCCATATTGACTCCCCTTTGAAATATTTCCCTCTCAGTACCTTACTCACCAATAGATTTGGTTTCGTCAGCACCCTCCACAACTGTTTTGCCAATATTGCAATGTTAAATTCCTGCAAATCCATGAATCCCAGGCCCCCCTTTCCTTTTACTTCAGACATCTTTTTCCATCCTATCAGTGTGTCTTGGCTTTCTCCTCTGTATCCCCCCACCAGAATCTTGCCATTTCCTTACAAATATCCTTGCACGGTCCTTTGGCGGTCTGTAATAGGCCCACAAGTAGGCAAAGATAGAACAAGCGATTTCCGGGAGAACCTCTTTGCCTGCTTGACTAAGCAATTTTCCTTCCATCCATTCAATCTTTGCTTAACATTTTCCTTAATGTACTTAAATATCTGCTCTTTTGATCTACCTATCACCATTGGAAGCCCTTGATACTTACTCTGTTTGACTTGCTTCATCCTTTCTAATTTCCTTAAAACTTCTTGTTGTTTCCTTTCCTCAGTGTTTTTGCTGAAAAATACAGAAGATTTTTCTGTATTTATGATCTAACTAGAGGCTTCCCTATATACCTTCAAAATCTTCATCACTTGAGCTACTTCTGCCTCATTTGCCTTACAGAAAATCAACATATCATCTGCTGCAAAGAAAATATGAGAAAGAGCTGGGCTATTTTTGGCAATCTTCGATCCTGTAATTCTACTATTATTCAAACCATGAGTTAACAGATTTGATAGAGCTTCAGATATAAGTAAGAACAAATATGGGGATAGGGGGCCCTCTTGCCTCAATCCTCTTCCTGGTTTAATCTACCCTTTTTTCTCCCCATTAATATTAAACGTATACCCCACAGTAGTCACACAACTCAAAATCCTACTAATTCAAGTAGAACAAAAGCCCAGCCTGTGCATGATTTTTTCCAGAAAACACCATTTCACTCGGTCATATGTTTTTGACATATCTGGCTTGAGGGCCATATAAGCATTAGAGCCATTTTTTCTAGTATTCAAACAATGAATGAATTCATGTGCAATCATAATATTATCAATGATTTGTCTTCCAGGAATAAAAGCTGATTGATTGGGACTAATGAAATGTTGCAGAACATGCTTCATTCTGTTTGCTAAGATTTTAGAAATTATCCTATATACTACATTACACAAACTGATAGGACTGAAATGTGAAACACATATAGGAGTCTCAACTTTAGGAATCAATGTGATGATAGTTTCATTGATGGATTTAAGCAGATTTCCTGAATGAAAGAAACTGGATATTGCCCTTATCATATCTGTTTTTACTATATGCCAGAAGGTTTGGAAAAAAAGAGGGGTCATACCATCAGGCTCGGGTGCCTTATTTGGGTGCATTGAAAACATAGCCTTCATTACCTCCATTTCTGTTATAGGCCTAGTCAAAGTATGATTCATCTGTCCAGTGATTCTCATAGTAATACCTTCCAAGATTGTGTGAGATGATTGAGGATTGGAGGAAGTGAATAGATTTTGATAAAACTCTATAATTTCTTCTCCAACTTCCCTGTCACTCTCACACCATTTTCCATTTCCCTTCTGCAGTGTTGAGATAGAGTTCCTCCTTCTTCTTCCTTCCACTGAAGCATGAAAATATGTAGCGTTTTTATCCTCATCCTTCAACCATCTAACTCTACCTTTTTGGCTCCAGTACATTTCCTCTTTTCTATACACATCAGCCAGTCTTTTTCTCAAATCTGTCAGCTCCTCTTGTCTGTTCTGTGATTGGTTGGTTTGAACTTCCTGAATTTTACTCTTTAGGACTTTCACCTCTCTCTTTGCATTATTATTTAAAATTTTATTCCAACTCAACAATGCCATCCTACATTCCTTAATCCTTTGTTGCAGTCTGAAACATCTGGATCCTTCCTTACCTTTTTTCCCAAGCTATTTTCACTATAGTATTCACTTCCTTGTACTGCAACCACTTCTTATCAAAATAAAATCTTTTTTTCCATCTTCTTCTTCAGGTTTAGTATCCAACACTAAAATACAGTGATCAAAAGCATCATTGTGTAGATGAACACATTTAGCTTTACTATATTCTTGCTTCCATTCTGCCTTCACTAGTATTCTGTCCAACCTCTCTTTTACTTCACCTTCCTGCTCCCAATTATTACACCAAGTCCATGGTTTACCTTCATACCCCAGATCAATAAGTTGATTTCCATTAATAAATTCCTTAAACTCCCTAAAACTCCTTTCAACTCTCCTGGTACCACCCTATTTTTCCTCATTAGATAGAATATCATTCATATCTCCAGCAATGATCCATCTGCTTCCCCACAAATTCTTCCTATTATTTATGATATTCCATTGCTCTTTTCTGATATGATCATTTGCACTCGCATACACATATATCATCCACCACTTTTCATGCCTAAGTTGTGCCTCCATACATATTTCAATAGTAAAATCAGTATACATTACCTTTGCTACCTGCAGTTCTTTCCTCCACATCACTGTTAAACCACTTGCCTTCCCTATAGGATCAACTACAAATAGTCTATCAAACCTTAATTTCATTTTTGTTGTGTTCACGAAACTTTTCCTGTTCTTAGTTTCTGTCAAAAAAAATCAAGTCTGGGGAGTAGAGTCCAATAGCCTCTTTGAGTTGGGGAATTATCAATGGGCTCTGTGCACCTCGACAATTCCACACCAGAGTTCTCATTGATACCTGGGAGTCCCATTAAGGTTAGACTCCTGTGACAGCCCCACCTCCCCCTAAGGCGAACCAAAGGGTTCGGCGGACCGCCTACCCAACTCTCACCGGGACTCACTACGAATTCCCAAATAGCGGTCCAAACATTCATTCGTAAAGTCATCGATCAAAATTATTAAAATTACTAATAAACTCTTACAAAATACAAACCCCAAAATTTCATCAAAATTAATAACTCCAAAATACCATAAACCATCAAATTCATCTATTAATTTCAATCTTATACAAAGCGAGGCAATCCTACAAAAATACTAGCTTCCTCGATTCACGTTACACCTCGAAACATTGGAAAACAAATTGGGGTGAGCTAACGCTTAGTGAGGCCAAGAGAAACATGCACATGCAGGATCAAGAAATATACACTTTTATTAAACAAGACAAGTAACCAAAACTTCGAACAAGAATGCAAATAAAGAATTTAATCACACATTAAATAAAGGATACAGGGGCTCTCAGGAGCCAAGTCCCACGAGTCTTGATCATATTCCAAATAGTTGACACTCCGTCAACTTTCTTAATAACCATGTAGAACTCCATTTGTCAACCATCTCCGTCCACCGTTTCATCCCCCAACTGGTCCCGCTCATCAAAACAGAAAATTTGGTAATACTCGAGTATACCAGGTAGTAGTCACTCCAACCGACGGAAATATGCCTCATGATTTACCAACCCCTCGGCCAAGCCCTTGCCGGCCCGAGGTGAAAGGTTTACCAATGAGGTTTTGGGAGTCCCCAACAGGCTTAAATAGTAAGTAAGATGATGAGACAACACTCAATCATCAAACAAGTACAAGTATGCAAGCAAGTCATTTCAAGTACAACAATTACAAACAAGCAAGTCAAGTAAGAGAGGTCGGACGAGATAAAAGTACACTCGACAAGTTTAATACGATCAATTTAAACATGTAACAGGTCAAGCAAGTCAACAAATCATGCACTTGACACTCACCAAATAACCGAGCAAGCGAGAAAATTCGGAGGTCATACAAGTGTCGGTGTCCATGATCACGAGATATGAAAATCCATTTTCAACCATGAAGCGACACAACATATACTCAATGCTAAAACTCGAGAAACATTTATAAACATTTAAAATAGCAAAAGGAGCACATGCATGGGCATTAAACGAAAAACGAACGAGAACGAAACGAAAATGGAAAACACACACTAAAAGTTGTAAAAGACAGTTTTGACACCTTGTACGCCGTTACCCATAACTCAGGCTACAAGTACCGGATTAGGGTGCACGAGGTACCGTTTTGAAGCTAAGAGAACAAGATACAATTTTCATGAAGACCATTTCTACCCAGATTCACTCTTTCTAGGTCAAAAATACAAAAATAGTTTCAGAAATTTCAGTGTCAGAATTTCGGACAGGCCTGATTCAAATGACCATAACTCAGCGCTCACAAATCCAAATCAAGAAATTCCAAAGCCATGAGAAAGATAACATACAAGGCTACAATTCTGAAGAAGACATCAAAAGCAAAAAAAATCATCTACCCGGTCAAAATGACCCATTACAGTAGCAAAATACGATTCCTGACAGAAACAGGGCATCAGGGGTAATTTATTCATTTCACATGATACAGTGCTCCGATTCATCTGAAAATTTACAGGTAGAATCCTCACTCAATTATCTACGAGTTTCATGCTTTAGGCTAAGGCTAATTCAGCTCCTAACATCCTTGAATATACCAAGTAAATTCGGACAGAAAATGGACAGAAATTCTTGGCTGAAATTTTGAGAAACAAAACACCAAATCCAAGCCATCTAATCATCCTCTAGGACACACATGAGCATGAATTCAACTTCCAATCATCAATTCCCAACATTGAGTCTTGCAACTAATGAAACCCTACCCTAACTCTTGGCCAAGGTTCAAGACAAGCAAACAATAAAACCAATCCATGGAATCATCTCACAAGCCAAGGATAAGTATGAATCAAGCCAACAAAACCACCAAATCCAACAATTACACATTATCATCAAAATTCCAGCTTATATACAAAGGGAAAAATACCTTCTTGGCTTATGTTCTTGATGAAATTGCAAGCCCAAGATAGTCCACTTAACCTCCTAACTCAAGCTTCAAGATTGGATGGTTGAAAGTTGCAAGAATCCCCAAGCTTTTCTTCTTTTTCCTCTCTTTTCTCTCTTCTTTTCCTTCTTTTTTTCCGTTCTCCTTCTCCTTTTTTTTTTCCTTGTTTGGCGGTTCATGTAAGCTATAAAACAACTAAAGATAACATCAAATAGATATTTTCTTGCTTAGTCAAAATTGGTCAAAATTCTCATGCAATTCAACCTAACAACTTAGGTCATATTCCACTCTTGCCCACATGATTTCTTTTCCTATCAAATTAGTCCATAAGTACTCAATTTAACCTAGCCTATCAAAGCTTAATCACATTTACTTAGGCTACTAATCACCTAGGAATCTTAATCACTCTTCTTAATCATGCATTTACACACATAAAATCAAAGAGATAACAAACTCGTAGTTGGACATAATATTTAAATTCATTTTCAAAACTAGGGTTTAATGAAACCAAACTAGGGTTTTTCACATCCAAATGAGGGTTTTATCGAAAATTAGGGTTTTCGAAGCAAACTAGGGTTTAAGTTTCAAATTAGGGTTTTTAGATGTGTAAAACAAAATAGTTAAATCAAAACACTTTGAGAAGTAAAACTAACCATATAAACGTTTACACTTTGGCAAACAATAATCACTATAATTAATATTATTTAATATTTTTCAAAAACTTGGGAAAAAATCGGGGCCTCACAACTCCACCACCTTCAGATGTAAGTTTTCACTACTTTCCATTTGCATTTTCTTTTTCCTTCCCTATCCAGATCCCCCAGCTTCTCTTGTATCCTCCTCCTCCTCGTCCAATCTATCTTTCCTCTTTCCTGATTCTTTACCAATTCTATTTCCTTCATTGCAGTCAACCAAAGGTCTCCTTTTTCCCACTTCCTGCACCAAAAGTTTCCACCCCCTATTTCTCTTATAAGTTCCTATCCCATCCTTCACGGTCTCCTTTCAATTTTGTTTTCTCCTCATCTCTTTTCAATTCATTCTCCTTATTTTCCTTATCTCCATCCTAGTTTTCCAACTTTCTATCTACTCCATCAATCCACATTATATCCCATTCATTACTTTTGATTCCTTCCTCATTTTCGGTTCCACAGGCATGTATTTTCCTTTTTTCATTATGAATCTCCGTACTCTTAGTATGAATCTTGTTTTCCTTTACTGTTTTTCCACTTTGATCAACACTTTGCTTTTCATGTTGCATACAGCTCTGTTTCCTTTCATCTACTCTTTCACCTCAGTTATCCTGATCTATTCCAATCCTTTTTTCTCCCCAATGTCCTTTGTTTGTATCTTTTCCATGACTATCTCCTTTTTATTATTTTTTCCATGTCAGTAAAAGCTGATTCTCACCTTCCTCATTCATAGTACTCTATCCAACATCATCACCTTCCCTATCTATAGTTTGTCTTTGGTGTGGTTGTTTCTTTGTAGGACTGCTCGAATTACTTGCCTTAAGCTAGTTCCCAAATTGTACTTCCCTATGAATATGTTCACCTTTAGAATTACAATTCTTGTCCACATGCCCAATTTTTCCACAACAGAAACAAAACTCTGGACACTTCTCATATTTAAACTCTACCCAATTAAATATTCCATTCATTTTAACAGTGGTTCCTCTAAACAGTGGTAAAGTAAGGTCTATTTTAGCTAATATTTTCAAATGTTTCCCATCCTTGCTTCCCCCATTTGGGATAATCACATCCTTGATTGATTTAAAATCCCCTCCGATTCTTTTTCCTGCATCCTTAGTGATCCAATGTATTGGCAAGTTCCACACCTGTAGCCATATCCATGTTTTCTCAAAAGCCTTATCCTCCAGCTCTAGCCCTTCCTTCCATGGCAAAATGACCAGTGGTAGATTATCATACACCCAAGGTCTACCACTTAGAACTCTCTCCATATCAGTCTTTGTATTGAAAGTAAACTGAAACATATTAATCGCAATTTCTATAATCTTTAGATTTTAGATTTTTGCAAAAAACCACATTCTCCCAGCGAAGATTCTAATCCCTGCAATATTGGCAATCTTATTTCCAAAAACTTTTCCTACTATACTATGTCTACATTCCTCCAGTTCTTGTACTACATCGGTCACCTCAATCTGTACTCCACCCTTCTCGCTCTCTGATAGATCAAATTTCTGCATCACCTCTGCCAATTTCTCTTCCATTTGACACAGTCTAAGATTCCGATAGTGAATTGCAATGCAGTAGAGATTAAAACCAGATCTGTAATAAAATAGGAGCAGGATGCTCTGTCTTCAACAAAACCAAAAACAGCAAAGGAAAAGAAAGAAAGACAACAAAAACGAAACCAAGAAGGAATAGAAAGAACCAGAAAGATCTTACCAAGCTAAGAGTCAAGCTAAGGAAAAATAGGAATAAGGAGACTAGAATTTGATGACTTAGCTACCGAAAGACTTTCAGTCCTCTAAAGCCTCGCCCAGCCTTCGCTGGACATTTCTTCAACTTTTGATCCTTGTTTCTGAAGGTAGATTCATGATATTATATGATTGTCACTTGATTTCAGCTACTGTTTGATTGTGTAGAAGATGCTTCCAAGATTCAGCAAAGTGTAAATGTAAGCTTACTATCTTCCTAGCTCAAGCAATATTCGTACGAGAATTTTGAAATTTGGGAGAATTAAGGACAAAAACTTTAAAAAGACCCACCAGGGGGATTTTGCCTCTCTTTTTTAGAGAGAGAAAGTAGCTCTCACTTTTAGGAGAGAACTATTCTCTGGAAGACTTTTGTTCGAGTAGTTCTACTTAATTTGTGTCTGTTGCTGTTGTTGTGGTCATTGTAACTTTGTTTCACGCGTACTAGTAAAATTACAAGAAAAATAAATTTTGCTGTAATTCATGGTCGAATAACTTTTTACTTACATTTCTTATTTTTTTAAAATTCATAGTACTCCCACCTCTCCATTCTCACCTCCAACTTTTAGGTTCAAGAAACAAATGGCTGTACATGACATTAGGAAGAACTCTAATAGTCCTCCTCTAACCATTGAAAACTTTTTATGTACGCTATTTCTATTGTAGGTGTCATTATTGGTGCTTATTTCTGTTGTATTCTAAAATGATGTGTAAAGTTCCTTCCATTCTTAGCCATTGTACTAATTTGGATGCATAATTAGGGGGTGAGGTGATATGAATTCGACATCTTTGAAGTCCAGGATTCTATGTTAATGTGCCTATTTATTAACTAAACTGAGATGGCTAAACAGTTTTATATACGTTCTTTGATTAAAGTTAAACATTTAAGAAGTTTCACCAAAAAGCAAACATCGCACAAGATACGTGAACTTTTGAAATATCATTCATTTTATTAACCAATTTTTTGTAATAAAAATAGTCGCTTAGCAATTTATAATGCATGCTTATGGTAATGGTAAACTGCCCAAATATAAAGATAAACATTTGCCAAGAGTTCCACATGTATGATGAGGAACGTTAGTGAAATTGATGCGAACTCATTAAATTTGTGAGTGAACAGATTAAATTTTGTAAAAAGGTGCAAATCTTGTACTGACTTTTAAGCTGGTCATCTAATAATAGGGATAATTTTGAAAACCTTTCTGAGACTCCTGGCAATTGTAAGAAGCTCCCGTCTAATTCTAAAAATTACACATACCTCTCTTCACGATGCAAAGTAATTTAATAGCTGTCATTATACTTGAGCAGGTATATCCAACAAAATTTATTTGACAAATAACTAAAAATCAACAAAACTTAATGTCACATCATCTTTCTTTATAGTTCCATCTCACAACTTAATTGTTTCCCTCTCTTTACTTGTCTTCTCTTCATCCCCACCCCCCTTCCCGGATTAACTAAACTCCCTTCTATCTTACTCTTCTTCTTGGTAAATTTGTTTTGGGTAATGTTTTTTATTTTTCCTTTTTATTTTGTAGTCTTACAGTGATTTGGATTGATTAAGGGGTGATTTGGATTGATTAAGGGGTAATTGGATTGGGCTTGCTGGAGATTACAAACATGGAGGTTTTTGACATACGGGAACTAGGTTGATTGTTAGAAAGAGTTTGCAAATTAGGCGAAAGTGTGAGGTGTTTGGGATGTAAAGATTGGTTGATGATGGAAATATTGTTTTGAGCAAGCATTGAGGTTGAATTTCTTTGAGATATTAGTGTCTACTTAGGGTGAGAGTTTTGGGGCTGGGTGCACATGTTGGGAATTTTGGGCTATTAGAGTTGCTTCTGATTGGGATCTTTTGGCTGCTGGATTGGCTGGATTGCATTGGATTTGGGTTTAATGTATTGGCAGAAGTGTACCGTGATTGAAGAATGATGATAGGTGGGTTTGGAACATAAATGAATAAAGAAGTCAAGAAAGTGCTTAGGAAACTTTGTTTTCTCTTTTTTCCTTTTCAATTTAAAAATGGTAATTTAGGATATTTGAAGAAAAATTTAGCCAAACAATAAAAGTCAGGGAGGTTTATGTAATTCTAAAAATTAGAGACAAGCTGCATGAAATTCTCAAAAATCACAAGGAAGGTTTCTGAAATTATCCCTTAATGGCTCGTACTTATTAGTAGGTTGAGAAATTTTATTCTAGGTAATAGGAGGAAACTTGTGCCAGTGCATAAATGCTTCTCCAACAGTGCCAATAAAGTATTTCAGATCCGTCAATCAATCTCATATTATCACAAGTCTTTAACCTTCAATCACCAAAAAGATTTTTGTAGAAAACTTTAAAACGATGCTTCGAGCCAGATTTAGTTTTGATATTGATGGACGTTTTTAAGTCAATGATTTCATTCAACTGACAGAAAAGTTAAATTCGGCTTCTATAGATATGCAATTGATTTTTAAATTCATGCGATTAGAGAAAATGTGAAAGTAAGAATAATTGACATGTCAACGTTTCAATGTTGTTCTGGCACATCATAACTGAAATTACCATTGAAGTCCATCTTAAAATGGACAACATATACTTAATATCACTTACTTAAAAAGCAGGAAACAAAGAAAGAAATACAACAAAAATTTCTCATCCTTTTGTTTTCTATGTATGCATAAGTACAATCGGGTAATTCCATGTATATTTTCTCATAATTTCAACAATCATGCAAAGCAATAAGAAACGAACACTGTAAAAGGAATATTGAGTTATACATTATAATCATGCTGAAGCTACACAAGGAAGGTTAGTTGACAAAGAAACGTTGGGGAAGGATAATTTGATATATCTTCCCTCCCTTGCATTTATATACTTTCCCTATTTAATCTTACTTACTTTCCCTTCTTAATTAGTCTTATATTTCCAAAAATATAACACCTGAAATATATTTTAATGAGTGGGGCACCCATTAGCAGAACCGAAAAATCATAAGCATATTAAACACAATATTATTACCTCTCATTCTCATATTCTCCTCCTTCACTTTCCACTTCATTACTCCCTTTGCCCAATACTCCGTACTCTCCATTACTCTCTTTCTCATGTTCTTAGCCAACTTTCTCACATCCATGCAATCCTTTTCAATTCCCTCAAATTGTACTTTCTTTTCGCCCTATTCCTCCCCCACCCAATTACCCCATATATTATCCAATTCTATAGTCCACTTATCTACTGTTTTTTCATCTTATCACACTCCTACTCAATTATCTCAACTCTTACCTAATTTTGTAGTCTACTTATCTCCTATCCTACTATTTTTTTATCCATTTATAGCTACAAATAACAACTTATTTACTTCATTTGACTATTAATAAATGGGTTTACATATGTAATTTAATTAGATTTCAAACAAGTAACCCAATTAAACCTATTAATTAATGGGTATTAAATTGACAGATTTGGATCATATATTCTGACTTAATTAAATCAGACGTAGATTCAAACTCAATTATATTACCAATCAAATAATTATATTCTAATATTTGCAAAGACATATTTAGCATGTTTTCCCCTCTTCTAATTTAATGTTGAGCCTCTTATTTTTTAAAATTTATCCTACTTCCTCCAGTCCTTTCATAAAATTCTATTAAGTTTCTTGAGTGTTAATTGATTGTTTGCATTAATATCTAAATCATTTTTAGATTCTTGTTGACAAAATTTGAAACTTACCATGATCACCATTTTAGGTTCCTCTATGCAATCTTTTTTTTTTCATTCGAGTAAAAATTTATTTAGTCACACAAATGTGGGAGAAAAAGTAAATAAAATTTAATAATGGGCTATGAATGGATAATTGGATCATCCAACCCAACTAAAACTATATCCATTTATGACTTGTCCAATTTGAACCATTAACTAAGCAGTTATATATAGGTTAACCCAATTTATTATAACTTGCTCAAATCCCCATAAATCATCCAGTTTAATACGGTTGGGAAAGTTTTAAATTTGATTGGTGATAGGATTAGTTATAACCCACTATATCAAATTTTTAATTGGATTTTATGTATTGAAATAAATGAAAAATCCATTAACTAAATAATTAAATATAGATTAATTTAATTATAACTTGTTCAAACCCACATGAATCATCCAATTTAATAGGTTAGGAAAGTTTTAAATTTTAAATTTGATTGGTGATACGATTAGTTATAATCCACTATTTCAAAGTTTTTAATTGGATTTTATATACTAAAATAAATAAAAATCTAGCAAAAAAGAATACGAAGATCTCATGGAAGTTTACCCCTTGCTTTGCTGAGATTGTTATGAACTGACTAAATGACTAGTTTCCCCCAGAACGCTAGTTAAGCAAATAGTCTAACTTGCCCTTCAATTCAATCCATAAGCTTTTTGATTGATTCGGGGCACCGCCCCTGATAAATGCTTATTTTGCATACTCATGTTTAGGTATCCATGTGTGTTTTAGTGTGTTTTTATCTAAATTTAAGTTAAATAACTAAGATTTTAGTTGGATTTTATATTTTGTGGTTTAAGTGAGCAATATTGCATTTCTATGGACCTATGTGGTGCAACTTCATATTTTTAGAAGTTTTAATGATTCAATCATCAATTGAAATAAAATGAAAAGATATATAGATGAGTATTGACTATTTGAATCGGATTTTATGTGACATGAAAGGATCAAGAAATGAAATGCAATCAAAAAACAAAAAGAACGGCATTGGCAAAAATGACACATTTTAGTATTTTGACTATAACTTGAACTACAAAACTCAGATTGGGATGATTCTTTAAGCTTAAGAGAAAGGGCTAGAATTCTTGTGAAGATATAAAAATCCAGTTCTCACATTTCAAAGCCAAAGGTCCAAATTGCTGGAGCACATTTCTACTGTAATCCTTTCTGACCGGTTGTCAGTATTTTGAGCATAACTCGGTACTCAAACCTCCAAATGACCTGATTCTTGTGCCTTAAAAAGATAACTCAGAGAGTTACAATTTCATGTTTTAACAATACCTGATTTTGCCTTATTCATGAAGATATTCTCACATCAATCTGCAATTAGATTCCTAACCGGATACTGGCCAGAGGCCAATTTTCCTGTCAAACTTCTTCCCTACATATCTAGCCACCAATCCAGCCGGATTCTTGTTAGAGATGGCAGTTTAAGTTGTTCAACTTGCTCAATTTTTACAATTATTTAAAACTTTTCATGGTACATCAAGGGATGGTTTTTCTACTCAAAAGGAAGAGTTAGAACGTTGTTTTGGACTTTCTTCTGTCTATATAAATACATTTCAGCAAGAATGAAAGAAGCTTGGAGAAGGGAAGAGAAACACCACAAAAAAATGTAGAACTTAGGTAGTTTCTTAGTTCTTTAGTGCAGGTTAGACTAGGATAGTTTAGCTTCATCTATTCTTGTCTGTAGTTAAACTTGGATGAAAATTAAGGAGCAAAGATGAACAGTTTAGTCTCATGTGACAAGGATGATTTCTCTCCTATCACCTTTATTCTTGTATTGGATTTCTTATTTAGTTATAGTATAAGTTTGGATTTTATGTTCATCATGTGTCTTTAAAGTTTTATACCTTGGGTTTTGGTTGAACTTTTTATGATTGTTTGTGTTGATATCTTGGCTATTTGATACTAGTATTTTGAACAAGTTTTTTAGTATTTTTGTTCTTATAATCATGATTAACTAGCCATTCACTGTGATAATCCAAAGTGTTAGATCTACAATGAGAATTAGAATTTAACACTAGTTCAATAAAGTGTTAAACATAGGGAGTACACTTACGAGAGTAGAGGTGCACCTTTGTGACTTTATTGGCTTTAGTTTATGTAATTTTATAGAACTTTATGAACCTATAGCTAGTTTCATAATCACGAGAGTGGACATGAATTAGTTGTAGGTATAGTTAATTCACTATGAGATTAGGTTTCATATACACAAGGGAATTATATCATAACTAACCAAGGTACTAGTGTTCAATAATCCGAGAGCTGCACTTGCATGAGTAGTGAAGGATACCATGATCTAAAGAGCTTTCATTTGCTGTTTTCTTACACATTTTATTTTAGTTTTATTTTTTTCAATTTGTTGGTCGACTAAATAATAGAGGAGGTTTAGTAATACCCATAGTTATCTATTCTTTCATTTGGATTCGACCCTTAATACTCTTTATCCAATTTTGACCTGTATACTTACAGAAAATTGCATGTGGGATATTTAAGAATTTATAAATATAAAATTTGACTATGAATTTAAACTTAATTTTGTATGCATGCACCGTACCTCTCAACCTCCTACAACAAGTTAGAACCAAGTGAGGGGAGCCTCAGCCCAGGGAGAGGAGAGTGGTCCCCTGGTCAAAAGCGGCTGATGGAGTCTCTACTAAAAAGTAACTCTACAACACATAGACACACACACATATACATATACATATACATATAGATTACCCCCTGTGATATTGAATTAAAGAGATGAAAATTTTGTTTACAAGAATGACATTCACACAAGGAGGCGTGACCTAAATTTTATATCAGACTACACTACTTCAATTTTACTCGAGTGATATCTTGAGGCATCCTTTTAAAGCAAAATTAGAAAGATGTGTCTTTTTCTTGTTATAAATGTTTCATGCAACTCGATAATTTGACTCTCATTTATTACATTTGCCTGATGTGTATTGCATACTGGTGGAGAGTGAACATTACTACGTATGCAGAGTTTGACTAGGTAAAGCTAGTATAATGCATGCAGGGATCGAAATCAAGAACATTATATTGTTTATAACCAGCGGTCAACTATCCAAACCTATTAATTAGTATTTCGCTGGCTACCTCTAATATTATATTTTCTGCGATTTTGTCTCCTCAAGATAATTTAAACGGGTTGAATAAAAGTTAATACATATCAGGGTTAAGGACTATTTCCAATTATTTTATAAACTATGGTTTTAAGAGTGCCAGTGATGTGACTGATTGGGGAATTCTACAGTCTTTTTGAGTACCATATCGGTATATATCAATTCATTATTAGATATATAAAAAGAGATATTAGCCAATTTGAAAATTTTAAATTATTAAATGATATGACAAGAAATTGTTAGATTTCAATCACGGTTATGATATTCAAAAAAAAAAAAAGGTAGAATTTTCCTGACTAATATTATATCCCTCTTTTTCTGTTTATTTTGAATTGGAGAGCTAAAATCCATAATGACTAGCCAAACTCTTAGAGTCAGAGTCAACTAATTAAAAAAATTCAAAGTTGCACAACTATAATACATATCAAGATAAGTATTACTCTAGGTACCTTTTAACACATGATTTGGACAATTAACTTATTAAATAAATGACCTGAAATTAGTATGTTCAATTTCTTGGGATTAACAAAACAATGAGTACTTAATTTTTAAGTTCTTTACTGAAAATGAGGGGGTGTTAAGTCATGAGTTACATAAGATCTTCTCTTTGCTGCTAGAAAAACACTATATAAGAAAAATAAAAATTTTGTCTTCTCTAGAAAATTCCCTTTATTGATACCCAAGCAAGTCAGCAAGAAATTTCCCATATTTCAAGAGGATGCAACTATTTTAAACCAAGGATTTTTCTAACGAGTGTTTATTGAACACTTATTAATACACATAAATTCCACCTAGTCTACATGTAAGTAAAACAAGTGTTCTAGCACATAATAGATATACAAATAAATAACCTTTACTTAGCCTAATGTCTTCAGCAGGCGGTGTCAAACAGCAGAAACTAACATGACCTTTACTTAGTCCAATGTCCTTTGCAGGCGGTGTGAAATAGCCCCAACACTTTTCATAGTTCAGCTGATAGCAAAGATGAGTTATCCTCCAACTCAAATCATCAAAAATTATAATGCCTTTTGAACGAAAATAGGAGTCAACTTGTTTCCAAAATTCTTCTAGTTTGGTTTGATGAATAAAGTCTCTCAAAGATTTCTTAATGAGAATTCTATGTTTCCTCTACAGGTTCCTAGTGAGAATTATCATTCTTTTGCGAGAACCAATTTTTTTTCTTAATTTTGTTTATAGATCTGAATTTATTTCAAATCTAGATAAGAAATCTGGAATTCTTTTAAATCTTGGTCTATATCAGTAGATATCACCATTATTACTGGAGTTTAAAACAGTTGATTAGCAAATATAATAATTGCAACATGCATAGAAAGGAGTTACATGATATATCTTATTAAAAGGTATTTAAATTTTCTTGTATTTCCAAATTTGTCCATAAATTTTTAGATCTTTACACCCATTGAATTGCAGGTTTGTTATATACAATGCATGTTTATCGTCAGATAGTGTAGATTTCTGTGATTTACATCAAATCATGTTGGATGATTTTCGACAATTTCATTTATGAAATTCGCTTTTTATAATAAAAAAAAATTGTTCCCAAAAGATTAATCTGGGGCTAACAACAAAATCAATAATTCAAATTAATCATAATTAGAAATGAAATTAATCAAGTAGAAATCTAGTAAGCATGTGTCTTGGCATATTGGTAGAATTATAGGAGCGTTCATCTGTTAAATGTCCTAGGTATTTGCCTATAAAAACGGCCATAACTATTTTGTCAAGTGTCTTTTAGTGACAAATTGAAACTGAATGTCTCCATTGGTCCAAATTGGTTCAGCCAATGTGGTCCTCTGGTTCGACAATTGATGGTAAGAGCTAGCCAGCCACTTTATTTTCAAGTTTAGCTGTGAGTTCGACAATTATGTCCCATGCTACAGCATTAATACTTATATCGTTAAACAAACCAAATTGATTAATTAGTACATACACACAACTATTGTTTGCATACTAATCAATTCACATTCTCCTAGTTGCAAAATACCTTAGGTGAGAATTGAGATGACGTGGTTTCTTCATGCATGGACTGATGCAGAAAATGATTTAACAACATCCTCCTGCAACTTGAATAACTACCTATGCAAGCAAATGGTCCACTTGCTAGAAGAATTCAAGTATTCAACTATATAGTAATCCTCAAATAAATCAATGTATCTTACTGAAACAGTAGGAAATTAAGCTGTCTTTTGATCTATTCAAATTTAGCAGTGGTGTTAATGCTATTAATTATGTCCTTAGATTAAATTATGTGTACTGAACTTCTTATCTAGCATCTTATTCTATTCGCATATTTTCCTTTCTTTGAATGATTCAGATTTCAACATATGTAGTGCTTGAAAACTCGCTAAATATCTCCTGCTATAAATGCTTATCATCCTTGACCTGTTTTTCCTTCCACAAGCTTAGTAAAATACAAATATTGGACATGGTTAAATCTCAAGAAAACTTGAATAGATCATAGGTGAAAAAAAAAAGGTCTAAAAACTTCTATTCCATCTTCCTTTAATGGCTAGTCTTGGTTTGGAGAAAATAAAGCACAACAATGTGCATTAAAAACTTGAGGGATATGAGGCTCAAGTATCAACCCTGAATATAAAACAAATATATATGTGTGTCTATATATACACACACACGCAAACACATAGATATATACATGTATATATATGCAAAACGCATACGTATCATGCATACAATAACTCGATTATCAGCGTTCCATTGCCGCCATCCTTTCTGCCTTGTGGCTTCTACATTCTGAATAGATGTACCAAAACGGCAGAAGAAGAAGAAGGAAATTCATCATTCAAAACCTTTTCTTGTAGAAAATGAGCTTTCATTCAACCATTAATCTTCTCAAGGCACAGATTTTGCAGGTGACATGGTGAGCTTTTGCATCCATCGATTGTATATTAAAATGATGTAACCGACAATGGAGCAACCAGCTGAGTTTATAATTTTGTTTAACATAGCTGCTAAAGAATTCAAAGTTGTGACGTTATACTTGTATTTTTGAGCAAAATAAAAACCTTTTTTCATTGATAGATCAATCGATAAAGCTTTAAAGAAGAGGATAACATCTACGTTAGGCTACACTATTTCTATACACTACTGTCAAAAATTTGAAAGAAAGAATGATAAAAATCATATAAAGCAACTTTGATCTAATTTCCACTAAAGAACCAAGTCCCAATTCTCTCTGGTGTGAGGAATCTTGCTCCAAGAGGTAACCACCATTTGCATTGCGTTGACTCGAAGGCCTCACTTGGTGAAATAATCTCTTGTTTCTACTCTGTCATAGGAAGTAGACGGCCACAGAGAAAATGAGCCGCTTGACTTTATCAGCAAAATTTTGAGTCCGAAAATTCTTACACCCCCGCTGCAACTGCTCATTCCAATTCAATACGCCTCTATAGAGTAGATAGAAACTCTGGATAAGAAGTTATACTTTATGCTAATGTTCATTACCTTTTCTATTAAAAGAAAGTAGAAATTTCTGAACTTAAAATTTTCAAATCTTGTAACGGTGTTGATGCTTTTTTAAACTCCTTTTGTTAGCTAATTCTGGTTCAGCTACTTGACTTGGTCTTAATTCTTTTTATATTTGTCGCTTTCTCTAAAAACTAGGGGTAAGCTTCAACACAACTACCTATTAGGTTTCGGAAAATTGCACCTTCTCTTGCTATAAATAGGTATCAGCATTTAGTTGTTTTTTTCACAAGCATAGCATCATAAGACATTGGAGATGGCTAAACCTCAACTTAGCTACGCAACCTTGTGTGCCCTGCTCATCTGCTTCCTCCTCCTAGTGCCAAATGGTGAGTCATAGGCAGTCTTTAGCAAGGTATTTTACAGTCTTGTAATCTTAAATGGTGAATACATGCACAGAATGGCGTATACTCGTACATTCCCAACGTTTTATTTATCTATCTCTACCTCTCTCTTTGTTAGAGAATTTCGATTATCACCAAGAGAAATAGTTGTCACAAGCAATGAATTAGAATAGTTGTACATATGTATCATGTGCATGTACACTCTCAGTCAAAATTAACAAATTTGTATTACATAAGCGCGGTACGCTATTCAATATATGTTTTTGCTGAAAGTTTTGCCCTATGTCCAGCTCCAGAATTTTCTCTCTCGCTTTCTAATTTCCCGTCATATGTAAGTATACTGCAAAATATACTCGTGTAGTGTTACAATTAACCTTACACGTGGTGTAGAAATAGAAAATGGGATTTAGATTGGCACAAGAAATGAGATAGAGAAGCCAAATCTTACGATACAGCACTGATGCCCTAGGTGGAGGGGCTAGATCCCTCATATATACTGTAAACTTTGGAATAACTCTACATATTTTGCTTTGTCACTTGGTTTGTTTCATGCAGAGATGCCAATGGCTGAAGCTGGATTTTGCCCCGGGGCGCAGCAGGTACTGGTCAGGGAGATGTTACCCTGAAGAGTGCAACAGAATGTGCATGTATCGCGAGAGGGCTTTCTCCGGATATTGTTTTGGGACTGGCGAAGAATATGCTTGCTATTGCCGCTTCAGTTGCGACTGAACAAAGCCTACTATTTGCTACAAATTGCACCGTACTTTGTAATGAAATAAAGGCAAACAATTCACTAGAATTGCATACCTGCCGCCAATAGTTGGTGTTCCTATGTCAGTTGCTAATAATGCACGGTGCCTGTATGTGTCTCAGTGATAGTTTAATCAGTCTATCCATGTGTGTCTGTTACCATCTGTCTTCTAATCGTTTAAATATAAATGAACATCCCCTGTTCAAGTACGAGTGGCATTTTCTGGGAGTTCAACTATTTATGAATACATGTGATTATGGTGTTTGGAATTGGAACAGGTGTGGTCGTATTTAGTACTGTTGTGTATAGTTATTGTATTTCTTCCTACTTTTGGCGTGTGCTTGTAGACCAAATTGTACTTATATATTAAATTGATGTACACAAACAAACTTTACGCTTACAACAAAGATTTACGATCATACACCGAATTACGAATTGTTTAATAAATACAATAACTATTCAACTACACGAACATTTCAACTATACCTGCCCCCAGTGCTATTTTTCTTAGATGAAGGGCCCGCATTAGACACATTTACCCAAGTTACTATTTTGAAAAAACAAAATCAAAACAAAACTAATGCTATGTGTGAATTTTATTTTGAGACATTAAAATAGTGGAAATATTACAATAACAATAGAACAAAATGAGTACCTTAAAAAAATGGGACAGAAGAAGTACCTTTTATTCAACACAAAAAGAGAAAACTAGAAGTTGGTGATTTGCATGAATCAAAGGTGTTTGATACTTTGATTACATGAGAAATTTCTAGAATTAGTCTGTTTTTTAATTTTTTTCTGCAAATAGGGTAATTTGGGTGTAGGTTTGGAGACTGTGATGTTCGTGAGGTGATTTGCACGAGTTTCTGAGAATGCGAAGATTTCATATTTTAAAAAAAATAAAATTTGTTGAAACTACGCATTCTAATGAAGTTTTAGAACTCGAGATTCTACTAATGCGAAGTTTAAAGCAAATTTTATTTTTTAAATCTTAAACTCGCATTTATGAATGCGATTCTAGTAAAAAATGCTTTAAAAAAATGCAAGTTTCGTGAATCCATGTGCATTGACCAAAATTTAATGTAAAAAATTCTTATATTCAAGCAAAATAAATTCTCCTCACAAATAATTTTAATGGTCGAACTAACTGGTAGTAGTAAACATCTTGTACTTTGCTATTTTGTGACCCACCAACATTTGACATTTGAAATACTATAGTTTGTTTTTGTTTGTAGATTATGAGATTTTAGGAAAAATTGATAGGTGTCGTCCCTATGCAATAATAAATACGAACAGGTTGCGGGGCTTTGTAGAAAAAGAAATGAAGGAAGAAAGAATGAAAGAAAGGAAGAAAGAAAGAAAGGAAAGAAAACGAATTGGAATAATAAATAAGAACAGGTTGCGGGCCTTTTTTTTCTTTTTTTTCTGAAATAACAAAAGTAGTGAGATTTGGTATTCAAGGGAAAGGAATTTGTTATTTATTTTTTGGCGAGCCACCAAGTTAGTCGTGGGCACGCCTAAATAACGCCAACGCTTCTGACCAAATTTTACAATTGGTCACCTTAAATGCAAAATAGGCAGATACTGATGCAAAATTCAAAAGCTTCAACAGTAAGGTCATATTCCATTCGGTTTGTAACAAGGCACACAACGGATTGTCATGCTTAAGAAAGGTGCCTAAACGGCACTTTTTCTTAAAAAACCTTTGTTTGGGGTTGGGTGGGAGGTTGAGAAGGGGATAAATGGATGTTTAGTCTTAAAGAGTGATGGCCAATGCCATGATTGATGTTTCTATAGATAGCTATTAGACTAGATACATTGAAACTAAGCTTGGTACTGAAGGGACAAAAAAAACTAGTTAGGACCCATCTCTCTGTTTGTTGTTCGAGGTGGTTAGGTATTGATCACAGCCTGGTCATGGGTTTTGCCTTTCACATTTAGTCACTTTTCTCATCACTGGGACCAAAGGAGTATAAGTTTTGTTTGAAAAGTTTTACAAAATGTTCATCTCCAAAGAAGCAAAATTGATGAGGTAGTGTATTTATATTGACATGCGTAAACCCTAGAACCATAGAACCCGAAACCGTACAACCCTTCAACCCTAAAACTATAAACCCTACAACTCGAACGTATATTCCCTCATGTAAAGTTTTTTTAATCATAGACCTGTAACTTTCATCAGAAATGTTGACTAGCCCTTGATGGCCTCTAACTTCGAACGTAGTTTTCCTGTGTTAGAACTTGTATATTTTCAAATTATATAATACTTTGTCCCCATATGACCTCAATATTTTGCATGCGACATTTAAACACATTTGGGTTGTCGAAGTTTTTCATATTAATAGATATTTTATCAATTAAATCTGAATTAGTAGTATGACATATTAATTTTGCTGTTCAGGTATTGAAAAATTCGTAGACATCTTATACATTGTTGAAGTCAATTGTCTAAACTAGATAATAGAAAAGTTAGGGTTTCAAGGTCGGAGTACGGGCAAAATTCAAATAATTTCTGGTTTACGATGAATCACCTATTACGTGTTTGAAACATAATATGTAGCGTTATTGTCAATCCTGTTAATGTAAACCATAAACCGTTACCGAATTTTGATACGTATTTGTCAGCTATTTTTTGGTTGTTTTTTTAGACGGTAGGGTTGAAAATACCTTAACTCACAACTTAGCCTTAATATTGCATACGGAATTCGTATTTATGTTAGCGCCATGAGAGCAGTTAACAATGATATTTGTAAAAAATTCAGAAATTTTTGGCATCTTCCTTGTAATAGTAGTATACGTCATCCATTATGTTAGCTAATTCGCTAATAATTTTTTCGGCATGTGTGGCTAGGTCGTAGAAAATTGGGCCAGCGAGTCGACACCAATTCGAGGTCATGGCAACAAGTAGTACCTTAAAAAAATGTAGTCGAAAGTACCGAAAATTGAGGTGTGACCAAACGAAAAATATATGTAGCACCAACTTTGACGTAACGGGAAAAAACTACTAATCAATACATGGTCAATGCCCTCCAAGGTGTCCACCAGTACCACACTCTCTACGTCTACGCGTCCTAGCTCCTCTACGTGGAGGATTTGGCACTACCTGAGTCGCCATGCGCATGTGTGCTCATGTCCCTCCCCGCTGATCATGCAAATCCTGGGTCAGTCTCCACTGTTCCGGACCGCCATGCGGATGACTGGAGGTTCCATATTGTACGTCTGTCATAGGTGTAGGCTCTTGGAACGCCACCGGTGACCTAGGACGCCGCCGGATGCATGATCTGCGATCGGGTGTGAGTAGTCGATCCCCCCACAAAGTGATCGGTAGCCATATCGGCACCACTGCTCCTGGGGATGTGTCTGAGATTGCACCCTACGACGCCTACCACCGCCATGCTGGCCTCCACCTACATTTCTAGGAGCACGCTCAGCACGACGCGGGTCAACATGGCGTGGAATGTCACGTGGTATAGGTGGAGGCCGAACATCAAGACGCCGTGCCGCCCCAACATGCTGTAAACTATCAGCAACAAACTCTCTGATGGCACGGAGATGATGCCTGCCCTGCTCCTCGAGTGCTGCCTCAGAATCTAGCGCCATGTAATGAATGCGGCGACATAGCATCCACCTGCTAAGAGAAAGGGCACATTAAGAAGTGCGTAAGTATGGAAACTTAGACGAACACTGCAGATCATTTAAGTTATGCATGTATTTGTGTGTAGTGTTACTACGTTGTGAAACTTACAAGATACTCTACTCTGGCGCTATCGCCCTGAAACCCCTCGGGAATAGGATGATGCCGGCTCGGATTCGATACGTAGATAATCGCGTCCGACGATACCACCGAAAATAGTCATCCGATGGATAAGTAGTATCGCCAACCGCTCATCGCCACCATCCCATGCCGATGTCCATGCGTCAATGTAATGCACGCGTGTGCCAAGCTCCAATCTGATTCTTCTTCCCACGGCGGCAAACTTATGTAGCACGGCATTATTCTCGCCGGCGAGAGTCGCACGAAGCTGCGCAAACCGAACCGCGATAACTTCGATGAGGAGATGGGGCTCGACAACCTCCCAACAAATGATGAAGCGGACAGCTCCAGATGTCACGCCTGCGATGCGAGCGGGGAGGGATGCAAGAATGTCCTCAATCCGCCACGGAGCCAAACGAACTGCAAATTAATATAAAAGACTATGATCACAACAGAACATGAAAATTCACGCGAGCGGAAGCAACATCGTATGGGCGGGGACAACCGATTCAACTCTACCGATGATTAAGTATGTATTTCACTATCTTAGATCAATCGCGTCCACAAACTTCGATCGTGCGAACAACAGAAATTAATAATTGTTTGAACATTGCATGCTATTCATAAATACTGCTAAAAGTACCTCAAAAGGACGTAAACCAGTCAACTGGTCTCTAAGAGCTGGCAAGACATGATGCACAACACGGTGTCGGTCAAGACCAACATCCCACCTGTACAATTTACGAAAAAAATAAATAGTGTTTGTAGTTCATTTGTAACACCCGTTTTACAGCTGAATTGTATGTAATGTCAGATTAGTACTCTACCTAGCTCCATAAGGTCCGGGATAGTGCTCTAGTGGCCGCACACGATCGGGACGCAATGTCGGCATGCGTTCCCACGCCCATATCTGCATTTCTTAAAAATGGTTATTCCATTACAGGTAACATGTTACAACACTTTCTAGCTAGGACGGCAATGACGCATCGATTACGACATACCTGGAGAAGCAGTAATGGTCCAGCAATATCTGTAGCAGCAGGAAGAGTGGCGGTTCATAAAGACCGTATGTGAAGGACAGACCACTCCCCAACTATACCCCAAGTGTCTCTAAATCTGAGAAGTGGAAGCCACATCAGGGAAAGTTTATTCCGACTTATCCGAATAAATAAAAGCAATAAGATCACTTGAATTTCTAATCCAACACATTAGAAGGATATCATTCTCGATCATGAACATATCTTACGAAAAAAGGAAACCATGAATGAGATGGGACCCTATGCCTGTACCATTGGTTGAAAAATAAAAAAAAAATTTTCAACCCCTGAAAATGGTTCTTGTGACCAACAAATCTGGAAATTCAACATCAGGTTTTCTTTTGTTCCATTCGACTTCTTATTTTCATTTGATAGCATCATTAGCATTTAACCAGAACACGTTTTGCTTACCAAGATGAAAATTAAAGAAACAGAATTACAATTATCTCTTGCTTACCAAAAAAAGAAAAAGGTGTCATTCATTCGTCAATTTTCCTGCCAAGAATGCTATCTCATAATAAGTTAATCTCAAAGTTAAAAAACAAAAAGTTAATCGCAAATTTATAAGGAACAAAATTTAATGTAAAAAGCAATGTGGGTGGAGAAGTTTCCAACCATGAATGAAAGTTTTGATAAATCTCTATATTAAAGGGAAAAAAAAAAGGAGAAATGAAAAAATGCAATGTACAGAAGAATTATTCTTGTTTTTCTCATGTCCTCATTCCATGTAAAATCGATATAAAAGCATCTCTAATACTACGGGCAACATCAAAACATTAAGCATTGCATCTTATATTAATGATATCAATTTTGCTTCCATTCCACCTGAATACTTTTCCTTTTTCCCCTGAAGTGTGGTGATGGTATAAAAGCCAATGTCTGTTGAATGATGTTGTGAATGTGGTCTTGTTTTCTGTAGTTCCCTTTTCAGGGTTTCATACCCTATTCTGTAGGAGTAGCTCATTCAAAAGATAAAAAAGCCATCCGTTTGGGCCATCCGATATTCATTGGACTTGCATTCCTCTCTAATCATGAAGCTTTCCTTGATGATTAATCCAATCAAGGGTTTCAAAACAAATCATGCGTAATTTGTAAAAGAATAATATTTCCTTAAAGATGATATCACAAAACAAATATAAATCATTATAAATATACACATATAGCACAAATACATGTGTTTATGTATATATACGTATATTAAATATAAAAATGTGCTCCAACAAAATGAAATTGCTGTCAAGAAATCATACAACCATCGAATGCACAATCCGGCCCTTGCCCCGCTTTTGACACCGGGCCTATAGCCCGTCTTGCATGTCCATCGTCGTCGGGCACTTCTTAGCATAGGCAATTAGACATGATTGCTTGCCCAAATCACAACCTGTAATGCGGGTAGTCAGGGCAAGTGATCACATTCATTCGCAGTTTTCTTTGGTTTCACGGCTCTTCCTTTCTCACTTGTCAAGTAATCTAATTGACTTCACCTTTTTTTCGGGTTGTACATGTATGAAATTGACATTTAGTGTATCGATTCAGAAAAAACAGTATATGTTTGAACATAGCTATCATTGGCATGCCGAATTTTTGGTAACTTTTTATGATATATTGTAATTCTTACTACAGTGATGAGCAAAAATAGTTCATCGATCCTGACTACTGACAATTGACAATCGAACCTTGGGTTCTTATACTGATTCTACGTTTTCTTCAAATAGTTAAGCTACTTGAAAGGGAATTGATAAACGAACGTAAAGCGGAATGAATAAATGCATCGAAATTGCAAAAAAAAAAAAAAAAAAAAAATTGGAAGCGAAACAAAAAAACCCATTTCAATCACAAAAGCATAGCGAATTTACCCACACAAAGCGGAAGCAAAATATGCCATCGAAATGGAAAAAGAAATTACTTGCAACAGAACAAAATGCTGCGAAATGGCAAAAAAAAAAAAGAGGCGCTCATACGGAAAACAAAAGGGACCGGACACCGCCTTCACCGCCATGAGATGGTTGTTAGCCAACAAGGGCGCCGTCGCGATTCCAGCCTCCGGCGGTGGATTTCCGTCGCTTTCCTCCCAAAGCCGCGGTTGCAATCTCAAACAAGTGGCTGCAAATCGGCTTCTCGCGGATGTGCTAACAATCGAGCGACCCTCTCGATTTCCGCGGTTTTCCCAATCGAACAGCCTAATTTAACAAATCGTTTTCCCAATTCGCTTGGGCGCTTTTTAGGTTTTTTTGAGTTGGACGCCTGAGTCAGCTGGTGAGTTTGTGCGAAACCAGGACCTCGCATTCGTAAAATCACGAGTCCGGAATAAATTCACTTTTAAATGGTTTTTTTTCCTGCTGGATTAATGAACCGATTTCAAATCACGAGTTCGTTGAACTTGATTTGAGAAATGCGAAGCACCTATTTTCGACCACCCCAACCCAAACAAGCCGATTCTCAGAAATTTTTTTTTTCCATCATAAACTTAGAATTTTTCCTTGATTACATACGAACTGTGCATTTGATAAAACAAAAATTTGAAATTTAAAACTTGAAATATGAATTTTGAATCACTAAGTTATTGAATAGTTAAATAATAAATCTAATACAGCTCATTATCTAAATTTGAACATTGAATATAGTATGCTTGTTGGATAATTATAGACAACTAAATACTAAATTTT
This sequence comes from Gardenia jasminoides, assembly GCA_013103745.1. Lineage (NCBI taxonomy): Eukaryota > Viridiplantae > Streptophyta > Magnoliopsida > Gentianales > Rubiaceae > Gardenia > Gardenia jasminoides. The sequence continues at coordinate 9,900,294 of CM023098.1, read as the reverse complement.
AGATATTTTATGAATTTGTCCTTATGATGATTTATTCATTAATCATATTATTAAATTATTATATTTTATTAGTAGTACATATGATGTAATTTCATTGAAAATAAGATTCTAACATAAAAAAACTATAGAATAAAAATAAAAATATACTATAACAAATTTATCTAAGAAAAATAAACTTATTTGAGAAAAGCAAATTTTAGCATAATTTTCAATGGTTCATTTTGCTTCTTTGTTAATATTTTTACTCAATAAGTATTTTGACACAATTAAAGTAATAAAGCTTGTATTTGCATTAAATGATAAGTAAATAGTTTATCACTCATTTTTAAACTATATCTAATTAATCCAGAACCACTTATTTTTTATTATTAAATATATCTAACATGTTAAGATATAAATCCATTAAATTTATTTGCTAAATTAGATTATCGACTAGGGCCTAAGATTATATCATTATTAGATAAATTTTGTAGCTAAATACAAAATTGCTATCTCCACTAAAAGCACTTTTATTTTTATCCCTTCTACAAGAATTACATTCATATAGCATAATAAGTTTATTAATCTTGCTTCTTCTCTGCATCTTCCGTTAATGAACTTTAGCTTTTATTGAAGCTAGAAAGGACTCGAAGAATCTGTTATGATGGTAATTAATTAGGGATTTTTTGTTCCCATAGTACCTCCGGATTATGTGTTTGGTTGTCAAAACTAAGTAGCAATGAGCTTTTCAATATTTGCTACTAGCTGTCTTTTTCTATGTTTTTTTCTTTTTGTGACGAAATATGATTTGTACCAAATTAAACTGTGATAAAGACCAAAAAAAAAAATCTACTTAACAATTTGATGCTAAAAAACAAGTCTAATGGAAAAAAAGAAAATCATAATCACAACCAATATTCTCCACAATGAACAAAAATAACTAGTAATCTAAAAGTAAAAATTGGATATGAAAATCTTGCACTCCATCTGTGCCACAACTTGAGATTCTTTTTGTCAAGAAGCTATTTGGATTGCTATTTTTTGGATTTTTATAGAAAAATATACTATAACAATTTGATATATGTGATATAAAAAGATAATTAGGAAATGTGTTCAGAAAAAAGGCAAAAGTTCTTTGGGAGAAAAAAACCAATCTAGACAAGAAATGTAATTGTTCAGTCTGAATGTGTTGCCTTTGGATGAAATGTAATTGTTCAGTTTGAATGTGTTGCCTTTGGATGAACTTTAAACATGGCCCTCACATTTAAATTCTATGAGTGTATTAGGAAAGCTAATAAAATCTGTGTTGATTTGGAAAAGGTGACTCTTAGTTTGGAATAAGAAAAAGTTGAAAACATGACATTCATAACAAAAAGGGACAAAATTTTGAAAGTCCAATTTAACTGAATTAAATTTTCCAAAAGATATTCAAATTTCACTATGAGCTGTTTTAATAAAAGCAATAACAACACAAACATCGTAGCCAAAATTGTTACATTAAGCAATTAAGAGTCACCGATACATGATGAAACAATTTGTGAGGAAATAGGGAACACATTCAAGCGAGCACAATGCAATAATTTGTTCTTCTTTTTAGTTATTAATGTATATTGAGTGTAAAATGCAAGATCTATTTAGTTATGTGATTTATGCAATCAATCAAACAAAATGGAAAAAATAAAAAGAAAGAGAAAGAATATAGCTAAAGTAGCCCCAAAAAAAAAAAAAAAAAAGAGTAGAATGAAGACAGCAATAAAAGCAAATTTGGGAACAGTAATAGTCGCAATACAAATAAATTGTTGTCTCTTTTGAAGTATGAAATGGATCAGTCTAAATGGTTGCTTAATTAGGAACAAGATTTATTTCTGTTGTAACTTGAGAAACAACTTTCCTGCAGGACAGAAATTGTGGGATCAAGCTTACAATCCTATTATAGTACAACATTGCAGACATAGAAGAGTCAAGTGAGCAGGAGAGTGAAGCAAGTCCATAAGACTGGGCACTTACGAAAATTTTTGCAAGAAATTGCTAAATAATATTTTATGGTGCTTTATTGTAATTAGGTTTTTCATATGTGTTTATTGCTCTGTTATGTGTCAGTGTGACCAAATTTGTATTTCGGAACTTTCATGTTTAAAAAAAGAAAAGGAGAGAAACATTTTGCTTTTCCAATCATGCAAGGCAATTATTACTTAATGATGATATGGTAGTACTAGTAGTGACTAATGATGTTATTCTTTCGTGGCACGATTTGAGTATTAAATATGGATTTGTATAACGGGTGGCATTCAAATTTTGGGTGACTAGGTCCATATGTTTTTCTTTCTTTCTTTGATAATATTGTAATTTCATTAAATCAAAAATTTTTGTGAATTTCTTTATCTATAACAAACTTTATCAACTGTCATGTTATTTCTCAACTTCTATTATTTTTTAGCTTTTACAATTTTGTGTACTTATAAAGGAAACAAATAAAATCAAGTACATTTTTTTAGTGGTTGGTAAAACATAGCAGTTTTTATTTCTTTTTTTAATGATATTTTGCTTGTGTTTGGGTTGAATGATATTTCTTCCTTTAAAAAAAATAGGTATGCACAATCCATTTCATTTGCATCAAGGATCATCATCAAATCCCACTATGGAGCCATTAAATGAAGTTGTAGAGCAAGAACTTGGGATCGAGAAAAATGTTGACGAGATGAGTGAATAAGAACTTGATTTGAAAATAATAGAAGACCATGCGAAAGAAGAAGAAGAAACAGGGCAAAAAGGTGCTGATGAAGGAGCAAAGCCATTTGAAAAAAGACAAAGGAAAAAGAAGTCAAAGATATGGGATGATATGAAAGAAGTGAAGCAAGCCGATGGAACATTCAAAATTCAGTGTAATCACTATAAGCAGCTGTTTACCAAGAGTGTATCTGAAGCCACTTCTCAATACAAGCGTCACCTAAAGAATTGTCTCCAAAAGAAACTGGCTGGTGGGGAGGAAAATCGAGAGAAACAACAAGTCTTATCCTTCACCGAAGAACCCTCGGATGGTATTACGTCTATCAACAATTTTTCTTATGATCATGCTAAAGTATGAAAGTTAACGACTCATATGGTCCTTGTTCATGAGTATCCATTCTCTATGTTAGACCATGTAGTTTTTAACAAATTCATGAAAGCTATGTCTTCGTTTTATAAGAAGATTAATCGATAAATAGTAAAAGAAGATTGCATGACCACTTACATGCTTGAAAAGAGAAAGCTGAGAAATGTATTAAAAGATGCCACCAGGGTTAGTATAACTACATATTTGTAAAAATCTGGTTAGAAAATTCTTAATATATGGTTATGACTGGACATTTTATTGATAGTGATTGGGTGTTGCAAAAATGTGTGTTGAACTTTTGTAATGTTCCACCACCTCACACAGGAGTAATTATTGCCGATACTCTAAGTAAATATTTTTTTTGAGTGGGGGATTGAGAATAAGGTTTTTATTATAATGTAGACAATGCTTCTTATAATGATGTATGCATTAGAAGACTCAAAGAGGACTTTTCTCTAAGAAAGAGATTAAGTATTAGAGGAAAAATTTTTCATGTTAGGTGTTGTGCACATATACTCAACTTACTTGTCCAAGATGGTCTTAATCAGATTGGTGATATGATTGATAGTGTCCGAGAGAGGATTAAGTATTTAAAAATTTCAGAGTCTCATCTGAATAACTTTGCCAAAATAATAAAAAAGCTTTAGTTGCCTTCTAAAAAGCTCATTTTAAACTGTCCAACTAGGTGAACAGTACCTATCCAAGGTTGGCTTCAACTCTAGAGTTTAGGGATGTCTTTCCGAGATGATGTTTGACGGCAATTTTTCTGGAATATGTGGTGCTGGAAATTGTTGAAATTCTTCTTCAAGTGAAGCTGGAATTTGTTGATGTCGAATTTGCGAAGGTGGACCTGTTTTAAGTTGATTTGTAGTTTAAAATTTCCTCCAATCTGTGGCTGTAATTGACTTTGTTCTTTAAGATTTTCTGGAATCTATCATGGATTTTCTAGAATTTGTCTTTTGCTAAGTTGGACTTAGTCAAATTTTTAGTTATCTTGCATTATATTATGTATTGATCAGTTGTTCTTTATGTCTTTGGCTGGACTTTGATCAAATTTGTGACTGTATTTGCAGATTATAACTTTGCCATTATTTTGGGTGTTTGCTGCTTCAATTTGAATGTTCATGTAAAATGACAAAACTTTGGTGCAATTAGTTTGTTTTTATTAATGGCAAATTGGCAAACTTGTGGGACAGAAATGTGGTTTTTGTTTGAATGAGGCGAAAAGGCACAAAACTGATGTAATTATTTGACAGGGATTTGAGGTCCATCGAGCTCAAGCTTTTCGAGTTCAGCTTGAATGTATTCAACGAGTCGAGCTCGAGCTCATATAAGCTCGGCTAGTTTTTGATGAATGAGTCGAGTTCGAGTCAGAAACAGGTTCCCTCAAGTCGATCTCAAACACGTTTTAAGGCTCGTTTATGTAGTCAAGTGAGCTCGAGGCTGGCTCAATAGCGTCTTGAGTCGAGTTTGATAATTCAAAACTCGACTCGACTCAGCTTAATTAACAGCACTAGTCAACCCATCCATCTCTATCAAGGTAACTACACAGTCTCCCACTCTTTGTCCACCCACGCTTGTGCCCGAATCCTTTTGTATCTCAACAGCATTATTACTTCCTCCATCTTGAGCATCTATCCTTTCATTTTGTCTTTCCTTGTCCTCATCATTCAAAGGCTGTTGTCTTTCTTGTGGCCAACCACCATTATTAGTCTCTACTTCATGACTATCTTTATCATTATTACTATCATCCTTTGTGCTCTTATCATCATAATCATCTTGCGCATCATCATATTCATTCTCTCTCGCTATCCCCTTCTTTTGTTGATTCATATTCAGATTGTTCATCATTTTCCAACTCCTTAACTACACCTTTTGCTTCACTCATAAGCTTTTTCCCTTTGTCCACTATTTGGGCTTTGCTGGATGATGCTTTGGCTTTGGGTTGCAGACAAAGCATTTGTGCAATCTTTAGTATCCTCTTTTGAGATGTGACAATCATGGTATACAGCTCCGAAAGCTTAGCCTATTCTCAAATAAAATAAATACAATCTAACAAGCTACATCTATGCATCCATTATATATATGCACACACACGCATGTACACACACAGATATATATATATATATATCTATATATATATATATATCTATATATATATATATATCAAACAATATGTATGATTGTATATATGACTCTGTTCAACACTTTCTGAAATTAAAAAATTTGGACAAGGGAGCACTTACACCAATTTCAGCATACCCGCTATCCATCATCATCCCAACTCACTCTGAAGGGAGCTCGATTGTCCTCTCACCAAATTCATCTTCAACTGAATCGTTTGCCCCAATCTTCAATAAAGGATTAAAATGATCGTCTCAATAAACATGAACTGTAATTGATATCTAAATACACATATTATGCAATCTGTTATTCATAATAGTATTCTTACCAATTTTACTTTGCCATAACTCCCAAAAGTCACAATCTCTAATGCATCCCTCTCTGTGATCATACTATCTGACCATGCCCTCGCTCTTGGTAGTGTTCTTAATATTTTGTATTTCAATATTGCCACTCAATCAAGGTAATGAACTTGCAATATAATACTTGAACCAAACCTTTTTTTCTTTGTTGTCACTTCTTCGTTTACAAGTTATTTCTCAACCTCTATAATTAGTTGTTATTCCAAATTTTATGCACAAACAAGGTTCGTAGGTACCAAAATTTTGTTGTACATCAGCAAAAAATCAAAGCAATTATTAATTGACATATGACATGGCAATTCTTACCAGTAGGGCAAATATAGATCCTCTAACATATTAGTGTCCCATATTTTTTTTCTTTTGCACCTCCAATAGCTTGTTACATAGAACATCCCAAACATACTCCACCCAATTCATTGTGGCAATCTCATCAATTGATTGTTGCAACCTAATAGTCGAATTTTGTGCTCAGCCCTGGTGCTTGGAGCTAACAAACAACCACATGCAATAGCAATAAACAGTCATTTAAACTCATTTCCTACTTCCACAGTCATCAAATTATCCGGAAACTAATTCCACTTGAACGTTTTTTGTTCTTGATCGGGTTCTCCACCCTCACTGGTATCAGCATCTTCAACTAGTATTCAACCTTTGATAGGGATCCCTAAGATTGCACCTATGCCTTTCGATGTTAAACATAGCATACCATCTCTATCAAGCTGAATGCTGCTTTGAGTAGGACTAAAGTAATCCACCAACCAAGATGCAATACCATTTGGGATGGAATGGCATTGTATGTATAGCAGCCCTCTAAACCCTATATCTCTAATTTGCTGCCTTTTTATTTCATCAATTTTGGACATGAACCTCACTAGGCGAGCAGTGGATGATGTACATTTGGTTCTATAACTACGGTTCACATCAGTATATTAGCAATGAGATTTTCATAGAGCAAACAATGAATGCTGATGGGTATTTACCTTTCGCCTTCGTGTTGGCATGATTGGCTTTCCAAGATGAGCCATTTGTTTCTTGTATCCTTCCTTATCTTTTCAGTAGTCCTCTTTTTGCTTATTCATATTTTCATCGCTCAATTTATTGTATGCTATTTTAGCAATAATATTATACGACATTGCATAAACAATTTCATAATGCAGGCTAATCTATATCTTCCATCCAATATGTACTATCAGTCCCTTCCTATATTTTGTCTTAACAAACTAAAACTTTACATTTATTTCAATTCTCTATTTTCTCTCTAATTTTTTACCCTCCTGTGGCAGCCTTGATACCCTTTAAGAGATCAGTGCTTCCACAATACTCCTTCTTCCGCCTTGCGTTCAAAAAATCACATATTGTTCAATGCATTTTCATAGATTATGTTACTTTTTAATAACACCCATGTTACCTAAATTTATCAACAACCGATTCAGCTTGTGGGATTGGTTTGCAATCTAATTCTTGTTTCCCCACTTTATTTCTTTGCTCTTGAATTGGATTCTTCTTTTATTCTCTGTAGCCATCTTTCCACTATTCATGCAAATTTGTGAACTATATTTCCTTTAGATTGACACATACCAGCCATGCTAGGAGTCCCTATACTATTCCTATGGAAATTATCACAAAGTGAGCCTTGTTCAAGAATGCGTAATTGCAATCGCCAAACTATTATCTCTCATTATCTTGCTAAATACATTGATTGCAATATACTAGGCTTGGGGGTGAGCTTTCTACTCATGTATTTTTGTGTTACAATATAAAACATTGGCATCTTAACGTTTTCAAGGATTTGGATGTCACTTTGGATTCAGCTTCCCACCCCAATTTTTTTCACTTTCTTCACCTGGGATGCTATCTTGATCGAACTTCTCAATCACTTCATGGCATTTATACTAGATTTTGACAAATAACACACTTTCACTACATAAAGGATTCTTGCCCATCATTCCTAAATCAATATAAAGTTGTTCTAGCTGGTAATCAGAAGAAGCAATACATCAATTATGAGTCACAGATATTTGCAGTAGAAGGTACATTTAATTTAACATATATACCGCTATTTGCATCAACAAGTACATTTCCCTCAAGTATAATAAAAAAACAATGGATTTCCAACTTTGTCAGAATCAACCTTTTCTCTCGACAAGTTGCTTGGCCTTTGGTTGACACTTGGCAAATGTTCATGCTAAATATGCTTTCAAGGAGGAAGTTGTGTGATATGAGAATAAGGATGAGGATGGGCAGGAAATACTATTCCATTCTAAAAGGCCTAAAAGCCTATTTGATAAACAGAGAAAGTATGGGCAGCAAAATTGGCTTGAGCCCCAAGAGGCTAATTCGAAATAATACAATTCAGAAAGGTCTAATAGGCAATAAAGTGCATCTATCCAAGGTCGGTGGTTGTCTTTTCTCTCTACTACGGCGGAAAAAGGAAGCACAGACTTCTCTTCTTCACTGACAATTCCACCAAACCCTTTTTAGCTCCTATTGTCAAGATGGCTTATTCACATGCTGATTGTACTTGCAGGCATAGGGACCATGAAATTCAGGATAGATTAGGTGCTTTCTTTCTCCCCAAAAATCAAGGATTTTTCCTTAAAAAGGATGGCCAGCCATTGTATTTGTTTCATTTCTATTGGATTTGGTTTGCAGCCATCCAATTTCTTCACAAACACTATCATTGCAAATTTTATTTTCAAGGATTTGATGTGATAGGAAGATGGTAGATAGCCATTTAAGTTTTCAGGTTTAGCAATGATAAAAAGAAAACAAAAGATTTATTGGTAAAAAGTTTACTCTTTTGTCTGAAGAAGTGTTGCTTGGATGGAAAAAGCTGCTGCATAGAAATGAGTTATCTTTTCTGCATTTGGCTTTTATTTGAGGTTTTTGATAAAGGAGAAGGTCCTTCTAACAGGGGTTGTTTTCATTTGTACAGAGTATTATAGCTCCCTACGTATTCATTCTTCTTGATTATATGGTCAATTAATTTAGGAACATGTCCTTAGTTTACTTTTCCATTTGCTTTCTTTATGGTTTAGATCTTTGCTTTTGAGCTATTAATTATCAGCATAAGGCTAGGCAATAAACCATTAGCTAAAGCGAAGTTAATAACTTTGATCTTTACAAATACTGAAACCTGCAAAATGCAAATCAAGCTATTATTCAAAACAAATAAATTCATTATTAGGGATTCTTTTCTATCTTTCTCACTAATTCGGTTTCTATGGATGTCTATTTGTGGTATTGATATGGTGCATGTCAAGTTACATAGCGTTTGTATTGACAATTCATTGTCAGCCTTTTCTTAGGTTTCCTCGTCCATAAACATTTTAATGGTTATGATGTTATTTACATTGATGGTTAATGTAGCGGGGTAGATCTTCTTGGGATATTCATGCTGCTTTAGCTTCTTTGCTAATTTTAAGTTGAGGAAATTATTTAATTTCTATACTCGTCAATCTTGGCTTTCTTCAAACATTTAATAACTAAACTCATCAATGATAATTTCAACTTCATTTCAAACAGCCAGACTAGTTTAACAACTATATACAGGAATTTTATCCCATTTTGTGCTCTTGTTTGTGTCATGAAAGATGCTTATCTCTTACACATGCGGATCAGAGTAAAATCATTCATTAACCATTAAGTACAAAAGTTCACCATATAAAATTTACTTTGCCACACCCCAAGCATTGACTTGGTGTTAGGGGTGTTTGATTGTTTAGCATGTAGCATTTGCATTATTAAGGACTTGATAGCTTTTGTGAATATAGCAAAACATGTTTCTAATGGTAAGACATTGGTAAATACCAATCATATGAATAGTAAATTCATTATCTGTTCCATTAAAGCAACAATAAACAATAAATGTATTTATCTTCGCGGATAAATTCTAAGAACATCAAAAGAAACTTTGAGTAAAAGTATGTATCCCATCTTTAGTTTTCAGATTTTATCATCATCATATCCATTTGGTTTTAAGCTTTGTCCTATAGGTGTTTTATGATTAGCGTTTTGCTTTCTTTATGGTTCTCTTTGCTTTTGAGCTATTATACATGGAGCAGAGCAATAAACCAATTAGCTAAAGCCAGAGTTAGATAAAGTTTTGTTCTTTATACAAAAATCTTGTAGAAATCAAACTGAAAATACATATTCAAAACCAATAAATTCATTATCAAGGGATCCTTTTCTATCTTCTCACTAATGTTCTGGTTTCTATGGATGTCTGTTTGGATATAAACTCTGGTCTGGTTATGTAAAAATGTAATCTATATAATCATTAGAATGACCATGTAAAAATGCAAAGATAAAGTAGGGAAAATATTAATAATTTGTTTGTGCTTGAAATCAGTAGTATATTGTGTGTTTATTAAAGTTTTATTTTTTTTAAACTGCTTGGCTACTCTTTGTGACAGTTTTTTTCCGGGTTTTATCGAATCATGTATCCATTTGGTTTTAGCTTTGTTCTATAGGTGTTTTATGGTTATTTGTTTGTTTTATAATGTTTGATAAATAATGTTAGATGATAGTTTATTATGGGGGATAAATTTTGTTCACCCTACCATAATATATAATGAAGCTCAAGTTTGCATTGAGATTTAGAAAGAATAATTTATGATTGTAGAGGAAGTAGTTTACTACCTTTTGAGCTTATCATTCACTATGCTTGATTTTTATTTCTACTGCTCTTTCTTTGCTAAGAGCTTAAGAGTCCTAGATTATGTTAAGGTAGAGATTGGTCTTACTTATTGGTCGCACTGAATGCATACCAAAGTACTTTGAATCAATATGGATTGGTGATGCTGCTTTTCTTTTCTTTTATTTCATTTTTTTGTTTGGCAAAATTTGCATATAGTATTATCCTAATGCATTTTGTTTGACAACTTGGACAAGTCAATTAGGATTGCAACCTAAACAAATTGCTATTTTAAGTCTCATAGGTAGTTCAACTCATGTGTGACCGAAGCAAAGCCAACGAGTGCTACTTTGTGTTTTAGGCTATTTTGATACTTTATTGGAATCAAAATCAATCGAGTGAACCTTTTCATAGATGTCATGAATACTTAATGTTTATAAAAACTAGACCAGTGTTACTCTGTGTTAAACCACAGCAATATTTGTATGACGCGTTACCATCGGAGAAAAATTAAATTTGAGTCATCATGTAGCAATGAGGGGAGCCATTATGAGCAAACTATGGTTAGTTGAATGAAAAGGCTGGATATTGGAGAGTCTAATGAACAATTCAAGACTAATGGAATCTCTATATTTCATTTGCAAGTTTGTTTGGTTTAGATGATTTATATTAGTTGCTTTCGATACTTAAAACTAATGTCTGCAACAAAAAAAAGAAAATGGTGATTTTCATATGTTTATTAGAGTTTATTTATTTTGTCATATTTAACTCGACATAAAATCTAAAAAAATGGAGAATAGAATATATGCAATAAATTGAAAACTAACTAGGTTCTTGCTTGACATAATTTTGCAGGAGGATAAAAGATAGAATAGGGTAGGTCAAGCAAAAAGGAAAAAAAGAGAGTCGATAAGGGACTAAGAAATTAGTAAAGAGTTAGTAATAGATTTTTGTTGTACATGAATAGTCATTAGGCCATGTTAAAATCAAAGTAATCGTTCATTATGCTTTATTCTTTTTTTTTTTACTTTTTTTGTCCCTCCTTCTTAATTCGTTTCGCGCGATATCTCTTCTTTATTTTCCTCCTCTGCCACACTCACATCTTCATGTTAGGCAGAGGGCTTGCATCTACTTAGCTTTTGGAGGGGTGGTTGCTTTTATTGGCGGGTATGTCTTCCAACATTCTGTACTAATCTTCCCCTTATCATTTCCTTCTTGGCCTGACCATTGGTTATTTTTACACTTTTCTTCGTTGAGAATCCGTAATTTAAGACTCCTTTGTGATAGCCCCACCTTCCCCTAAAGATTGAACCAAGGGGTTAGGCCGATTTCAGATCGTCAGCCCAACTCTCCAGGGTTCGATAGTCAATAAAAAGAAACCAACCCAACTTACGAACTAAATTCTCAAGTTCAAATGACAAACCAACATGGTTATATAAATTTCACACCACAATTCAAACTTAAAATTCAACAGCGGGGTATTTGGGTTACAAAACCAAAAAAAACTAAGCTTATCCATGATAGGGTTTTCCAGCATTACATCATCCTTAACAAAAGTAACACAAAACTTATACTATATACGTACGCATAACTTCCAACCCCAAGCTCAAGCAATTTCCTGCTAAGGAAAACAAAAGGGGAAATGGGTGAGCTAAAACTCAATGAGTTCCAAAAATACGTAGCCAAGTATACAATTAGAATTCACTTAATAAACAAGTATCACAAGTAAAATCACCAAATAAATTGAATATACTAATTAAAGGATCGATGGCTTTCAAAAGCCAATTTCCCGAGCTTGATCATATTACATCCGTTGACTCTCAGTCAACATTTGAAGTTCAGAACCACGACGAGTAGATCTCCACACTTATTGGTACCGCTTTCCCCCTTACAGGTCCGAACACCCCTAACAAATCACTTAGGTGTAATACTCGATCATACCGTTTCTCGAGTCACATATCATACCGATGGCTCTCAATCCTTAACTCGACCAAGCTGCTGGTGCGGATCGGTCGATTACTCACCAACTGGGTTTGAGCTCGAACAAATCGGATATGTGGATGGAATATCACCAGCGACTCACAATTAAATATGGCCAAGGCCAATTCACGTAATTCAAGTATCCAACGTACAAAATTCCAAGCACAAGAGAAAGTGTGATAAGATGCGCGCACTTGTCCGTCTTTATGATTGGCTGCACAAACCCAAGAGCACAAATCATCACATAGTTCAAGTATTTGAGATTCAGCTATCAAGTTGGTCAAGTAACAAGCATGGAACACTCAGAGTCAAGTAAAATCTTCAAGTGCTTTGAGAGTCTTTATTTCCTCCTTCCAAGTCTAACAACAAATGAAACAAAAATATTTAAGTTCGCTCCCAACAAGAAAGACCCTAATCATGTGCTCGTTATTCTTTTTTACTTGATAAACTCACACTTGGATGCACAAACCACAAAATGACCAATCAATTTATGAGTGGTCACCAAAGTCTTATCAACATATTAGAATCATGAATGAGTGGGTGGGCAAGAATGCACAAGAATCAAAGGGAATGAGAATTTGTGGAAGTGAAACTAACAATTGATAGGTTTGCCTTTCTCGAGTACTTAATCATAATCGTAGCCACACTTATCCGGATTGAGTATTATGGAGTTTGAAGCTAAGACATAGCTACAATTTCATAAAGAGGTCAAACCTTAAGTCGCAAAAATGGTCAAAATGACTAATCTCAGAGCCTGCACAACAAAAGCGGACAGACTAGGTGCAGGTTGGTCGGGCAGTCTTGGGAGAACAAGCCATAACTCCTTGTAGAAAATCAAAATCAAGCTTCTCACACGGTGGCATTTAAAACTAGGTTCATAGACCTTTCTAACGTTATAAGCCTGGGGCTCTCATTTACAAATTTTCACTTATTTTTCGTTTCTGATTTTCTGTTAAATTTCCAGCCTTAGTGCAAACTCTTCAATTAACCCCTTAAGGTTATTTCCATCACTTAATAAGGTGTTTAACATGCTGAAACATCATTAATTCCATCAACAAACATCACATTCATCAAACAATTCATCAAACACATGGAGCCTAAAAAAAACCTAAGCTCTAGTTCTCAAACACAAAATTTCCTTCCATAACTTTTCCTTCCAAGCAACCACAAACATTTTAATCTCATCTAACATATCCTCTTTAATTTGTAGTTCAATAAAGCATGGATAAGGGAGGTGTTACCTTGCAAGTAAGTGAGATATTCCACCCAAGCTTCCTCCTTGCACCCTTAAACTTGATGTTTATGTAGTAGTCTAACCTAGAGTTCTTGAAGTAGTTTTCCTTTAAAATGGCTAAATTCTAGCTTAGGGTTTGATGTTCTTCATGTACTAGAGTGGTCGGCCAAGGAGGAGAGGAGAGGGAAATTTAGTTCAAATTTTGAAAATGAAAGATTAAATAGAAAGGTTTAAGTCAAGAGGCTAAGGGATGGTTGACAAATGGCAAGTCTTGGCCAAGAATTGCGATAATTGCACTTTGCCTCTCTAATCCTTAGTGAAATACGTGACCCACTTAATACACACATAAGTTTTATGCATTTGGCTATATAAAACATGGAAGATGAAATCCTAACTTAGGTCATGCAATACACACGAAATTGAGTACTTTAGGAAAATAATGCACTAAATGATTAAACGGTGCAATCAATTTAGAAATCTCTTTTTTTTCTCTTCTTTTTTTTTTCTAGGGTTCTCACACCTTTTTTATTAATTTATTCCCTTGCTAAAAATTAGAGTTTGGGCTTCTCTTTTATTGGTTTGTAGTCTTTGTTAATGAAAGTTAAGGCATTAGAGTTGTAGCTCTAATTTTAGCCTTTTTCCCTCTATTGACAGAAGCTATATAGTGGATTGTCATTTGGCTATTTGCTTTGTTTCCCTTGGTTTGATTTTCCAGAATTTTTGAAACAATTGTGGTAACTTTTGTTACTGAAAAAACAAAAATTTTCCACAACATGCAACGTGTTCTTTTTTAACTCCACTACAAAATTTTTCCACTACATGCAAGAGAGAGGCGATCACATGTTTTCAAAGAAGAAATGGAAAGAAACTCAAAACTAATAATTGTATTATTAACAAATAAAGGACATAGTTAGTACATAAATAATTTGTACTTTCTTAAGCCCAAAAAATGTGAAAAATTCATAAAGGCAGTCAGTTATTTTGACATGTTTAGCCCAATGAATTAACATTCTCTTTTTTTTATTTGTGAATTTTATTATGAAGATACTATCCACCGACCGGTAACTATTCTTCGCTTTCTTTCCATTGTATACCCTTCATTCCTTTTATTATACTGATTCTATATTTTTGTAGTATTATAAAATATCGCCTCTCTCTGCGTTCACTGCAGTCGTCTATTCTATTCTTTCTCTTTTAGGCCAACAATTTGGCATCCTCTATTCTCACGTTTGTCTAAGCCACTAAATTTTTCTGCTGTTCTTTTTCATTTGTTTCAAGAATCTAGATTTTGTTGTGTGAAATACCTGAACCATAGGATAGAGATGCATGATATGGTTGATAATTTTTTCTTTTCCAGAGAAGACTAGAAGCCGAAGTGTGATAAGCATGAAAGTTGAAAATCTAGAAAGTTTTCAATAATACTTTTTTCTTTTGTCATGGATTCTATGATTAGAGAAAATACTAATAATGCTCCTACTGTGATTTCTCAATTTGATGTGGGTAAAATCATGAAGAAAAAGAATTATAGAAAAGATGTTGTTCTTAGGTGGAAAAAAAAATCCGATAGAGCAACGCGGGCTGATGATTTAGGAACATCAATTCCTGGTTTTATATTTTCTTTGCCACTTGTAAATTTGAACAAGATGCCTGTAAAGCAGACTTGTTTTAGTTTCTGTGAAGGCAAACTTCATTTAACAAACTATCACTTCCAAATCAGCAGTGGCATCACTGCACCAAATCATCTCGGAGAAACCAAACTCTAGAGGCAATACCTTTAGAAAGTGAGTCGGCGCCATAGAAAGATTGTGGTGAGCCTTTGTTCCGCCTTTTTTTTGTGATGGCTTTATCCAGTGCAAATTCAAATAGTACGCAAGCTTTTATGAATGCATCATTTGAATTTTCAAAAAGCCAAAATACGGCTGCAAGACATTATTGGAAAGAGCGAGCTCTTGCATTACAGGCTCAGAGATCTCAAAAAAGACATTGAGCTCAAAAAGAATGTATGAGATCTCTCGACATATGCCCCTTCCAAACCTCTACCCTATTCAGCCTCCTATGGAATTGTTAATACTACTTCAATGTGAAATGCGATTTGAACACTGCACTCACATATGCCTCTTCATTGGAGTTTTCAGTAGGTGAATCTTCAACCTTTAGAAATCGAAGGAAAGAGAGAGCGCTTAAGTTGAGAGCAAAAAAAACTAAGGAAAATCACTTGATTGAAAGCAATGCACTATGAAATGAACATTTGTAGTCTCTCAACTAAAGTGGACAGCATAATGTCAGGTCAAGGTTTCAAATCAGTCTAACCAAGTTACTTGCCAACTATATAGCTAGTAGTGTCGATCTCGTATTTAATGTAATTGTAATGTCGATTAATGGCTGATTAATACATGTTCTATCTTTCGTAAGATTTTCTATCTTCTCGAGAGCAGCTTTGAAGTTTTCCTCTTCTTTAAAAAGTTTTATGTTTTTCAAATATAACTCTTCCTTATTCATTGTTAGATTTTGATGCAATTAAGTTCAAACCTATTTCAACAATCATGTAATCCTATTGATTTTCCTATTTTTAAAAAAATACATTCTCGCCATTTTCCCACTCCCACCCAACACCGTTTAAACTCATTTGAATATTTATGTTTTCCAATTTTCTCTAGCATTTAAATTAAACATCTTTAGCTTTTGACTACAAAGGCATGGCATATTAGGTTTGGTCCCTGAAAATTGACAAAGGGTTCTTGGCAACCCAACAAAGACAAATAACAAATAAGCAAAGCAAAAATAAATAAAATAGAGACATAGGATTTAATGGTTCGGCTAAATTCACCTACGCAAGGAGGAGAAACAAATTTACTATGAAGAAAGAGTACAAAAGCCTTAGGAAAGTGTTCCTAGACCCAAACCACCCAATATACTAAAACACAAGAGTATTTTCTAAAAAGGCTTAATAGCTACAAGGCCCAAATAGCCCACTAAATCTCTTGATGGTGTGTTAATCTCACCAAAAGGCCTCTTTATTTATAGGCACACAGGAAAGATTTTCCAATAAAATAACCGATGTGGGACAAATCTCCACCTTGGCGTATCCCTAACATCGACAAATAGTAAACTTACTCCACCTTCTCCACAGAAGCCCTAATGGGTTTAATCACAAACAACGAATACCAGCCAAGTCCAAGCATTGATTGAACTTGTAAACTAGAAGAGGTTTGGTAAACATGTCAATAGGATTCTCCTTAGTATTTATCTTCTGAACAAGGACCTTCCCTTTAGCAATAGTGTCTCGAATGAAGTGATACTTTCGCGCAATGTGCCCTCTCCATGCTACATGATACTGGTCTTAGTCAAGTGTATGGCACTTTGACTATCATAGTAATAACACTTCCATGTAGATTCAACTCGCCAAACAAACCCTTTAACCACAAGGTTTTGATTGCCTCGATTACAACCATATATTCGATAGTAGATAAAGTTATGTTGTAAAGTAGTTTTCAAATGGACCGCACAACTACCAATGCATACAACGTGAGCTCAAAGTGATCTTCTCCTATCAAGATCTCGCGTATAACAGCTCACGAAACCAACCAAAGTGTTATTATTTCTTCCAAACTCCAAACAAGCATTTAAAGTCCCATGCAAGTATCTAAGAATCCACTTCACAGCCTACCAATGTGCTTTACCTAGACAAGACATATATCTACTAACAACACCGACTACCGCTTGTGAAATATATCTGCGACTACGCACCATTGCATACATAACCGACCTGCCGAATGACTGGACTAAGGAACCCGTGCCTATTCTCTTCCCTTCATCTCAATGTGGTGATTGAGCGCAGATAACCAAAATGAGTAGCAAGAGGAGTACTTACCGTTTAACATCTTTCATGCCAAAAGCGACCCAAGACTTTCTCAAGATAATTTTCTTGGGTCAAGAATAACTTTTCTACTTCACGATCTCTCCGATATCCATGCCAAGAATTTCTCTTAGTGCCCCTAATCTTTCATGCTAAATTCATCGCTCAACTATAACTTCAAAGTGTGAATTTCTGATAAATTCTTGGCAACAATGAGCATGTCATCAACATAAAGTAACAAATAAATGAATGAGCCATCATGTAACTTCCTAAGTAAACACAACTATCATACATTCTTGAATAACCATGACCCAATATAAAGGAATCAAATCTCTTATACCACCACCGTCTTGAGATTGTTTCAATCCATATAAGGATTTTTTCAACAAGCAAACATGGTCTTCTTTTCCTTCATTTCAACCTCGAGATTGTTTCAAATAAATTTGTTCTTCAAGTTCACCATGTAGGAAAGCTGTCAAGTTGTTCCAATTCCAAATCATACATGGCAAAAGCAAGCAAAACACGAATAGAGCTATGCTTAACAACAGTGAAAATTATCATTGAAATCAACACCTTGTACCTAATCGTAGCCTTTGCAAACCAACCTGCTTTGTATCTTGCATTTTCAACCCCTGAATACCTTCTTCTTCTTAAAGACCCATTTGCATCCAACAATTCTTTTATCTACATGGTTTCACAGAACCCAAGTTCCATTTTGATGGAGAGACTCAATTTCTTCATTCATTGCAATTAACCACTTAGCGTAATCATCACAAGAAACGCCTGCCAATATGTAGAAGGCTCACCAACCTAACCTTTCCGCAATCGTTTCTTACGAATGATAAGGAATATGCAATATCGACATATTTTTGTGATGGTCTAATATCTCTCCTTGGTCATTTTTTATGGAATATTGCTCCTCTTCTAAATTATCCTCATTAGTACCTTCGTGTCACTCTACTAGCATTTGTCAATAGGAGCCTGCACTAAGAAGGATTTGAACCGCCAACTTTCAAGCTCCACCCGCCGCCAGGTACTATTATTTGCACTACAAGAACTAGAAGACCCCTTCTCGGAAAATAACATAGAGAATTTATCAAAAGTTACATCTCTGCTGATCACAAATTTTGGGGATTTGGGATCAGGGTTCCACAATCTGTACCCTTTCACCCCAAAAGCATACCCCAAGAAAATACACTTTTTAGCCTGAGACTCCAATTTTCCATCATTCACATGCATGTATACTGGACACCAACTTTTAAATCAAAGTAATTAGTAGGAGTACCTGACTAAACTTTCTCAGGAGTTTTGAAATCAAGAGATGCAGAAGGAGCGCGGTTGACAATATAGCAAACCATATTAAGTGCCTCTGCCCAAAAGTCTTTTGTCAACCCAACATTAGAGATCATACATCTTACTCTCTAAAAGCTGCTCTATTTATATCGCCTCGTTACATATTTTGTTGAGGCGCTATCCTAACAGAGATGCCGAACAATTCCTTCATTCTTACAAAATTCAAATTCACTTTCACAATTCCATGCCATTATCGCGCTCTAAGCCACTTTATCATTTGCTGCGTTTTCAATCAAAACTTTCCATTACTTGAAAGTTAGGTGAACATCATTCTTATGTTTCAAAAAATAAATCCAAACTTTCCTTGAAAATCATCAATGAAAGTCAACATATACATGGCACCACCCTTAGAAGGAACACGAGATGGACCCCATAAGTCGAATGAATATAGTCAAGAGTACCTTCATCTTGTGAATTGTCGGAACCTGAACCCAATTTTCTACTTCCCAAATGTTGTAATTCCAATGCCGCACGCTGTCCACAAAGAAATTCTTTACTTAGTATGCCTAAACCTTTTCGCTCATGTGCCCCAAACGATATGCCACAATTTGGTGATGTCGAATGGATAATGATGATGATGATAATAGCTGTCTGAATCAACCTGCGGTGACAAGAGAACCCCGCAAAATATACAAATTACTGCACTGTAAGCTATAACAAGAAGAGCACCTTTAGAAACCTTCATTACACCATTTTCAGCTAGTATTTAAACCCGAGCCTCCGGGTGCCCAAAGAGATGAGATTCTTCTTTAAATAAATCGTGAAAATGTCTAACATTAGTGAGTCTCTTTGTCGCCATGCATTTTAATCGATAGTACCCTTACCAATGACATCACAAACGGCATTATTGCCTCATCAAAACAATTCCACCATTACAAAGTTCATAAGTGGAAAACAAATCCCTATTAGGACACATATGATAAGAACACCCGATCTAAAATCCATTCATTTTTACACTTTGTCCCTCATATCGGCCACAAAGAAAATATTACCATCATTTCTCACTGCCCATTCCACACCGCCGTTTCAGCCTTTTTTCTCTCCACTTTACTTTAATTTATTTTTCAATCTAAAGCAATTAGCCTTAATGTGCCCCATTTTGTGACAATAATTGCACTCCAAATTTTTATGTCTGGATTTAGATCTTGATTTAGATCTACTACTATCAAAATCTCTTTCTTCAGACCTGCCTCTAGCAACTAGACCTTCTGCTTGACCCCTATAAATTTCCCCGGTGATATCCCTGTCTATCTGCTCCTTAGATTTTAATGTAGATTTAATTTTCTGATACAAAATTGTTTCTTTTACATATATCATAGTATCACAAAAATACTTAAAGGATTGGGGAAGAGAGCACAAAAGTAACAAGGCCTTATCCTCATCATCAATTTTCGAATCTATATTCTCCAAATCCATAGTAATGGAATCAAATTTATCAAGATGTGAGAGTATAGAGATTCGGCATGGACTTTGTTTTATAAAAGCGATTCTCAACTCCTGTCTCTCTTCATATACGAGCTTTAAGTTTATCCCACATGGCCTTGGCTGAAATCTCAGTAGCTACCTCCCGCAAAATTTCGTCAGAGAGATTTAAAATAATGCTGGATCTGACTTTCTTATCCTTCTCTGCAAAATTTACATCTGTCACACACTCTGGCTTTTTCTCAATTCCCTGTATCGCTAAATCAACTCCGTCTTGAACTAAAATGGCCTCCATCTTTAGCATCACATCCCGAAGTTGACATTCCTATCGAATTTCTCGACAACCGTCTTTGTTATTGTCATTGTTGCCACAGAACCTAGAGCCTCCTAAGAAGTTCTAATACCAGTTTGTTAGGCCTGATCCTAGGAAATTGACAAAGGGTTCTTGGCAACCCAACAAAGACAAATAACAAAGCAAAAATAAATAAAATAGAGACAGTTGATTTAAGGTAGGTCAAATTGACCTACGCCCATGCGGAGAAACAAATTTATTATGATGAAGAGAGTACAAAAAAGCCTTAGGAAAATGTTCCTAAACCCAAAACCAAACAATACTAAAACACAAGAAAATATTTTACTACAAAAGTGGGTTTAATAGCTACAAGGCCCAAATAGCTCACTAAGCTCTATTGGTTTGGTGTATTAATCTCACCAAAAGGCCCTCTTTATTTATAGGCAACATAGGGAAAGATTTCCTTATAAAATAACCGATGTGGAACAAAGCCACACATAACAAGTTTCCCTGTTTTAGTTTTATTTTTATTTTATAGCTTATCCCACTTGAGTGATTGATATAACACCCTATTTGATGAGAGTATTTGAGCAAAACAAAGGAAAACTAAGAGAAAAGCAAGTGTTTTAATATTTAGATTCTTAACTACCTTGGCTATTTCAGATTTTGTTAAACTTTATTAAATAAGCTAAGTCATAAAGTTTATCCTTTATTAATGATAGGAAGGGTTCAAAAAAAAGGGAGAGGCTTGTTAGATTCCATCCAGAAGCATGCATACCAATCTTCCAAAACAACCAGATTGCCACATTTTGGTGCAAAATTCCTCCATGAAACAACCAACTTTGTTGTTCTAATGGAAATATAGTTTTAGCTAGCAACCCAACTTCTTTAAAGAGCTATTAACTTCATCTCTTCGTAAGAGGAAAATTATTTAGAAGATGTATAAGGACAATTAATAATATTTTTGTTTTCACTTCTTTTTGGAGTTAAGTTCTACAAGAATCTAAAAGAGAAACAAAGGAGTCTATATATTTAGGATTCGTAGACAAGTTTATCATTTCATCGTTGATTTAAAGATCAAAAAATTTGCAACTATATTTTCATGATAACAAAATGTCGAATCGCTTTGAATGCATGTCCAAGGCTAACTGAAAGTATCATCCAAAAGGTTATGAACATCCTTGAACACAATCCATATGCTCAATTTTTTCGTGGTTTAAGAGAGTTTCATAGCCTTGATACTAATCATATTATCATGCGAATGCTGCCTAGTGTAGAGCAAAGGGTATTTAATTAAACTACGGTCTCCCAAATTGATGTATTGTGGGTCAACGGAGAAGAAAAACGGGAAACAATGGCCGGAGAGATATTTGGGTCCATATACTCATGGTGGTCATTCTCACAATCTAGAGTACTACACGGTTATTATGACCCACCCTCTTCTTCTTTCCTTTTGGTGAACTTATGGCATCAAGGAATCCCAAAACAAGGAAGGAAGATTCGCATAAAGAGGACACGAAATAAGAATTCTGAAGTTTAATTTCTCTAATGCTTGCTGCTACTGCTGAGGGACTATTACAGATGGAACAAAATGGTAAGTACAGCCAATCTTATTCA
Source organism: Gardenia jasminoides (assembly GCA_013103745.1). Taxonomy (NCBI): domain Eukaryota; kingdom Viridiplantae; phylum Streptophyta; class Magnoliopsida; order Gentianales; family Rubiaceae; genus Gardenia; species Gardenia jasminoides. The sequence goes on along the minus strand of CM023098.1, from coordinate 9,878,345 downwards.
TCTATCTGTAGTTCATTTCAACATAGTAAATTGATTAGTCATTTACAACCGTAACGCAATGGCAAAGATAGATAATGACCCAGATTTTGTTTCTATTAGAGAGCACTATACCTACAAATTGCAAATAATAGATAATGATGAATCATTTTGCTTCACTTTGTAGACCAACTCAACAATATGTGGTGGATATGTATGTTGAGCTTGAGTCTCGAGGTTAGATTTTTTTAGATTGCACAAGAAGAAAAATAAGGAGAGAATTTTTACAAGGAATACAAGATTTCGTGGGTCGCTGGGTGAAACACAAAAGAAATTAATGTCAAAGAACTTTTTACTAGCAAGCTTTATTGAGGACCAATATGAAAAGAAAATATATAGATGCAATGACATTGGTCCAAAAATTTGGCAAACCATATCATCTTGACTATGACTTGCAATCCTAATTGGCTAGAAATAAAAGAACACTTAATTGAAAATGAAGAAGCATAGAATCGGCCTGATTTAATTGTAAGAGTCTTTCATGCTAAACTAGAGGAAAAAATGAGATTTGAAGAAAAAAATATATTTGGTAAGGTAGCAGATATACATGTTATAGAATTTCAAAAAAGAGGTTTACACCGCACACTTTCTCTTGATTTTGGAATCTCAAAGATAAAATGTTTGACCTAAAGAGTATGACAAAATTGTAAGTCCTGAGATTCTAAATAAAGTGAAATACCCATACTTACATAAGATGGTTAAAAAACACATGATGCATGGCCCATGTGGTGTTTTAAATCCATCAAGTGTCTGTATTCATAAGAATGGTAGGTGTAGGCATTCTTATCCAAAGGAATTTTGTGAGGAAACAACCCAGACTATTGATTCTTATCCATAATATAGGCGAAGTAATAATAGTTTTTGTGACATCCCACATCGTCCCACATCGGAAGAATGATGAAGAAATGAGAGGTTTATAAGTTTGGAACCAAAGCCTCCAAGTAACTTAAGTACATTTTGGGCAAGTGATTCTCGCCTGAGTTGCTTGGGCTGCCTTGAGTCCGTGCTGTTGCTGTGGTAATGTAGCTAACCTCCTGTGGTCTCGCCTGTGAGTCAAGGTGTTATGGTTCACCACGCAAGGAAGTGCAAGGAACTGTGCTAACGCTCGACGGGGCCACCTCTAGTCCAAAAGGAGCTAAGTGCCACCGGATGGGCCACCTGAGTCCAAAGCATGACCAAGTGACAGCTTGGATTAGATCAGATCAGAACGGTTTTGCGAGGACGCAAACCAAAGGGTGGAGAATGTGACATCCCACATCGCCCCACATTGGAAGAATGATGAAGAAATGAGGTTTATAAGTTGAACCAAAGCCTACCAAGTAACTTGGGCTAGCCATTTTGGGCCAAGTGATTCCAGCCCAAAAGTTGTTGGACCAGCCTTGAGTCCTGGTCAAGCAGCTTTAAAGTCAAAGTTAGGCGCCATCAACTTGACAATAGATGGGTTGTCCCTTATAATGCCTATTTACTTGCTAAATTCAATTGTCACATAAATGTTGAGATTTGCTCAACAATTCAAGCTGTTAAGTACATTTATAAATACATTTGTAAAGGGCATGATAGAATCAGTTTCCATCTTAATTCTGATAATCCAAACACGCAAATTGATGAAATCCAGTAGTATCCAGCAGCTCGCTAGGTTTCACCACCTGAGGCTGTACGGAGACTATTTCGTTTTGCCATGAGTGAGATAAAGCCTACAGTAATCCGTCTCTAACTTCACTTAGAAAATTATCAGCCCGTGAGTTTCGAAAGGCATCAAAATCTAAATAATGCTATTAGCAATCCAAGAAATAAAAAACAATGCTTACTAAATTTTTCTACACGAACAGAACAGATTCAGAAGTTCAAACATTGAATTGTACATATTCTGAATTTCCAGACCACTTTGCCTGGCTTCTTGATGAAAGCATTAGAAAATGAGAGGTCGGGAGAACTCTATAGGTAGAATAAATTCAGTCCATCCAATTGAAGGAGAGAGATACTACCTTAGACCCAACAAAGGTTCTGTGCTCCAAATTTGATGACCAAAACTTGTAATGGAACACAGTGACCACCTTCGTAAGGCAACACTTCTAAGAGGGTTGTCTAAAGATGATAACAACTAAGAACATTGTGTTGAAGAGGCTTTCTTTTCATGTGCCTTATGAATTAAGAAGACTTTTACAACCTTTGGTTAATGTCATTCCTAACAATCCCGCATATTATGGTTAAAATTTGAGACGTAATATCAAAGATTTTCTAGGTGTTGATTTAACTCCTAGGGGAGTTAGGAAAAAAGTTTTGTTGCAAATAAGTGGTTTTCTTGAATCAATGGAAAAAAGTATAGCTTCATTTGGACCGCTTCCCAATGATCTATCATCCATTGATGTTGAGAACCAAACAAGAGAGCTATTAGCGTAAACAAGTATAATTTGCGGAAGAAGATCTCAATGCCATTACTTTGCTTAATGAAAACAAAGGCATGTATCCAAGTCATATCTCATGTATCTATGAGGGCAATAGTGGGCTTTTTTTTTGATGCCCTAGAGGCACTTAGACAATCATTTCTATAGAGTGTTGTTAGCTGATGTTAGGTCTAAAGGATATTTAAGCAGCAAATGCCACTTTAGGTATTACACATCTATATTGCTAGGAGGCGAACTGCCCACTCGAATTTAAAATCCCAATTGATGTCTCAAGGCATAACCCTGTGAAAGCGTAAACAAGGTAGCCTTGCAAATGATCAAAGAATGTAAGTTGATTATCTAGGATGACCTCAAAAAAGATCTCAAGCAATCAAGCATTAAACATTCTATTGCAAGATCTTATGAATTCACAAGAGATATTCGTGGAAAATTTGTCATATTTGGTGGTGACTTTAGGCAAACATTACTAGTCGCTCATAGAGGAAATCAACCAAACTATTAATGCTTGCATAATAAATTCTCGCTATGGCCTTTGAAAAAAAATTATAGCTAACAAAAAACATGAGGGTTCAACTGGATCCTTCATTTACTGATTATATATTGAGAGTTGGTGATGGAATTGAAACAATCGAAGATGATAGCTACATAAAAATTCTTCTTCTACCCTGCTCAAAATATTGGGATGACTCACATTAGATGAGATAAGTTCAGAAATTCTAATATTATGACAGATCACCGTGACGTAAAACACTCCAAATTAACGAGCAATTCTCATCTGGCCAAAGTAATAATTTTCTTTGTTTGATAAGGTGAATGACTTTCATTAGCAAATTTCCAAATGAGGCGTTAGAATATCTCGATGAAACTTTAAATCTGAACCATCAAGACCAATATGAAGATTTTGAATTCTCTTTCCAAGTGACCTCCACCACATAGGCTTATCTTGAAAGTTAATGCACGATAATTTTGCTCAGAAATTTAGATCCTATTGAAGGCCTTGTAATGGGACAAGATTGGTATACAAGAATCTAAGAAGGAATATAATTCATGCTCGAGATAGTTGTTGGTGATTTTCTTTGGAAAAGAATGTTTTCATCCATGGATCCCATTGGAACCTTCCAGCGATGAGCAATACCGTCCCATACAAGAGAACAATTTCCATTCGCATGCTTTGCAATGACTATTAATAAAAGCACAAGGAAAAAGCTAGATTTTGTGGGTATTTATTTGAAAGAACCGTATTCTCTCATAGAGGCAGCTTTATGTTGCACTATCACTGCAAACGACTACAAAGTGAAGTTACTTATTCACCTCCATTTTTCCAAATCTAAGATAAATCAAACTAAAAACATTGTATATAGAGAGTTCTTGAAGCTTCTCAATTAAATTTGTCAAGTAAATAAGCATTCTTCCCTATTTCTTTAACCTTTAATTAATCCTCTCACCATTGTAGTTCATTAGTTATAATCTATTTGTACTATAGGTAACTATGCCTAGACAATACCTTCCAATGAATCAAGTTCTTGAAGGAGTAAAAGGCTGGGCATTATTGATTCAAGTTGTTGAGGAGGGAACATGTTGCGGCTTCAAGGAGCAAGACTTGTGAACTACGGTCTTCTACTTATAGATTCAAAGGTAATAAAAATGTAAAATATCTTCTTTCATTCTTACACATATCCTAAAGATTTTTACAAATATTATTCTTCTTCATGATGCAACTGAGGGAACAAAGGTTTCAGCGGTCTTTTTATGGCGATATCCGTTATTTTGTTGCCATGTTGGTGCCATTAGGAGATATTACTCAGTACAGCTTTTACATGGCGGAACTTGAGGTATAGGGTCAATAACTATCCATATTCTTGGGTGACCTACAAAAGAACATTGGTTGAAGAATATGTGGATTGAGTGCCACCACCAATTCCATGTCATTTTGAACTTATAGAAATCAAGAACTTTTCAGGTTTGCGAACCACGAGAAGACAAAGTAAGTTCATTTTTACCTCAAATAATCTAAATTTATCCTGTACGCTTTTTTATTTAACTTTCAGTAAAAATTCTTTCAAATAATAGATATCCGAGCTTTGTTGTGCATGCTTTCCTTTCAAGAGAACAAGATCTTGATTCAACAACTAGAAACTTTATTAATGAAGAGTAAGTTAATTGAAATATATGAATATACTTTCTATTTACTAGAAAATCCTATGCATTCACTCATTATCATGTCTATTGATTTTGAAGAAAAAAGCCAATGCTCACTTACTCTATGGGCCAATTTGAGCAAACAAACAATCACAACTTGACAAACAATATTGGAAATGGCAACATCATCATAGCTGGTCAAAGTTAACAACCTTTAGCTGTAAGTCATATCTATCCATTCTCCTTGAATCTACTATTAGTTGATTATCATACTATGAATTTCAATGAGCTAATTACATACTCCTTTGTTAGATTTATCGGTTGACAAGGG